>OU745323.1:2400000-3600000 GCA_916618145.1 Emmelina monodactyla | reverse complement strand
TTTAATTTCCATTTCATATCAATAAAAAAAAAATACTGATGACTTGGGTATAGCTCCCTTTGCCGTCCAGAATGGGTAAAGAAAAAATGGCGCCATTTTCCAGAAATTTTCTTTGCGAGTTTATTGGTTTGTTGCCCAAATAAATTATTAGTTAGTTGAATTTATTGTGTTTTTATTATTTTATTAAATTGCTTCATTTTTTCGCAACTGTATTAAAAATAGTCGTTCAGTACACGTGCGGAACCGTCATTGCAACTCGTCCCGCCTGTCAACCCTCGCCTTCGGCTGTGCCTCGACCACCTCGACTCGGGTAGGTAGACATTTGTCGTGACTCGTTGCAATGACACGTTCCCACGTCTGTCGATAGCGAAGACAAAGCTCATTGTGAATTAAACGACATCCTTTTATCTCTTTTTTTCCTCCTTAAAATAAACCTCAAATTTCTAATAATAAAAAGATTTTGTAAGTACCTTTAAAGTTAAGAGCCTCAGTTTTCTAAAAATATACATGTACCTATACCTTACAATTTACATCCTTATACAGGGTTATTGGTAATAATGTCTCGATACCTTTTAAGGTTTCATGTCCCTACAGGATAAGGTTAAAATTCGGCGCAGAGTGATTTAACGTGCTAGTTTTTTTATGAGTTTAGGTACTTTTAAAAACTTCGGAGTTGGTATACTTAATAGGAAGCTATTAACGCATAGACCTTTATATACGCATACCGGCAACGCACCTGGCGCGTTTTTGTATGTATACGTAAAGGTGCCGGCAACGCGCTCAGCGCGTTTTGAATATTTTCGCATAAGTTAAAAATTTTGCTTAGCGCGGCCACCGTATTATAGGTGGCATCGCTAGTTCATGCTCGAAATTACAGTGGCAGTGGACGCGTTAAATTCTGCAACATGAAAATGCAGAATCTTCATAGACACTAGAGAATGTAATGTCACCTTTATACTTCTATGTGGTCGAAGCACAGGGTCGAGCAAAGATCTTTTAAGCACCGTTGAGCTTTGCACAAAACTTTACAGCCCGACATGCATAGCTTCATTATGTTACAATAGAAATAGGTACATAGTTTAGTAATCACCTACTGTCCTAATTATATTTCTCAAAGTAAGTTTCTAATCGATTAATAGCAAGCAATTTTTATTTGAACTTGCACCCGGATTTACTAACATAATAGGTATTGTTTATCATAAAGATGGCAGATTATGCACTACAGTTGTCATAATCCTTTTACCGATAAATACCTACATATAGTTAGAAACGGCAAATACATAACAGGTGAAAAACTAAAGATAAGCCAATTTTAAAAATAGTTATAACGTAAGATAATATAGGTACCTACTTATAGATATGGCGGTAGGCAACGAATTGATTAGCTGTAGGCAAGTGTAAT
Source organism: Emmelina monodactyla (assembly GCA_916618145.1). Classification (NCBI taxonomy): domain Eukaryota; kingdom Metazoa; phylum Arthropoda; class Insecta; order Lepidoptera; family Pterophoridae; genus Emmelina; species Emmelina monodactyla. The sequence goes on along the minus strand of OU745323.1, from coordinate 3,598,598 downwards.
AAACAGTTAACCAAGGTCTTGTTTAGGCCCATACCTACGCGTACCTAAATAATCTACACTTTTTAAAAATCGTTAAAAAGTTAGAAAGGAAGTACGACAAGTAGGTACGTTCGTTTTGAAACGATTCGCCATTGATGTCTTTAAAAATCGAACTTAATTAACTACCATCTACGATGACTGCCTGATGATAATAAAAGCGCCTTTGTTATTATTTGTTTATCTGGGTACTTTTCCCATACAGCAGAAATCGTATTGTATCCGTATCTTGTTTACCTTACCAGTCGGCGCTATGCGCAAGAGTTCAAGCTTTATCGTGGAGGCACGGCGCTCCCGCCCCATTTCATCATTAATATTATCGACAGATATAAATACGTACAATTATATTATTAAACATATAAGTCGTTGATTGGCTGCCGTCATAATTGCAAAAATTTCGTCACATTGCTGTTTAGATAGTTATATGATTTTTAGCGTAGGTATTTCAAAAAAGGCATAGATAGATCTTCTTTTAAAGAAAATTGAAGAAAAAAAAAGTATCTTCAACTTCTGTAATAAAGTTTTCCTCCTATTTTATAAGGAAGTTTAAATATTAATTAATTTTCATAAAAACGCTTCATAGTCAAATACGCCCACTTACCTTTTAGTCACTCTTGTTATGAAAAACACCATGTTGAATGTCTTCTAGCAATCTTGTTTAATCTGCAACAAAAGAGATCCTTTGTTCATAAATGTAGCCAAATATTTACCGGACCATGGATAATTAAAAACTTAAGGGCAATGGTTATTCCTAGCCTACAGTAACTTTCCTTATTATTGTGTACCGACACACAGACTTCCGATTACTTAGTTGTTTATTGAATACCGCCTTACAATTTTTTTAAATAACGTTTTTTTTTTTTTTTAAATAGAATCACATTTGAAATACGAGGGTTATTAAGGTATCTTTGAAGTTTTGTGACACTTATAAAAAATACCACACAAACTATGTGATCGTAAAGTAAGAGTTTTAGCACCGTTATGTGTGCGTTATCTTAATGCACCACGCAATAGACTGGGGGTGAGTATAGTTACACCCAGACACGAGCCAATTTAGATTTATTTTTAACACGCCCTTATTGGCTTCAGTCGTATGTTTGTTACGTAACGGAAACTGAACGTAATTTATTTTATTAACGTACTTCGGAACTTTTGATTAATTTGAAATTTTGCACATTTATTAAGGACCCATAACAATGCAGTATTATGAAAACTCCGTCCTGATATCCTCAACGATTCGCCTAGCAGTGTGGGCAGAAGCGTCCATAGGTTCTAAGCCCATGGTTCTATTTCAATTTGTTACCACAGCGAACTATCCGCCCTCGTTACAGAGCGGTTTTTTTAAAACTACTATTTTACTAATTTGGCCAAGCCCAGTAAACGATTCGGATACTTTCCACTAAATGTTCCGGTAACATACCGCTGCGCTACAGAGATTTAAAAAAAAACTTGATTCTTGCTGATAAAAATATTCTTGCCATACGTATCTACTAATCATACTTATAGATAGCAAAATCATATGATTTGATGACAAAAAAGGACAAATAGTAGGTACCTATAAATTATGTCAAAAACCAATTGAAGAGTGTTAACTAGATAGATACTTATTTTAAGTATAGGTACCTAGATGCTATTGAAATAAATGTGAGTATCTGCTTTGGTTAAATTGGCTCTTGATTATTTACTTAATTATTTTTATTCAACAATTTTTTTTAACATCTCGGTCAAATTATGGCATTTATCTTCTAATCTAAAGAGAGGTTTTACTTTTAAGAAGTAAATAACTTTTAGTTGTGACAAATGAGTCTTTCTGTTCTGAGTCGTGCGGTTTATTAATTAAAAATATACTTATCTAACTGTTATATTATAAACTTAAGTTTTAATTAATAAGGTACCCGCGTAATTAAAACCATGCTACACATAATTGTAATATTTTAATTACTTATACTGACAAATTAACAAATTCTGATAAGTATCTAATGTACTTAATATTTAAATTAAAACACACTGGAAATAGTAAAATAAGTAAAAAAAGATGCATATAATATGACAGTAAGGTTCAAATTACTTCTTTTTTTCTTAAAATTAAAGTTAGTTACCTACCATAGTATGAAAACGTAGTTGTAGTGGACTCCTTGATTTTGTAATAAGTATGCAATTATTCAATAGATTGTAGTCGAATAAGGTAAGCAATACCTACACATATTGAATAATTTATTGATATGATAGTAATATAAATTCTAGGCCGCGGGTTGAGGAAAAATCTTGAACTCTAGGTTTAATGTAAAATAGTTAATTAATAGTTAATCTATTGACATTGAGTATATAATATAAAGCAAGTAAAGATAAGGCTCCAGTCTTGGAAAACTTTCCAATGTTATCACAGTCTTTAATAAAAAAAACTACTGAATGTCCATCATAAATTTTAATCAAATAAGCAGTTTTTCTAGATATTTCCGTAAAAAAAACACCGACTGCATTCACTTTTAACAGATTTCAGGAGTTTTCTTGGGTATTTCTATTAATTGCCTATTTTAACTAGGTACCTATGTAAGTACCTAAGTACCTATTCTAATGGAAATTACTTTTATTGGTTAGGTATAAATAAGTATACATGAAACTACAATACGGAAGTATAAATTGATATGTATTTTTAGCCTATATTTAAATATAAGTAGGTAAAAAGAATGCTGACAGCAGCTTCGTGATCTTTCAAAACAAGTTTTATTTTGTCAGAGGATTATTAAAAAAATATTTTGAATGTGTAAAGATGAAAATAAAGAATGGTGTTTAGATTACAGTAGAATAATTATAGAAACTTAGCTAAAAATTGAGGTTGTAGGTGTTACCTACAATTTATGATATTTTACCGAATGTATTTAATCGTCGAGGTAACATACCTTCTTACCTTTATCAAACAAATCATCAAAACAAAATATAAATTCGTTTTAACTCTCGCCAATAAAAAGGTTAATTTAATCGTCAACCATGCTGGGGTCTTCTTATCTAGTTAACTAATGTTTTTACAAAGATAACAGTAATACATAATATTGTTAAGTTCTCACTAATTACGAAGGTAAAGTCGTATGTGGCACTCAAATGATGTCACTAAGCCAGAAATCGACCTAGGATGAGCACGCAGGTGTGATACGTGGGATAAAAAACACTGAAGCCATCTAAATAAATATTTTCATATAAATACGTATCTACTTATAACAAAATAATATAGTATATAAACCAAGCTCACCTCAGTTCCGTCAGTATTCAATCAAACGTCTCGTAGAAACCGGCTGCCGTGGACCGAATCCAGTTTTTTACCATTTAATTATCGACTATTTACAAAGAAATGCGTGCTGCGATCACAACAACCAACTTAACACTGATAAATAATATTCCACGGCGAAAACAACACTTTGAAGATATATCAAATTGAGATTATTAGTTAGTTATGAAAGGGAATTCAGATGACAGAAAGAAATTGATATTTTGGGTTATGTCATTTGTATTTAATTATGTTAATAGTCTTCAAAGTTATCAGGGATTGTGATATGATTACTTGAATGACGAGTTTCTAATTATGATTGCGGGTAGAAACACAAGACGATTGCATAGTTCACAATCGCTATCTATTTTTACATTTCTCTCCATGGTGATATGATAAGATATAAAATAATGGGTACCTACTTAATATTTTTTTACAGTAGTAAGATAGTTTTGTTGACGATTAATAATTAGTAATAAATCTCCAGACTGACACATCTAATGGACTAGGGGAGAACCTAGTTACACCCTGACACAAGCCAATATCGAAAAACCATTTTGACGCAATTGTTCCGACCCAGGTCGATCCCGGAACCATCCGCTTAGCAGTCCGGTATATACCGCTGCACCACAGCGGTCGAGTTTGAGTTCCAGTTAAGATATCTACGATGTAAATAGTTATATGACACGCACATTGATAAGTAGGTACCAATAAAATATGCTTACTTACTTTATTTGAAGGCTAGCCATAATAGCTCAGTTTGGTGACTTTTTGGTAAGTATATTGCACTTAACATGAAGTAGGCTACTTTCATGGTTACAAGTAAAGTTACATACACCTTTAATGCATTCTAAATCCTGATTGCCCGGTGGTCAATTCTTTTTAAAAATATTGTGCCAGTTTTCACGGATGTTTTAAACCTCTAACACTAGATGAGTTTCTGCCGCAAAGCCATATCCGCTGCGAAAACAAAAAGAAATCATTATTAGGTACTTATCTACACAAAAAATAGGCTTCACACGATGACAAGTAGACAGATCAATGATCTTTATTAGACACAAACAGAAAAAAAAACAAAGTACTTTTACTGAGTCTCTATCAAATATTGACCTTTTATTTTACCTAAGTGAGCGAGACCACTGCAAAGTTAATCCAATTAACTAATTTTAGGTGGATATTTAGATAATTTTATCACGATAACCAGTAGGCAACCTACACTATTGATAATATCCTTCCAATACTTTAAACTTTCCATAATTTCTAAATAACACCATATGAGAAAGAAATCCATTTAAATAAAACTATCTCAACCTTTGAAGATAAAACTATCTCAACCATTTTATTCAACAATGGTACATAAATAATTCTTCACAATGGTGTTATTTAGAAAGACGCTAACGCCACCTGTAGGCTCTCACGCGCATACAAATACAAGTGGACAATGGGATGAATCGATCAAAGAGGAACACGATCATAGGTTGAACATCTTATTGATAGAACAGTAAATCTCCTCTTTGCTGGAAGCTGGACACCTACGTCATCGATGTGTTTGTGGCTGGACTAGTACTTACTAAAGGGTAAACGTCCACTGGGTATCTTTTACGCATTATTTTGATGTGCTGATAAACTAGGTACAATTTAAAATATGACTTGGCAAACTGAAAGTATCCAATAGATATATTTTTAAATTCGAAAAAGTGACCAAGGTTAGGTAGGTAGGTACTTAAAAAACTACAACTAAAATTAAAAATGGGCCCTTATCGTAGCCCTTGGGTTTCTGTCACCACTTTAATGGCTGTTATTAAGTTTAAATAAATATCTGAGCAGATTTATAATTCCGTATAGATAGAAAAAATATAAAATCATAAGATAACGCAACTAAGTAGATCGAAAATTCTGATGTGCCTATACCTAAAGGAAAACATATTATTTATTGTAAATAAACATATTATGATCAGCTAGTAGTTCTTAAAAAATACTAACTTACCTACTAGGTACCTATATGACCTACCTACCTACAACTTATCCCTACGGACCAAATATCAGGCTACAGACCCTCTTCAATAACCGATTCCCTCATTAAAGGGTATGTCTACATAAATTAATAAGACTTAGTACCTAAACCCACACACAATTTCACCTGACCTGTAGGTGTAAAATCCCGCCCGGTGGTGTGGCCCCACCCTTATATTCTTTCATAAAGGACGCGGTACATCAGGATCACCCTGTATATAAAGGGTTAACGCTTGAATTTTAATTCACTGTCATAGAGCACCCTAACGGTAAGGGTGGTGTCTGTTATGTGGATAAAGTGATTGCTGAATTAAAACATCGAAAATGAGCGTAGTTAGAACCAGGTAAGCTATTTAAGTAATTGAAGTTTTTTTTGCTGCTAATTAGTGAAGTTATAATTAAAAAGCTCGACTTTATAATCTAGTGACCTGCCTATCTACGCATATATTGCAATTTTTCATTGAAATATGGTTTGTTTAAAAACCTTTCAAATTGTGGTGAATGGTGACTTTGCTCTATACATTTTATTTTTCCCAGTGTGATAAAATAATATTATTAAAATAAAATAAAACTGTCTATCTAGTATTTTATATAGTTAGTAGAATAAAAAAGGCTTAAGTAGTTAATAAATTACCTTAAGTTTTCTATTCGGTAACAGAAACTTTGCACAAGTAGGATTTTTCCGTGATCTAACGTTTTTTGGAAATTATTTTTTTTTACAATATCTAATATCACATGCTCTATCATTGTTTCATAAATGAAAACAGTAAACTGAACCCAGTAAAAAAACTCATTAGGTAGCTAAATAATACAGAGGTACCTACTGAAAGACTAATTTAAAAAAAAAAAAATATTACCTTTTACATAAATATATTTTTATGAGGTTCTAAATTTCATTCCTGATTTATTGATACGCACAATCGACAAAGGTTCTAATCAATCATTTCTTGATGAAAGTCTCTTGCATTAAGATTAAATATAGACTATAGACAGCTAATCAGAAAGAGATTGCAAACGCTATGTAATCACATACCTTTATTTTTATTTATTGCAGTGGTTGCCAAGTTTTTTAATATTTAATCATTCATTGAGTCTGATTGGTTGATAAGAAAAATTTCAAATATCAACAAAGTATTAAAATTACGATGATTTCATTGACTTTACAACGATACTTAGGTATCTACTAGGTACATTGTTTTTCCCCGTCGATGAAGCGTGTACAACTTTTTAAAACCACCTTACAACAAGTCTTAGACTATTTTAATTGTGATTTGAGCCCTTTACCCTCGTTCTGAAACCAGTACTCGCAAAATAATTTCACTGCAGGTTGGGCAATGTTACCTACTTATTTGAAGTAATTACCTCAAGGGCTAAACCACCGACATTAGGCTACTGCGGTAACTACCAGCAGGTGCTGAAGCGCATGTGAAAACAAGTCTTACAGTGAAATTAATGCTTTCTTTCCCTTTAAAATCGATTGTAAAAAGTGTATGAGAAAGGTTTCGCGGCCATGGGAAGACCAATTAAGTGTCAGTTATTATTATTAAATATCGTTTCCCACCGATGTAGGTAGGTACCTACTATTTAACTGCTTATACAACATGTGTCTTTAACTTAGGTAAAAACAGAAGTCGGTCCGAATATAAATTGTCTGCTAATTGAAAATAGGAACCGGAATTAATTAACCTATCGTTTTTAATTAATGTCACTGGCATATTTAGAAGAGAGGTAGATTAGCCATTCCAAACTCAAAAACTGAGAAAAATTAAGGCAATCGACAATCGACTTCAAAAATTCTAGACAAAATTGTCATGCCCTAACTAAAGAGACCACGATAAAATGTCAAAATTGGTGAACCCTTAAAGAGTGCTGAAGATAACCAAGATACTTTCTAAGCTGTTTTGATCATTTCTTTGCATCATTTAGATCGGGAGTGACGACTCTTTCTAAGCTGTTTTGAGCATTTCATTGCATCATATACATCGGTAGTGACGACTCTTTCTAAGCTGTTTTGATCATTTCATTGCATCATATAGATCGGTAGTGACGACGCTTTCTAAGCTGTTTTGATCATTTCATTGCATCATATAGATTAGTAGTGACGACTCTTTCTAAGCTGTTTTGATCATTTCTTTGCATCATTTAGATCGGGAGTGACGACTCTTTCTAAGCTGTTTTGAGCATTTCATTGCATCATATACATCGGTAGTGACGACTCTTTCTAAGCTGTTTTGATCATTTCATTGCATCATATAGATCGGTAGTGACGACGCTTTCTAAGCTGTTTTGATCATTTCATTGCATCATATAGATTAGTAGTGACGACTCTTTCTAAGCTGTTTTGATCATTTCATTGCATCATATAAATCGGTAGTGACGACTTTTTCGCAGCTGTATTGATCATTTCATTGCATTATATAGATCGGTAGTGACGACTCTTTCTCAGCTGTTTTGATCATTTCATTGTATCATATAGATCGGGTAGTGACGACTCTTCCGCAGCTGTTTTGACTTTCTCATTGCATCAAATAGATCGGTAGTGACGACTCTTTCTAAGCTGTTTTGATCATTTCATTGCATCATTTACATCGGTGGTGACGACTCTTTCTAAGCTGTTTTGTCTATTCCATCTCACCACAGGTCGGTGGTGACGGCGCTGTGGCTGGTGTGCGCGGTGGCGGCGGCGCAGATCACGTTCAGCCGCGACTGGACCGGCGGCAAGCGTGCGCCCGCGCCGCTGCCCGCCGACTGCGCGCAGTTCGCCACGCTCTGCCGACACGTCGTTGTTGGTATCTTACGCTTGGCTACTTACTTAGTTTAGAGTAAATTACTTAACGACACTTTTGTTTTGTTAAGATTGGTTTTTGAGGTAAATAAGGGAGAAATTTTAGAAAGGTGAGCCAATTTTATGTAAACGAGGGGTATGTTTATATAAATAACAGTACACATACTCGCGTATCTCTTAGATGAGCGTGATATAGGATAGGCAACTATATTTTTACTAAAGTCATTCATACTGATTGAAGGACCAAAACACGCTTAAACTGATCAAACCATAATTCTTAACGTTGCTCTATTATTACATTGTCCCCATTTCTTGTTTTCTTTATATGTTTAATAACTATTTGCAATTGTCCACAGCACGAGCTAAAGCGGTCAATGTCGGCGGAACTCACTTCAAAGAGACGGCAAATCGACGACGAACCGGCACTCCTGTACGACGACGACAACTAATGTTACCGAGAATCGCGCCCTCCTACTTACTACTGTAAACCCTCCACCTAAACAACACTATCAAAACTGCTGTGGCCAATGAAAAAAAAACTATCCCACTTCTGATTATACCTAAAGGCTGTTGCTCCATTTTGTATACATTTGCCCGAAAAAGGACTAATGTAGCGTAATTAGTTTTCCAAAGTGGATTTTACCGTATAGTTTCTTAAGATATTGTTATTTTAGTTAAAAGTAAGTAGGTAGATAAAAAGGTCTCTAATGAGTGATTGGAGTGGCTGGGTCCGATCATTTCAATTTAGAATTAACTCAATTATTGTTTAGTCTTCTGTTGAAATCGCACGTTATTCTTTATTCTCAACCCACAAAATGTGGAAGGCATATAATTATTTTACGAGCGATATAAAACAGACAGAATTAGCTATAAATGCTACATCTTTTATGATAATTTCAGATTGTTACATCAAATATGTATTACAATGTAGGTGCTCACAAGTTAAAGGTGTAATATTCGTTTTTGTCTATTCTTGTAGATAATTTTAATATAAGCCCAAGTCAGTTAACACCATCCTGTAATATTTCAATATTCTATCTAACTCGAAGCTCATTTGCATATGATATTGTTAATATTTAATTAACTATCAATCTGCGGGTAACCCTATATTGTGCTCATAAATCTGAAAAATATATTAAATTTTCATGTCATAGGTCAATATTTGCATTTTATATTGTTAATCTGAGTTAATTTATTCCATTATCTTAAAAGACACACTAACATTGTAAACAGCAATTATTGGAGACCAAATAACAATGTTTTATCGGAAATAATTTATGAAAGATCGTCTCATACAACGCATTAGATTTCTTGAGCCTGAATTAATTTTATTGTTTTGATTATGTTTTTATGTAAGGTATTTTCTCCTTAGAAGTTTGTGAAATAAGAAATTTGTTATATCTTAAGCTAAGTTCCCACGATACGTGATACTACGCTAGAAGTACCTAAACTTTGTCTTTTAAATACCTACTACCGAAATCAATCGTGATCGGTGTGCGTACTTTCACGCACCGTGGGAACCTTAATTATAATTAGACTAGGTAGGTAGGTTATCATGATGATCATTGGATCTCTACAGAATGAAATGCGCGACAACTTATGATAAGTCATAACTCAAGACATTTAGATAATAATATGGAAATGTAATAAAAATGATATAGGCGATAAAAGGTATTATGCAAGGAAATAAAGCATTCTAGTACTTACGTGTTTTCTTTGCCCACTGCTGCTGCCGTAGTGAATAGAATGATTTCCACTCGTTGTCGTATTTACCTACCTATTTATTTATTAAAACAGGGCTTACCAACTAGGTACATACAGGACATAAAAGTTATTCATTGCATGGAAATTTTGTAAGTAAATGGACTCGGGTTTTGCATGCGGCAAATTAATGACATTAGCATAAAACAAATTCTTCTACTTGCCTTGCCGAAATGAAATAGTATATTTCAATACAAGTGTGGAAAGGCTGTCATTACAACGAGTCCCGACAAATGTCTACCCGAGCCGAGGCACAGCCGAAGGCGAGGGTTGACAGGCGGGACGAGTTGCAATGACGGTTCCGCACGTGTACTGAACGACTATTTTTAATACAGTTGCGAAAAAATAAAGCAATTTAATAAAATATAAAATTAGGATCGTAAATGTCGAAATAACTCATTTTGAAAATAGTGCCATTTTTTCTTCACCCATTTGGTAGGCAAAGGTTACTATGCCCATACAGCCAAGTCTTCAGTAGATTTTTTTATTGATATGAAATGAAAATGAAATTTAATGAGATAAAATGAAATGAAACCAACCACACTACTTCAATCAAATCATTAAATCTGATATCGAAACAAACTAGTAGCTTTTTTTAGAAATTTACCTACGCTACGTTAGTATTAACATGAATCATAAAAACTTCTTTGTTTTTTTTTTAGTAAAAACTTCATGGTTGGTTAATTCCCGCACGAGTGCGGGAAAGGTAAAAAAAAAGCACGCGTGTGTAATAGCCCTCATCCCGAACGCTATACGTCCCTGCAATTCGCCACTTTTTGAGCAACTGTATTAAAAAATCTATGTCGTTGGTTAATAAATAGTCCTAATTAAAAATATATGCTTTGCATGATACAATGCTGTTAGCACTTTAGCACTGCATTAGTATTTCTAACCTGAGTGTGTAATTCTTTATGTTGCGGTGTGATTTCTTTGTTTCTTAAATAAATAGGTATGAACAAAGCTAATTTTGATCGATTGATTACGCTTACTTCACGTTGTTCACAAGACATTGAATTTTGGCTAAGGAATTGTTTTCAGAACGTTCTTTTATAATATTGATTTTAGTGTGAATATACAGGGTTATTTGTAATTAGCGCATCACCTCTTGCAGGCGGCTTCCTTACATCAATCCCAATAACATTTGTTCTACGACTTTTTGCAAAACTTGATAGTTAACACAAAAACAAAAAACGAAAACAATTTTGCGGGCTCTGTTATTTATAACATATTTTGTAAGAAGTTCCTAAACCGGTAGCCCCCCCCGTCGCCCGCGCGCCTACCACGCCAGTTGCGTGCTCAGATGCGTCTAATAAATTTGTATGGAAAAACTTTTTTTTAAAATATTAATTTTAATTATTCGTTGGTTAAATGTTGTTGGGATCGATGTAGAAAAGCTGCCTACAAGGGGTGATGCGCTAATTAGAAATAACCCTGTATTACCCTAAAGTTGGCGCAAACCGCATTTGAATCCGTTAAGGGGTTTAGAAAGAGTTAACAGAGAGCGACTTTCGTCAGGTATACTATGTAATGATAATCTTAATGAAGTGATGTAACATGATTATTATCTGATATATTTTTAGAATCATTGTTTTTTATTGGCCTTATCTATAATAACATGAGTAAATGCAGCATTAACATATGCACATAATGATAATATGAAAAAAAGTTTTTTTTTATAAAATATTTTATTGTAAATTGATTTTATATACAAAACGCATATATTGGCTATAATTATTAAAATTATTGCATTACAATTAAACATATAAGTCTAAGACTTGCATAATCATATTAAAATATACTTAAAATCTTAAAAAAACACTAGAAAAGCGTTAATATTGTCATTTATGAATAAAATACAGTGGGGATAAAATACTGAATTAAATTCTAAGTTAACACATGAAAATTATAACCTATAGCTATCTACATACAGTCAAAGTCTTGTCTAAATTTATTGACAGTAAAATAAAAAATATATTTGATAAACCATTAAAACTGACAACTCAAAAGATTTAGTATCTCCAAGAATACCCAAATTTTTTAAGGTAGAAAATAATTGTAAAAAAAACCGAAAACTGAACCAAAAGTGTTAATGTGAATAGAAAAACACACGATTACAAAAAAGTCAAATCTTGAAACGTAACCTAAACTTATTATAAACAAAAATACTTATTTTTACATATATTTTGTGTTATTGTCTCATGAAATACATGAGAGCTGTCGCGCCTGCGCGTCTCGTTTACTTAAGACGAATGCTGTCAAAATCATTACCAATTATCATTATTGGAAAAAAAAAACATTGCAGTAACTTATAGAAAAAAAAAACATTTTAAAAAGCAGGCGGCATTTATTTTTTAATTATATTAACTGCCAGTATTCTGGTGTCAAAATGGAATCGTTTTGAAACCAAGACAATGTTTACTTTTGTACTTTGCAATATTAGTAAATAAAATTGTTTGTTTTTGTCTATTCGTCGTCTTCAGTGTGCGTACAACGAACATACTCCAGTGCTTTGTTTAGTATGTCTAGCCAGACGTCGCGGTCCTGTAATAGAAATTAACATTATATACCTTATCTTTGCATATTAACACAAGTAAAAGAGGGGTTTCGGTAATTTATTTTTAAGTAGGTATGTGATCGATATCTGAACTTTCTCTAGATCTATGAAAACAATATGGCAATGCTTTCTTTTGGGATAATTAGAGGGATAGCTGTGTTTCATTACGCTGGTTTAATGCGGATTTGGGCATTAACATCATTGATAATCATTGTATTCAATGGTTTCCCTCGTCGTTAGTGCAAATCATCAGGTCTTATTTCTCCTCATGCATAGAAACTTGGACGCTGCGTTTGACGTCACTTACATAATATTATGAAGCCCGTTTTCATAATATAACGCGCTTTAGGTTTGGTATTAATGTTAGATACATAAGAAACCTTGCTTTGAACTTTACCACCTCCTTCCCTCATTTATATACTCACACTGGCAGTATGAGCCCGGCCGGCACGGAGCATTCTAGAAGGATGGTGTTGTTCTATATACTCACACTGGCAGTGTCGGCGGCCAGCAGGTGCCTCCTCGCGACGCTGCCGTCAGCTGTCTTCACGTACACCAGCGACCCCGTGTCGGGCACTATGAGCCCGGCCGGCACGGAGCATTCTAGAAGGATGGTGTTGTTCTATATACTCACACTGGCAGTGTCGGCGGCCAGCAGGTGCCTCCTCGCGACGCTGCCGTCAGCTGTCTTCACGTACACCAGCGACCCCGTGTCGGGCACTATGAGCCCGGCCGGCACGGAGCATTCTAGAAGGATGGTGTTGTTCTATATACTCACACTGGCAGTGTCGGCGGCCAGCAGGTGCCTCCTCGCGACGCTGCCGTCAGCTGTCTTCACGTACACCAGCGACCCCGTGTCGGGCACTATGAGCCCGGCCGGCACGGAGCATTCTAGAAGGATGGTGTTGTTCTATATACTCACACTGGCAGTGTCGGCGGCCAGCAGGTGCCTCCTCGCGACGCTGCCGTCAGCTGTCTTCACGTACACCAGCGACCCCGTGTCGGGCACTATGAGCCCGGCCGGCACGGAGCATTCTAGAAGGATGGTGTTGTTCTATATACTCACACTGGCAGTGTCGGCGGCCAGCAGGTGCCTCCTCGCGACGCTGCCGTCAGCTGTCTTCACGTACACCAGCGACCCCGTGTCGGGCACTATGAGCCCGGCCGGCACGGAGCATTCTAGAAGGATGGTGTTGTTCTATATACTCACACTGGCAGTGTCGGCGGCCAGCAGGTGCCTCCTCGCGACGCTGCCGTCAGCTGTCTTCACGTACACCAGCGACCCCGTGTCGGGCACTATGAGCCCGGCCGGCACGGAGCATTCTAGAAGGATGGTGTTGTTCTATATACTCACACTGGCAGTGTCGGCGGCCAGCAGGTGCCTCCTCGCGACGCTGCCGTCAGCTGTCTTCACGTACACCAGCGACCCCGTGTCGGGCACTATGAGCCCGGCCGGCACGGAGCATTCTAGAAGGATGGTGTTGTTCTATATACTCACACTGGCAGTGTCGGCGGCCAGCAGGTGCCTCCTCGCGACGCTGCCGTCAGCTGTCTTCACGTACACCAGCGACCCCGTGTCGGGCACTATGAGCCCGGCCGGCACGGAGCATTCTAGAAGGATGGTGTTGTTCTATATACTCACACTGGCAGTGTCGGCGGCCAGCAGGTGCCTCCTCGCGACGCTGCCGTCAGCTGTCTTCACGTACACCAGCGACCCCGTGTCGGGCACTATGAGCCCGGCCGGCACGGAGCATTCTAGAAGGATGGTGTTGTTCTATATACTCACACTGGCAGTGTCGGCGGCCAGCAGGTGCCTCCTCGCGACGCTGCCGTCAGCTGTCTTCACGTACACCAGCGACCCCGTGTCGGGCACTATGAGCCCGGCCGGCACGGAGCATTCTAGAAGGATGGTGTTGTTCTATATACTCACACTGGCAGTGTCGGCGGCCAGCAGGTGCCTCCTCGCGACGCTGCCGTCAGCTGTCTTCACGTACACCAGCGACCCCGTGTCGGGCACTATGAGCCCGGCCGGCACGGAGCATTCTAGAAGGATGGTGTTGTTCTATATACTCACACTGGCAGTGTCGGCGGCCAGCAGGTGCCTCCTCGCGACGCTGCCGTCAGCTGTCTTCACGTACACCAGCGACCCCGTGTCGGGCACTATGAGCCCGGCCGGCACGGAGCATTCTAGAAGGATGGTGTTGTTCTATATACTCACACTGGCAGTGTCGGCGGCCAGCAGGTGCCTCCTCGCGACGCTGCCGTCAGCTGTCTTCACGTACACCAGCGACCCCGTGTCGGGCACTATGAGCCCGGCCGGCACGGAGCATTCTAGAAGGATGGTGTTGTTCTATATACTCACACTGGCAGTGTCGGCGGCCAGCAGGTGCCTCCTCGCGACGCTGCCGTCAGCTGTCTTCACGTACACCAGCGACCCCGTGTCGGGCACTATGAGCCCGGCCGGCACGGAGCATTCTAGAAGGATGGTGTTGTTCTATATACTCACACTGGCAGTGTCGGCGGCCAGCAGGTGCCTCCTCGCGACGCTGCCGTCAGCTGTCTTCACGTACACCAGCGACCCCGTGTCGGGCACTATGAGCCCGGCCGGCACGGAGCATTCTAGAAGGATGGTGTTGTTCTATATACTCACACTGGCAGTGTCGGCGGCCAGCAGGTGCCTCCTCGCGACGCTGCCGTCAGCTGTCTTCACGTACACCAGCGACCCCGTGTCGGGCACTATGAGCCCGGCCGGCACGGAGCATTCTAGAAGGATGGTGTTGTTCTATATACTCACACTGGCAGTGTCGGCGGCCAGCAGGTGCCTCCTCGCGACGCTGCCGTCAGCTGTCTTCACGTACACCAGCGACCCCGTGTCGGGCACTATGAGCCCGGCCGGCACGGAGCATTCTAGAAGGATGGTGTTGTTCTATATACTCACACTGGCAGTGTCGGCGGCCAGCAGGTGCCTCCTCGCGACGCTGCCGTCAGCTGTCTTCACGTACACCAGCGACCCCGTGTCGGGCACTATGAGCCCGGCCGGCACGGAGCATTCTAGAAGGATGGTGTTGTTCTATATACTCACACTGGCAGTGTCGGCGGCCAGCAGGTGCCTCCTCGCGACGCTGCCGTCAGCTGTCTTCACGTACACCAGCGACCCCGTGTCGGGCACTATGAGCCCGGCCGGCACGGAGCATTCTAGAAGGATGGTGTTGTTCTATATACTCACACTGGCAGTGTCGGCGGCCAGCAGGTGCCTCCTCGCGACGCTGCCGTCAGCTGTCTTCACGTACACCAGCGACCCCGTGTCGGGCACTATGAGCCCGGCCGGCACGGAGCATTCTAGAAGGATGGTGTTGTTCTATATACTCACACTGGCAGTGTCGGCGGCCAGCAGGTGCCTCCTCGCGACGCTGCCGTCAGCTGTCTTCACGTACACCAGCGACCCCGTGTCGGGCACTATGAGCCCGGCCGGCACGGAGCATTCTAGAAGGATGGTGTTGTTCTATATACTCACACTGGCAGTGTCGGCGGCCAGCAGGTGCCTCCTCGCGACGCTGCCGTCAGCTGTCTTCACGTACACCAGCGACCCCGTGTCGGGCACTATGAGCCCGGCCGGCACGGAGCATTCTAGAAGGATGGTGTTGTTCTATATACTCACACTGGCAGTGTCGGCGGCCAGCAGGTGCCTCCTCGCGACGCTGCCGTCAGCTGTCTTCACGTACACCAGCGACCCCGTGTCGGGCACTATGAGCCCGGCCGGCACGGAGCATTCTAGAAGGATGGTGTTGTTCTATATACTCACACTGGCAGTGTCGGCGGCCAGCAGGTGCCTCCTCGCGACGCTGCCGTCAGCTGTCTTCACGTACACCAGCGACCCCGTGTCGGGCACTATGAGCCCGGCCGGCACGGAGCATTCTAGAAGGATGGTGTTGTTCTATATACTCACACTGGCAGTGTCGGCGGCCAGCAGGTGCCTCCTCGCGACGCTGCCGTCAGCTGTCTTCACGTACACCAGCGACCCCGTGTCGGGCACTATGAGCCCGGCCGGCACGGAGCATTCTAGAAGGATGGTGTTGTTCTATATACTCACACTGGCAGTGTCGGCGGCCAGCAGGTGCCTCCTCGCGACGCTGCCGTCAGCTGTCTTCACGTACACCAGCGACCCCGTGTCGGGCACTATGAGCCCGGCCGGCACGGAGCATTCTAGAAGGATGGTGTTGTTCTATATACTCACACTGGCAGTGTCGGCGGCCAGCAGGTGCCTCCTCGCGACGCTGCCGTCAGCTGTCTTCACGTACACCAGCGACCCCGTGTCGGGCACTATGAGCCCGGCCGGCACGGAGCATTCTAGAAGGATGGTGTTGTTCTATATACTCACACTGGCAGTGTCGGCGGCCAGCAGGTGCCTCCTCGCGACGCTGCCGTCAGCTGTCTTCACGTACACCAGCGACCCCGTGTCGGGCACTATGAGCCCGGCCGGCACGGAGCATTCTAGAAGGATGGTGTTGTTCTATATACTCACACTGGCAGTGTCGGCGGCCAGCAGGTGCCTCCTCGCGACGCTGCCGTCAGCTGTCTTCACGTACACCAGCGACCCCGTGTCGGGCACTATGAGCCCGGCCGGCACGGAGCATTCTAGAAGGATGGTGTTGTTCTATATACTCACACTGGCAGTGTCGGCGGCCAGCAGGTGCCTCCTCGCGACGCTGCCGTCAGCTGTCTTCACGTACACCAGCGACCCCGTGTCGGGCACTATGAGCCCGGCCGGCACGGAGCATTCTAGAAGGATGGTGTTGTTCTATATACTCACACTGGCAGTGTCGGCGGCCAGCAGGTGCCTCCTCGCGACGCTGCCGTCAGCTGTCTTCACGTACACCAGCGACCCCGTGTCGGGCACTATGAGCCCGGCCGGCACGGAGCATTCTAGAAGGATGGTGTTGTTCTATATACTCACACTGGCAGTGTCGGCGGCCAGCAGGTGCCTCCTCGCGACGCTGCCGTCAGCTGTCTTCACGTACACCAGCGACCCCGTGTCGGGCACTATGAGCCCGGCCGGCACGGAGCATTCTAGAAGGATGGTGTTGTTCTATATACTCACACTGGCAGTGTCGGCGGCCAGCAGGTGCCTCCTCGCGACGCTGCCGTCAGCTGTCTTCACGTACACCAGCGACCCCGTGTCGGGCACTATGAGCCCGGCCGGCACGGAGCATTCTAGAAGGATGGTGTTGTTCTATATACTCACACTGGCAGTGTCGGCGGCCAGCAGGTGCCTCCTCGCGACGCTGCCGTCAGCTGTCTTCACGTACACCAGCGACCCCGTGTCGGGCACTATGAGCCCGGCCGGCACGGAGCATTCTAGAAGGATGGTGTTGTTCTATATACTCACACTGGCAGTGTCGGCGGCCAGCAGGTGCCTCCTCGCGACGCTGCCGTCAGCTGTCTTCACGTACACCAGCGACCCCGTGTCGGGCACTATGAGCCCGGCCGGCACGGAGCATTCTAGAAGGATGGTGTTGTTCTATATACTCACACTGGCAGTGTCGGCGGCCAGCAGGTGCCTCCTCGCGACGCTGCCGTCAGCTGTCTTCACGTACACCAGCGACCCCGTGTCGGGCACTATGAGCCCGGCCGGCACGGAGCATTCTAGAAGGATGGTGTTGTTCTATATACTCACACTGGCAGTGTCGGCGGCCAGCAGGTGCCTCCTCGCGACGCTGCCGTCAGCTGTCTTCACGTACACCAGCGACCCCGTGTCGGGCACTATGAGCCCGGCCGGCACGGAGCATTCTAGAAGGATGGTGTTGTTCTATATACTCACACTGGCAGTGTCGGCGGCCAGCAGGTGCCTCCTCGCGACGCTGCCGTCAGCTGTCTTCACGTACACCAGCGACCCCGTGTCGGGCACTATGAGCCCGGCCGGCACGGAGCATTCTAGAAGGATGGTGTTGTTCTATATACTCACACTGGCAGTGTCGGCGGCCAGCAGGTGCCTCCTCGCGACGCTGCCGTCAGCTGTCTTCACGTACACCAGCGACCCCGTGTCGGGCACTATGAGCCCGGCCGGCACGGAGCATTCTAGAAGGATGGTGTTGTTCTATATACTCACACTGGCAGTGTCGGCGGCCAGCAGGTGCCTCCTCGCGACGCTGCCGTCAGCTGTCTTCACGTACACCAGCGACCCCGTGTCGGGCACTATGAGCCCGGCCGGCACGGAGCATTCTAGAAGGATGGTGTTGTTCTATATACTCACACTGGCAGTGTCGGCGGCCAGCAGGTGCCTCCTCGCGACGCTGCCGTCAGCTGTCTTCACGTACACCAGCGACCCCGTGTCGGGCACTATGAGCCCGGCCGGCACGGAGCATTCTAGAAGGATGGTGTTGTTCTATATACTCACACTGGCAGTGTCGGCGGCCAGCAGGTGCCTCCTCGCGACGCTGCCGTCAGCTGTCTTCACGTACACCAGCGACCCCGTGTCGGGCACTATGAGCCCGGCCGGCACGGAGCATTCTAGAAGGATGGTGTTGTTCTATATACTCACACTGGCAGTGTCGGCGGCCAGCAGGTGCCTCCTCGCGACGCTGCCGTCAGCTGTCTTCACGTACACCAGCGACCCCGTGTCGGGCACTATGAGCCCGGCCGGCACGGAGCATTCTAGAAGGATGGTGTTGTTCTATATACTCACACTGGCAGTGTCGGCGGCCAGCAGGTGCCTCCTCGCGACGCTGCCGTCAGCTGTCTTCACGTACACCAGCGACCCCGTGTCGGGCACTATGAGCCCGGCCGGCACGGAGCATTCTAGAAGGATGGTGTTGTTCTATATACTCACACTGGCAGTGTCGGCGGCCAGCAGGTGCCTCCTCGCGACGCTGCCGTCAGCTGTCTTCACGTACACCAGCGACCCCGTGTCGGGCACTATGAGCCCGGCCGGCACGGAGCATTCTAGAAGGATGGTGTTGGGGCGCGCGCAGAGATCGCGCGGCGCTTTCAGCACTTTGTCGGAGATCACGGTGGAGAGGTCGATGTCGCCGATTGGCATCTGGGGGAGAGATTATATTATTACAAATGTGGTAAAGTGAATTTGGAATAAGTGTGTATAGAGTGACGAGAAAAATCGAAATTGAGAGTGTTTAGTACAGATTGTTTGCAACAACCTTATTATAAATATTATCATATACTAGTGGCCGCCCGCGACTCCGTTCGCGTGGAAGTCGGTTTTCCGTGGGAATGAGAAGTTTTCCCGCGGTAAAAAGACCCTATGCGTTATTCTGATGTATAACCTATATTACTGTAAAGTTTCATCAAAATCCATCAGTCGTTTTTACGTGAAAGCGTAACAAACATCCATACTCACAAACTTTCACGTTTATAATATTAGTAGGATATGTCTACTGTCTATACATAAGTTATTGCATAGAACCTATATTATAACCCCATAATGCATTAATTCGTAGTTAATATTACGAGGCGTTTTCGAGCCGAAAGCTGCATAATGGGTCTAATAACAAGTATAAGGAAATTTTCTTAATTATAAATATGTGTAAGTGTGGGGTTCTAAAACAAGTGTATATAAATAAACGTTGGAAACTTAATTTTTTCACCAACATTTTTGAAAATATTAACATTTAATCGTAAAATAAAAGAGTTATTAAAAGAAACAGCAACAACTTTCACGATTAACCCATAATATAAACATCTTTAGATAGCACGTAAATTACGATTTTACATCAACTTTCTACAATCCACACATATGACGAAATCTTTCTTATTATATCAGTAATTGTTTTCACTACATATTGTAATTCGTTGATCCGCATGTTTACAAATTATGCGATTGTTTACTAAATACTACTATTATCGTATTTTTTGCGTCACTCTATTTTAAATAAAACTTAATACATATAAATACATAAAAAGCGATAGTGTGTTGCTATGGTTTGATTTCTTATCCGAAGGAGTGATTTTATAAAATGTATGATAAATCAGATAAATATACTTGGGTGGTTCGAATATCTATCTATATCTTATCAAGAGAAGTTTTTGAGAGTAGTAATCCGTGTTCTGGATTACTTTTACATATAATAAAAAAAATCAGTGCTCACTTTAAACTTTAAAAAATTAGCTGTTTAGTATTTAAGTACCAACAAGTCATTTTTACAAAATTGTGAAAGAAACTAAGAAGAGTTTCGGCCTCCAAATGCGCTTACAAATTTTAAATTAAGTTACAGTAAAAAAAACTAATATCTGTAAAAGCTAATTTCATTCAGATTTGCTTTCAATTGACTAAAGTTAACAATATGTCCAAAGTAACATTCATATGTATTGCATCACCATTTTTGACCTCTCTGTACCTAAGTATACAAGTAGATGATGTATGTAGAAGCGAGCCCCGATACGTCACTTATCATCATCACGATCATTGCATGGTATAAATCTAAGTCGCTAATTGTGTCTGTTTGTACACCTTTTACCTCCAGAATTATTGAAAATTTGACATTCGATTACCATTGGCTTACATAATAATCCAGCTGTTTGATTCGGTCTTGTGCTGCAGCTATGCTTTAGTGATCTGAATCTTTGAATCGGTTCAGATCTAAGTTACCCGCCGCTTTTCGAGCAAACCGGTAAAGCGGTATTTGCGTTGGTATTGTTCCGTCCTGTCGTGCTAAAATAGACATTAAATACTCAGCATTAAGTGCTTCCCGGAGTTGTTAGTCAACTATAGCGGAAGGAAGTACATCTACTTTACTTAAGTACTACGTCAGTGGCAAAACCGTGAGTAGAAACTGAACTCTATTTATTAACATTTGAAAACTTTAGTAATTTATATTAGTGGTTTTTGGTGATAGAATTA
The DNA here is from genome assembly GCA_916618145.1 of Emmelina monodactyla. Classification (NCBI taxonomy): domain Eukaryota; kingdom Metazoa; phylum Arthropoda; class Insecta; order Lepidoptera; family Pterophoridae; genus Emmelina; species Emmelina monodactyla. Next base: position 3,577,336 of record OU745323.1, on the reverse strand, counting down.
TGGAACTTAAGTGTGAGGAGTTTTAAACTTTAATTTTAGTATAGTGCATGCTAAGAAGTGACTTACATTATTTTATAAGTACATGAAACAAAGCTGTAGCTACGGGGAATCCATGCCCAATTTGTTCCAATTGTAAGTACCAAACACTTAAAATAAATTTCAATTACTAGTTTTTTTTAGTTGAATTATTTTCCGATTACATATTAGTTGCTTTAAATTTTTTCGTATTAAGTTTTGGTTGCATAAGGTTAAAATGGCAGATAATTTTTATAAAGTTCAAGAAGATATTGCAAATTAAATAAATAAAGCAAAATCTAATTTTAAAATGTCACCGCGCGAACGTATAAATATCAGTTATCTTGAAACGCGTTTGGAGACTGTAGAACAGCATTGGACATAATTTGTGACCAACCATCGTAAAATTGTATTTGAAGTTAAGCGAATTGAAACTTACTGTACATCAGAATAACACATAGGGTACTTTTTACCGCGGGAAAACATCTCATTCCCACGGGAAACCAACTTCCACGCGAACGGAGTCGCGGGCGGCCACTTATATTGCTATATTGTAAAGCCATTTATCCAACCCAAGGTGGGTGAACATCGTCAGGATACTTCCAGTACTTGAGCCGCGCGGTCCGCAGGTGGAACCAGAGCGTCTAGCTGTAGGCTCTGTCTGCAGCGACTACTGGGCTGACTCGACCGGTGAAATACCACCGTCGCACAGAAAACCATAGTGAAGTAGGGACGATGTTCCTGCGTTTCGTTCGGTGAGTGCGGTATCCGGTGCCCAATTTTCTCAAAGGCCAGCAACACACCCCCAACACCCACAGTGTTGCGGGTAGTCATGGGCGGCGGTGATCACTTACCATCAGCTGACCCGCAAGCTCGTTTTCTTCCTATCCTACTAATATTATAAATGTGAAAGTTTGTGAGGATGTATAGATGGATGGATGTTTGTTACTCTTTCACGTAAAAACTACTGGACGGATTTGGATGAAACTTTACAGTAATATAGTTTATACACCAGAATAACATATAGGGTACTTTTTACCGCGGGAAAACTTCTCATTCCCACCGGAAACCGACTTCCACGCGAACGTCGTCGCGGGCGGCTACCTATATTGCTATAATGTAAATCCCGTTATCCCACCTTCTTCTGAACATCATCAGGGTACTTCCAGTACTGCAGCCTCGCCGCTCTTAGTTGGAACCAGCGCCGGTGCCACGCGCCCAGCCCCGACACGTCACTAGCGTTGCTATACTGTAAAGTCATCCATCTCACCTTCTTCTGCACATCGTCGGGGTACTTCCAGTACTGCAGCCGCGCCGCTCTCAGTTGGAACCAGCGCCGGTGCCACGCGCCCAGCCCCGACACGTCACTAGTATTGCTATACTGTAAAGTCAGTTATCTCACCTTCTTCTGAACATCGTCAGGGTACTTCCAGTACTGCAGCCGCGCCGCTCTTAGTTGGAACCAGCGCCGGTGCCACGCGCCCAGCCCCGACACGTCACTAGTATTGCTATACTGTAAAGTCAGTTATCTCACCTTCTTCTGAACATCGTCAGGGTACTTCCAGTACTGCAGCCGCGCCGCTCTTAGTTGGAACCAGCGCCGGTGCCAGGCCCCGAGTCCAGAGACGTCGTCGAAGGCGGTGAGGAAGGCGGCGTGCGGCGCGGGGGGGGGCACGCGGAGCGAGGCGGAGATGTCCAGGGATATGGTGCCGTCCAGGGGGGAGCCCGCCGGGACCTGCGGGGGGGGGGGGGGGCGGATCAGTACAAGGCGAACTTACGAATTACAGATTCGGTTGTGTCATCATTACATAGTATAAATCCAAGTCGCTAATTCTGTCTGTTTGTATGTTTGGGTCGACGACATTTCGGACACAAAAAACTCGGGACACCTTGGCCAATGTATGGCTTTTCGATTTTAATATTATTTTTTCATTCCGAGTTTTTTGTGTCCGAAATGTCGTCGACCCGTATGTTTGGCCGCTAACTCCTTCTAAACCACGTAATGGATTTTAATGCGGTTTTCGCTATTTTTAAGGTTTTTCTTTCATTTAAATTTGTAAATAAAGAACATACAGAAAAGTTTTCGCGCAAATTACACCATTGCGAAGCGTGGATGGGTCGCTAGTTATCTATAAAATATCTATCATTATTTAGTATATGTTGTTCTAGCGGCAAATTGATCACCTGTGATAGTTTTAAACAGTTCTGTTATCACGTTTCATTAAATACAGCTTGGTGTCAAACAGACGGTCTTTGGGTACGAAAGCCCTAATAATTACAGTAAATATAATGTTGGGATCAAATAATCATATTTGGATTTTTTCACGAAATAAAAAATTACGCAGTTTTTGGTGTAAACAGACCCTAAACAAAGGCATTTAAACGAACATAAGCTAAATTCTATCTTGGAAGTACATAGGTTCTACCTATGTAAATAATCCAGTCAATATCGCGTTTCAGGAACAACACAAGAAGCAAAAATATGTTTTTTTTTTAGAAAATATGCTATTTTGTCATTTTTATGGCGTTTAACGTTTTTTAACGTAAGAGACAAACATAGTTTGATCAATATAAGTTATTTAAAAATGCATAGGCAAGCTACATAGACTAAAAAAAGCTACACGATATTTCGTTTTCATACCTTTGGTTGTTTACTGTCTTTTAGGGGACTGATAGGTCAGGAGAAAAAGCTTACTATATTACTTGGAGAAATTTTAGCAAATGGTGTAACAACACTATAGCTTCTTGAATGTGGTAAATAATTAAAATAAAAACACCGGTTTCTTTAATATTTCATGTAAACAACAAAACAATACATTTTACTAGTCAATGAGATCATTAAACATAAATGTACCGATTCTAATTAAATCAGATAACACACTTTGTACTGTTATCATTCAACGTTTAAAAGTAGGTATGTGTGTCAACAGTATACAGAAAAACAGATCAGTTTAGAAAATATTATTGTTACTTATTACGTTTTTAAATTGTCGACTATTTACTAAGTGACGTACTGTCCATGTTTAAATTACTATTGAAAATGACGCGAGTTAGTCTATTGATTACAAATAAACAAGTCACTTACTTTGTAACTAATCTAATCACGAGACCGATTTTATTAAAAGCAATGACACAATGGAGCACGGGTGCAACTTTACATCATTTGATCATCCTGCCTATTACCTAAATGAATCTTAATTATACGTTTTTAAAATAATGGTGGAGATGTATCGAAATCTATTGCTTTGTTGAAGCATAATAATACAAAAAGCGTGTTTTTTTTCGTCGTCAATATTAAAGAAATATCGCCACATTGTTCTATGGGGTCACGGGGTCATTACCCTATAAATTTTTTTTTTTTTCCAAATCATCTTACTTTTGACTAAGCCATACTTTTACTATGACAACTCTAAGTAATTGTAATTTACCCCCAGGAAATTATGAACTTTGGGAGTTGATCAGAACCCTCCCATGAACGTAATGACCCTCCCAAGGAACCCTCCTTAGTTCATTACGACCCCAACATCATTATCATTACAAAGTATAAATCCAAGTCGCTAATTCTGTCTGTTTGTATGTTTAAGCGCTAACTCCTCCTAAAGTACGTAACGGATTTAAATACAATTTTCTCCACATTTTAGGGTATTTATTCATTTAAATTTGTAAATACAGAACGTTACGAAAAACTTTTTTTTAAGTTAGCAAAAATGCAAGGGTTCGCAAGACGGCAAAATTGCACCATTGCGAAGCGTGGGCGGGTATCTACCTACAAAACTGACCTTATTAAGCGTGAAGTTCTTCCTATTAGCCTGCGGCAGCGCGAAGATGCAATATCCGTGTAGTTGGAACTGTGGGCTTCTGACGGACAGCGGCCCGGCCGGGGACTGAACCCGGGGCGTCTTCAGCTCGGGGTTCGACTTGCCCTTGGACTTGGGGGTCAGCATCTTGGAGTTTGACTGGGGGGTGAAGTAGGCATTATTAGGAGAGTTAGGCCCAATTGCAGGGAACGTTTTAACCTCGGGTTAGCTAACTCAGATTTAAACGGCGCCACCATCGATTGTAATAAGAAGTAGTTACAATCGATGGTGGCGCCATTTAAACCTGAAATAGCTAACCCGAAGCTAACCCGAGGTTAAAACGTTCCCTGCAATTGGGCCTTAGTGCCTTAAATTTGTGATAAAGGATTTATATTTTTTTGTGCTGAGTTCATATGAATTTATCATTATAATTTTCTGCTCAGCCTAAAAAATAAAAGTGATAAAGATTCTCACTTTTTTGCTGAAGATATGGTATTTGACATCGTGTGGCAGAATTTCCTTTGACGCTTGTAGTAGATACACCTCTATTGTAACCTGCAACAAAATAATATGTTATAAATAAAGTTATGTTTTGGTGCAGTACCTACTTTGTATATGTGGTCAAAACCACCATGTTTAGATGAAAATTTGTTTTAGTAACAACTTATTTATTTAATTATAATTTATGCATTTATACAATGACAAGAAAAAGATAAAAGAAAAACAGATAAACAAGAGTAAATACAAAGGTCCTTATATACTACGTAATACTTATATAGCTAGTATTCATTTAAGGTAATGATTCCTAACATTACATAACAAAACAATCTTTTTTTATGAATAATGCTTTTCGGCCATAGAAGTTATTATGCACTAAGTTATAATATAAGTAAATTTGTGTTTAGTTTTTCTATATCAAAGTATCTTATGATTAGAAAAACAGAACTAGCAAGAGTCTATAGAATCAACGACTCTCCTGCATAGGATACTACAAGCATCCACACGTCAGCTGTCAACTTTCTTACCGTTTGATAGTATCCCTACCTTAAAGTCGCTGGTCAACCCGTCCATGTGTATCTGGTCGGGGAAGTGCAGAACGTTGTCTTTGGGCGACGTGAGCTGCATGGACGAGGCCAGGACTCGATCCCGGCACTTCACCAGGCAGACTGCGTGGTGGCCCACCGCGCCTTCTGTTTATCATTACATAGTATAAATCATTACATAGTATAAAGCCAAGTCGCTAATTGTGGCTGTTTGTATGTTTTGCCGCTAAAAAATTTTTTTTATTTATTTACTTTGGCTTGATTAATGAACAAATTCCATTCCAATAGAAAATAGGAAGCCTTTAGAATATACAAACGTTTGGTTGCCTATTTATTTCCCGTCAGACCGGTGTAAGTTACAAATATCGATTTACGTGTTTATACCTGCTTACCCAAGAGTTGTGACGGAAGTAAATAGTCAACCTAACGTTGGTATTTACTAAAGGCTTCATATTTTCGATTGGGATGGAATTTGTTCATTAACCAAGCCAGTGTAATTTAATAACCAAAAAAAATATTTTTTTATCCCTACTATCCCTACTAATATTATAAATGCGAAAGTAACTCTGTCTGTCTGTCTGTCTGTTACGCTTTCACGCCTAAACCACTGAACCGATTTTGATGAAATTTGGTATGAAGAAAGCACTGAACTTGGGAAAGGACATAGGGTACTTTTTACCGCGGGAAAACTTCTCATTCCCACGGGAAACCGACTTCCATGCGAACGGAGTCGCGGGCGGCCACTAGTTGATAATATATCATATTCTGGACTGAATTTTTTTAGTCAACCCATTCGCAATATATTTATTGACATATTTTATTTGATAAAAAATATAAATGAAAATACATTTTCGTCATTAGGAAAACAAAAAATATTAATAGTATGGTTATACATATATTTACGTTTATTAGGAAAATACAGAGTAAATGCAATATTTTTTAATAACTGTGCATTTGAAATTAATAACTAATCGAATATAGGTAACAGTAGGTATACTTCTGTTAAGTATTCGTTTGAAAATTTAAAAAATTAAATTCAAAGTTCAGTTAATAAAACCTAAAAAAAATGTGATGACATGATTTAAGTCTTGTAGGCATAGTTGTTAATCAATGCATATGTTTTGTAATAACAATGTCATAAAGAAGCGCAGAGTTCCAACTTATCACACCCCTTTTTGCGTCACAGATTAAAAAGCATAATTTTGATTAGTAAACACAAATGAGTTTATAATAATAATTACAGACCCGCCCTTGTATCACAATGGTGTAAATTTGACCGACTTGATAATTATCTAAAAAGACGTTACCAGAATCTATTTTACTCACAATCCATCAATAATTCGAAAAAATACTTAAAAGATGGTGAAAGCTACATTATCAAATCAAATCAAATCAAAATTCTTTTATTCATCATAGATATGTAACATATACTTAATGAACGTCAATGTTACAAACTTTGACTTTACCTAACCGTAGACCGAGAGAAAAAAGCCGGCGGAAAAAAACTCTCAGCACTCTTTTTGAAAATTATACAATCATAACATACATTCAATGAACATATAAATTATTTTCTCGTACCTCAACTCAACACTGTAAAGTAAAAAAAAATAAACCTGCTACTACGAACTAATTAAGGACTTCTTCCCGCACCATAATTCGGAACCAGAGCAGACCGTTTCCCGAAGGCGGCACCTGATCACAAGTATGACGTGTGCTCCAGCCATCGTCCTACTCAACCATATTAGAGGGAGTTGGGCGACCCGTTGACACAACGCCACCGCCCCAGTAACTTTCGAGGCGAGCATGACTACCCTGGGCCAAATAAGGCACTATATCGATAAAACCATTTTACGAAATTGGCCCGACCCGGGGATCGAACCCGGAACCATCCGCTTAGCAGTCCGGTTTAAATACCGCTGCACCACAGAGGTCGTTGAAACAATAATATTAATATAGTTATATATTTACGTTTATTAGGAAAATACAGAGTAGATGTAATGTTTTTTTAACAACTATGCATTTGAAATTAATGACTAATCGGAAATAACAGTAGGTATACTTCTGTTAAGTATTAGTTTTAACAATACAAATTTAAATTCAAAGTTCAGTTAATAAAACCTAAAAAAAAAGTGATGACATGATTAAAGTCTTGTAGGCTTAATTGTTAATCATTGCATGTGTTTTGTAATAACAATGTCATAAAGAAGCGCAGAGTTCAAACTTATCACACCCCTTTTTGCGTCACAGATTAAAAAGCATAATTTCGATTAGTAAATACAAAAGAGTTTATAATAATAATTACGGACCCGCCCTCGTATCACGATGGTGTAAATTTGACCGACTTGTTCCCGAAACATTGAATTATAATTAAAAGTCGTTACCAGAATTACTCACAATCCCTCAATATTTCGAAAAAATACTTAAAAGATGGTGAAAGCTACATTAACATCCGTTTCGTGGTATAAGAGGAGTTAGCGGACAAATAAAGAACCTAACTACTTCGTATTGATGTAAAGATGAAATAACAATAAAAATAATGAAGCAAACTATTGCGAGTATATAATATATAAACTGATAACGCCCTTAAAAATATATATTTTTAGTTTTACTTCATTTTGAATAATGTTTTGATAACTAGATAATCTCTTAAAAATCACATCTATAAGAATACTTATTAATACATACTTAAGTAAGATAGATGGTTGTGAACCGGTATTTCGTCCATTCAAAATCGTGCCTACGTTTTCTTCACTTCGCTATTCCAAATTTTACATTTTTGACAAGGTTATTATAATATGTTTATCAATATACTAAGCCTGTACGTCTTTTTTGTATATATATTATATTTGTGGTGCATTATTAGAAATTTTAATTCTTGTTTTAAAGACACTCAATAACCTAAATTATGGAAAATACAGAAATGATAGGCAGAACAGGCGCAGCGGCACATATCTACATAACATTTTTGTAAAAAAAAGCACAGTTTTAGATGAGGGAAATGAGAATTTTGAAAGCACGATTTTGTATGAACTAAATTCAGGTTCACATCCGTGTTAACACAATCTATTTCAAATGTCATCGGGCTAAATTAAATATGATGCAACTGTTTATCTTTATCAAATTTGGTAAATACCTAATATTATAAAATAAATTATGTTTCCTTACTAAGAAAGATTTGGTAGTTATGCTGGATAGGCAGGTATGTTTTAAATAAATAAAGTTACTGCTTATGATTCTGAACCTGATATTATTCATTATCAAATAAATGATTTACCTTCCTTTAAATAATGAATTTTATGAATATGGGTTACGTTATTTAACTTAGAAATATATTTGTCTATTTTAAAGTAACAAATGCATAGCCTTTCTTTCGATATTAAAGTTTTTGCTGGTAGTATAAGTTTTAAAACACACAACATGGTAGAACCGGCGTTTTATTGCATCCCTAAGAATTATTTCACCCTCATTGTAGCGCCATCTATGCGTTTACACCAACATTCTCTCCCGGTGGCTACAAGCAACCAACTTACTCGGATATAGCGCCGGTCTTTGATACCACTTGGAATGTTTACGCGACTATACATATGCAACTAATGCATACAATTTTAAAGTTGTGGGACGGCACAGGGACTAGGGGCCAAAGTCTGTTACTGTTACATGACATCAAATCGTGTCGTGAACCGGTGGAAAAAATCCACAGGACCTCGTCCATTTTGTCGCAGCCAAATATGTCTAAGTTTATGGAATCAGAGGTCTGGTGGCCCCTAGTTTGTTAAGTAAAAGATCGAGATTTTACTTTTATTTTTGCATTTAAATGCTAATTTTATTAATTTTGAAGTTATAGACACTGAAAAAAGGAACGCGGGTCTCCGAGCATTGCGCGACTGGGAATCGAACCCAGGACTATTATCTATGGTCCTAGGTTTTATGTCAGATCTCTCATTCTACCTCTCAGATGTAGTTACTATCTCACCAGCATTGAGCCTCCGTGTGTAGTCCCTAGTGAGCGGCACTCGTAGCGCCACCACATGTAAAGCTGCGATCCCTTCGTGGGCCGCCACTCCGGCGCCCTCGACTTGCAGTCGTTGGACCTCGTGGAGACAGGCTTGGCGGCGGTGGGCTGGTGGACAATTGAATACAGATTAATTTTGAAAAAAAAAAACATTAATTTCATCATTAAGTAACTTAATTACATTCGATGAAAGTCAAAATCCCTACTAATATTATAAATGCGAAAGTAACTCTGTCTGTCTGTCTGTCTGTCACGCTTTCACGCCTAAACCACTGAACCAATTTTGATGAAATTTGGTATGAAGTAAGAACTGAACTTGGGAAAGGACATAGGGTACTTTTTACCGCGGGAAAATTTCTCATTCCCACGGGAAACTGACTTCCACGCGAACGGAGTTGCGGGCGGCCACTAGTATCGAAATAAAGATGAAAGTTAATAAATATATTATTGAAAGGGTTTAATAACCTTTTAGACAACCACGCCAATAACGTGGGCCTAGATTAAGTAGTAATATGTAACAGGTAGCACTGAGCTATACGTATTAGTATGAGAAGACACCCGTTATCATTATTGTGCCCCGTTCAAAAGTGCTTATCCGCAAACTTATCTATGGAAAGTTTTCTGTATACATACGATAGGATATTTATTTAGCGAGGTTTCGTGTTTTTTTTTTGTTTCCCGAATGAAAAGTTTATCAGGGTGACCATTGCAATCTCGCAATAGAAACACACTCTAAACTTCACTATTATGAAGGAAATATAAAATAAACTTTCAGACTACCACAAACCATAACACATAACTACGTGGTCCTAGAGTAATCACTGTATGCTCTTGTTTTATAGCTACCATTGAGCTCTTATTACTACGTACTACTATTACTACTAATATTATAAATGCGAAAGTAACTCTGTCTGTCTGTCTGTCTGTCACGCTTTCACGCCTAAACCACTGAACCAATTTTGATGAAATTTGGTATGAAGTAAGAACTGAACTTGGGAAAGGACATAGGGTACTTTTTACCGCGGGAAAATTTCTCATTCCCACGGGAAACTGACTTCCACGCGAACGGAGTTGCGGGCGGCCACTAGTATCGAAATAAAGATGAAAGTTAATAAATATATTATTGAAAGGGTTTAATAACCTTTTAGACAACCACGCCAATAACGTGGGCCTAGATTAAGTAGTAATATGTAACAGGTAGCACTGAGCTATACGTATTAGTATGAGAAGACACCCGTTATCATTATTGTGCCCCGTTCAAAAGTGCTTATCCGCAAACTTATCTATGGAAAGTTTTCTGTATACATACGCTAGGCTATTTATTTAGCGAGGTTTCGTGTTTTTTTGTTTAGATTGAAACGAGTGAAGTGTTCATCAACTCAAATCGCGAATGAAAAGTTTATCAGGGTGACTATTGCAATCTCGCAATAGAAACACAATCTAAACTTCACTATTATGAATGATAGCAACTATCTCATCACTAATCGAGCAACGAAAAAAAGTGCGGCTAATTGGCCTCAAAGAGAATTTCAACTCAGAATCGGCATCATTATTATAAGTAAAAAAATAACACTACTCTTACTTATTATATTTTTAAGTACCATTATTTCTTATAACTTACTTGCTAAAAGCAGCAATCGTTCGCCCTCCGCCTGCTCCGTGGATCCACTGAACTCTATCGTTGAAGCGCACAGGTTCAACGCTTGACTCGCCTGGTAGGATAGACACAGTGTATTTTATTATTAAATATGTAAAATGAGCTTAAATACAGTTAACACATAAGAAATTTAGATATTGGGAGATCTATTTGATTAGGCGTTTATAGATACATTTTTTAAAAATAAAAATTAAGAGTGCGATGTTATGTGTGCATAATTCAAGTTTGTCTAAGCAACATGTAGATAACTAAAACGTAACATCACTCTGCAAGATAATCCTAAAGAACTTTTATTATGAAAATTATTATTAAAATAAATATTTTTTCTAGATTTTAAACATGTGATAAAACAGTCCGCTGCTTGGCGATCTCTCCCCACCTACCTGCGATCTCCCCCCACCTACCTGCGATCTCTCCCCGCCTACCTGCGATCTCTCCCCACCTACCTGCGATCTCCCCCCACGTACCTGCGATCTCTCCCCACCTACCTGCGATATGACGGTCTGCTGCTTGGCGATCTCCGCCTGCAGTTCTCGTATGCGGCGGCGCACGGTGGTGACCGCCACTCTCCCCACCTACCTGCGATCTCTCCCCACCTACCTGCGATATGACGGTCTGCTGCTTGGCGATCTCCGCCTGCAGTTCTCGTATGCGGCGGCGCACGGTGGTGACCGCCACTCTCCCCACCTACCTGCGATCTCTCCCCACCTACCTGCGATATGACGGTCTGCTGCTTGGCGATCTCCGCCTGCAGTTCTCGTATGCGGCGGCGCACGGTGGTGACCGCCACTCTCCCCACCTACCTGCGATCTCTCCCCACCTACCTGCGATATGACGGTCTGCTGCTTGGCGATCTCCGCCTGCAGTTCTCGTATGCGGCGGCGCACGGTGGTGACCGCCACTCTCCCCACCTACCTGCGATCTCTCCCCACCTACCTGCGATATGACGGTCTGCTGCTTGGCGATCTCCGCCTGCAGTTCTCGTATGCGGCGGCGCACGGTGGTGACCGCCACTCTCCCCACCTACCTGCGATCTCTCCCCACCTACCTGCGATATGACGGTCTGCTGCTTGGCGATCTCCGCCTGCAGTTCTCGTATGCGGCGGCGCACGGTGGTGACCGCCACTCTCCCCACCTACCTGCGATCTCTCCCCACCTACCTGCGATATGACGGTCTGCTGCTTGGCGATCTCCGCCTGCAGTTCTCGTATGCGGCGGCGCACGGTGGTGACCGCCACTCTCCCCACCTACCTGCGATCTCTCCCCACCTACCTGCGATATGACGGTCTGCTGCTTGGCGATCTCCGCCTGCAGTTCTCGTATGCGGCGGCGCACGGTGGTGACCGCCACTCTCCCCACCTACCTGCGATCTCTCCCCACCTACCTGCGATATGACGGTCTGCTGCTTGGCGATCTCCGCCTGCAGTTCTCGTATGCGGCGGCGCACGGTGGTGACCGCCACTCTCCCCACCTACCTGCGATCTCTCCCCACCTACCTGCGATATGACGGTCTGCTGCTTGGCGATCTCCGCCTGCAGTTCTCGTATGCGGCGGCGCACGGTGGTGACCGCCACTCTCCCCACCTACCTGCGATCTCTCCCCACCTACCTGCGATATGACGGTCTGCTGCTTGGCGATCTCCGCCTGCAGTTCTCGTATGCGGCGGCGCACGGTGGTGACCGCCACTCTCCCCACCTACCTGCGATCTCTCCCCACCTACCTGCGATATGACGGTCTGCTGCTTGGCGATCTCCGCCTGCAGTTCTCGTATGCGGCGCCGCACGGTGGTGACCGCCACTCTCCCCACCTACCTGCGATCTCTCCCCACCTACCTGCGATATGACGGTCTGCTGCTTGGCGATCTCCGCCTGCAGTTCTCGTATGCGGCGGCGCACGGTGGTGACCGCCACTCTCCCCACCTACCTGCGATCTCTCCCCACCTACCTGCGATATGACGGTCTGCTGCTTGGCGATCTCCGCCTGCAGTTCTCGTATGCGGCGCCGCACGGTGGTGACCGCGGGCGCGGTCTCCGGCGCGGTCTGCTCGGGGGACTCGCGACGGATGACGCGCACGCCGGACGATGGGGTCGACTGGGAATATAAGTAGGTTTCGTTAAAAAACGTAGGGGTATTTAACTTTCGTGTTAAATAATAAAAATATAGTCAAACTAGTGGCCGCCCGCGACTCCGTTTGCGTGGAAGTTGGTTTCCCGTGGGAATGAGAAGTTTTGCCGCGGTAAAAAGTACCCTACATGTTATTCTGATGTATGATGTGCAAAGCTTCATTCAAATCCATCCAGAAGTTTTTACGTGAAAGAGTAACAAACATCCATACATACTCACAAACTTACACATTTATAATATTAGTAGGATATTTCTCCTTTATGTCTAAATATAGGGCCTAGGGTTATTAGTTTAAAATAAGCCTAAAACATGGTTTTTGTCCAAATAATTTATTTTCAGAAATTTGTGAATAATCGTAAGTATAGCGATTATGCGTGTAGAAAGGTGAAAGCAAATCTAAAACGTTTGTAATTTAACAAACAGATGCCCATTGAAAAGCGTGAGCGTATGAGGTAAAATTAAATTAATAATAACGTTAAGACTGTCCCAATAGTTATTTCCTCGACTGGTGTGATTCCAAAGTCCTTACACAACAGCCTTAAATTATTAGATATGCATGCCCTGTCGTATACACTGTTGCAGAAAGCAACTATATTAAACACTTGTCGCATAGTGCGGAAATTTTTATCCCTAAATTAACCTACGTTATTTATTTTAAGCAATCGCCTAGCCAAAAGCTCGCCTTTGCTTAATAACACCCCCTAAAAAGGTGAAATTAAAACATAAAATAAAATAATAATAATAATAATAAATCTCCAGACTAACACACCAATTATGTGGTCCTATGGTAAGCGCATTAAGCGCTTGTGTTACAGGTACCACACAATGGACTAGGGGAGAACCTAGTTACACCCAGACACGAGCCAATGTCGAAAAACCATTTTGACGAAATTGGCCCGACCCGGGGATCGAACCCGGAACCATCCGCTTTGCAGTCCGGTATAGTTACCGCTGCGCCACAGAGGTCGTCGATTCGAATTAACCTAAAAGTCTGATCATCTAATCTGCGAATCATGTAATAATACGACCAATAGACTCTCAATGGTTCTTTCATTAGTACGAGTCGTAGGTTAAAAACAAGAATAAAGCCATCGGTAAGGAGACGTGACTTAGCACATTCATAATAATTAAATCACTTCTCCACATACACAAAAGGAACGAGACACACAACATCCAACATTGAACACTTCACCAATATCCTACATCATAATCATTTTAAGAGTGGTAGAGTCTAGCTGTAGGCTCTGTTAACAGCGATTAATGGGCTGGTTCGACCGATGAAATACCACCGTCGCACAGAAAACCGACGTGAATTAGCGACGATGCTCCTGCGTTTCCTTCGGTGAGTGCGATATCTGGTGCCCAATTTTTTCAAAGGCCAGCAACGCACCCTCAATAAATTTGTGATTGTGGGTGTATATGGGCGGCGGTGATCACTTACCATCACGTGTCCCGCTTGCTGGTTTGCTAGCTTCCCTCATAAAAAAAAATCTTCACTACAAACTCACCGAGTTCTGCGTCTTCCTATAGAAGCTGACGCTATGCACCAGCTCGCTGCCCTTGTCCGCAATTTTCGGAGTCGCGGGCGTCGACGGCTGGCATTTTAGTGGGGATTTGAACTTCTTCTGCTCGTAGACGAAGCTGTTCGATGATAGAGTCGCCTGGATGAGCAAAGTTGGGTATGTGGTGATTGCTGTTGCATTGTGTCAGGGTATTGTAATGGTTGGTTAATTATAAAATGATTCAATTACATTGTTTACAATCGAACAGAAGATGCATTTCGATAAGCCGTATATTATATTATAGAAAGAAATGTGTTTGTAAGCATGTGTAAAAATATTTGAAAATATTTATGCCGCAAATCTAACAAAATGTAGTAAAAGAGTTCTTAGTCTAATTTCACAAAACTTGATACCGTAAATATGTTACAGAATTTCATACTTCACCGGCGTGATGAGACAAAAACATGACAATCAATTCAGGATAATTTTTCAAGTCAAATACACATAAAAAATTATGATAATTCATGCACAAAGAGTGATACACTAAAACATAAATATACTGGTACTTATTCCTACATTAGCACCGGTAGCTGCCAACACATTTTTCGTCGCTATTCCTATCATATACCAGCCTACTACAGGGTGATTTATAATGCGATACATTCCTTTTAAGAGGTTGAAGTAGAGCTTATTTGCAGTCAATTAAGTCACAGTTAAAAGGAATGTATCGCATTACCAATCACCCTGTATAACCATTCCTTACCTTGTTAAGTTTGGGCGGCGTGGGCCCCTCGTCTTCGTTCAGCGCTTCGTCCAGCATATCGTCTAATTCGCTGTCGCACGCGCCGGACTCGTCCGAGTCGCTCTCGCGCACCGCCTTCTGGTACGACGAGTTGTTGCGTTTCACCACCTGGGGGTAGGGAAGAGATGGTAAAGTTCGCTAAGGCAAGTGGTGTAAGTAGTTTGATTGTAGTCCGAGAGGTTTTGGTCAAGCTTGGAATTTGACAGTTTCGTATATTTTTATTCTTTTTAATAGCTTAGGCAAACTACGCATGCCCCTTGAAGACGACTCTTAGGAGCCCCCTTATTTAAACTTAATTAGCTATAGGAATATTTATCACTGGCAAACTTGTAGGAACTTACGTAACTCACAGATATAGGTAAAGCACTAGAAAAAAATAGTCATCGATATTTTTCACTGCTAATAAAATTAATTTTTATTTATCACCATATACGAAGAATCACCTGATAAATAAAGGAACCAAAGATTACACTCTGTACTTAAACTTAAGCTCCCTCTTTAGTTTGACAGTAAAATATGTATAAATAAAAAAATATTGTTTAAACTTACACTCATGACTTCTCGCCCGAAGGAAGTGTCGGCCCAATTGTCGGATTTATTCAGATTCGGCCGTACCTCGTCATCTTGGCTACAAGTAAACAACTATGCGTCAATTTACATAGAAAACGGTTTAGTGAAATAAAATGAAGGCCTATTTATTCCCGGTACTGCGCTGTGTGGTTTTCCTGTCGCGATTAGTAAAAAGGTACGGACGTTGGCTTGTTATAAGCTTTTGAACTTCATGAATGATAATGAATAGACGAAAAGGATGGTATTTTTCTATCTGTTGTTACCAATGTTATAAAGAGGTAAAGTTTGTGAGGATTTAATAGATATTCTCTGGAACTACTGACGCAAATTCAAACTTTATTTTACAAGTAGTTTAGACAATGATATGTGACAAGGCGATAATTCTGTCTTTTTGTATGTTAGTCCGCTATCTCTTCCTAAAATTCGAAACGGATTTTAATGCGAGTTTTGGCATTATTAGGTATTCTTTTCATTTAAATTTGTAAAGAAAAAACATTAAGAAAAGGTTTTTTAAAAAAAATCATTGTTTCCTACGCAAGTCGTTCAAATTTACACCACTGTGAAACGTGGACGGAGCACTAGTATGCTACAATTAAAATATTTAGATATAATTAATACCTAAGCATTCTTTTTACTACGTACGCGCATGAAGCAACCGGCGGAAGGCTTAATCCAATATTTAATGGTAGTAAAATGGTAAAAAATAATGATTTTAGATATTTTATTTTTAATTTAGGCATAACAGCATTTTTTATGTAACTTACTAAATACATTTACACTATTTAAGCTGTAAGACTCCAAATAAAACAAATAGGTAAGAAGAGATGATTCCAAGAAGTCTAGCTTTTAACAATCTGGATCTCTTCTACTTCCCAGAAAAATTCCTGTTTCCAAATTAATTTTATATATCCTTTACGTGTTCGTATATTGCCGAACCTTTCCTTGTATTGCGTCTACTCTAAGGAAGGATATTACTATCATAAGTTAGGACTATCATAATTTGGGCCTATGACACTTGTTCGAAATTGTATATGTTTTAACTCGCTAAATGCAAATTAAGCTGACAATAATGTGTCTTGAAGCACAAAAAGAAAAAGTAACAACTCAACGACTAGCGGTCAACTATTTAAAAAATCTTGGTGTCGTAGCTATAGCTATTATACAATAACTAGTGGCCTCCCGCGACTCCGTTTGCGTGGAAGTCGGTTTCCAGTGGGAATGAGAAGTTTTCCCGCGGTAAAAAGTACCCTATGCGTTATTCTAATGTATAACCTATATTTCTGTAAAGTTTTATCCAAATCCGTCCAGTAGTTTTTACGTGAAAGAGTAACAAACATCCATAGATACATCCATACTCACAAACTTTTACATTTATAATATTAGTAGGATTATTCGACCACTACTACGTGGCGCCAAAGCTGGATCCGCCCTTGGTCAAACGTAAGTTTATTATTGTAATTGGCCGTTAGAGGTCGCCACATACTGTAAATATTCGTAAAGCTCGAAAATTATACCCGTAATTTTACTCACTCAGAATAATTGTTGTAGGTAACGTTGTACTTATCAAACTTGACATTTACCATACATCTTAAAAACGGTGTAATCGATGTAGCTATATCAACTTTTAACCATAAGGTGATTTCATATTTTGAATGTTCCTTCCTTTCTGTGAGTGGCAAACATGATTTATTACTACATTATTTTTAAGATCGCTGACTTACTTGATTCATACACCCCTATAGACATTTTAGTTCAAACTTTTTCCACCAGGGTTTGCATTTTGATCAAAGAAAATATGAAGTAGCGTAAATAGTTTAAAGTTTATTATACCTAAGCTGTATAAAAGATGCTTTTGATTTTCTATGCCACATTTATGTAATTTTGATGTGTCTGCATTTATTTTCAATAACTGAATTGTATCCTATTACAATTACTTTGACGATTTGATTTCAAGCAGTGCAGTATTTTGTTTAGGTCCAAACAAAAAAAACCTAGCGGGCTCGACCTTTATCCTTGAAAAATATATTACCACTTTTACTTTGATACTAATTCAATAGAAGAGAACAACATTCCTAAAAAACTTGTTTGTGATTCTTTGATCAGATTTTAACAATTTGTTTTCGTTATTTTCCACATCAACATTTTTTCCAGTAACTTCCAAATCATTTCTTGCAAGCTCTAGTGATTTTGTTTAATTTTTTTATAAGATTAGTTTCAATTTGCTGAAATCTTTCCACAGTTTAAAAAATATCATTTTTAAGCGCTTTTATTTTAACCACACAGCGAAGTAAGGGAATAAAATAACCATACATATATTTTTTACAAAACAGTTTTTATTAAATTACACAAAAATGTAAAAATTCTACTATCACAGTCAAAACAATTTAATACTAAAGTTTGAAAAGTTTCTGAAATAAAAAGAGTTAAGAGTTAAATTAACTTAAGTAGGTATGTTACACTGTTTTGAATATTAAAATTAGGATGAGGACAAGAAGCTGAACATATTTACAGGTTCTATTATATTATAGCAAAATATATTATAATTTATAGCTTTTCTAATTTTTGCATAATTTATGTTCTTGTAGGTACAGGGGGACTGTCTCGTAAGAAAAACAACGACCATGATCCATCTCAAAGTCTAACTTCACTTCGATAATATAGTTGAACATTTTTCAAGTGCTTTTCTTACGGGACACCCCTACCAGTGATCCTAAAAAAACAAAAATGCGGTGGGCCAAAAATGCTTTCTTTTTTCTATTTCTTTCCCAGTTATGCCTAAATGGTTCAACTCTTAATCATAAAAACGATTCTTATTGATTGCGAAAACTTAAGCGAGATCTAATAGGCAGGATTATTATGGCATACAACAGATATAATAATTATCGTATTTTACTAGTTGTTTTTTTTCTACCGAAATTGTAAATTCAATATTGCAGTGAACCTATTTGTAAGCAATAAGATATTCCTCTTATTCTTTGATTTGTATTTTAAAAAAGTCGACAAAACTTAAGTATAAAGTAGGAAAATGCGTTCAAAAGGGCGATAATCGCATATCGAATATAACTCCAAATTTTAGATACGTAAATAATTTTGACCCTGATATACAGTCTCGTGACCCATATATATAAATTAACGACTGTTTGTCTTAGTCTGTTCATAGCATGTTAAGCTAGTATAAGTGTCGTAACTTGCTTGTCAAATATCTGATTATACATGCAAGGACTCGTCACTAACGTTTGATTTGCATATTAATTTAAGTTGCATTTGATTTTGCATATTCTACCGTTTTGCATAGTGGAACAATGATTTCGTATGCTGTTGGCGACATTTTTTTGTGAATACGCCTTAGTGCTTTTCACAGTATCAAATTTGCATTGTATTTCAGGTTTATACCAGAAAAAAAAAGTTTATAGGATGTACAAAATGATGTGGCGATATTAAAACGTAGAGGGAACAGACAGCTAATACTGTTGCATTCGATTTTTAAAAACCAGAAACAGAAGAACACTATTAGCTGTCTATACGTCTCTTCGCAAGGGGGCCTTAGAAATTAGATGATTAACGATACTAAGTTTTTAATATTAAACCTTGTTGTGTCTGATTGCAGATCAATCACAACCGAATTAAACGCTATCTTCACTTCGTGAAAAACGTTGATAAGTTTAAAGCGAACAGAGCAATTGATTTTGCTAACGGGTCCCTGTTGCGGTGGGAATAAAAAATATTTTGCGAAGACAGAAATTTTGCATCAAAGTTCAATTACGATAAAAACTTAAAAATCAAACTAATTAGAATGTGTTTAATGTTTCATCAGATATGCATAACATTATTTCCTCACTGAGGTCACGTATTCATATTCGTCAAACTTTACTTACAGCTGATAACGATTACTGCGAATTTGACAAACGAAATTTGATGCCTAAAACAACAAAGTTCAAAGAAGCACGTAGGAACATTCTTTTCAAAAAAAATGCAAAGGTTTTATGATTTGAAATTAGCAAAATAATAAAAATGAATTCGTTTAAAATAATTAATTTCAGTTTAAGCTACCTTAAAGTAAATATACGATAATGGTCATAGTTAGAACGTTTGCAAATGTATATTTAAATGTTCACGTAACAAAATTGACAATGTGTATATAATTTGTATCATTTTATTGCGTTTACCGTGTGCGTACCTATGAGCGATTTTCCTAAGTTAACAACTATGTCGCTTCACACGAAAATTGACCTTGAGCCTTCAACGTTAAAGACTATATTCAAATGTAGGCAGTGAATAATCGTTTATGACGAATGCCCGCTTAGGCAACGTTTGATAAAAAAGGTACAGTCAACACCAGAAGTTGATTACTCTGATAGGTGTCAATGTCCGATATATAAAAGTTAAATAGACTTGTATAATTAGAGGCAATAAAAATCGAATTAAAATCAGTCAAGTTACAGGCACTAGGTTTCTACGATTTCAAAGTCTTCAACAATTATTAGATATTTAAACATGTTTAAAATTACGTTTGCTTTATGACTATAAATTAATATAAGAAGTTAGATTTATCATATAAGTAGAGTAGTTTAATTTATTTAGTAACTCTCGTGCATTCGATATTCGCATATAGTTCGCATCTACACTAACTTGATCGATATTTCTTGTATAAGTTAACAAAACATTGTACTCGACAGCTCGCCGTATTTGGCGCCATATAATAAATAGTTTCAATGTCAACGCGTACATCTACTAAAACACAGCAATTTCATAAATCTAGTGTTAAATAAGGCAAGAGCTACATTCCCCCCCGCGACCTCCGCGGCCGCCATCTTGCTCCAAGTGACAGCTGTCAATGTCAGACGCGTAATGAAATCCGAGCATTCCGCGACCTGTGGATTCAAATGCAAAGGAAAAAGAACACGCATTCTAAGGCGTAGTGGCCACACCTTGATCCGCCGCAGTCGGAGTATTCCTCCTGCGTGTTAGAATTGTCAGTTTCGATGTCAGATAAATGCGGGTAGAGCGCGGGCTGATGGGTTATGGCACCATTAGTTTGTTCCTTCTTGCCGTTGTTTACTTTTATCCTTTTCACGTCTTCTAACACGGATAACACTACGGGCGAGTCTTGCGAACCTGAAAACGAGAATGTTTCTTAAAAAAATAACATTTTAAAAACATGTTTCTAAAACTGCATTGACCTCAAGAACCGGTTGGTTACAGACTAATGTGTCTGTGTACATGTCTCAAGACATTAAGTGTTATAAAAAATATAAAATACAAGCTTGACCTAAACTAACAAGTTATAAATCTTGTCGTTTTTTTGCATCAAATGTCAGTTGAGACAGCTTTTATCTCTGACTATTATAAATACGTCTTTACGAACAGTCAAATCAAGTTTTAATTGCATTAGCAATAGAGATATTTATTATAGTAGTTGTCTAACTCGTTTTGCATTTACACTTTTTGAACTATTTGATGGTACATATCTATTTATCAAATCGTAAGACGTAATGGTGAATAAAGAATTTAGCAACATAGAAGTCGTCGTAGGTAGATTTCGTACAATATGTGCATATAAATAAGTTCTCGCTTTAGTGACAATTAAGTTAGGGACATAAAATTTATCAATGCCTAGGCTATAGTAGATAACAATGTAAATGAGTGACGAGTTTAAATCCTTACAAAATAATAGTTAAATTTAATAGAGTCACCTGCTTTAAAGCTGAACAATATTAAGACAGACCGTTATTTATGGTATACTATTTCATATATGTGTATCTTTAGGTCAAAAATACATTTAATTTTATCATTTATTCTAAAGGTTTTATAGAATCGTTTGAAAATCTGACGCGTTTATCGCAAAAGCAATGCAAGTAAAAAAACGGACCAATTTTACTTTAACAGCTTACAACTTTCATATTAACTGACGACGATAGTTACAAATTTTGTCAAAATCCCTCAGTTTACTTACTTCGTCTTTTAATAGGCTGCGATCCTACTTTGCCGTCATCTAGTTGTTCCTTGCCATCGAGATTAGTCTCTGATTTTGTCTTATCTACTTTAGGTATGTTGGCTATGATTTCAGGTTTCTTATTCTGGTAGATGTTGGTAGTACTGCCCATGAGTGGCGCGTGCTCTGAAGGGTCCTCTGCCTCGCTGTGATCATCTTCGGATGCGTTGTCGGTTGCTGGGTCTGGTTTAGGCTGGAAAAAAGTAGTTTAGGTCAGTTTGACTAAAGTTTATGCGTTATTATGCGGTTGTTTATTTTCAGAAGAATTGAGGTCGCTTGTAGATTAATGTAAGTCGTTGAGTGGTTTTTAATATTGAGTTATTAAATATCGCGTCTTATATATGTGAAAGTAGTTATTTTATCAATCTTCAAAACTTAAATTACTTTCATCGATAGTTGTTTACATACGGGAAAGTCGCTCTTTTTCACAACTCGCTAAGTGTGAAAAAACTCAATTTCCCTTATCACAACAACGCTTACAAAACCGCACTTTCTACGCATACGTTGTATTATTAGAAGCACTAACTACATACGCAATCATGGTGTAAAAATTATCACATGTGGGTACTTCAAGACGGACTATTGCATGTTGCATCACTGCCCTACTAAACCATGGTTTAAAAGACCTGTCTATATGGGTTAAAACGCTTGTCACAAATAAAATCCATTGCTCAAAGATAAAGAAGCCATTTGTACGGTTGAACGGTCGCTACGTGAGTCAATTTACAAAATTTTGGCAAACAAATTTCGACCTCAATCCTTTTCTCCGACAAAAAAAGATTTGTTGACACAAGAGACAAAGGATTTTCGTTTTAAACACACCTTACTATTGTTTTAAATATTTGTCTGTCAGTAAATTTTGTACAATTTACATCAGCGACTTTTGAAATGTATTAAAAGCACAGCCCGAGTCATACTATCCCGCCTATTTCTGTCTCCATGAAATTGCTTGTTTTAGTAATAAATAAAAACAAAAGGGCGGCGAACGGAACACATATTAAATGTTGGTTTAAGACGCAAATAGCCGGGGAAAGGGCAGAGATGAGACTTTACACATCATAAATAGTCAAATACGAGATCACTTTGCGTGTATATGTTGGTTTAAGCTTTTGAATGCGCTCAGTTTGTTTTTAAAATATTATTTGTTTGGTTATCTGGTTTTGAATAAATACAAAGGTTTTTTTCTGTAAAAAATATTAAGCTTCCGGTTTAACTAGGTTTATATTTATAACGTTCTTGCATTAAAATATTCTTACTTTTATCCAATAAAAACGATCTGTCTTCGAAAAATTAAGGCGAATCCTTTTAAACCACGGTGTTCCTATTGTCACACATAATATGATTAAAAAAAATTAATCTAAATCTTACCTTATACTGATATCTGTTCTGCAGCATCTCCATCTCTCTATCTCTTTCTTGCTTAAACTTATTAGCTATTGTTGTCTCACTGATTGTCTGCTCTTTATTGAAAAGTGCTGCTAACTTCCCCTTTATACCCCCTCCTAGGGAACTCTGACTAACGTTATCTTCTTGCAGACTCTGTTTAGATGTAGACACCTCTTTAGTACCATTTAGTTTGGAGTTAGAGACCACCGTCTGTACAACTGGCTTTGCGGGTTTTTCCACTGCAAAAGTAAGGATATTTAGAGTGCTGTTAAGGTAAAAAACGTGTATAATTTATATGCATAACATATTAGGAGTAAAAAACACAACGGTGCCAACAGTTGGTAGAATGACCCTTGTTTGTTATAGTTTTGGTAAAAGTAAAAATAAATATTTTGATCAAGATTATTATGATGATTATTGAGCATTACAGACGTCAAGATAGATGTTAATTGCCCGCATTTTGTGTAATAAAACTAATCCAATAGATATAATAGGCAGCCCGCATATAGCTATTGCTTTGATTAATATTTTTACTATACCTTATAGGAAACTAGATCTAACGAATAACGGATTACTATTGCATGTTGAGCGATTATTGCTTGGCTGGCAGAGCAAAGTATTTTAATTATTTTCTTCACAGTAGGTTAATATTCGTAAGCCTTGGCATGAATTTTTGTTTTAGGCTAATTTTCAATGGCAATGTAAGGTACTTGGGAAATCCTGTATATTATTAATCTTTGAAAGGTAACTTGTATCTAATGCATTAAAGGTTTTTCCCACGGAAAACGGAAAATTGTATAAGGCAAAGGTATAGGTATAGGTATATATCAATGAGGTAAAACTTTACAAATATGAATTTTGATTTTAAACAGTTTTCAATAAAATCTCGTATGCACAATTAATTAAGACACAAATACTGAGTCTCTTTACTTAAAGAACTTTCTTCGAAAGCACACAACAATTAAGTTTTTAAAATACTAGGAATTTAACTCAAACTATGTCTAAAGTAAAAAAAATAGTTGTGTAAATCACTGCATGACATTAGTTTCGGTCAGTGAGCCAGATACGGCACAAAATTAGTTACAAATGATGGCACCTAAGTCAAGCCCTATCGTGGCAACAGTGTAACACAAGTATTTAATTCATCAACCAAGGATGTGTTGCAAACCCATGATGGCGGAAACCTAGCAAGTAATTAAGAAAATGTACACAACTTTATATAGATGCGCGATAGATTAAATAAAAATGTATTCATTTTTCTTGGTCACTTAATAGATTGGTTGAACTATATTTCAATCGTGTCTAACTTTTTAGGTGCCAACGCAATCAATAGTTACGAAAATTTAAAGGCATAATCATTTTAAAAAACTTTTACGAAAATTCGAAGCGATTATTCAGAGGAAAGACAAGATTACGCCTGTCAGGTCAACTAGTGATATATTTACAGGGTGCTCTGTGCATCGTAAGCCATAGGATAGAGCTATGGTGAAGAGAGGAGCTCTTTTGCAACATATTTAAGTGGATTATGATGTTGCTGTTTCTACCATTGCAATATGATTATGAATAATGTTGGACGAACACATACGACACATTAAAATCAATAAATAGTTAAACTACTAACCAGTTATAAAAAACAAATAACTTCTGTTTGCATAAGAAGCTGTATAAATAAGTTGACATCATTTGAGGAAAATATAAAATGTATGAAGATTCTTTACCATGATTGGCAAAATCCTTATACGCAGTTTATATAAATCCAAGTTGTATAGCCTAGAAAGCTTCCTCGGTAAATATTTTTTAATAACAATTTATACTGCAAAAACTCTTTGACATTATAAATCAGTATACAAAAAAAAACACTATACTCTAATAGTTTGTGTATTTTTTGCAATCGGCTCCCAGACTATACAAGGCTCGTTATAAGAAATAACGATAACCATAAAAAGAATGGAGCCCTTAGATATAATGAGACGAGTTCAAACGAAGGATACTTTAGCATAATGTTTAAAAACTAGGAATTGTAAACCTGTTTGTTACCTATACCAACTATAATAGGATATCCTTGGACGAGTTATAGTATAAGAGTTTATTATTGTGCTAAAAGTGATGGAATTGAAACTTCGGTTTGGTATTTTTAATATATGTTAGTTAGTAACGATGTTATCTACGTTATAGTGAATATCTGAAACTACTGAATCGATTTTCAAAAATCTTTCACGGGTTGAAAGTTCCGTTATCAGTGAGTGATATTGGTTACTTTTATTTTAGTTTGTTTTTATTTCTACGCGAGTGAAACCGCAATTGGAAGGCTAGTTTATGATGACACTGTGCAAATGTTTAGTTACCTACCATTATGAAATCGTTAAAACTACGTTATATTATATGTGTGTAAATATTTATCTTCCTAATATGTGTATTGCCCTACATAAATATACAATAACATATGTACCTAAAATGGGCTTAACATCCGTTTTTCAGGTGCGCCCAACATTACCGATTGGTGAATAATCTCAATACATACAATTTTAAACTAATATGCATATTCGTACACGGTTATGTCGGTAGACTGACTAATATTGATTTTTTAAGTAATAAACATCTTAACTTGAAAAGTATTAGGTATAATTACTGGTAGAAAAAGGAAAGAAAATGGAAGTAAGGAAAATAAATGATTGCGACGATGCAATAGGTGTCATTATTGTCTAACAAAAGACTATAAATAGTTTAGTAACATTTTACACAATAAATTATCTGTACAGTTGTTACATAAAATCTAATAGATTCACAATGAACTCTTTTCTCGAGTTGGAAAAACAATTCAATAAAAAAGCTTATTTCGAAACTTACAATCCAAGTTCAAAAGCACAAATCGATAGTTATTAGCACCATCGATGGTCCACGGCAAAAACGCAACTAGGAATTTCCGAATAAAAACTCTTCAATCACGACACTGGCCACTATCATAAAAAAAAACTATATATTTTGTTAAATATGCAATCGATTGGTATCAGTTGCGTGTGAGCGCTCGCGGCGGAGTGATCGCCGTCGCTGCCACCTCTCGAGCCGAACTCGCAATACCTACCGCGTAATGACCGCTTCCGAGTTTCCGAGTCCCACGCCGATCAGACGACGTCAACCTTTTTTACTTGACACGCGTGACTGGCCGACGATTGTGCCGAGTTTTCTGGGACACGCGTTTTTGTTGTATCGATTGACAATCGATGCTGTAATGGGATGCAACGTTACCTCGCGAACGCGGTATTAAATGCATTCTATGCTATTATGTTTTATTTTTCTTGATAAACGCTCTCTACTTGTAGAATGTGAAAGCGACTGCCAAGTTATTGCTTTTCACTCAACGTTTATGAAGGGAATGTACTCAATTAATAATAAAAAAACTTGTAAAGGGACTGTACGAACAGATGTTGTCGAACATATGCCTTCCTAACCCATATACTACGGCCACACGGCTAGATTCACGACATCCATTATGCCGAGATGTCAAGGTTGACGGCTCCTGACTTCCAAACTTGTTCTCCTTGTGTGTACACTACTTAATGATGTCACTTTTGTCAAAATTCAACTGCACGGTAGCCGGCCTGTCATAAATTGTTCGGTTATTAAGTTACTATGTGATTATGTGCTATGTGTACAATCAGCTACGAAAATTAGATACATTCATCTATTAAAAAACAAAATATGTAGGTTTCACTTGCGAGAATATTTGAGACTGCATTGAATATCTAGTATTCTGCGAATAACAGACGCATTTTCGAAAGAATGACAAATATTTCTGATTCGTCGCTAATATTCAGCACATCACTATAAAGTTACAAAATCCAACATCCTCCTTTCAAAGAACTTATTAAGATCGGACCAGATAAGTTCTTAAAGAATTTAAAAGAAAAAAAAGTTGACTAATATTAACACCAACTTAGTAAAAAAAAAGTTAGTTTGATTTCGAAATTGCTTTAGCACCTGTGTTTCTTTACACTGCCTCTATTGTTTTTAGGTACGCGTAAGGCGTGAGATAGCCTTGTGCCGTTTCATAAATACTCGAGTAAAGCCTAATGAATATATTATGTGAATTAACACTTACTGTGCACGTATTAAGTCATAAATTGAAACTAAGATACAATTATTATACTTTTTTACTGCATCTTATAATGTATCTCATGAATAATCTTATTGTGTGTTTTTTTAATTGCTGGTGTAACTAATAAGCGACTGACTGTACATTGTCACTTTAGAATCAACATAGAAATCGAATACATTGAACGAGTCACAGTTTTTTTTTTCGAATAAACAAATTGTCAAAGTAGGAAGCGAAAAAAATAAAAACAGACTACTTACGAATAGAAAAATGCGTGGAAACGTACACTTAAGTTGTGTACAATAGAAATGGAGAGTCTAACGAGGGAAAAATAGTAGCTTATGCAGGTGAAACTTTTGAATAAATGAGCCATGAAATTATAGTCCACTATCACCACTATGTTGACATTTAAACTGGACCTTACGCATTTGACAGCTGCCAAAAATATCAATAACTTAAGCTATACCGGGTGTCCAGGAAACAATGGATAAGCTCTGAAGGGCTAATAGTAGAACTAAAGGCAAGCCTAAAAAATAATTGATAAAAAGTATAACCCTTACACTGCTAGAAATATGGCGCTTTAAAAAAAAAACTTCATATTTTTTTGACTGTGTTCATATTTTTACTCGTAACGAGGTCAAATCACTTAATAACATCATTATTTCTGTGCTAAAATAATTAATATTAACCGCATCAGTGAATAACTATCAAATAAAATAGCTAACTAAAGTATTTTTCTCAAAAAATAATGTTAAACTTTTGATTTGTGTAAAATTTCTGAAGAAATATTTTTGATGCGCAACTTTGAACAGCTCTGGTGTAAAAAAATTATATGAAAGTAACAGTGACCAATGATTTCAAAATATTCCTGGTTTAATAACGTTTTTAAAAAGATGTAATATGTCGTTATTGTAATGAAAAAAGATTGAACTAATGGTATTAGTGTGTAAAATGGGATAATTATTTAGTTCTAGCAAAATTATAAAAATACAATAAAACTAAAGAAATATGATTTTCAACTGATATTAATTGCAAAAACATTAGAATAATTGAGAGCAACTGTTCAAATTGTCTGTCCCCATCCTGATGCAGACCCTGCATCTACGAATAAAGGATCTTCAAAGAAATCAACTTAACAGGAGAAAGTGATCCAAATTTTCTTCATAATGACTTACCCAATTTATTGATAGACGTGCCCGAAGAGCTTCGCGACACATATTGGCTTCAAAATGAAGGCTGTCTAGCACACTATGCTGTTGCATTATGTGCATACTTGACGAAACCTACCCTAACAGGTAGGTAGGCCGCCTAAACCTAAACGCTTTAGACTTTTTACTGGGGGTATTTTAAGGAAGAGTTTTACCGGCAACCAGTAACTTCATTAGAAGATCTACGAGCTCGTGTTCAGGCCGCTGCAATCAATGATCGACGACACGCGCGATTTTTTTGAAGATCCTTTATTCGTAGTTGTAGGGCCTGCATCAGGATGGGGACAGACAATTTGAACAGTTGCTCTCAATTATTCTAATGTTTTTGCAATTAATATCAGTTGAAAATCATATTTCTTTAGTTTTATTGTATTTTTATAATTTTGCTAGAACTTAATAATTATCCCATTTTACACACTAATACCATTAGTTCAATCTTTTTTCATTACAATAACGACATATTACATCTTTTTAAAAACGTTATTAAACCAGGAATATTTTGAAATCATTGGTCACTGTTACTTTCATATAATTTTTTTACACCAGAGCTGTTCAAAGTTGCGCATCAAAAATATTTCTTCAGAAATTTTACACAAATCAAAAGTTTAACATTATTTTTTGAGAAAAATACTTTAGTTAGCTATTTTATTTGATAGTTATTCACTGATGCGGTTAATATTAATTATTTTAGCACAGAAATAATGATGTTATTAAGTGATTTGACCTCGTTACGAGTAAAAATATGAACACAGTCAAAAAAATATGAAGTTTTTTTTTAAAGCGCCATATTTCTAGCAGTGTAAGGGTTATACTTTTTATCAATTATTTTTTAGGCTTGCCTTTAGTTCTACTATTAGCCCTTCAGAGCTTATCCATTGTTTCCTGGACACCCTGTATATGCAGTTGTCTATACTTAAATAAAGAAACAAATGGCGTATCGTTTGACCTTTTGAAGCCAGAAAGGTCGTAGAAGTGGAGGCGCCATGTGGTGTCAAAAGGAGTATACATAGTAGAGTAATAAACAGGAAACATATGTAAGGATGCAGGTGGGAAGCCTGGATGGAGCGTTTGCAAATTTTATTTATGTGGAGTGGGAACAAATGATCTTGTTTTTTAAATAACCAATACAACATTAAAAAAATAATAGTAGATACCGAAGTGTAGGTCGATTTGAAATAGGGCTTAAAAGGTTATTAAGCGCCAGACGCATATCAATATCTCTAAAGCTATGTAATTTAATTTTTTTTAATAATCAGCTTACATAACCTGTTAGGCATCTCCAAAAAGGATCTTTGCTAGACTGAATACTGGAAATTAGGCTCACTCTCTACTGTTTAGCAACTCTGTCAGAAATCTATTGAGTCGCACCGTTCAAACATTCGTTCCGTCATTGAGACCTAGCTTCCGCTCCATTTAGAAAGCCATTACGCAAACTATTCCTTAGTGTCTAAGCCTCTTAGGTGTTACAAATTAACAAAGAACAGTTGCACTATAGAAGGAAGCCGCGTTTTGCGTTTAAACGTTAACAATAAAAAGGGAAAGCTGGCTCTAAACGCTCTGGCACATTTGCTTGATGGATACAAATGAGCGTCGATCAGTTTTAAGATAGAAATCTGCTTGTCATGGCTATATGCTTTTAGTTGGAACTATGTGGATTAAATGCAATATCGATTATGTATAAGCAGCGTTTAGTAGAGTATGATAAGTACTACACCCAACCTATCATAAACAAAAATATGATTACGGCATTTGCGTCAAGCCTTGCTTGGTTATCGTCCTGCAATTAACTGCGGTTTTGCGTAAATTACGTTGCAACCGCAATGGCAGATCACATTAGAGAATTAACGAGACGTTCCATAGTGTATGTGGTCTGAGAATTTTGTAAATCACTTTTGTATGGACTTGTATTAGAGTGACGTGCATAGATTTACATATATTAGTAGTTATTGTTACGTGTGCAATTTAGTATTCATTTAACATATATTATTAGATTTTTTTTATTAGGGTTTATTAATTATCAATTCTAGCAAATAAAAAACAGGTTTTACTGGGAAAACACCTCATTCAGACGGGAAAGGTACAAATACATGAAAAAAGTCACGTAAGTCAAGGAACATATGCCTTTCTTAGTCACAGATCGGTATTTAAAAACTGTACCAGGCAACTGGGTAAATGTGCAAACAAGTTAAGTGCAAATCATAATAACAATATTTTAAGTGGACAGATTTACTGTTATTTGTCGCGAAACATCAGTTTTGAAGAAGTTTTTGACATAGTTTTTTTTAAAGTAGGTTTTGTTGAATAGGTTAATTAACATAGGTATACTAGTTTCACCAAGGACACAATTCGAAAACTAGTTCATAATAAATGGCTAGACAGACAAGCAACCTGTAAAATATTATATTAGTGAGGAAGCCATATAGCTTTCATTGCGAGCCTTATAAAGAATTTTTTTAATTTCTTTAAATTCAAAAGGAAGTTTCTATTATTATCACGTTTAAAATTACTTTCAGTTTATATTTTCAGCTAACAGCTAAAAAAGGTATAATATAATAATAAGAATGAAAGAATTTTCCTTTTGGATAATTTATGTGTAAAAGCCAAATCAATATTTGGTCAAAGTCCCAACGCTATAGATACGTAAGTTAATTGCAAAATTCATTACAATTGATTGCATCACAATTTCATTGATCGTACAATAAAACAATACCACACTTTTAGGAATTGAGTTTACTTATCACCTAAATACCTTTATTTTTCCCTTACAAAGTTATAGGAAAACAAAGTGTTATTCAATACATACCTATTTCATAAGATTAGTGAGAATTTACGTCATCTTTTTATAAAGTTCCCACACAGTAAAAGTGTCAGCGTTTTTATTGAACAATAGCGTATATGAAAAAAGAGATTATAATAAGAAATTGGTATCTAAATATACAGTGTATGTAGCGTAAGTGTCAAGTTTTCTAAAGTGATGGATTTAATACTTATTGTAACGATAGTTTTCACGTCAAAGATCTTGAACAGCAGTTCCCAGAACTCTGATTCTAGATAAAAATGTGCTTAAAAACATATTCTATTCATCATACAATAGATAATTAGGTGTACGACGATTGAGACATTTATATTCAAACAAAAAGTGTCGAATACATCGTGAATTCAATATGTTAATCGGATTAGTCGGGGATCTCCCAAGTCAAGGATCTAATGGACGTTTTTTTCTGGTTATTTTTTAAGGATAATGCGTTAAATCGTGACCGAGACCTGGTGGTATTCGTGACTGCCACAAGGTACAATGTTTATTATTATTGTTTGTAAAACAGGTTCAATTCTAGTTGATTCTTGGCAGTATATTGATTTAAATATAGTGGATATTGTAAACGCCTGGTGATTTATGTTGATTGAGATATCTGCAGGTAAATGTGTTATGAATTATAACCGGTGTAAAGTATAGTTTTAAACAGCTGATTAGGAACTGTTGGCACCGAAGTATAGAAATAACGAAAAGGGCTTACCTTTGTTGTCGCCATGAAGGGTTTTGGTGGAGGGTGCGAGACCGAAGGGTGCCTTAGGTATAATAGCAGCCCCTTTATTCTTTTCGAAGAGCGCCTTGCGTTCCCTTAGCGACATTTCGGCGGGGTCTTTCTCCTTAGCCCTGGGACTGCCGGCCTCGAACATAGCGGCCTTGGACAGTACGGAGCCTCGGTCAGCGTGCCCGTTCACCTTATGAACCCGCCGGGCAGCCGGCGAGCCCGGCGCCGGCTTCTCTTCGCTCGCTGTTTGTACACAATCGTTGTCATTCACCTCCCGCGGCACTACGTTGTTCTCTTTGTCCTTGTCACTTTCACAGCTCTCGTCCGAGTCGATCTTCGGCGGCGTGGGCGCTTTGTACTTCTTAATGGACGGTTTCTTGGCTATGGCCGGCGGGTTGGCCGGGCCGGCCACCACAGTCGCCATGGCGGGGGTTGCGGCTGCACTGAGGGTGCCCTGCACTCGCCTCGGCTCCTGTCGGTCGGGTTCGGTGGTCCTCGTGAAATCGTACACGAGCCGCGATTGGCTGGCGGACACGCGCCGGTAGCCCTCGCTCTCCTACGATTGGACAATGCGGGCGTATTGTGTGGGGTGAGCACGTGCGTTCGTTTATCGAACCGAAAACTACGAATTGGGTTAGCAAAGCGTGGGGGGTTTGCGGTGGAGTTGCATCATTTTGTTATCGTGTTTAGTTGGTGATGTGCGCGCGCGCGGGGCCTGTGTCCGTGAAGGCGTCTGGTAATCGACTGAGGCCGTGGCCGCGTCGCACGTGCACTCGGCCCGTCGACCAACAACATTATTTTGACTCGCGCATCTCGTAAACGCAAATAGCTATAGGGAAGCGAAGACTGCGGTTTGCGGACAGAACGCAATGTAAATATCCCTTTCTGCATTTCCGAGCAGGCGGTAAAATGGATTTAAAATCAAAATGCACCGTTCACATGCGTCGGTATTTTAAATAAAGTTTCTTTGGTTAAGTTCAACGAATGGAGTCATACTTAAAATAGGTCCATCAATCTTGTGCTCTCCCAAATCTTAATGACATCAGGAAGTGACCCATTGTCCCGTATTTTTTTATTGTCAAAGTCAATCTAACTACACTCTACGGCTCCCCTTGGACTTTGGTGTCGGGGACTTCCTAGTTTTATTTATTTATTTTGTCTAACAGGCACTAAATAAAAAATAATAATATAAATTTATTATATTATATACTTAGTATATTTATTATATACCTTCTATTAATTTTTGGTCCAAATTTAAAAGGATAATAACTGTCAATATATTACAGTAAATAAATGAAATAACCTACATAATCGTAATTTAACTTTGACCTTACCAACATTCATTATTTGCTAAGTTATTAATCAACACTTTATTATTCAAGAACTAGACATAATTATGACTTGCGGTGTCTCTATTACTCAGTTCTAAACGCACAATTTATTTTAATTCCAAACTGCACAAAAAACATCTCTTTTCCTTTAATTAGCCAATGGCAACTCTAAACAGGTTGTAGACTTGTAGGTTCGATGCACCGCCAAATCCGGCGATAGATCGAGCGTGAAGCTGCTGGCCGCAAAAAAAGCTAAGCTTCAAACTGGCAGCACACAGAGGCATATGCAAAAAAGAAGGTTCAATAACATTTGTAGGTACTCTGAGTTTGTTTCCGGCCAGTTTGAAAAAAAAACTTTTAGAAAAAGGATTAGGGTAGGTACGTACCTACTGTGTTTTGTTTTATGAAACGAATTCTATGGATTAGGATTATTAGGATAAAGTTTACCTCTTAAAAAATATATTATTTATTACTAACTGTGCGTCAGGTGGTGATTTAGAATCATTTGAAAATTTGAAACAAAGAAGCTAAAGGTTGCCCGCAACTTAAGTGTGATATTTAGCGGTTTATTATAAGACAGAAAAACTAACATAGTAGTAGGTTTTACAGTAATAATTATTAAGAAACAATAAAAACCGAGAAAAAACTCTAATTAAAGTAATTATTGTTATACATAATTATACGGTTATTATGTACAAAGGGCGTCAAATGGCGGGAGGAAACAAGATAGATACACATTGTATATAAAAAATATACTAAATATATTAATGTTGGGAATTATACAATGAGTAGTCAAAATTCTGAAAATAGGTTTATTAGTGTGTTATAAACTTTATGTCATAAAATTTTACTGAATCACTAAGAAAATTAGGAGCGGTAGGTATGCTGATTTTTTTTGGTTTAATTTTCAATGTGGTTACAAACAGTTTCAAGTACCTACCTATGCTTTACAGCCTTCTCCGTACTCCTTCTTAATATATGACAGTTGAAAATGCAGGCCAGTTAGAAACCTAACAGAGTTCAAATTTAGAATTATTTGTTCTGAGCGTCGACTTTGCGCAAACCTTAATTATCTAATGGATTGCCAGTGACAACGCTTATATTTGCAATACTTTTTATCATAAACATATAGAGAACTTCAAAAATCTATTGCAGACTACAGCCCCTCCAATTTTTTCGAAATTAGTTTAACGATTCTAAGTCAACATTGATCAACCTCACATAAACCTACGAATTCAAAACCAATCCGTAACTCACAGAATATAGGAAAACTAATAAAGCTAATTAATAGCCAATCCACAAAAACATACCAGGAATCTGTAGTAAACTGTAAATTCAATTTGGTTTACGATAAACCTACATTATCACAAACTATAACGGTTCTTACGTAATGATAGGATTCTGGCGAATTGGTATTTCGACTTGCCAATCAAAAAACAACTCTAACCGTTTGTGAACAAGGTTGATAATAGCATAGGTTGTTATTGTGAGTAGTTGTGAAATCGTAAATGAGTTGTACAGTTGTGAATGAGTTGCAGAAAATTACAAAGAAAAACGTTAGATTAGGTTTTGTGGAGCGAGATGGGGCGGACGGTAACTTAATGTCTTTAATATGGCCTGACCTAGTACGGAACTTTATAATATTTTTAATACTAGTGGCCGCCCGCGTAAAAAGTACCCTATGTGTTATTCTGATGTATAACCTAATACTACTGTAAAGTTTCATCCAAATCCGTCCAGTAGTTTTTAAGTAAAAGAGTAACAAACATCCATCCCATACCTCCTCACAAACTTACACATTTATAATATTGGTAGGATCAATAGACATTGTTAGTCCTTTTAAAATATAATTTTAATAAGTACCTACTTTAAAGTTAGGTTTTTTAATATTGCTTATATCTTAAAACTTACCTAATCATTAACAAATAATATATATTTTTTGCAACAAAAAATGCTGTAAAATTTTGGATAATGAGAATAATTTAATAAACTAATTAACTTTTTATTATGTATCTTTAGCTACCTACTGTACCTACTGCGCAGTTAATTAACCACCCTGTATACATTTCCCGCGCGCTATATCTGTCCGTCTCACCTACATGCGCGCGCGCAGGTCGGTACCCAAGTCTCGGGGCAAATGTCACGACGCTGTCATTTCCGCGAACTACGGCTATTTTGGTGCTGGGATATCTCGAGCTTACGGGGAATAAGTAAATGTGCCTTTGTTTTGTTTGTTTGTATGTACGGCTGCTTTGAACTTGCGGATTTTGAATTAGATGCATAAAATAACATTTGAATAACGTTTTTTTGATAAATAAATGATAAATATCCTGCGCTGATGTCGTAGTAGGTATGTAACTATTGGTTCAGTACCAATGTTGCAGTAATTTATATAATTTATACTACATTAATAAATTAAGACTGGAATGATTAGGCATAGAATTAGCAATAAGAACTTGAAATTTAAAGTCTGTTTCCGTCATCAAAGAAAACAATATCAAATAAGGGTTTAGGTACAATAAACAGACATATGTTACAAAAAATCTATGGTTATAGCTATTTATTTTCTCTTCCTGAGTTAGGGAATTATAGCATAAAATCTCTAAAATAGAAAATTACCTTCTTAACGTAATAAATAATTATGTTTACATATAACATACTAGTGGCCGCCCGCGACTCCGTTCGCGTGGAAGTCCGTTTCCCGTGGGAATGAGAAGTTTTCCCGCGGTAAAAAGTACCCTATGTCCTTTCCCAAGTTCAGTTCTTTCTTCATACCAAATTTCATCAAAATCGGTTCAGTGGTTTAGGCGTGAAAGCGTAACAGACAGACAGACAGACAGAGTTACTTTCGCATTTATAATATTAGTAGGGATTCAAGCCACATTCTGGTTTCGAAAGCTTCACAAAACTCTAATATGCATCACCTAAAATTAACCTAGGTACTAAACCTATTCGCATCGCACATAATCTTTTCTAAATAATAATATCATTCCTTCTGTCAATCACATATATTGTCTCACCATCAATCATCCACTCCCGCGCACTCAAATCTCGACGGATCATTGGAATGCAGACCGTCGACGACTTTATGACGTGTTGTGTCGCGGGACGGATTATAGGGTTGTGCGATAAGCCGGGTTAATGCGAGAGGGATGCGATCATTTTATGTAGAGGTAAACATTTGGTAGCTTTGATTCGGGAAACTCTCTCTAAACTAAAATATTGCAGACACCTTCTTAAGGCGGACGTTTTGTGCTCATAACAATTTTTAAAATTGAACGACCTGATATGAGGACTAGTTAAAGCTTGCTTGAGCTGTCGTATCGAAACGCAAGTAAAATTTTAGGTAGGTCGCACGCAAATTACACCTTCGTCTTTGTCTTACGCTATAGTGATAGCAATATTAATTGTAAAGTTTAAAACACTAACTCTGAATCGTCAGCAGTATAAACCAAAGTCGATATTCGTGTTGTGTTGGTGTTAATATGTGTTTTATATGATACTTTGCAAAACAAAAATTAAAAGAAACGATTAAGCAATAAATTTAGTAGTTACGTACGAGTATGATGACTCTTTTAGTAGTTATGATGCATCGCAGCAACAGTGTTTCTTTGTTCCACTAATTGTAATGTTTAATCCTACTAATATTATAAATGTGAAAGTTTGTGAGTATGTATGGATGTTTGTTACTCTTCCACGTAAAAACTACCGGACGGATTTGGATGAAACTTTATAGTAATATAGATTATACATCAGAATAACACATAGGGTACTTTTTACCGCGGGAAAACTTCTCATTCCCACGGGTAACCGACTGCCACGCGAACGGAGGCGGCCACTAGTCTACAATAAAGGTACATTTGTGTTTCAATGAGACATTACTTACGAATTTTATTTTTTTGCGATAAAGAAGCAAACGAGCAAGCTGGTCAAGTGATATATGTATAGTGATTTGCGTAAAATAACAGAATGATAGAAAAGTTGCTTTATACAACCAATGTTTATATGTAATATAAAACGGATACCAATTTATTACTCTACCTACTTTTTAAGAGTAATTTTTTATTGTAACATTTTTTAAGGAATAAGAACATGTGTTAGGTTAAGTACCTACCTGAATGTGTATAGTCTTTAATTATTCCATGATCATTATATAGGATACGAGTATTATTTTATAAATCCGATGAGTAAATTGTAGATAATAAGCCGTTCTTTTGTAAATGTCAATATTTGTGAAAGGGGTTGCTAATTTGGCTCTTTTACTTCAATTTTCACAAATAAGAAGTCACTGATTTGGATACATTATTCAGAGGCTCGCGGTGAGAAATGTCAAAGGAGATTGTTTTGATATATTTTATTTCGAATGTGAATTTTTATATGATTATGGAGTGAATTAACCGAAAGGAATAAACGTGTTACTGGAAAATAACGCATCTTTTAATTAACAAGGACGAAAGCGTACAAATTCAGAAGTTGGAATGGAAAAAAATATACTTTTTTTTTCTTACCACGCCTACAAGGTAAAGTATAAATTTGTTTTCATACAGGATAGATTGTAATGTTCGAGTATAAAAGATATATTTAACTCGCCAATCTTAATATATTGGCCAAGTTTAACATCTGTATGTGCGATAGTTTTAAAGTTATGAGGGGGACAAAATTGGCTTCACATGGCGCGCTGTCAGCCTATAATCCTTGGCTTGACTTGTCTAGATACTTAAATCGCCTAAGACTGCCTTATTTAACATTAAATAATGATTAATTTATTGATGAGGAATGGACCGGAAGGATTTATGGAGGATGAAATAAATTAATTGATGAACGAAAATAAAGTAGGTAACAAGCATATTCATACATGTTAAGAAAACACTAGCAACTTTAATATCTTTAATTAAAATATGGTAGCAATGGTATGATGATGAAGGTGTCCATAGTTTTCTTATATTTAGTAATACATAATATTTATATGAAATACTAACATCTTTGACATAGTAATTGGACTAAAGGAAAGTGTCTATTACAAACATGCATTAAAAACTTAGAGGGATGGATATTAAATTAGATTTACTAGACTTACAAGAGATTTATTGACACATACATTTACAGTAAATTTAGAATTAACTTTGTACCTACAGAGTAGTGCCAAAGGGATACTTTCAGCTATATGTTACCCGGTGAGGCATAATTGAATTTCAAAGCATCCAATTAACAATTATTGAAATCAAATTATCATGCATTATTAAAGTATTCTAATACCATACTGAAATGATTCATTGACCCAATAAAGAAATAAAATAAAACTAGACTATTGCAATTAGATAAAATTAAAAATTAACTACAATTATTTTATGTGAGTCTCAGTACCTATATAACTTTTGTATTTTCTATGTAAATGTGAAATAACTTTAAGATAAGAAGGAATATTAAAATCATTTGTTTGAGTTTGATTTCCTTTACTAAGCAAATGTCAGTTTCAGATCACACCATTATGGAATACATCGCTTGTTACGAAGAGCCTGATAAACAGGATGGGCATAGTACGGGATGGATAAGGAATGGAATTGTGTGAGCAGTCGAAGGGAAGGACGGACACACAGGATTGGCTTCAATCACAATGGATTTGGAATAAAATAGTGTGATCGGTCGAGGGAAAGGACCGACACACAGGATGGAAATAGACAGGGTGCGTAAGCTCAGGGATAGAGCGAGCGTCATCTTGTTCCAGGAGTATTTTTGTTGGATTGGATTGGAAATATGGATTGGATGGGACAGGGTGCGTAAGCTCGGGGATAGAGCGAGCGTCATCTTGTTCCAGGATTATTTTTGTTGGATTGGATTGGAAATATGGATTGGATGGAACAGGGTGCGTAAACTCGGGGATAGAGCGAGCGCCATCTTGTTCCAGGATTATTTTACAGATTCAAGTGACAGGATAGCATGGACTTCTGTAAAGAATTTTGAGGCGCCCATCGCAGGTTAGTGCCTGTACTTGCCGGCATTTGGCAGGTTCAGATTCAAGTGATGACTTACCAAGACGGAAGTGGACCTCTTATTATAATAAGGTAAATACGGATGTGATTATTTATCAAATTAAAACTTGTATAGAAGATTAATGCGTTTTCAACGGAAATGCTTGATGAGAATATTAAGAAAGTTAGACATAGAAAATTTAACGGACACTATCCAATTAATATGAAAGTTTGGGTTAAATGTTTTTTTTTAATAATAACAAAAATCAATGTTTGGATCTGAATGTAATTTTATTTATTTATTCACATACTAAGAGGTTATACATTTTTTGTTAAATTACAGAGAAGAATAAACTATGAGTAGTTTTTCCCTTCCCTGCCATTCGCATTGATTTTGATTTAACTAGATTAAGCAAGATGAATAATAAAATAAAATAATAATATTTTGGCGGTAAAAGGGGAGATCTCCCAGTGCTAGACAGGACACAGACCTAGGGCCAAGCGGGGCCACTGAGATGATTTCAGAAGTCGTATATATAGATACTGCGTTTGAAATGTTGATAGCGCGATATAGGATTTGCCATACATTTCGGTGTCGTTTGTATGCGTACCGCCGGGAAAAAAATGTTGGCGACGATCAGCGCCATCTATGTCGCCACAATATTAAGGAATTAATAACAAATAAGAGAAATACTTTGTATGATGAACAGGCTGATGGGTGGTAACAAAATACTTGCGCTACTACAACACATGCATCGCGCTCGCGCGACCCATCACTGGCAACCGGTTAACTTGCAGGCAGATCCGCGCGTTAAAAAAGGGTCACAATTTGCAATTCATATAATTTTACATTTATTAGCTAAAAGTAAAGTAAAATACATTTTATTGCATAAAACTCAAAAATAAACAATTTACAAGTAAACAAACACATAAGCAAGAAGTGGCCTTATTGCTTCAAGCAATTTCTTTCAGGCAAACTTGGCAAAGGAGACAAAATACAAAAGAAATGGATAGGTGCAATAATAATCACAAACAGTACAAAAACAAGATAAACACACTAAGAAATAGAAGTAAAATATGTAAAATAAACGTATATAAGTAAATATAAATAAACACATACATATTTATATATTTACATAAAGTAATACAAGTACTTGAATATATCTATACATACAGCTAGGAAAATAAAAGTATAACATGACTGATGAATAAAATAAAATTATATGATAGATTTAAAATGATTCTGGACAGTGTTTGGAAAGATTGAAGGGTTTTTTTTTTTATTTACGGATTTCTGAAGGGATAGAATTCCACAATCCTACGGCTTGCACAGCAAAAGAAGTACCATAAAACCGGATGCATAGATTTTGAAGCCGCTCGAGTTTGTTGAGTTGCTCCTCATTTTTGTCAACGAACGATAGATCCGCGTAATCAAGGATGGGAAGGAGAATGGATTGTGCAATTGTAATTTTGGTAGAAATTGGCAGAATATAGGTATATTAATGAATGCAATAGTTCGACAGAATCTTTGATTTAAAAATTAAATATACGTATATGATTATACTGATTTACCTATATTAGGAGAACTTTTTATTTAATGTACGTCAGGAAATATAATTTTAATTTGTTTTTATATTTGGCTTATTTATGTGATTCTCCATATTATTTTGCAAATTGTCAAGTAAATCAGGTAATGGATACAGTAACATCTGCTTCCCATAGAGATTATTATGTTTTGGTCTTAAGTATTTGGTAGATGATATACGCTTAGTTTGAGTTTGGTTGCAAAGCTGCCGGCGGTAAAGGAACTGGTAAAAGATACATATAAATTTACTAAATCTATAACAGAAAAACCGTGGATTGTGTCTTATCTCTTGTAAAGCCTAGGTAGAGGACAAAGCACTAGCAGCACATTCAGCGAAAAGAAAATTACTAAATATTTAAGAATCGTTCAAGTAAGTCAGGAAGCGAATCGAAATAGAAACAAATAATAAGTTATGATTAATAAAGTATTTTAATATAATAGAAAAATACAACTATGATCTTCGAGATACTGGCAGATTAGACAACTGCCTTGTGTCATATATACTTACTTTAGGAGAACTTCTTTTATGTTGGGAAAGAGTCAATTACGCAAAATGTTTTAATCTTATTATGTTTATATGTGACCCGCCCTCGATTCGGATAGTGTAATTTAAGAAACTTTTTCTTGATTGGTTTTTGTTTACAAATTTTCTAAGATGATGGAGAAAATCGCGCTATGAGAAAATGTGTTACGAGGTTAACGAGAAGACAAACATACAAACAGACACGATTAGCGATCTTAAGTTAAACTATGTAATGATAATGATGATAACGGTGATAAAAATGACTGACAATGGTAAATGATAGTGATAATGATGATTGTGATGGTTAGGATGATTATGATGATTTTGAAGTTTAGGATGATTATGATGACCATTATGATTATGATGACCATGATGATTATGATGACTATGATGGTTATGGTGATTGTGATTATAGTTATGATTATAATGGTTATGGTGACTATGATGATTGCGAAAGTCATGATGATTATGATGACTATGATGGTTATGGTGATTGTGATTATAGGTATGATTATGATGACTATGATGGTTATGTTGATTGTGATTATAGTTATGATTATGATGACTATGATGGTTATGTTGATTGTGATTATAGTTATGATTATGATGGTTATGATGACTATAATGATTGTGAAAGTTATGATGATTATGACTTTGATGGTTATGATTATGGTTATGATGATAATGACGATGATGATAATTGTGATGATGATGATGACAATGATAATGATGTTTGTACATGATTATGGTGAACAACAAAAAAAAAAACTTATTATATGCAAAGGTGCATGGATATTATAATCCATACAACGAAAATAAGTTATATTGGAAGAAAGCAGTGCTGTTGACCTCGCTTGATGTTATATTGGGTATAACGTTTTTGATTCCCTTATGTCATGATAAAGTAAATCTCACCACCGTAATGAACTGACCGTAAAAGAGAACTTAAAGAAATAAGACTTGTGTGGATGAACCTACTAATATTTTAAATGTTTGGAGGTTTGTGAGTATGTATGGATGTTTGTCACTCTTTCACGTAAGAACTGCCGGACTGTATGGGGCTTTGCAGCGGTATGGGTTATACATCAGAGTAATATATGGTACTTTTTACTGCGGGAAAACTTCTCGTTTCCACGGGAAACCGTCTTCCACGCGAACGGATTCGCGGGCACTAGTTATTTATAAGTAACACTGCGTAGGTGATCTTATTGGAAAGCGGTAATTTTATCAACTAGAGAGAGCTACTGCCACATCTATAATCAATGTTACAGGAGGTTAACTTATTTAGTACATTTCTGCAATATTATATAAAATTGGAACGAAAAAGAAATTAAGAACATCCATGATAGGTTACAATGATCTCTTAATGATATTATGTTTTTATAACTTCGTTTTTGAGGATCAATGTCATGCCCCAGCAAAGATGTAACAAATGTATTATTATATTTTTGAAAATATACTTGTATAAGTGTTTGAGTTTACTGTCAGTTTTTATTTACTCGTATGTACAAAGTTTTGTTAACGGTTTTCTAAAATGATCTGAAATGATGTTGATAAATGTCTTGAAATTAACCTTAATTTTGGAAATGATGAGTTGTGGTTGTTTTGTCCTAAATTTATTGTTATGAATGTTGAGTTATGGTTGTAAATTTGTTAATGTTCTAGTATTTATTTTATAAAAAAAGGAAATCGAAAATCAAAGTCAGAACTGAAAAGGCAAACACAACGACTTATGTATAAATGCACAGCCGACACTACTATGCCTATAAATTGAATTTTGGTAAAGCGGTTTCTTTATGATATAGATGACACTAAGAAAGAATTTTAATAAGTAAATTTAATCTCCAAAGGTATTAAATAAAGTAATAGTACAGTATTAAGAAAATAAGTAATATGAGAATAGGTATAGGTACTTATATCGTAATTACAAATAAAAATGTTCTGCCCTCTCTCCCTTTCCATGTTGTGTCGTTTTT
This sequence comes from Emmelina monodactyla, assembly GCA_916618145.1. NCBI lineage: Eukaryota > Metazoa > Arthropoda > Insecta > Lepidoptera > Pterophoridae > Emmelina > Emmelina monodactyla. Next base: position 3,534,218 of record OU745323.1, on the reverse strand, counting down.
GTATTTTACATTCTGTTTGTATGAGAATATTAAATTAATGAGGAAAACGGAGGAGAAACTATAGATCTTAAGATGGAATTTCAGGGCACAAATAATTTAAATGATTCATTTGGTTGGAATACTTGTGGACCTCAATGAGGAGGTGGAGTTTTTATTACAAAATGTACAACTATAAAATGTAAATTGATATTCAAAATGATGTTTAAAAATATTTTTTTACTAATAACAATGATGTATCTAACTAAAAGATTACTTATCAGGTTGTGTTTAGTAACATCAACGATGGATGGAGTGTTATTTTTGTGTGATGTTGTATTCTTGTTTTGACTTTTACGAAATTTACAAAACATGATGAACCTACAGTTTAATCTAATAAATACTTGGAGTTCTAGATAAGATTATAAATTACAAAAAAAAAATACCTAAAGAAAATAAAAACATTCAAGCTGTGTGTTAGTGAGCGATTTCCATAAGTCCGAAGGTTCTAATTAGTAGTAAAAGATAAAACGCACCTAGAGATGATTTTGTAAAGAAATTTATATCTGTAACCAAATTTTAATAATAGATTAACTTTGATAATTGACTTTTACGCTATAATTCGTGATAAGTATAACTTAGTACTTACATATCTACATGTTCACTATGCAACAATTAATTGTTACGTTTTAATACTTTAAGATTTTGCTTATTTTTATTGTAAAATTTATTTTTAATGAATTACTTTTGTATGAACAAGCGATGGGACATGCTTGCTGGTCGGATGGCCGAGCTGTTAGGTTAAGTACCTACCTGAATGTGTATAGTCTTTAATTATTCCATGATCATTATATAGGATACGAGTATTATTTTATAAATCCGATGAGTAAATTGTAGATAATAAGCCGTTCTTTTGTAAATGTCAATATTTGTGAAAGGGGTTGCTAATTTGGCTCTTTTACTTCAATTTTCACAAATAAGAAGTCACTGATTTGGATACATTATTCAGAGGCTCGCGGTGAGAAATGTCAAAGGAGATTGTTTTGATATATTTTATTTCGAATGTGAATTTTTATATGATTATGGAGTGAATTAACCGAAAGGAATAAACGTGTTACTGGAAAATAACGCATCTTTTAATTAACAAGGACGAAAGCGTACACATGTTTATGTCCAGATTCACCTCAACGGGATAAGGGCAGTGGCTTGATGTCATATCGTTTCGCAAAATGCAATACCCCATACCAGAAAATTCACAGTTAATCCAGAATGACATGACCGCAAAGTTTGCAATTCTTTGAAGTTATGTTGCAGCTTCAGAATATGTCTGGTCTGGGCACACACATTGTATGACATGTAAGATCCCGGTTTAGCGGTTTTGCAATATAACCAACCACCCTTCAGTTAGTCTAATACGATTACCTCACTAAATTAGTAAGCTCCTGAATATTATTAGCTGTCTTAAACACACCTATTGCATATAATTCATAATATTTGTTCTTTATTATAAAAAAAGTTTGTCAAGTTACTCTTGTTTGTTACGAAATTTTCTCAATCTGAATCAAGTAACGGATTGTCCCTTATTTTCCAGAGAAGCAAGAACAATAAGAAAAATTATTTAAATAGTGAATGCCCAAAAATGACAGCACTGACTGGTCTTATATGAATAAAAATAACCTATAAACTTTTACCGACTATTTCTGTTTTACGATTATTTAAACCGCAATAACATTCGGGTGGTCGCTCGCACGGGACAAAAGAATCGATGTTACATACAAAAGAATCGATATTACGTACAAAAGAATCGATATTACGTACCAAAGTACTTTCGTGACCGCGCAGGGGTCGTAAAATTTTGGCAATGGTTCTTTGTGGGGACTTTGATTGCTTTTTCTTAAAATTTCAAGTTTCGGCGCCCTTTGTATATTGGTTATGCTGTTTGTTTGTTACTAGCCGCCCGAGGTTTACACTTATGACGAAAATGAGACTAACGCATTTGCAATAAGGTCACGTTTTTTTAATGTCATAGTAGTAGTAAATAGTTAATACTGAATGAAAATCAAATAGACTACTAATAAATCTATTACACTTACCAACAATTCTCAATAAGGTATTGCGTTTAATAAGTAACCAGCGACTACATAAAACTTCCAAGGTTCTTGAGGTACATTTATCTATGCAACGGTAAGAAATATTACAAGGAAAACCTGATAATATACCGATTTTTTTATATATCAATGTGTTAAGAATCGACATATCAAGGATAAATAAGTATGGGTTTGTACCTTGGCAAAAAATAGAAATACGCCACCTACAATACCCACTGATTAGGTGCGTTACCGAATACAAACGTTTTAGTTACTAAATAAAATGTAAAAAAAAACGTCGGTATTAAAATTTATGTACCTACTTACTAATTACTAGCGGTTTACATTACTGGCTTACATTATCTACTCTAGTTTCAGTGCACAAAGTGATTTGAAACTCAGAAACTAAAAACTGCTTCCTTTACGTAATTTACTAATATTTCAATTGTGTAGTGCAAAAGTATTTCTAAATTTTATAAAACAAAAATTTGATGAAAGAAATACAAGCGATTGTAAAACTAATACTGGGAGCTACAACTGGCAGAAAACAAATAACTGAGAAAATCAGTAAACTTTATTTATGAACTGACTTGGTTTCGGTATTTCAAAGCGGTTGCAAAAAAGATTTCAGTCAACAGTTTCGAGAATTCCTATATTATACACTTCATGCCAGCTCGAACAACTTTAGCATTTACTGCATTCAATACTCGTAAACTATTAAGCGCTTTGTCTTTCGATAGCTTTCTTTCCAAATCGGTGCGACTGGGCGCCCTTTGTACTTAACATAAGGTTAATTTCAGTAATGTAGTTTAGTGAAACGCTGACTAAATGTATACAGCGACGTAAAAATATGATAGGTCAGCGTTAAATGGTCTTTGTTTGAAGTTATTATGTTCAAAGGGATTAGCTTTGAGCTTTGTAAGTGATGGTAGGTTATTTGACCTTCTTTTATTAATGGTTTAATTTTTTTTTAAACAATAATGCTCGGATTTTGCCAATACATAAGTATATTTTTTAACTACAAACTTAAATAGCTTAGTATACTCATAATGGAGTCACCTTATACACAAAGTAAGTGAAATCAAAATCGTATCATTATTTTTAAGCTGCGCTACCAGCTTACACGCAGGTCAATTCGTCGAACTTAAAAACGCTTTCTAGAAGTATAAATAAAATAATTCTACCAAACAAATAAATGCAACCATTTATTTTCATCCCAAGTCAAGTTGCGAAACGGTAAAAATCTAGAATCTAGCTCACTCAGACCAATCCATTATGTCAACTGACGTTAGCTAGGTAAGGTCAAACACTGGTTTACCTAACTCGAAACTTGGTGACTAGACTAGACTGGTCCCATTTATATTTAATTTTGTCAAATGCCAGTCTGTCTACGAGCATTTAACATTATATTTAAAAGATAAGCATGGTCCGGATACAGTCGATTAGGTATTTGCTTTGTAACGCCGACACGACACGACAAATTAGTAGTTTGACATTGTATGGTCTCAAATCGAGAATTTCTTTTTAAATCTTTTAATATGAAAACTTTGAGTGGAGTTTACGTAAATATTTTAAATGTTTGTTATTGCTAGTTTGTATACATACAAACAGTCTTTTTGATTGTAAGTGGTTAGCAACGCCAATGTACTTCAGCAGCATTTAGAGCCAGGAGTGGTCGTAGAAAACTAAATAAGGTATGGTAGGTAAGCTACTAATACCGCGTTTATATAAACTTATCAAAAAATAGTTTTCAAGTACAACCACTACTTAGTCTAAACTAGTTTAAATCCTACTAATATACATAGTTTGTGAGTATGTGAGGATGTATGGATGTTTGTTAAACTGTGCAGTAATATTGGTTATACATCAGAATAACATATAGGGTACTTTTTACCGCGGAAAAACTTCTCGTTCCCACGGGAAACCGACTTCCACGCGGACGGAGTCGCGGGCGGCCACTAGTCTATAATAAATCTTTACATAACATAGATTTCGTTCTAAGCGCCATCCAATTAGCATATAAAATCGATAAGCAATGACAACATTTGTGGGCGGCATAGGTCCCGCATCAGTATTCGATCCATAGCGCAATCGTTTATTGTCGCATATAGGTGCGCGTGCGACTAACTAGCTTTAGAATAGCAAGGTGTAGAGTAGATTAAACTTTAAATATTGGAAATGTTAAAGATTGTTGGGATGTTCGTTTTGTTACTTAGGCTTAAAGGGCTCAACAGATTTTAATAAAATTTGGTAATATGGTGAATAGAATTTAACTTCCTTCACTTTAGAGAAAATAGGTAAAGTTAGGTAGGACAGTGCAGTAAATGTATGTACGATTAAATAAGTTAGAAAATTTATCGTAAGTTCATTAATTTTATCTGCATTTTTGATGTTAACTGCAACTAGTTAACAGTCTTAGATAAATTAATGATTGAGTGGGACATGATTAGTTAATATATAAAAAATATTGTAGTGGTCTATTCCATTTGTTTCTGTTCATTTAGTTACCGGGATATCTGTATAGGCGGGACATTAAAGGTCGCAGATTGAATTTTAGATATCAACAAACAGATTTTGTCGCGTTGTATGTTTATAAATGATTACATAAAGGATATGCTGATTAATATCATGGGATGGTGGGAGATAGGAAATTGATGCAGAATTCTATTGTGTTATAGTAGGTAAGGGTATACACTTGACGGGTTTGTTTTGACTTTTTACTGTAATTCTCAACATAATACAACCCCACAACTTTTGTCGGGTTAAAATACTAAACCAAATGTATTTTAGATAGTTTATAAACACATTCGTTGGTTTATCAAAATCGATTAAAGATTTTTCTTTGCAGCGTTGTGTAGGATTGCATTTTTTTTTGAAAAAAACCATCTTAAATTTAGCCTTTAACGTTTGCTTTAAGCAATACATTTTCAGTTGCTAGTAAAAGTTTAAAATATAATAACTAACGACCAATATGTATATTTGTTTTTATTAGGCCCAATGAAAACAGTTGGTTTCGTTTTTGACTAGTAGCGCCATCTATCGCAAGACATCGTAACTAAAACACCACGAACGCGCGGAAAAAACTTTTCAAACACTTTAAGATGATGCAACTTCACTTTATCATTTGCAGGGACAGCTTTACCACACACCAAACCATATTATTATGTATGCAAATACAATAATAACATTACCCGATTGAACCAATCATAAGAAAGCTTGGGGCTGTTAGTCGCGTAATTCGTCGATTGGATTTCAAAAAGACATACTTTTACGAAATCTGCAAATTATAACTGGCATGCTGATAAAACTTATTTGTTAGAGGTTGTAGAAAAAACAAAGTAAAAATTTAAATACTTACCGTTTAAACACTTTGGAAATTTAGTGTTATTTTAAATCGTATTTTTTAAAAAACAACACAATATCATTTCTGTGTTTTCAAGACATTTGACAAATACATATCTTAAACTAAATAAACCAAATCCTGTATTCAATAATACACTTTATAAAAAAAAAGAAAAACCTAATCCCGTCTCTAAGTACGTACTTTAAATAAATAAAGCCTAAGTATACAAATCACACACAAAATTTAACTAAACCACCTAACTTGAAGCTCTATAGAAAATAAATGCTGTAGATAATAAATTCTAGAGTAAAAAGTAAGTATCAAAAAAAGTAATTCCTAGTATATATTTTTTTGCCTTTTGTCAAATGAAGTGTAAAAGCGAATATGAATAACTTTTTATTCTAAACAATGTACTACGGGCTAGGTACTCACCAGCTCGGCTACTATCTGTCGCTGCAGTCTCTGACACTCGTTGGTGGGCCGCGTGAATGTGTGGCTCTGGGGCTTAGAGCTCTGTGGAATTACATGCATTGTCATTATCATCATCATTACATAGTATAACACCAAGTCGCTAATTGTGTCTGTTTGTATACTATGTTTGTCCGCTAACTCCTCGTAAACCAGTAGACGGATTTTAATGCGGTTTATACCAACTTTTAGGAATTTTTTTTACTTAAATTTGTAAATAAAGTACTTTCAGATATTTTTTTAAGTTAGCCAAAATTCAGTGTTTCGTGAGCAAGGCGGTCAAAATTTCAACATTGCGAAGCGTGGACGGGTCACTAGTATATTATATAATAGTCTATTATATTGTAGGTGGTAAGGATCATAATGAATATTAAAAAAAAATGAAGTGGTTTACAAAATAACTTGCATTTGTTTGAATATAAAAAGTATACTGAGACTCAGTAGAAGGAGCCAATGCAGCAAGCAGTAATATTAACTGGATACTGTTATGCAGAAAGGTGTTAAGTGCTTTTTTGTCATTTTTCGCTAGACGCGATTAAAGATTTTTGACATCAGCTGGTTTTTCAAAACGTGTAAGCTGCGAAACTAATAAATGTTATTTTATGAAAATTTGTTTACACCTATAAAAAAGTATTGTTTATATGACAACATGAACAATTTTGAATAGAAATTCTAATTTTGATGAATAATCGTGAAAATACCAGTTAACACCTTTTTGTTTAATGCTCTATGTTTCGAAATAATTTTCTTAAAAGCATTAAGTCACTTTGAATCGCTTTTGCAAATTACTTTACGAAGATAAAAATATAGAGAAAAAACATAAATCTCATTAATTATTACTTTTAAATTAAGTTTTATTTTAAAAAGCCCCGTATATAGGAAGATTAAAAGTTATTAATGAAAAAAATAACCAGACTTGAACTTCCAAACAATTTTAAATGGATCGGTCATATTTTTTACTATCGTGTTCACTCGCTTTTTTGTACTATTATTTTTTATAAACTTATAACAATTAAAAATAATTTAAGAAAATCTTAAAACTACGCTTATTTTGCGGTGGGGCCCAAAAATCAATTTTTCAGTTAGTTTGGTTTTGACTATGTTGGAAATAAGGAAATCTTAATTAACTACTAATTTTCTTGTCTTCAATTTAAAATTATTATGTCAAAACTCCGGTTAAGTGCAAGTCGGACTCGTACACGAACACACGAAGGGTTCCGTACTTTTATCGATTAAAAACGGTGAAAATAACGTTTTTGTAGATATAGGCATGGATGAAGGAGTAAAAGGATAGACAATAGCCATACAAAGTAGCGTATATCAAAAAAAGTAGTATAAATCTAGATGGCGCTATACATTTCAATTTATAAGGTTAGATGGCGCTAGCAATTTGTCATTAAAATTGGTAAATTTAGTTTAGTAGAAAAAATAAATCTAAATTAACTAGATGGCGCTAATACAATAAACATTTTCATACGAAATTCCAGTGATGCCATTAAAAAAAACAATCAGCTGCACAAAGCTGGTGACGTTTATAAATTAGATTTTGTCGAGTGCTTTTTAATCTTTATCGCCGCATCTACATCTATACGTATATGCTATAGTCCATTATAGAGTGTAAGGTCTACAAATTACACACACATTGTCAATAAATGTATAATTTGTAACAACTTATTTACTTTTGTCAACCTTAACATTTTAAATACATTAGTTGAAATGCGAGTTAACTATGAAAACATGTTGAACATTGAGTGTAAAACGAAAATAACCAAATCCTGCAATGATTGAATCATTTGTTTCATACTTTGTGGTTCGCCTATGTTGAGATTGATAAAGTTGATTTCTAAGTTTTATAAAAGTATGCAAGCTAATATAAGTATGCAGGACAGAATGCGTATTATCGAAATGCATATAATCATTACAATAGTATAAATCCAATTTTGTCTGTTGTAAGTATGTTTGTCCGCTAAGGAGATAGCGTGGTAAGTGAATAAACCACGTAATGGATTTTAATGCGGTTTTTGCCATCTTTTAGGTATTTTTTTCATGTCTATCCTTACTAAATATAATATTTTAAATGTGAAAATGTGTGTCTGTCTGTTGGTATGTTCGCTTCACGTAAAAACGGCTGAACCGATTGTCTTGATTTTGGAATAGAGATAGTTCGACACTCAGGGAAGAAAATAGGATAATTTTACTTCGGGAAATAGCGTCATTCCCGCGGGAAAAGCTATTTAGCTTACCGTGAAACCGCAGGGCGGAAAGCTATATATATATATATCATATACTTACTAGTGACTCATACCTACATGATATTACTCAAACTCCTTACGAGACTCGATTTACTGTAAGTACTCGTATGAAATATTTGAAAACAACATTTTGTTATAAATGTCAAACATTACCTAAATATATTTGTAAACAAGTGTAAAATAAGCTTCTTCATTACATAGTATTAATCCAAGTAGCTAATTCTGTCTGTTCTGTATATTTGTCCGCTATCTCCTTCTAAACCAGTTGACAGATTTTAATGCGGTTTTCACCATTTTTAGGTTTTTTTTTTCATTTAAATTTGTAAATAAAGAATATGCAGAAAAAGTTTTTGGAAAAGGAACAAGTCGTTACACCATTGCGAAGCGTGGACGGGTCGCTAGTGCTAGTAGTGTGAGGATGTCTGGATGTATGGATGGATCTTTGTTACTCTTTCACGTTAAAACTACTGGATGGATTTGGATGAAACTTTGCAGTAATATAGGTTATACATTAAAATAACACATAGGGTACTTTTTACCGCGGGAAAACATCTCATTCCCACGGGAAACCGACTGCCACGCGAACGGAGTCGCGGGCGGCCACTAGTATTTTATATAAATAAACTTTCCTGGATACTAAATTACTGTTTTTTATCAAAGTATCTTACTTTTATTTAACCTTCTATATTTATTGACCATCATTTAGTTATTAATTCTTTCTTTACGACTTAAAAAGGAAAATGAATGAAACTCATAATAAAAATACAATATGGTTAAGATTATAACTAGGGTAACATGATCCTAGAACGAAATAATAACTCTGAGACCATTAGATTGTTTTAGCGATCGTATAGATGAATAGAAGAAATAAAACAACAACCACAATATTTTATAGAATAGTGCTGAACCTTAAGTCTCTCAAATTAAGGTTGAGAATGGTGTCGGTTAGAGTGTAGGAGATCCGAAAAAAACATCTTCGTTTTTAAGAAAATGTTGAAACAACCACAAAAAATTATAAAAATATATTGAGCTTTAAAACTGTCGAGTTAAGGTTGATATTAAGAAGTAGTTAAATAGTAGTTTATTAACGTTAGTGTGTGTGAATATCACCACTGGATGCAATAATGTTTGTCAACTATGTCGACTATATTATGGACTCTTGCAGCTTACCGTACCTACCTACTTTTGTGTAGAAATATTTTAGGGCTTAATCAAATACCTATCAATTTTGTTATAGATAACGTTTCTATTCATAAAAAATGTACATTCATGTGTTAAATGGTCATTTTAAGATTATCGTGGCTAAGTTTTCTAGGAATTGTAATAGACCACCCTCAAAAAATAAGATGTCTGGTATTAGCTTAGCCTTCCCCAATTTTAATCATTATAGGTACTTATTTTGATACACCTAGTTAGTATATAACCATTCATTCTATTACCATTGTCTACTAAAAATGTATGGGTCTTTAAAGTATACAAAAACCTATTACGCGTTTATAAATTTGTATCCGTTCAGAAAACGTATAGCTGGCCGGCCGCGGCCGGGCGGCCCAGTGTTCACAACTGTAGGTACTATTATTTTATGCCTAGAACGATATCAAATAAGTACCTATTAAACGCAGATAGAACGAAGATTTTTGACTAATTTGGGAGAATTTTTCATACTTACATTTTCGACTCTATTTTAGTGGATACGATAATTTTGATAAATTTAGCGAAAATACATCATTAAACATTTTACAGATGTTGTACGGAAACGGCCTCACTATAGGTTGGGAACACTGCGGGCGGTAGACATTTGCAGACTGAAAAAAAAAAGTAGACTGAAATTTGTCAGTTCCACTTTTATCAAGTTCTGTTCATGCCAGTAAAAAAAATCGACTTAAATCATAAATTTTGTATTTATAATTTTTGGTTTAAATCGACATTTATTGGTCTTAAATAAACAATTGATTTAATATTTTAATGTGTAAAGCAAAAATAGTTTTACTGCAACGCCATCTAGCGGGTGTATTATAACTAAAATTAGTTAAAATACGCAAATTTGTGTTTTGAGACTAGTAATGTCATCTATCGAAAGTTTGAGAACTAAAAAAAAGTATACGCTATTTTGTATGGCTATTGTCTATCCTTTTACTTCTTCATCCATGATATAGGTAAGCATTATTGTTTAATTTTTATTTGGTATCCTAGTTATTTTAAGAACGAGTTATTTATTTATTTAAAGTGAATATTTAAGACGTCTACCAGTTGTCTTTAGTTACTAATTCCAGAACAATATAGCAAAAAACTGTGTTGTATGGGCCCACCCCTTATTAACTATTTTATGTTTTTAATATTCGTCTGTGCAAATTTCACAGCTATCACGGTATATGAGATACAGCTTGGTTACAGATAGATATACAGACGGATGGACGTACGGACGGACGAACCCCAAGAATCAACCTCAATCCAAACTCACGAAACCACAATTCGCACACAGCAGATGTTTTCTGTTTTGTTTGGGGCCACCTATTGCCCAATATTCTGCCGGCTCCCGACAACGGTGGCCACACCAGCGGTTGCAAGACGGGCAGTTGTCTTTTATGTTGCCATAACGAGCGTGACTTCGGCGTCACAGATCAAGATTCAAGCCTCTGAGGAGTGCACCTCGAGGAACCCAATCATACCTGACGTTCCATAAGAGTAGCTCGAAACTGAGCCCTGTGGAAAGCAGCAGGTCATGGGTACCACGTTTCTTTTCCATGTCGCCGATGATGTGTTAGGTGCCTGCCATTCAGGTATGCCCCATTCATTCACCCGAGTTGAGGACGTTTTGGAACCGCAAAGCCCTCTTTATACTGTCCCAGCACTGAGGTTTATGACTGTTTGAGAGGAAGTGCCCTAAGGCGGTGGTTTACTCTACCTATATTTGTTAACTCAGAGCTAACGACTGGGAGAAGGCCCATTCATGATTGTTTTTTAATCGAAAGATGGTGCTTTCCGTGTGGTTCCATGTCAGTTTGATCTAGTTCTGACCGTGTCGAAATCCGTATCCGTTAAAAGATAATTGACCTTTTCTAACAACCGTAAAATACTAAAGAATGCTCGTCCTCACTGAGTTAATGTGAAACTAGTCACAAAAATCATTAGAATAGCAGAGGGCTATCTGATCACTGAGGAAATTTGAAACTTAATTTCTCGTCTTAATTAAAGCTATCGGACAGTTCAATATTTGCCATTTTATTTGTCTATAAAAAAACCGGCTCTAAGACGGGTAAAAATTACCAAAACGTCTATAATATTACCCTACTATTACAACGTACGTATTTGGTAACACTGCCAAGTGTGCTTCTCGGTGGAGCAGGAAGCAATTAAACAAAAGGTGTCAATTTACTTGTAATTACCTAAGTCCAATCTTTCTTTTTTGATTTCGTACCCAAAGGGTAAAAACTGGACCCTATTACTAAGCCTCCTTATGAACCGTGATAGCTAGAAAGTTCTTCACACATGTTTTATTTATGTTGCCGCTATAATAACAAACACTAACAATTAAATAAAGTTAAAATATTTAATAGGAATCCCATACACCAAGCGTGTTTATTTGGCAATTTTTTTCTTGATCTTATTTACGACAACTGATAGACGTTTGAAATATTTACAAAATATTCAGATTAATATTCATTGTAAGAATGAATTATTATTTCATTTCAATAACATTCATATTAAAGGGTGGCACCAAATCAAAACATTTTATTTTTTACCGTTTTTTTATTGATAAAAATAGTACGGAACCCTTCGTGCACGTGTCCGACTCGCACTTGGCAATTTTTTAAAGAATTTATTGCACAAATGCACTTATTCTAAGTTATGAACATTTTCTAAAAGGTTTGCACTTGAATCTTACTATAAATCAGGCTTCCAACGTATCCTTAATATGCAGAACTGAACTTTTTGACATAACACTGTTGTGCAAAATTCAAAAGGTGGAGTAATGAAATTTGCAAAACCTATTTTTTGTAAATAACATAAAATATATAATATTTGGAGAGTTAATTTTTTGTGTACAATTAGATTATATGTTTACAAAAATAGTGGTATACTTAACTCAATATCCGATTTTTGGCACTTAACACCTTTCTGCTTAACAGGGTCTAACTTATTTACTATTTTATATTCTAAGTGTTCCAAGCTTTTATAACACAACAGAAAAATAAAAATAATAAAAACCTAGATAGATAAATAGTGTATTCAACTATTATGTATTGTAAGTTCATAAAACTAAAATTCTTGCAGGCCCTTTGTCTTCTCTTTAAGGTATTTTTAACTGTTAACGTTTATAAGTACAAACAGTTCAAAATCAATAAGTAAAATAAAGAAAAATTATGTTTGTGATAGTACTGATAGTGTTGCCTTAAGATGTATCACAAGTTTTAAACATAAAAGCAGAATGCCTACCACTTCAATAAGCAAATATCAAAAGTACCTACACAATTTATGCATCATATTGCGATAACTACATAATAATTATAATTTTAAAGTATTATAAGGCCTCCCAATAAGTTTTTTTTTATAAAATTATTTTTTTAGGTAAGTAAAATAATGTTCCTCACCTTAGTACTAGCTTTAGCAGTTCCCGATAGTACACTGTTGATGTCCTTTATAGAGTGTATGGAGACATCCAGCGTAGAGGATTCCAGGGCGTCGCTCGTGGCGGGCTTGGACGACTTCTGCTTGGGGTCGGTCGGCTGGAAATAATGAAGATTACATTTTATATAATATTATTTAAATTTGGACTTATTAAGTATTGCATTAGGCTTCTATATTATGTATTTCTAAGAAATATGTAAAGTGTTAAGTATGTGACATTATAAGAAGAGTAATCTAAATGGATTTACAAAAGATAAAATAGTTTAAGAGCTAATAAATAAAACTTTGAGGCTGTTGTATCTGCGCCTATGTATAATAACAAGGTTCTCACCGCCATTTATGTTAAGAGAATGTCCTATGAGCCATTTGATATAAAATTTTCCGTTCTTGTCATTTAACCTAGTCACTAATCTCAAATAGCCTACTCACAGCAGTATTACTATGCTGCGTGAGATCATCCTCCCAGTTATTGATTTCGTCGGCGAGCGCGGCGAGGCGGCCGAACTTGCGGGCGCCGCGCGGCTTCTCCTGCGGCTGCGGCGGCCGCTGCGGTCGGTGCTGCGGCGGCGTGGCCGACGTGAACTCCGCTTCCGTGCGGTGGATGGGGGACGAGAGCGTCGGCTCGTCTGTGCGGAGAAATTTATAAAATGTTAGGATATTATTACAAAAACATGGTAAAATTAAGATTTCACCTGAATTGGTTGTCAGATTTCTAATTGCCTATGATATGACTAGAAAGCTAGTTATACGACACCCTAAATAGTAGGCTTTTTAAATAAAATACCCTTTGTACTGTACAAAAACTAGAGCATGTTGTGAATTGATTAAGTTAACTTTACCTTGAACTTAAAGAGCAAATCAAGCTCATTTATTTTGATTCTTTAAAGTAGGTAATTAATTTAGCAGGCAGAGAACTTGCCACTTTAAGTAAATACACTAAAATGTGACTTCAATATGATTGAACCACTTTTATGAGTAATCTAAACAGGATTTGGCTAATTCACTATCAGGACAGGATGTAAGGTGATTCAAACTTTGGTGAGATAGCATTTCATTTTATTAGAATGACACCATCAATATTTCAATTTCAGTAAGTAAGTGTTTTGTTATGAGATAAGAAACAATGTAGTACCTAGCTAATTTACAATTACTACCTACCTATTTATGCATTTATAACACCTGTTGTTGCATAAACTAAAAGGTCAAGTAGTTATGAAGCAGGTGAAAATATTTAATTCTTCCTTTTAAAACATTATACCTAATTTTCATATACAGATAAACCAGAAATAGTAATATTGGCAAGTTTCAAGAGTAGGTTTATGCGAGTCAAAAAGCTTGTTTGATGAAAGGTCAAAATTTATTCTAAGCAACTGTTTACCTGAATATAAGTTCCCAAGTCTGTCTAGCCGTGACTTCATATTGTGCCTCAGTCCAGTCTTCTCGGTCCTATCTGTGGTGTCTGGGACATCTTCAATCATTTTCCGGGAATCTAATCACCACAAATATTATTAAACACTTAATTAAATACTAATTTTACATAAAAATCAACAATAAAAGAAAACCAATACCTCAAACCACAGTTATCATAAGACTAATAATTAATTTGCAATATTTACTATATCCATATTCAGAGGAAACCATTAGTTAATTTCTGAAATTGTACTTCTTTGTTTATGAGTAATGTATTATTATGGGAAACAATTGGTCATCAGTCGGTTAATGAACCTAATGCAGTTAGTCGGATGAATAACAATTTGCTATGTTTATGTACACATTGTAATTGGTAATGAAATAATAAATAAACTAATTCAATGTATTTTAAATTGAGACTTTTTTCAAAAGCATGATTAAAGCTTGCCATTTAAACTTTAGTCTAGATCTAGGTAACACATGCTCATATTGTATTTAATTTTCAATGTTGCAATTAACTCTTACCTTCAATTTCCTTAACAGTAACATTACTGGCGCTGTCTGTGTCATAAATAACAGTCATTGGAACATCATGTTCTTCAACTTGAACTTCAATTTGAATATCATCTCTATGCATTATATTGATTTCAACAGAAACATCTGAATTCCGTCTGTTCTCACCAACTTTCCTTGGTGAATTAAACTCTTTTCTAGTCACAATAACATCGTTTCGAACTCGCTGTGGCGATGAAACTGAGTCGGTTTTCTGGATGCTTCTTCTGTTTGATTTCAACGGAGAAGCTGTCTTGTCCTGGGACACTCTGCGAGGTGAATTAACCTTTTTAGGTGTGAGTGATTCTCTGGAACTCTTCTTAGGGGATAAAACAGCGTCAGTTGATATTTTACACGGAGATTTCGCCGGTGATTTGGTTAAATTAACGTTTTCAGACAAGGGCTTGCGTCTTGATTCCGGTAGGCCAGAGTTTGCCAATTTTTGATCGATTTTCTCCTGTCTAGCTCTCGCCCGTTCAAGCATACGCTAAAAAACAAGTGCATCATATAATAGCAGAATTTTATACTAGATAATTTATCCAAAGTAGGATTTGAAAACCTACCTGAGTAAATGGATCCATAGTGTGTTCAAAATAGAAAACAGAAATACCACACCACAATTTAACTGAGTAGTATGTTTTCAATTACACATATTACAGAATACATGCGTTTAGTTTGAATATTATTTGGAAAATCACAATAAAACAGTCACAAATTATCACAGACTCCCTTCACTTTGCTGCACCAAACAATCCGTTGAATTCAATTTGACGTAAACAATTCAAACAGAAATTTTCAAACGGTTTATTTAATTAAAAGCTAGAGGTCGCTACTTGCAAACTTCAATGTCAAAATTAGGTCGCTCATAATACCGTGCTAAAATTATTGGTACCTAGAGCTCAAAAATTTAAACATAGTTCAGCTATTTGACAACAGAGAGCGCTAGTTTACGTTTCCTAATTTTAGTTCAACTTCTTGACAACAGATGGTATGCAGCACCTCATTCATAAGAATACATTTATTTAAATGCACAGCTCTAAAGAAATGGATTAGGAAAAATATAAAACGGGAAAACATGAAATATGTAGATATGTTTTTTTTATTTCATGCCTACTGAACAAATGGTCAAATCATATTGTTAGTAGATAACAATATAGTTGATTATTGGTAACTAACATGTTCAACCCATTTTGGACATTTATTTCTCTAATAACTGCAATATTTAAGTAGCTCATCACTTGAAGAAGATAATTTGTTGGTTTAGCCACATAAACCTGAAACCGAATTTAGATATGAATTGATCAAGCAATTGGCTAAAGCCATGAATTGGTTTACCATTAAAAATAAACAATGGAAAGTTTACTTACCGTAGTTGTTAATTTCACTTTAAGACTGACTTTAAATACATTTTTCTATACATTTACTCTATCATTGTAAGTAAATCTCGTATCTGTTTACCAACGCATTACGCACCTACGTAAGAACGCACGCGAACATTCAACTAGCCTATTTGTTGTTTATTTTGCTGCAGTACACACTGGAACCGGCTCACGAAGAAAATTACGAAACCAGTTCGTATTAGGAACGACATGCAATAAAATAGGTCTCTCTCTGTTACCTACACAAATAAAGATTTAAGCCGTTACAATACTTTTTGATTGTCAATATACGAGGTGAAATATCAAAATGTCTCCATTTTCATTGAATTAATCAGTCCGCTTAAGCAAAACAAAGATAGAATGAAATCTCTATAATAGCTAACTTCACTTTGTTTAAAATCTTATAAAAATGCGAGGTGATGTTTGCGTTCAATGGTGATACCGGGTTAGTTTCAAATTATTTCTAAATTTAGGTAAACCTACAAGTACCTACTCTACTTTTACTTACATACATTGTTTTTATTAGGTGGATGCTACTGTTTCCTATAAGTCAGGACCTACATGTGTAATTAAGTTAGTAGGTATGACTTATAATGTACTACATAGGTACCTAAATAAATACCTACTTAGTAATCTTGGTTTCTCTGACCACAAAGCTAGGATATCATTCGGTTAATTTCCATTTGCACGTTTTTATTAATATATTTAACGAGAATAGTTTTAGGGATATGGCTATTCTACTTGTAAGGATATCTTTTAGAAATCATTATAACATTATAACATTAACTGGTTCATTATACAGGGTGATTCATATGTGGCTTCCTACTCAAAGCGTATTATGCTTTGATTGAACGAAGGGCAAAACCGATGAATAGTAAAGTGTTGTTTTTTAAAGGTAAAGCGAATTTTCAAATTTAGTTTTCCATACAATTTATTTGAATAATAAAATATTTTATTGTGCAATGCATGAACTTGTAGTAGTTAGACAAAAATCTATAAAAGAAACTTGGAGAAAACCGTTTTCGGCGACTTTCACGTCTTATTGCGATATTGGCACAAGTACCCAACACAAATCTGCTCAACTAAGACCATACCGATCACATTACATAGTCATTATATTATTGGCCGGAGGTCTCGACTCTCTAAGACCTGTTGTAGTCAGTGTAAACGAAGTTGCAATCCCGAGTGGTACTCCGGTATATCGATATTCAACTATTAAAACATGGGTGAGTTACTAGCGTTGTTTTTTTTTTTAAATGGAAAAAGCAAAAGATTATTTTTTTGAGGGCTTGACTTTTTTATCGGCGTGACCAACTGGCAGGTTGACGAGTAATTGCGACAGTAAAAAAAATGCGATTATAGTTTTATTTATTTCTGTCTTGATTTGAATAGGTAGAGTTGGTATTGTTTTTTTTGGAAGTTCGAAGTTTAATTTTTTTGGAACCTAATTTAGCAATAAAGCGTCTTAGGATGAAGCATACAGTTTCCGCTCGTCTTTATATGCGTAATAAATAATGGCCAATCTTCTTAACGACAGTCATATTATAAGATTAAGGCATCAATTTAGTGAATCATCTCCCCACAAAGAACGTACTAACTTCTTACCTATTATAAGGTATACTAATGTAATAAATATGTTTTAACTTGGCATTTAATTATTGACGCATGACAGAAGTATTAAATAAGTAATTGTATTTATGTTTATCAATTATTCATTGTTTTGAACTGTTGGGGTCGAGGTTATCTCTGGGAATTACCTTTCTCTCTTATCATTATAAAAAAAAAATATAAACTGAATAAACTTACTTTATTATATTCTAAATAAAACCAAAAACCTTATTGAAATACTTTTAAATGGTACCAATCTTATTGAATTGTAACGAGAACCAATTTCTCCATGGGTAGAAATTTAACGGCTTATCATTATTTAATTTATTGCAACTTTCTTATTTTCTGTAAACAACATACGTAGGTACATTCGTTATGTATGTGGTTACGAGTAATACACATTTCTTTTAATTCAAGTTTAGCAGAGAGGTATGAAGTTTGAAGTTTGTCACAGAAAACTAAGATTAAACAGAACCGTTTGCTCTTAGCAATATTTTTCCCGCCTCTATTATAGGTACGGGTGTATCCCCTAGAGCAGGGGTGGCCAACTTGTTTAGACCGAAGATCGACTTTCCACAGACGACGCTCAGTGCGATCTACCAGTAACTATGTAACGTATACGGGGTGTAAAAAGACTCCTTCCGAAAACAAAAACTGGAAATCGCTGTAATGTATGAGGAGTGATTACGTTTTGAGCAAAAAAAATTTTTTTTGTGTTTAGGAAAAAAATTTTTTTTACCTAATTGTACAAAATTGCATTTATACTTTCAGATTTTGCGATGATTTCAGATTAACTAGCGTTTTAATTTAATTTGCAATGAAAATAATCGCACCTGAACCAACAGTTGATCTGTGAGCGATGATTGCAAGCGGCGACTATGACTTTTCAATCCTTAATAACTTTTTAAATTGAGTTTTCTTTACTACTTACGTACTTACGTTACTATTTAGGCTCAAGAATACATAGTTTCAGATTCCGGAAGTGGTCTTTTTACACCAGTTATAAATTATGTAACTTCTTAAAAACTTAAATGAAACAGCATAACTAGTACTGATGTACCATTGCGACCTATAGTGAGCCAAGTTGACACACCAACCTACAAACTGGCCAAACATCTTGCTAAAGTACTCTCACCACTAAGAGGAAAAACCAGTGCATATGTCAAGGATTCTTATCACTTTGTCGAGAACCTCAAAGACCTCCAACTCACCGACAATGACACAATGGTGAGTTTTGATGTTCAGTCTTTATTCACATCAATACCTGTGAAAGACTGCATAGACATAGTGAAAAGGAAGCTAATTGATTGCAACTTGCCTGAAGAATACGCAGAACTACTTGAGCTATGTTTAACATCTGGCTACTTCATGTGGAACAACAACTTCTATATCCAAGTTGATGGTGTAGCCATGGGCTCGCCCGTGTCACCTCTCATAGCTGACATCTTCATGGAGGAGTTTGAGGAGCAAGCGCTCCGACTGGCACTTGTCATGCCGAAGATGTACAAAAGGTATGTTGACGACACCTACACCATACTTCCTAAACATGAGGTTACTGCTTTCCTTAACCATCTTAATTCAATTAATTCTAAAATTCAATTTACTGTAGAATTAGAGCAAGACAATAAATTAGCTTTCTTAGATATATTAATAATAAGAAATCCTAATGGTACACTCAGTCATACTGTATACAGGAAACCCACTCATACTGACCGATATTTAAATGGTAAATCCCACCACCACCCGAGCCAATTATCTGCCGTAGGCTCCTCTTTGTTTCAGAGAGCACGTGGAATCTGCGACGCCCAGCACGTTGAAAAAGAACTCAACCACCTGAAACAAGTGCTTCGGGACAACGATTTAAAACCACCACGTCGTCGTCCCAGAAACCGCGTCAAACCTCTCACAGTTGAACGTAGACCAGCTTACATGCCTTACATAAAGGGTGTTACTGACAAAATTGGGGGCATTCTGAAGCGGGCTTCAATAAAAACCATATACAAGCCACACAGCAAGATTAGCCACCATCTTCGTCCAGTAAAAAGCAGCATCCCTTTACAAGACCCAGGCGTATACAAGATTGACTGTGACTGTGGGCTCTCATATATCGGTCAAACGAAACGGAACGTGTCTACTAGAATAAAAGAACATATCGCCGATGTAAAAAACCGTCGCTATACAAAATCTGCAGTCTGTGAGCATTCCATGGATAAGCCCAACCACTATCTAAGATTTGATACCGTTAAAATCCTAGCAAAAGAGAAACATTTTATTCCTAGGCTGGTAAGAGAAACTATTGAAATTAAAAAACATCCTAACTTCAATAGAGAAGATGGTTGGAAGCTGTCACCAACGTGGGATCCAATACTTTGCAAAATAAAAAAGAACAACCAGCAGACAAATAAGCAGAAAAATAAAGACACTGTCAGCGTCTACTGCGTGAACCCGAGCGACTACACGAGAAAATTAAGAAACAGATGGCGGTGAATTCGAAAAATCGTTTTTTACTTTACTCTATGAAGACGTCAAACATCTCAGCCTACCCGTGACCACGGCATTTGCAAAAATGCCGAAACGTCGGAAAATCAAAAATAATAAAATAAACGCGTAAAACCCGTTAAAATGAGTTTAATTTCAAGTAATAATAATCGCGTAAATCTAAGAAGTTATATTAAATTCAGATAATATTAATTCAATATTAATATAAAAATAATCCTGAAAAAAATCTCGTACAAGATTATATTTTAAAGAAAAATTAAGTTAAAGAAAATTGAAATGAATTTAAAGATTTTTTTATCATGCTAGGCTTAAAAAAATGTAATTTTGCAATATAAAAAAAAGCAAAGTACGATGGAAAAAAAATACACTGAACCTTACTTAAAATATTAAGACATACTTCGAGTCAATAATTCATACATTGAAGTGTACCTACCCACTTCAATGTGAGGGGAAAAATAAGCAATTATACTTTCTGGCTTGCCAACATTACGTATGCAGTCATCGTCATGAAAGCTCGTACAAAAGTGTACGAGATTTGTTTCAATCTTGTATTTCGGACGGAAACCGAAAATTTTCTAAAATTACGCTATTTCTCGTACAACTGACAGCTCTGCCCAGCCCACGCCCAGCCCCACTCATCGCATTCATCGCGCACGAAAAAACAAAAATAAGCTATATACCTAAAGTACTGTACTAAGAAAAGATAACATTGCGACAGAACGACAATTGAAAAAAATTACAAGATGATGCAGCAGTTGGTAATAACTTTCTGCTGTGTGTTCCACATTATTTATTGCCTTTCCACGATCGACTGGACTAGTGATCGCGATCGACCGGTCGATCGCGATCGACCGGTTGGCCACCCTTGCCCTATAGGATTATGAATGGATAGTGGACGGATTGTACTTGGTTTTAGGTTCGTTTCACGGGTCTGTCTAATATAGTAAATCATCAATATTTCGGAATAAACAAGGTTTCCTATCGTCCATTGTCTTTTGCATTGTCCCAGCTGTTCCTTAGTTAATGGCCACACATTAGTCATATGGTTGTCATCTCTAAGGGCGGGTTGTATCACAACTACTTAACGTGTCTGTCAACGTTAAAAATGGCGTTAACCACCTGTCAAGCTAGAAAACGGGTTGTTTCACCAATGTCGACCTTAAACGGACGTTAAAAATTAACGATTACGTTGACCGGCCATCCACCCACTGGTTAACGTAACTTTTCTCTTGTGTTGACAGGACATCTTTGATGAAAAGCTTTTATGAATAGCTATGGATTCTGTTTATTTTTATATATTTTAAATGATACTAATGATTTACTTTTTAATAGCGACTCGAATAACATAGCCGAACAATTTTTTTTGTGACGAAACAACGCTTTGTATTTGGAAAATCAAAAATAATAAAATAAACGCGTAAAACCCGTTAAAATGAGTTTAATTTCAAGTAATAATAATCGCGTAAATCTAAGAAGTTATATTGACGTACGTTAAACATCTGATGTAATCGTCAAAAAGTTATGTATGTATGATACGTTAACCAACTGTTTGATACAACCCGCCCTAAGTATTGTTTAGTTTTGCTTGGCTAATATTGTTTTATGTTAAGCATTCCACGAGTGTATAAGAACTCTGCTACTTAATAAATATCAATTTTTAAAAGGTTGAGTTAGGTGCCTAAACAAACTAAGTAATTTAAATAATTACGCAATTCTCATTTTGTACATAGTTTTCAAAATACAGTGTGTACGTGAAGTATTTGGCATTAATAAATACATGATATTTATATCAAACAGAGATTTGCAGATTAAATACTGTTTTTATTAAAATCGGCAAAAGTGTCAAGGAAAACTTCTTGAAAAGATGTCAAATAAACTTATTTACATTTATTCGATTTTTATAGCTGTTTTTAACGCAATGTTGTAATTGTGTTTGTTTATTTATACGCAGTTATTGAACCTTGGCATAAAGATATTGCATTACCTTTACCTGCCTATGAATATCTTTGGCCAAACATTTATAAATATTTAACACTAGAGGACCCCGCGACTTCGTCTGCGATAACTGTGACTTTCCCGTGGGCATTAGAATTATTACTGCGGTAAAAAGGAGCCAACGTTCATTCCATGCTGTTGAATAAACTATGTAAAAGCGGAACATACAGACATACAATCATACACATTTTCAAATTTATGATTTCATATTAGTTACATATTATTAGTAGATAAGGAGTAGGAATAATAACAAATGCTCAAAAACAAATAACCCAGTAGCGTTAAGCTATTTAGAACCAAGTTTTTCATTAAAATTTTTAAGAATAATTAATTTTTTACTGGCCTATTATATAGGCCATATATAAAAATATATTACTTATATTCTTACTCTGATATATTATATTTTTGGTTCATTCGTATGGCTCAAACGTTAGGGTAACTGCTTCATTAGAATGCTCACTGGGTGAAAATGGTCAATTAACATTATTAAACCAGCGTCATTAACTCATAACATGTTTTTTTATGTAATTACTACGGTGTATTGGTAAATTAAAAAAAAAAATATATCAATAGAATTCGTGACAATCATATTCAGAGATAAAATTGAATTAACTATTTTCAAATGTTTTTGACACGTGTGTGTCAAAATAAAATATAATAATAAAACACAAAGGAGTATTGATATTGTTACGAGCTGGGGTTCGGGACAGAAATGAAAAATGCCAGACTACGTGTTCCGATATTTATTACACACGCACTCACAAAACACTCACAGTAATTATACACAGCACAACGCACTGAGATTCGCAGGTTTACTAATCGCACTGAATCGCACTGTTAGTTCCGTAATCGTAGCCAAAATAAGACTGACTACGCGGCGATGGGCCGCGCCTTTTATACTCAATCAAACAAAAGAAACATTCTCGATTAATCCTAATAACTCGCGAAAGAAGTTAACAAACAAATTATTCCGGAAGGAACACGTTAGACAGCTTTCGCTCTTATGCATTAATAATAGAGGCCTTATTTGCTTGTACTCGAACACAATGGTTGTCGTTCAAACATAGACAAATGTAGATAGTTCTCGATCGCGGCGCGTGAGCAGGTAAAAAGTTTATGGCGCGTAACACTGCCCCCTCCTTAAGAGATGCTCGTCCCGAGCATCGTCACTGCCATGGTACCGCGCCAAGCGATCCACATGCACCACTTTGGGCGCCCCTCGAGGCTCCTTCCGAATCCGGTACGTGATGTCGTTGATTCTGGTGACCACACGATACGGTCCGTCCCATTTTGCTTGAAGTTTTGGAGACCTTCCTTTGCTGCGGGTTGGATTGTGCAGCCACACCAGTGATCCTTCAGCAAATCCAGGATTAACGATCTTCCGGTCGTAACGGGTCTTCATTTTCTCCGACATTAGCTGTCCAGATTCCCTGACGTGGTCGTGGATGTCATTCAGCTTCTGACGCAATTCATTTGCGTAATCAGTAATGCTGGTTGGTGTGTCCGGTGGAGTTCCCGTGATTAAATCTGCCGGCAGTCTCAATTCTCGACCGAAATTAGCGAAAGCAGGGGTGACGGTAGTGCTCTCGTGGACTGCGCTGCGGTAAGATAGCAGGAAAGGCTGAATGTGCTTGTCCCAATCCCTTTGCCTGTTTTCTACCACTCTTGCGAGGTATCTTTCCAGGGTTTGGTTGAATCTCTCTACCATTCCGTCAGATTGAGGGTGATACGAGGTAGTCCTGGTCTTGTGGATTCCCAGCACCCGGCAAGCCTCCTGGAATATCTGGGACTCGAAATTTCTTCCTTGATCACTATGGATTTCCAGGGGTACTCCAAAACGGCAGAAGACCTCGTTGACCAGTTTATCAGCAACTGTGGTAGCTTCTTGATTAGGAATGGCAAAAACTTCTGGCCACTTGGTAAAGTAATCCATGACCACCATGAAATACTTGTTTCCACTTTCACTCTCCGGGAATGGTCCAGCAATATCCAGGGCTATGCGTTCCCATGGTGCTCCGACGTTGTATAGTTTCAGTGCCCCTCTGCTGCGTGTGTGTGGTCCTTTAACAGCCGCACACCTTGTGCATTTGCGGCACCAGTCCTCCACATCGTCCCGACAGTGCAGCCAGTAAAATCGCTCACGAATTTTTAAAAGGGTCCTTTTCACTCCCAAGTATCCTCCTGAGCATCCATCGTGATACAGCTGCATAATTTCCGGAACTTTGGCCTTTGGAACAACCATTTGAAGATGACACTGGTCACCTTTTGCATTTTCCCATCTTCGGTGAAGGACTCCATCTTGGACAAGGAGGCTGTCCCATTGTGCCCAATAGCCCTTCATGACTGCGCTTCTCCCAGCGATGTGACTCCATCCAGGTCTAGGCACATTAGCCTCAATCCAATCCAGTACCGGCCCGATGTCGTTATCTTCCTGTTGTGCACGACGTAGTCTTCCTTCCAGTCACTGTGGATTTCAGTCTTCAGAGCTCAAACTGCCAAAGTCTCTTTAGCTTCTTGTCTGACGCAATGTTTGCAGTCATCAGAGCACGGTCTCCTTGAAAGTGCGTCTGCATTCCCATGAGACTTCCCGCTGCGATGCTGTATTTCAAAGTCGAACTCCTGTAGCTGTTCGATCCATCGTGCTACTTGTCCTTCTGGATTCTTGAATTGCAAAAGCCATTTTAATGCAGCATGATCTGTCCGTAGACAAAATTTGCGTCCCAGCAGGTATTTGTTGAAGTGCTGCAAAGTTTTCACAATGGCCAGCAACTCACGCCGTGTAACACAGTAGTTTCTCTCTGGTTTTGATAGCGCTTTGCTGAAATAGGCTATCACAACTTCCCGATCTCCTTTTCTTTGAGATAACACTCCACCAATCCCTGTGTTGCTGGCGTCCGTATCCACGATGAAATCGTTCTTGGTGTCAGGGAAACCAAGAATAGGTGTATTGCAGAGTCGCTTCTTCAGTTCATAGAACGCGGCATCGCAGTCTCCATCCCAACAGAATGTTCGCTTTTCTTCCGTAAGCTTGTGTAAGGGTCTTGCAATATCGGCAAAGTTCGGGACAAACCGCCGATAATAAGAGCACAAGCCTAAAAATGCTCTTACTTCTGTCTTATCTTTCGGGACAGGCCAATCCTTAACTGCTTCGGTTTTCTCTGGATCAGTTTGTACTCCTTCTCGCGATACGATGTGTCCCAAGAACTTCACTTGTCGTTTGAAGAATAAACACTTTTTGGGGCTCAGTTTTAGATTTGCTGCACGTATTTTCAACAGTACTCGGTCCAAGTTTTGTAGGTGGTCTTCAAACGTGCGCCCAACAATGATTATGTCGTCGAGATAGACAAGACAGGCGTCTCCAATCAGTCCAGAGAGAACCAGCTCCATTAATCTCTCGAAAGTTGCCGGGGCATTACACAGTCCAAACGGCATTACATTGAAATGCCACAGGCCTTTCCCCGTTGAGAATGCCGTTTTCTCTTTGTCCTTTGGATCTAACTCCACTTGCCAATAGCCGCTCTTCAGGTCAAGGGTGGTGAACCACTTCATCCCCGATAGTGTATCCAACGTGTCATCTATCCTTGGCAGTGGATAGCTGTCCTTTTTTGTCACGTCGTTGAGTCGGCGATAGTCGACGCAGAACCGCATACTGCCGTCCTTCTTCTTGACGAGCACCACAGGAGAACACCACGGACTCGATGAAGGCTCTATAATCCCGTTCTTCATCATCCCCTCGATCGTGGCTTCTACTTCTTTGTCTCGTGCGACCGGCAACCTTCTGGGTCGTTGACGGATGGGCCCTTCATTTCCGGTATTGATCGAGTGCTTCACAAGTCCAGTCTTCCCAATATCGGCGTCACTCGTCGAGAAAATATCCGCGTACTTGAGTAACATCCTCTTGGCTCTTGTCAATTCTTCACTGGACAGGTCTTTGCGGCAGTCGTCCAGCAACGATGAAATATCGTAGGTCGCTGGAACCCGTTTAGTGGATGTTTCACATTTCCGCAGCCAAGCCACCTCATCAAAGGTCCCAATTAACGTCCCCTTCTTCAGGATGTGTTCGTCGTAACTCAGGTTAAGTACGCGCACTGCGGAGCACTTCGATGTTCTCACCAGAGTTCTCGCAACCACCCATGGTTGATTCTTGCTTGCACCTTCCAGTAGCACACATCTATGGTTCCGGTCAGCATTCTGTGGTAGACTCACAGGTACCATGGTTTCCGATCGAGGTGGCAGTACAGTTCTCCTGGTACAGTACACTTTTCCGGACGAGCCACCATCCATGCAGATTTCTTCCGTACCACATATCAGTGTCCCTTGGTTAACATCAATGGTACAGTGATGTTCACGCATGAAATCCAAGCCCAGGATACAGTCATCGACGATGTCTGCCACAATCACTTGATGCCAGAATGTCTTCTCTCCTAATCTCATCTTCACTTGTCTCTCGCCTTGGACGGGTATGCGCTGACCGGTTGCTGTTAGAAGTTGTATCCCTTCATTGTTCCAGTAGGTGTCCCCAAAGCAGCGATGAGCAAGTCGGGAACTGACCACAGTACGCGAAGCTCCAGTATCCAGTGTCAGCTTGCACGGCGTCTGATTTATTTCGCCTCGGATGATCAGGCTGTTCCCATCGTGTGCCTGCGAGATGTAGATTCTTGGGGCCTTGTTAGAACCAGCCAGCACTCGCCCCGCAGTCCTGGCGTTTCCCTGCGGCTGGACATCATCCACCCGCACCTCGTGCTCTCGTCGTAGGTCTAATTTCTTCGGGCAGCTCGACCTTAGGTGTCCCCTGTCCCCACAACCATAGCACCTGGGGGCTAATCTTTCGCGTCTCCATTGTGGCACTGGTTGTACCACTTCCCTGATGCGATGGGGTCTTGGGTCTTGGCGTACCGCCTCCACCTCCAATGCGTGAGCCAGCGCCTCCTTCAGGGACTCGTGGTGTCCAAGTCTCACCGCCGCTCGAACCTCCAGGTCCCTGATTCCGTCGACAAATGCCTGGACTAGAAGGCCGTCGACGAGTGAAGGCGCTGACTGGTACGCCTTCCTCACAAGTTTCTCCACCTCCAGGGCCCACTGTTGTAGGTTTTCGGAGGCTCGCTGCGCTCTATCCTTGAGCTGCGCTCGGAAGACATGCTCCAAATGAGAGTCGCCATAGCGGGCCTCCAAGGCCTCCATCAGCTGCTCGTACGACGCATCCGTCCCAAGGGCCTCCAGGACAGTGAGGGCTTGTTCACGCAGGCCCAATGTAAGCGCCGTGAGAGCTTGCTCCTTCGTCCAAGCGTTGGCTTTCACAACGGCCTCGAACTGTTTCCGGTAGGCCGACCACGACGATGTTCCATCAAATGGTGGCACCTTAAAGCCTCGACCCGATGAAGGAGTTACTGCAGGTGCCGTGATCCCATCTGCCACCTTCAGGACGTTGAGGTTCCTTTTGATGTCCGCCAGCTGGGCCTCCGTCGTTGCGATGCGGGTTTCGTGGCACTCGAACCGGGTTTCATGGCCTTCCAGCTGTTCCTTAATAGTGGCGATGTCCTTGCCAACGACAGTACGCAGATCTTTAATGAGCTGGGTTTGCTCCTCCTGTCGCCGCACCTGCTCTTCCTGTCGCCGCACCTGGTCTTCTTTGTTGCGCAACATTTGCTCCTCCAGTCGTCGCGCATGTTCTTCTTGTCGCCGGGCTTGTTCTTCTTTGTTGCGCAACATTTGCTCCTCCAGTCGTCGCGCATGTTCTTCCTGTCGGCGAGCCTGTTCCTGTAGCAGCGCCATCAACGCGGCCAGGTCCGATGACGCCGCAGGTGCCGGAGGCTCCGAGGAACCGGCCGCTGCTTCACCCGTGAAGCGCCGATGGTCCGCTTCTTGCTGGCGCTGCTGACTTCTTGTGCGGGCCCTTTCCGCGCTCGGCGAAGTATCGTCTTTCGGCAACACGGGCATTTTTTCCATCCCCGCTTCTGACACCAATTGTTACGAGCTGGGGTTCGGGACAGAAATGAAAAATGCCAGACTACGTGTTCCGATATTTATTACACACGCACTCACAAAACACTCACAGTAATTATACACAGCACAACGCACTGAGATTTGCAGGTTTACTAATCGCACTGAATCGCACTGTTAGTTCCGTAATCGTAGCCAAAATAAGACTGACTACGCGGCGATGGGCCGCGCCTTTTATACTCAATCAAACAAAAGAAACATTCTCGATTAATCCTAATAACTCGCGAAAGAAGTAAACAAACAAATTATTCCGGAAGGAACACGTTAGACAGCTTTCGCTCTTATGCATTAATAATAGAGGCCTTATTTGCTTGCACTCGAACACAATGGTTGTCGTTCAAACATAGACAAATGTAGATAGTTCTCGATCGCGGCGCGTGAGCAGGTAAAAAGTTTATGGCGCGTAACAATATCAAACTAAATGCAAATCATCCCTAAAATATCTTTTTACCCCATTTTACTGTTTTCGGCGATGAATTTCGATAAAATAAGAATCACGTCTTAAATCAATGCTTGTAAAAAATGTTTATGCAAAATTTGAAGTAGATTGGACCAAGGAATCACGTTGTCCCATACTTTGCCCGTAAGACTATTGGGAAGAAAATTCCCAGTAGTTCTATTGGTAAGACTAGTCGGTAAGACTACTGGGAACTGGGAAAGGATTTAATATACCTCTAGATAGATAATAAATAAAACTTTATAAGTTTGAGGACAGGATTTGATTTCAAGTTTTTTATAGGAAAGGTATCCTAATGTTTTATTTTATTTTAAATGTAGATTTTAATAGCATAATGAAATTAGAAAGGTTACTCAGGGATAAATGCAACCCTCAAATAAAAGTTCCCCTCGCATCAACTTTGAAAATAACTTGTAGTTCAGGTTATTTCAAAAACTTATTAAGAAAGAGAGTCTAATAAATAAGCAATATAATAAATAAGCATTCTAAATGCAAAACTAAAAGTAAAATCTCGCGTCTTAACCTTTTTTTTTAAACTATACCTACGCACCTAGGTTTAAACTCTACTTGTAAGTTTTTGTTACAGAGCACAAAACCGTGTCAAAAAAATCTTGTATTTTAGAAGACCTCTTTACCTATGTTGAATGACTATAGTATACTTGGAGTACTTACAGTTAGATATTAGGTTGATAACCTTTTTTTTAAACTTGATATCAGTAAAAGAAATATCTAAATGCTACGAACTCTAACATTATCAATACCGGTTGACTAGTGCCAGACCGACACAGGTAAAACTTAAATAAAACTTGCAACAAGCACCATAAGAAACTTATTTTCCTGTTGCACCTTAGGTTAATTAATACCTATATAGTTTATTTTAATGTGACGCGGTAGGAAAATAACATTGACTGTACTAGTAACTTACCTGTTAGACTTATTAACGTTTTTTGATAACTAACGTGTGACAAATCTGAGTTGTCTAGTAGGAAATTGGCATCAACTATTAGCTATACCTAAGCATCTATATTATATCCCTACTTCCCTACTAATATTATAAATGCGAAACTAACTCTGTCTGTCTGTCTGCCTATCTGTCTGTCTGTCTGTCTGTCTATCTGTCTGTCTGTCTATCTGTCTGTCTGTTACGCTTTCACGCCTAAACCACTGAACCGATTTTGATGAAATTTGGTATGAAGAAAGAACTGACCTTGGGAAAGGACATAGGGTACTTTTTACCGCGGGAAAACTTCTCATTCCCACGGGAAACCGACTTCTACGCGAACGGAGTCGCGGGTGGCCACTAGTACGGAATAAATGATAAGTAATGCCTTTTTTTTTTTTTTTTGTTTTCGCGGTGAAATGCATTTATGCACCGTACCCCCCACCTGGGTGGCGGGGGGCGTGTGTGGGACTCCCGCCTGAGCAACTGACACGTCGCCCAGGGGACTACCCACTAAAACACCGCGGCGCTCCGTCTTCGCCTTGGTGGTGAAGCCGTGGGGCCCGGACCGGCGGCCCTACGCCACGACTTCACCGGCGATGGGCCCGTCTACTGCACGACGGGCCCATTTTGACCGACCCGCGGTGAAGGGGGGCCTGTGGGAACAACCGGGAGCGCCCGATTGTTCACACCCGTCGACGGTGGTGGACCGTGCAATGCGGGCAGGTGGATTCCCACGTCCCCCGCCCACTGGCCACCACCAGGCTGGACTTGGGCGCGATCGCGCCTCGTCCGGCCCCTTCGACGTCTGCGGTGCGGGGGCGCAAGAGGATCGTTCTCACGCACCCGCTCCGCAGCCTCCTTCTGCGACATTACGTCCTCGCAGAAAGAGGCCACCGCGACCCAGACCGCCTCGGAGCCCAGCATGGCGTACACCAAGCCGGGCAGCGAGAGGTCCGGGCCAGCGGACGCCTGGAGGCGACGACGTGGCACATCCCAGGCCGGACACTCGGCCAGGGTGTGCCACGCTGTGTCGTCCGGCGCGCCACAGTGGTGGCACGCCGTGGATTCCTCCCTTTTGATCCGGCACAGGAAATGTCCGAAGCTGCCATGCCCGGACAAGACCTGCACCAGACGGTAGGTGAGGAACCCATGCCTCCTGTCCATCCAGCCCTCAATGACTGGACCGACGGCGTCCAGGGTCCACCGCCCGTCCCCCGCGTTATCCATCTCCGCCGTCCACGGGCGGAGCATGACCTCGCGGGCCCTTCGCCAGACGGCGACCCTCTCTTCAGGTGCTGCGGGCTCCCCCTGAGCCCGCTTGTCCGCCGTCCAGTGGTAGACGGCGACCAGCACCTCGGCCTCAAAGTACCATGGCGGAGTGCCCGCCATGGCACATACCGCCCCGTGACTAACCGTGCCGTAAGCCCGCGCCATTCGCTGTGCGATGGCGCGTTGGGGCTTACGGAGCAGGGCACGGTTAGTCGCCCCCAAATCGTGCGCCCACACGGGCGCACCGTAAAGGGCCATGCTGCGTAGCACGCCGGCATAAAGGCGCCGGCATGCCACAGCAGGCCCCCCGATGTTTGGGAGGAGCCAACTAAGGCTTCTCGCCGACTTTAGGAGGCGTTCGCGGAGCAGGCGGAAGTGCTCCGCGAACTTCCACTGGCAATAAGTAATGCCTCTGGTTGTTACGCAAATCTAAATCATGATCACAAACAAGTGGTTTGTCCACTCGATGGAAGGTTGTAACGACGTGTTGACGAGATATAAAGACTTGAGAGGGTGGGTATCGATGCCAGCAATTGCCCTGACTATCCTGAGAAAATCACCAATCGCGAAATCCTTTAAACGTGAACACCACTACCTTAAATACTTGAAAATACCCTTTTCTACTATGAAATTTTCTATTGGTACAACTAGACACACCGATAATAACACAGTTTCTGACAAAACTCTAGCATCATCTATCTATTATATTATAGTATAATGGTTTTGTATGTATGTTTCAGGTTCCATCAGTATATTCGTGGCCATGTTGGCGCTTGCCTTCATCGTCTATTCTGCAGAAGCAGGTAAAACGAATAGTATTACAATAATTCTGAATACCTTAAGTAGACATGCAAGGTTACAGAAATTCCCAAATAGTTGAAAATCGGTTTGAACATTCGGAAACTTCATAAATGAAGTGTGAAAAGTCACCAATCGTCAAAATCACACATCTGTCAAAAAAAATATACTCAAGGACAAATCTAGTTTTGTTCTTAGTTGAAATGATTATATAGTACCTACTATAAGAATTTTAACGGTTATAGTTAGTTGGGCATACGTAGTAGATATACTTTTTTAAATGCCTTTTATTTAATTCGACCCGTTGCTGCATGTCTAAATAAAAATCCGAGCATAATCTCGTATGCAGTATGGTTATGAAATTTCTCAACTAAAAAAACTTTGCTATGGCTGTGTCCTTGACACTTTGCTATGGATGTATGGATGTATGGATGTATGGATGTAATGGATGTATGGATGTTTGTTTTTGTCTTTCACGTAAAAACTACTGGACGGATTTTGATGAAACTTTACAGTAATATAGGTTATACATCAGAAAAACACATAGGGTACTTTTTACCGCGGGGAAACTTCTCATTCCCACGGGAAACCGACTTCCTCGCAGGCGGCCACTAGTAATCAATAAAACCTCAAAAGAACCTGGTCCTCCTCCAGCCGGCAGCTGCCCCCTGCCGTCCAAGGTGTACTCCTGCTCGCCGAAGTGCAAGGAGAACTACGAGTGCTCCAACGGCAGGGTGTGCTGTCCCAACTCCTGCAACGCGAAGAGCTGCTCCGAACCCTCGGGGAATGGGGGCAGTGGGGGGTCCAGCGGTGACAAGTACAATAAACAAGGTAGATATTTGCTATTGTCTACGTAGAGGTAGAGCATAGATTTATTATTGGTCTTGCTAAGCGAAGAACAATAATAAATCTATGCTTTTATTATTGTTCTTCGCTTAGCAAGACCAATAATAAATCTATGAGGTAGAGACTAGTGTCATGTCTAAAAAATACAGGAATTAATGGATAAGCAGTCTTGAATTTAGGTAGGCTGGGAGTTTAGTTAGTGATTAAATACAAAAGAGTAAACTAACCAAACTTTAGATTTTGGATTGTTACCAATCAGTAAATTACAAAAAATACCATGGCTGGTTGTCCCGTATGGACAATATTGCAATGATGGTATTACCTATTGTCCATATGGGACACCCTAACAGAATTCTTACATAATGTTTCTGTCTAGGTGAATTATTCTGGTTATGTCTGACATTATCTGGATCACATCAAGTCTGGATTGAAAATGCATGACCTAAGGAACATGTTTTGTGAATGACCCACTAGACACATTTTTAACGTATTTAATACTTTGGAATTTGTATTATAGACACATAAAAAAACATACAAATTATATACCTAACGAAGACGGAAGACCTTCGTTATCAGAGTCGTCTAGTACTTTCAACTGTGGGCATACGTGGGGGATGTGTTAGAATCAAATAAAACCAGTTGCTCACGGTATTTCATCGATGTAATTATCTTCTCTCGATAGCAACCAGTAGGTCATTCGATTAATTCACAAGAAGGCAGAAAGGAAGAATTCAGGATTACAGACAATTTCTACGCAGACACTATCCATATCAGTTCCAACCGCTTGTGACCATAGTTTGAGACAATCTCCATCACTCTGACTCTTTATAATATTAGTAGGATGTATATAACTGCAAATCGATGGCTAACTACACTGTTTGTTTCTGTATTGTAACTGAGGTACCTTATCAGCCACAACAAACCAATAATTGCTATGTGTAATATAAAACTAGTTAATTGTATGTTACTCAAAGTATGTATTCACCTTGTTACATACTAAGGCCTTATAACCCTATTATCAAGGTACACGCAAATAGATTAGTAGGTACCTAACAATAATGGAGAATGTTAACAAATTTTGATTATTATCTCTTCGTATTCTCTGTCAAAAATAAAAAATACTGGGAAAGAATTATTTCGATGCGTCAATTAGTTTCCGATTTATAAGTAAAATAAGTTGCTACCGCACGACGCGGGCTGCCGGTGGCGGTGTGACGTCACACCACAACTCGCTCGGTCTGGCTCACTCAGTACGCTCGCGGTCGCGCGCACTTGTCGTCTAAATTAAACCTAAATACTTTTAAAAATGTCTAATCCAACTACTAGGAAATCATGTGTTGTGCCTAAATGTAAATATACAACTATCAATTCGCCGGAAAAGTTGTTTTTTACAGTTCCAAAGGACACAAACATAACTCACCAAATCTTTTTACTTGAACATAACCAATACCATTAAACAATTTTTTAGTAAAAATACAAATAAATAAAAGAGGTTTAGTTCATATCATCTACATTTGCAATAAAAAATAAATTAAATTACTTAAATAAAATAGTAAAGGTAAAGTGCATCTGTAACGTTCAACTACCTACATCTAGATCGTATAGGTATCCTACTTCCTAGTAATATAATAAACGCGGAAGATTGTGTTTGTGTTTGTTATCTTTCACACAAAAAGTACTGAACTGATCTGGACGAAGACTGAATAATCCATAGGCTTCTTTTAATCCTGGGAAAATGTACAGTTCCCGAGGGAAACGCGGGCGAAGCTGCTAACTAAAGCTAGTTAGTACTAAATCAATGCATGAATTTATTTAAATTTACTTAGAAGAGCGGTATCTTTGTATACATACTAGTGGCCGCCCGCGACTCCGTTCGCGTAGAAGTCGGTTTCCGTGGGAATGAGAAGTTTTCCCGCGGTAAAAAGTACCCTATGTGTCAAACTGATGTGTAACCTACTGCAATGTTTCATCCAAATCCGTCCAGCCCCCCAAGTCATGTGGCAAGTGATATTTGCGATAGCAAGTGAATAGAATAAATTTTTGACAAGCTTGCAATTTGACAGTTTCATACTTGACTTGGGGGGCAGTAGTTTTTACGTGTAAGAGTAACAAACATCCATACTCACAAACTTTCACATTTATAATATTAGAAGGACGTACCTACCTATAGCTACAAAACTATGATACATGATTTGTTGTCTTTAACGTAAAAAAAATAATAATAGGTAGGTAGGTACATACTTCTACTATTGGACTTGCATTCTTCCATTAGTATTTTTATTATATTGGTTATTTTGTTTTGATAAAACAGTTTAGAACATATCAAACATTTCGGCGGCAACAAAATCACTATTTCTTGATAAATAATGCGCAGCGCAATTCATCTATTTTAGATAGATTACACGATTACCTTTTTTCGAAACCTATACCCAATTTATTAATAGAATAATATTTACTATTAACGTATAATAACGAATAATATTTATATTTACTAATACGCGACCGAAAACACAAAAAAGTTATACATTAAATGTTAAATAAATAAAAAAATATAATAAAATACTGCGCCAGCTATATGCGCCACCGCTGGCGCGTTGTGGTAAGACGTCACAAGCGGTCACGTGACTGTTAGCGGGACTCGATATTTTTCGAAACTTTGAAGTACTATAAAATCAAAACTACTGGGTATTTTTGATTACAACAAAAACTAGTGTATTTGTATGCATACAGGCTTTACTGAGACAAAATTTCAAGCGATTTGGCATACCTAGTAACATTCTCCATTACTGTAGTAAATAAAAAATAACTTCATATTTTTTAACATAACGAGACACGTGATAATTAAAATCATAATTAAGAATTTGATATAAATAAAATAGTATAATATTATTATTATTTTCGAGCGACCCGCACACGCTTCGAAATGGTGTAATTTTGGCCGACTTCCTCACGAAACATAGATTTTTGGCTAACTTAAATTTTTTTTTTCTAAACGTTCTTTATTTACAAATTTAAATAAAAAAAATATCTACCTAAAGGATGCTGAAAACCGCATTAAAATCCCTGAACTGGTTTAGGAGGAGTTAGCGGCCAAACATACAAACAGACAGAATTAGCGACTTGGATGTATACTATGTAATGATAATGATAATGATGATGATGATGATGATCATTCCAGGCGGGGGCGCCGGCGTGTACTGCAACAACGTGAAGTGCAACGCGTTCGAGGTGTGCAAGATGGACCCCGCCACCAAGCGGATGAAGTGCATGCGCGCGTAAACACTGGCTGTCTCGCTCTCACACTATTGCTATCTCGCTCACACACTTTTTCTGTCTCGCTCATACACACACCCAGTCCTTTTTTTAAATCTTGTTTAACATTATTATTATTTTATAGTTGATTTTAAGAAACAGCTCTGAGTAGTTAAAATATTTTTTTAACCATTTCCATTGTGAGATTAATTGTTTTAAAAATAAACTATAATATTAGCTATCTGTATTAATATTGAATATTATTTGATGTAATTAAGCCGGTAATTAAGTTGCATTTTGCATATTTTTTAAAAGAATAAATTAGTTTAAACAACCATTTTGTGACCATTATGTTTTTAAAGTAAGATCCTTTTATCTGACAGAAAATCAGTATGTTTTCGTTGCACGTCGCACATAAATATTTGTCTAATGTATGAAAACATTAGTGACAATGAAAACATACCTCTTTCAGTCAGAATGAGTACTTTCTCATAAAATCTAGATACCCAAATAGGAACTACCTAAATCACTAGGTATAACGTACGCACTTAAGTATACAGGTTCAATTTTACTTATTCAAATATTTATTATTATTAGAGATGCGCCGAGTAACACTTTTGCCGAGTACCGAGTACCGAGTATTACTCGGTTCAATTTTTTTTAACCAAGTACTCGGCCGAGTAACTCGGTTCTATCAAATTCCCAATTTCGCGCGCGTAAACAAGTAGGTACAAACGAACACAAGTATATTTAGAAGAAAATTTGTTGGCAAATGGTGGACAGGGCACCAAACAAGGCATCATAATTTACATTTATTAAATTTGAAATATTGATTATTTTTATTACTGTTCCTTTAATTTTGTCTCACTAGTACTCATGCATTAGCATAATTTTGATTATATTACTTGAGGATGTCAAAGATTTCCTCAATCAGTACGTTTTGATTAACACTGTTGTTTCAATTATATCTACCTAAATATATTGCTTTCTTTAAACAAAGTATATTACTTTTTTGGTACTCGGTACTCGGCATTCGTATACCGAGTTACTCGGCCGAGTACCGAGTACCAAAAAACCCGCCGAGTACCTACGCCGAGTACCGAGTATAAACCGAGTAGGTACTCGGCCCATCTCTAATTATTATTATTAATAACCGGTGGTAAAACTGAAAAATATAGGTATCAAATCAAACCCACATAAAAACTCTATAATAAGTTTAAAAAACCTTATTTGATTGCTTAAACTATAATCAGTAACAGTTGAAAAACATAAAGCTGTTTAATTTATATTTACTTAATTCGTGCTTAAACGGTAATCAACTTTAAATTCTCAAATAAGAAACCATTTAATATATTGTATGTTTAATAAATTGAATGAAAGCAATGGTTCATATTTTCATAGTGTCGCAATGGTGAATATTGGGTTGTAGGTACTGTTTATTTGTTAGAATCTTCTCATAACTTTAATACTGATGTTCCTTTGTTATTTTTTTATTAAAAGAAAACTTTTTAAGTTTTTCTTTATTTCAAGGAAAGCTTTGTAGCTCAACAAAGAGCTCGTTTAATAAGCAAACCCTAAGCTTAATCTAATAAACATAAACTTTTCCCTACACACATTAAATTAAATCCAGGACAACCCCTTACTTACCCCTCGCTCGTCGACCTACTTGCAAGTTGTAACCTCAGTTCGCCTGATCACAGGAGTCGTCACGCAACCTTTCAGAGTCGTCTTGTTATTTCGCTGAAACAATAAAAAATCCATTTAAACGAATGTCGCCTGTATTACCAGTTGCTACCACCCCGTATTGTATAGTCGATAGTCTAGGGGAGTTTATTTTTTGATTCAGTTGCTTGTTGGCACAGAAGGCAAGCACGCGTTGCGCGATGCACTAAGTTACTCGGCAACTTTTAAAAAAACGGCTTAATAGTGTTTCTATAAAAAAAAAATACGGAAACTAAATGATTAAGGAGTTAATATATGATTTGGGAGTAAAAAAGTGTAACTGTGTCATAAAGTAATTAGGGTAATAGAAAACCAAGTTCAAGTTTACATTCCAATTAAACTAGGTTAGCAATTAAAAAGTTGGTCTGTTCCAAACTATTGTATTTCAGTAATTTATTCGATGTTGCCTGCGATATAGGGTTGAATTTTTGCTGTCGATTGGACTTGTGTGAATGTAATCGATCGCGCCACTTCATCATTTATTGAACCCACGATAACTGATGCACGGGGCGTTATAATTTAACCATCGCCAGCCGTAAATAGCTGCATTTTGGACATAATTGCAGTTAGCTACTATACAAACTATACTTACTTACATTGTTACTAAGTACTTAAATGAAAAATGAAATCATTTTGTTTCTTGAATTTATTGTTGGTTGCGATTTTACGATAGGAGACCTTACCTAAAAGCAAAGATAAAATCTATTGACACAGTTTAAACATGCCTTACCGATAACGCTAGCAAAGTCAAGCCAAAGCTCAAATTTCTCGTTATGTAATTATAAAAGTTTGGGCTCAGAACTAATGTGACATGTAGTGTAGCTTTAAAGTGATGGAGGGTGTACAACGCTCGGCGAGCAGCGGCGACGAGCGGCGGCGGTCGATGTGGGAGCGCCTCGGGTGTTGTCGCCCGTGCCGCCGCGGGCGGGTCGCGCCCGCACACCAATCCAATGGAAACAATAGGTGATAAGCACTGAGATGTTTGCTCTTGAGGAAGCAGTATGCTGAGTACGAAAGAGTTTTTTTTAACGTTGCTATGTTTTAGCTGATAGACCACGTGACAGCTTTATGTGAAAACTTAAAGGCATTAATAAATTACTCCCTTAAAGGTTTGCTTCTGCTCGCTAAGGGTGCTGTTCAACTTATAACAGAAAAAAACACAATTTTTTTATCGTGTGATGAACCATCCCCTTGCTGCACACATTCAGAGTAAAACAGCAGAAAAACACTGCAAACATATGCCAAACAAGCATAATTACCCTAACCATAATTTTATTTTCTTCAACTCATTTTTCATAAAACCTCAATTTTCATTTGACGTGTGGTGAGCACGCACCAATGTTATTCCACATTTTAATTGGCAGGTGCCCAAAGTTTTACCGCACCAAGTTGACCGGGTAAATGCCGGTTAATTATACCTGCTGGGTTATTGTTATGGCATTGTTTGCTTGAAAAGAACCACCCTTATTGGAGTTTAAAACACTCGACCAAAAAGAAGTTACGACTTTTTATGAAATAAAAGTCATTTTTGCACTTGCAGAGGTAAAAATTGCCGTGTGTAATTTGAAATGAAAGTTTGATGGTTACCATCAATCTTAAATCATATATTGGCAAAAAACGTCGTAGAGTAGCATGTACTTTACATTGTCTGGTAGTTAAGTAAGTAACTAAAGTAATCTAACTTTTAAGGATTGAAGATTAGCACGGAACCAACGTACCTTACAGTACGAAGGGTGTGGCATTTATATTATTATATATGTGGCTATGATATGATAAGTATACAGAAAACAGATAAAATGATTCTTATATCCTACTAATATTATAAATGTAAAAGTTTTGAGGATAGATGTTTGTTACTCTATCACGTAAAAACTACTGGAGAGATTTGGATGAAACTTTGCAGTAATATAGGTTATACATCATAGGGTACTTTTTACCACGGGAAATCATCTCATTCCTACGGGAAATCGACTTCCACGCGAACGGAGTCGCGGGCGGCCACTAGTTTAAAATATGCCTAAGTCAACAGTTTTTTTAGTTTATTATAAAAGCAATTTGAAATTGAAATTTATAGATGAGACTAAAATAATGCCGCTTGATTAAACTAATTGCGTCGTAAGTATTAAACATAATTTATTCATATAAAAAATATAAAAAAACGTTACTTTTATTGACAGGGCGTCAAACAATCAAACAATTTTCAATAATTCCTACAATACATAAATTATTCGTCACCCACGGTCGTCCCATCTGATAACATGTTATCGCTCAAAGCCCACCACCATCACCGTCTAATTGAAGTGGGGTTGCGGGGAAATTACGGGGAAGCGGGGAAATTATGGGGAAGCGGGGAAATTACGGGGAAGTGGAGAATTTATGGGGCTCGGGCACTGAGGTTTGTCACCTTAGGCCACTGATTTCAGAAACGTAGTAGGGAGAATGGAAAGGGCTGGGTTAGAGATTTAAAAGTTTCGTGACAATTGCAATCAAGGTGAAATTTCAGATAGATAACTTTATGACGGCAAATGTTAATTTGTTTACGTATGTTTCGGAAAGCATTTGAAAATGGTAGCTTCTCTTAGTTGTGGTTTTCAGTTGTAAAGTAAAACTAAACGTAACATAATGTTTTTTACTAAATGCCAAATTTTGCCGATAATTAATCAAACGACGTTTTCTAATGAACGTTTTTGAGGACTTGAGTCAAGTTTATACTATATCGGGTATATCCCATACCTATTCTTTAATTTATTTTAAACCAACGTTAGCTAATATATGTCCTATCTTTGTGATCGAAAGATACCGAAAATGCTTTATGTATCTTTTGGTCACAAAGAAAGTATTTTCTGTATCTTTTGGTCACTAATGAAGGTTCTTGTCTATGAATGTTATTGTGTTTATGGACATTAAACCTATTTCTTATTTTTTGACAAGTTGTTGAGGCTATTTCATTTCAAATGCACTTACTGACTCTATTTCAAAGTAACATCTAGCTGCTTCTAACAGACACCTACCTAGCAAGTACCTACGTGACAGTATCACCACATGAGTAAAGAAACTGAACAGAGACAAAGCTACATACGAATGCGCTGTGACAGGTACATCACTACAAGTGCAACGCGTGTGTGTGCGTGACCACTGGCCGCTTGTCACGTATGAGCCGAAACCGCTTCAAACTAGATCAGCCAGTGGTCAATCTCAGGGCGTGCAGGCGTGACGCGACGCTCGAACGTTGTGCGTGTTTTGTTTTTGTTTTCGAGTTTCTCACATAATACGTAGTAATACTTTTGTTTTAGTATTTAAACCATAAATATAGGAAAAGATTCTTTTTTTTGCCATTATAAGGACTTTAATGAAGGTAGTGTGAAATCAGGTTTTTTGATAATACCTCCTGACAATTTTATTGAATTTGTTGAATTGCTTGAGCAAAAATTTCGCGAATATTTTGATCTTCATATTAAAAATGTTAATATTGGTAATGACATATTAGCACGTTTGCAAGATTGTACATTTCATATGCCATGTGAGTGTTTCCCATTGGTTTATTTGAAAAAACTTTATATTAGATTTAGAATTTATCAGTCGATTAAAAGACACAACAAATTATTAAAAACCAAAAGTAATAAAAAAAAAAATATTTAGAGTATGTAATTTGTAAAAAAAAACCTATTTTAATAAAAAATTTGAAAAAAAAGTACATTTATATTTTTAATTTATTCAATTGTGCCAACCCTACCAAAATAGGTATAAATTTTGCTAGCTCTTTAGAAGCTTTGTCTCTGTTCAGTTTCTTTACTCATGTGGTATCACCAAGTACAGTGACAATCATTTCAGAATAAATTATACAAAGTGTAGCGTGACGTGTATCTGTTTGACAGTCTGAACAATCACTCAAAGACCTCTATTTACGGGTAGAGGGATAGCAAAAAAAAACATTTTATGATTGTACAATGGAATACCTACATCATCTTGCGAAGATGAAGACACAAGCATATTTACGGAGATGGTAGGAGGAGATGTGATCTTCACTTACTTACGCGTCCATTATGAATAAATAATAAATTGACTAATTGGTATTATTTAGAAACATTGGTAGCTGGTCAATGCATTATTAACATTGGCAGAGAAAATAAGTAATTCTTAGTAGTTTGAAAAAGTGTTCCGTGGGTGTAATGTGTCAACATTTTATTTTTCTTTTTTATGTTAATAATGGATTAAGAAAGACGATTTTTTGATCCTATCAGTCTTAGTATAATACCTACTTAGCTATGTGAAGCAGGTACAGCACCAAAAAAAGTTTCACTTAATTATGTCCTTGGGTATTCTTCTGACCTTACCCACGTTTTAAAACTAACATTTTTTTACCCCAATGTAATCACGGGCAACATACATTATCTAGACCAAGGCATCATTTGTGGCCGCCACTTCAATCGGGTAGAAGGTATTGCTCGAAAATAAAAGTAAAAAACATTAAAAAGAATTTAAACCAACATGTTTAATAAGGACAGGAGGAAGTCCAGCATTAATTTTGTTAATTTTCCAAGATTCCACTTCTTAGACAGGTACGTTATTCAAAATTAAGGGAAGCAAAAATTAGAACTTAATAAAAAAATTGATTAAGCTTCTTTATTAGGCTCTTTTTCGGAAAATTTGCTACCCTTCGGTGTCGCACGCAGTTCTATATATTTTTCCGTTGAATGTTAAATTTATTCCTGGTGACAGGTCATTATCATTATCATCATCATTATCATTATCATCATCATCATTACATAGTTTAAGGCAGTCGCTAATCGAGTCTGTTTGCATGTTAGTGGACTCCTTAACCACGAGACGGATTTTAATTTTTTACTTAAATTAAATAATTTACATTCGAAAAATAGGTTTTTAAATTAGCCGAAATTCAATGTTTTGTGAAGAAGCCGGCTTAAATTACACCATTGCGAAGCGTGAGCTACCTCTAGTTTCATTGTTTCATTTATAATTAAGTGTAGTACCAAAACATTTATATTTCAATATTACTTGAAGAGATAAGAAGCTCGTTAACAGTTTAATTTTGGATAGCACCATTATAATAATTTAGTTTTATAATCGTGAAACCTTTTTCTGAATTGGGTACCTACATGACATGACATTCTCTTAAGTAAAGCAGTATTCAATTATAATGTCTTTGAATATAAAGTCTTTTATAAGTTTTATGTATTGACATCTTCTGAACTCGCCATACCGTGGTAATGACCACGAAAGTTAAGCTGAGTAAACTTGGTTCACCTTGGGCTTTAGCTCGGTTCAACACGTAAAGGAATTTAACTTGAATCGATTACAGTTTGTTCGATTGGTGATATTTGAAATAAGCGTAACGTGGGTAGTTCTAATGATACCGTGCAAACAATACTACATACCCACATTATTGATAGAAAATAGTAAAAATAGGTTTAAGTACCTAGACATGTAGTTGCGAAAGCATTTATTTTTTTTAACTCTATTATGATTAGTGAGTATGTATCTTTAAATTCTCGTAAACTTAAAATTTTGTAAAACCGGGCCATTTAAGCATCACCATGTAAAATTTTAAAGACTTACTATATACTTAGCTACCTATTTATTGTTCAGAAGTCGCGAGTCCCGACGCCGCTTCAACCACCCGCCGGCGGCGCTGTACTCGGCGCTGGGAGAGCGGCTGCGCGTGAGCACCCCCGCGGCGCTGCAGTGCGCGATGTTCTGCGGCGGCCAGCGCTGCCAGTACGAGCGGCCGCGGGGCAAGAACCAGGCCATACAGGGACTCTACTCGGACTGGTCAGTAGCAAGCAACACTAGACACAGTGACAGCGGCGCTGTACTCGGCGCTGGGAGAGCGGCTGCGCGTGAGCACCCCCGCGGCGCTGCAGTGCGCGATGTTCTGCGGCGGCCAGCGCTGCCAGTACGAGCGGCCGCGGGGCAAGAACCAGGCCATACAGGGACTCTACTCGGACTGGTCAGTAGCAACCAACACTAGACACAGTGACAGCGGCGCTGTACTCGGCGAGAGAAGCTGCGCGTGAGCAATGTTTCGTGATTTGATTGACCAATAGAGTTTAATATAAAACTTCGTGGTAGAGAAAAAATCTTTAAAGAATGATGAACAAACCACGATGCGAAAGAGTTACGAAACCGTACATTACAAGATTTACAAATATATACCACACATTGCTCGCATACTCATGTGAAAATTCTCTATTTATTAACCATTTAAAGTAGGTTAACAAAACGTTAGGTTACAGTTCAGCCAACGCTATTTTGCTTAAGTTTTCTTGACGTAAGAATAACATCACTATTTCGTTGTCGAAGTAAAAAAAAACTCACTTGATAGTAGCTTTGCGTGTGGTGTAAACAAAATAATGTATTTATTTATTAATTATTCATAGCACTGGCAGCGGGATAGGCTTGCATGATACCTACATAATTTAGTATTTTTACTTAAGTTCAACCTAGCTTCTGTTTATGCGGAATGTGAGCAGGAAGGTGCCCTTTAAACAAGGGTTTAAACTACTTTCAACTTTTGTTAAATGTTAACATTCTAGGTAATCCGTTTTACATTACCGTGTAACTGGAAAATTAATAACTTTTCAAGTGACTTTCAAAACGAGCAAT
Source organism: Emmelina monodactyla (assembly GCA_916618145.1). Classification (NCBI taxonomy): domain Eukaryota; kingdom Metazoa; phylum Arthropoda; class Insecta; order Lepidoptera; family Pterophoridae; genus Emmelina; species Emmelina monodactyla. Next base: position 3,490,109 of record OU745323.1, on the reverse strand, counting down.
ATTTTAGTATAGATAACCAAGAGCTTTGTATTTTACAGTTTAATTATAGCGTCTGTATTTAAATAACGCTAGCATGTATGTAAATCTTCCTTCACATGTGTGGCACTATTCATGTTGTAAGTTGTCGTCTCAAGAAGCCCTTCCTTAAGTTCTAGCATCATAAATTCACGTTATCTACTTGAACTAACACGTTACGTGTTTACTTTGAATATACTTTAGTAAATAAGTCTAAACAAGGATGTTTTAATAAAATGAAGTTAACATCGATTAAATTAACTCTAAAAAATCATTTTAAATGATTTGCCTTATAACACATTTTCGATTTCTTTGCTTAAACTGTTTGATCAACTAACCAAAACGCATGCTTATAATTATTTTAACATTGTTTACTAACCTCAGTATCTACTTTTTCAAAACACATTATAATTTAAACCGAAATTAGCTCAATCAATTTAATGTGACAGCTTTAATGACGAAAGAGACAAAACATATTTTAGCGAATGTAGTTTAAAACCTTTTAGGAATAAGGGGGTTAGAGAATTTCTTAATTACATTTTTCTATTTTCCGCTAAAGCCCGAACCACCCTTCGATGTTTTGATTCAGTTTTTACTGTAATTTTTCAATGTTTTTCGTACTATGCATGACTCATAGTCCTACTATGTTTGTCCCACTTTTCCTGTTAATACCCTTAAAAACTTTAACTTTAAGGGTAACAGAAGGAATAGTCCACCAGTCATGGTATAAATGTTTTCAGTCCTGCTGTGTTACTTTTTTTATAAGTTCGTATTAACGTAGTTCAGAAGGAGTTTGATTGAACATGTTAAATTAAAATCTGTTTGAAAGTGGTTGGAAATCATTAAGCGTCAAAAACTCCTCGTATTTTTAACCTACCAATGTTTTAAATGCATGGTTTTTTTATGTCACCTACCTAATTATGTACCCAGGTCACAAGAACCCCATAAGTTTCTACACTTTCGTATCCTAGCACTCTCGCGTGTTCATAACTCAGCCCTATTAGTAAGCATTTTATTTTTTACCATTTTAACTAATGTCCCTACTAATAATTCCACGAAGTTTTATATTAAGGTCACAAATGAAGGCGGAAAAAATTGGCTACTTGCGTATTCAGTTTTAATGTTCATGTGGGTAATGAAATAAGGCACGAAATGTCAGTGTTATTATACTAGTGGAAATTAAAGTAATAAACTCATAATTCATGATATTAGGTATATAATATTAATAACAGCGTATATACGTCTCACTGGTTAGAAGCAAGCGACCTCTGTGACACAGCGGTATGTATCAAGCGGATGTTTCGAGTTCGATTCTCGAATGTTTTTACCAAATTGCTTACAGTCGGTGAAACTAGGTTTTCCTCTACTCTATTTATTTATTTAAAATTAATGTACAAATACACAGTAAAGATTGACACAACAATAAAAACAGTAAAATAATTAATTGTAAAAATAAGAGGAATAAATTAGAGGAATATCTTACAGTAGTCCTATGATCGTCTAGTCTACTCTATAGTGTGGTGACTCTATAACATAAGTACTTACAGAGGTTATTTAAGAGCATGAGTCTTAAGAACCATACCTTTAGTTAGTTGTTTGTGGTAGTCTAAAGATTTGGAATTTTCTGTCTCGAATAGTTTAGCGTTACCTATTGACCCGTGATCCACCACGGTGACATCATTGAAATGGGTAAGGATGTGAATTACCGCACGATGTTTGTTACCCTTAAATTATTGGTACTCACCAGTAGGAATCAAACCCGGTACTAAACATAAATATTGGCAAACTATCGTGCCACTTTATATGTGTTGTACATACACTTTGATTTGTGACTCGATTCACAAATACTTGTGAGAATCATCACTTTTTTGTCATTTTATGAATAGTTTGTGCGAAGTTATTTTTTGGTACTTTGTTTCAAATGTTCCGTTTCCATGAGAAATGGAGCAAACTAACTAGTAAAATATAGTTTTTAATAAAAAAGTGATTAAAATAAAACGCCGCATTTACGCCGCAGGCATACTCGTACAATAGCAATTCTGTTTATCTACACTTTTACATCTAGGAACATAAATTGGTAAAGACGATAAATAATAAGTCTAGGTACTTATACTTATACGAGGCTTACATAATTATTTATTAAATAAAACAAAAATAACAAACCTTAATACATTACCTTAAAAAATATATCTTACTTGTATTTAATTATTGCGTTTACATCTAAGAACTAAAAATTATGGTTTATGCTTTCTCGACGTCTTTCTATTAAACAACAAACTATCAATATTCCACGCGGCGTGATCTCGCGAACACTGCTTGACCTCGTTACGCTTTACCCTTGAATTACATTCGTGTCATAGACGTAATCAGTGGTGGATTTACCACTAGGCTGAGTAGGCTGGAGCCTAGGGCGGCAGATTTTAGGGGGCAGCAGATTTAGTTTTGTATTTTTTTTAAAAGCATACATAAAGAAAAATTGTCGTAACATTTTTCAATAATAATTAATTATTGTACAGTAGGTATGTTTAATATCAGTTCCTTATCACTTAACTATGTGAACGGTGGTAGCACTCGCACCGGAAAAAAATATTTGACCGATTCAAAGGGGCGGCAAATCTGTAAATCCGCCACTGGACGTATTGTTATGTTTGTGTGCAGGATCACTGATGACATCCTGGCGATGGCGCGGCCCAGCTCGGCCAGCATCGCTGCCAGGAACATCATCCAGCAGTTCCACAGGTACATCATACACATTGCTACTAAATACCAATGAAGTCTTGGTAATGAGGTGCTGAGGGCACGGTTTTACCCTTTGGGTACGTATAATCCTGAAAGGAAAACGCCCTGTTTATGAAAGGAAGGACATTGAAAGTACATATTTACTAATCATCGTCAAGATTAAGTTGCTTTATCCTATTCTACATTTTTAACAAAACAAATTGTTATGCTCCATACCTCATGTAACTTCACCTACAATTCCATTTTTAAGTCGTATAATTACCATTTTTATCTAAATTCACTTTTTCGCGCAATCATCCTAAAGCCTGAACTAAGAACTAGCGTCTTCTTCTCTCTGCCTCCTCACCTTTATTGTAAGGGTAATAAAGTCCACATCATCCCTCCCACCTTTATTGTGAGGGTAATAAAGTCCACATCGCTCCCAGCTGGGGTATCCGCACGGTGATCAACCTGCAGACGCCGGGGGAGCACGCCAGCTGCGGCCCGCCGCTCACCTCCTCCGGGTTTACTTACGAGCCCAGCATATTCATGGCTAATGACAGTATGTAACCCAAATGACCTACCAATAACAATACTCGAAGACTAACACCAAAATACTATGAGATATATTTTTAGATATTGCCCAGAATTTGTAACCGGGACACTTTGACAAAGTTTTCGTGGAATCATTTTTGGAAGTCAGTTAAGCTTCATTATTACGTGGTAAAAAGCAGTTTCAGTCTTTAAAAACTGCCGAGTCTCGCTATCAGTTCAACTAGAAGAACATAATGAGGCTGTCAAACATAATATACTCTAAAAGGAGAATGGGCAAAAATGTATGAAACCTGGGACCACCCTCCAATAGCAATAAGAAATATGTCGTTGGTTTGAGTAATTAGACATTTAATAAGCTATGAAAAAGTGTAGGTTTAATATCTTAGATAGCCATGTACTTTTCAGATATAAAGGTTGTAATTAAATATTTTTGGACAGAAAAATAGTAAGATTTCACAACTATAGTTCCTTCGTACAGTCTACTACTACAACTTCGCGTGGGCGGACTACGGCGAGGCCAGCCTGGGCGGGCTGTTGGACATGGCCAAGGTGCTGTCGTTCGCGCTGCAGGAGGGCCGCGTCGCCGTGCACTGCCATGCAGGTACCACTAGACAGATTCACTTTACTATAGTCTGCACTAATATTAGTAACTAGCGACCCGCCCACGCTTCACAATGGTGTAATTTTGGCCGACTTGTTCCCGAAGCATTGTTTTTAGCCAACTTTAAACTTTTTTCTTAATGTTTTTATTTACAAATTTAAATGAGAAAATATCCTAAAAGATGGCGAAAACCGCATTGAAATCTGTTTAGTGGTTAAGGAGAAGTTAACGGACAAACATACAAACAGACACAATTAGCGACTTGGATTTTTACTATGTAATAATTATGCCAAAAAGTGTAAGTCTGTCCGTCTCTCTGTGTGACTGTTTATTCCTTTTTCATGTCAAAACAAGATTTTAATGAATTTGTATTAGTTTTACTTTTATAGCGGGAAGTAGGCGCACACCCATGGGAAAATCACTTTTATCTACTTAACACTTGGAGTCGACGCAGACGAAGTTGTACCTACTATGTAGTTTATTATAAATACGTAATTATGTAAAGAAGGCAAAATTCTATACAAAAATCAATAGACAAAAAACTGCTTCATTTAATGAAGCATTAAACAAATACTGAATGATGTATTCATCTTACTATTTACGAGTAGCATATACAGCCACGCACTGTATAAATGTGAATAGAATGAACAATAATATTTTAAAACATTTAAATGACCCTGCAACTGCAGTCAAACACGTGTCGAAGTTAATGAGAGTTAAGGTATTACGACCATTGCTTACAAACAAAATAGATGGCGAGTTTGTTTTTATTTTTTAAATAAATGAATTAGGTATTGCAAACTAAAGCAACAATTTCCAAGGTAAAAATTGAATTTATAGTAAAAAAAATGTGTTTATATAATTCATTTGAGCTTAAAATATGAGTACCTACTTACTTATTTATTTATTTATTTATTTATTAAACGTCTAGATACAGTATGTAATTAGCTAAAGTCCCACAAAACTAAATACTATTTATATGTGCTATTTCATTACCTACTAAGACACATACACAAAATCAGCTAAAGGATATTATTTTCGATTTTTTGTAATTGGTATTAAGGAATTAACTACCTATAAGTAACCCTCTTGCAATATATTAAAAACGGTAATAGGTAGATGCTTAAAATTTTCCCCGAATATTTACTTGTATTTTACCTTTCAAAATAAATAATTAAAAAACAATAAAGTAAAAATTAAAGGGGATGCTATGCCATACAACAAACGTAATTTTTAAGCAATTTTACTAGATCTTAATAAACAGGTAGACAATTTTAGTACATAACCCTACGTGCGTGAATCCGACTCGCACTCGGCCGGTTTTTTCTAACTTACCTTAATAATCCTATGTATAGAGATTTGTATAAATTTGTAGGATTAACTAATAGACCAATATGGTATACATAAATAAATATATTTAATTGCCATTTTATCAGATTCTTCCCATGATTTTATTTATTAAAAACATATAAAATGATTAAAATTAATATTTTTAATAACCGTGTAAATTTAAGTTAGTTTACCTATTCATACATTGAATTGCGTTTATTTCGAGATGTTTCCATTTACACCGACATGTCCAACCAAATACTTTTCGCTGCGTAAAACTTCAATTATTTAATAATTAAATATCCTTAATGATCACTTAACGTCGCGGTCATTAAACGCGAAGGGCGTGCTATTTCACCCGATCGGCTGACAATTCTTGGAATTCAAAATAGTGCGGTGACATAATTATTAGTGACGGTTCAGTATTTCACACAAACCGGCCCGCAGCACCGCGTAGTCGCCAGTCAGAGCGCGGACGGTCGCCATGTCACTAGCCGCGGCAATCTTAATATTTATCTTGAAGTGGATCGGCGGCCTGCTGGTCCTCACTGTCTCCGTACTCTACGCCTTCAAACTATACGTCGAACCACACAGAGGGAAATGCAGATGCAAGACAGACCTCACGGGCAAAGTCGCTATCATCACAGGCGGGAACTCCGGCATAGGCCTGGAAACAGCGAGGGATCTCGCATGGCGCGGGGCGAGAGTCATCATCGCCAGCAGAAACACTAAAAAGTCAATTGAAGCGGTAAACGACATTAAGAAGACATCGGGAAACGAGAAAGTCGAGCACAGATACTTGGATCTGTCGAAGTTCGCGAGCGTTCGAGCGTTCGCCGAGGAGATCAACCGGGACCTGGACCGTTTGGACATCCTAGTGAACAACGCGGGTGCTGTGGGGGTCAACCATAGGCTAACCGAAGACGGCAACGAAATGATCATGCAGACCAATCACCTCGGCCCGTTTCTGCTCACCAACCTTCTTCTAGACAAACTGACCTCCTCGAGACCCAGTCGCATCGTCATCGTGTCTTCTCTCGCTCACGAGTTCTCCTACTTCTACCCCGAGCACATGCAGGACAACTACGCCAACTCCTACCTTGGCCCGCTGTTCTTCTTCATCACATATGCCAACACCAAGCTGTGCAACGTGTTGTGGGCGAGGGCACTCGCTCGTCGATTGCCTGAGGGGGTCACTGTCAACGCGTTGCACCCTGGACTAGTAACCACAAATATAACAGAACGGATGCCTATAGTCATTCGAGTGGTGATCAGGACAGTGATCCGGTTGATGTTCAAGACGGCGATCGAAGGTGCGCAGACGACGGTGCATGTGTGTGTGGCGCCGGAGCTGGAGGGCGTCTCCGGGAAGTACTTCAACGAGTGTCGAATGGAGACCACGAAGGCTGGCAGCGACGACAAGCTGGTGGAGTTTGTGTGGCAGAGAAGTGTAGAACTGACTGAATCTGGAAAAACCTTGTGATAAAGCCACGAGTATTTACATTAGGTTAAGGATTACCGATTCTATTGAGGGATAGATAAGTATTTTAGTTTTATAAGGTACCTATGTTTTTATGATGGAATGTGACATCTCTTGAAATATTGTTAACCTATATTATAATGTTGACTTTTAGATAATAAAAAAAAACATTTCCTGTGCTGGATCATAATAAATTATAGTTCCCATATTCATTTTTATGATATTAACTAAACGAAAGACATAGATTAATAATTATGGAATTTATACGAATTTAGCTTTGACGACATCGACCATAAGTAGGTTCCTACAGTGTCTTTTTCTAACACCTATTACATTTTTTTTGAATAAATCCTAATTTCTTGATAGATAAGATAACTTTTACTAAAACGTTTTTTTTTTTGAAAATGAAATGTAATTAAATTAAATTTAAAACATCAGACACATTATCAAAAGCAAAGTTGCCATTCGAGTCTGTTTGTATGTTTGTCCAATAACTTCTTTACGGATTTACCTACGGATTTTAAAACGGTTTACACCATCTTTGAGGTATTTTCTTTTGCATAGGTAAAGAAAAGTAATTCCGACAAGAAAAATAATGATAATTTTTAAGCATTGACAATGTTTGTTTCTATTGAGATTTACAAAAATTTGAGAATGACAGCTTAAAGGTTAGTTAGTATAGGTACAGAATTTAGTTTCTACTCACGTTGCGTTGTTGGTTTTCCTGGGTGTTACTGGCAGAATAATAATATAAAAGGTCATTATTTACCTACTTAAGTATGATACTTACTTGGCAAAGCTAATAGTAATTGAAAAAATATAAATGTGTGTATTTATTTATTACATTGCAGATGTTAAGATAGATTTTCTGCCATAGATAATCAAGTTTCTTTATCTATTTTATAACAATTTTTGTGATTCTTACTTTAAAATACTTGTTTGATTTGATATCGTTTAAAAGGGTCAATTTATTTTAAATAATTTGAGGACTATTTAAGCGCAATGCGCTAGAATGATTGTTTTGATGATTTCTTAAAAAAAATATTTTTAAAAGTTCACTTTTATCAGTAAGTAGGTATATCACTTTCGTTTTACATACAAACAAAGAAAAATGGTAAAATTGATAAATATGTAGGTAGGTACAAGGTGGCTATTATGAAATTTATTGTCAATCACCCTTGCATAACCTATTATTTACTTAATCACAAATATGTTTGCATAAAAAAAATGTTTACTGTGCCTATTTATTTTAAATAATTAAATAAATACCTCATTATGCCTCATTAACCACATTAATTAAATAAATGTACTTTTTATTTAGATGGTTTATTTTATAAAAATATATTTCAAAATAGTCAAAATTCCTTTGCATATATTGTTTTTATTACTTAAATTGTTTTCATAAATATAAATTATAAAATTTATTTTGTTTTAAATATTTGTTGTAATTGCGGCATCAGAAATCCTACTAATATTATAAACGCGAAAGTTTGTGAGTATGGATAGATGTTTGTTACTCTTTCACGTAAAACTACTGGATGGATTTTGCTGAAACTTTACAGTAATATAGGTTATACATCAGAATAACATATTGGGTACTTTTTACCGCGGGAAAACTTCTCATTCCCACGGGAAACCGACTTCCACGCGAACGGAGTCGCGGGCGGCCACCAGTACATAATATAACTCTCCATCATCGTTAAGATGAGCGATAATTTGCAATTAATTCTTATTAGAAATACTTATAAGCTGAACACTCATTGAACTTACAAGTTATATTTGAAAGAATATTTATATCTTGTTTTACAAAAACTATTTTACGTAATTTCAAATATAGTCGAATTAAAAATGTTAACTTAGCAAGGATTTTCTAGAGCACAACAATATTGTTGCTTACATTAGGTTTCTTTATTAGATATTGCTGATATTGGCTGTTTAAGCAAAATCTTGGCACAAAAAAAAATAAAGGTTGCTACCGCATTAATTTTACATTACCGCAAATTGAAACCATTTAAGTACGTCACGTTATAACGTTCTTATCATAGATTTTTTATTGGCCTCCGTTTCGCTGTTACAAGATGAAACACTGCCAGTTTGAAAAAGGAAAACATACAGCTGCATAAATGTTATTTTTTTATAGTTTTTTCAAAAAAACTCATAAGCCTCAAAATCTTTAAACGACATCTAGGGCTGACCCCTGCAAGTTTTATATACCTCACTACTCTATAATATAGTTATTGTTTTTGTTACTTCAGATATTATGTCACATGATCTATTTGGGAAAATTGATGTATATTTCTGTTTATAAAAAAGGAATAAATAAATGAAGCCATATTTAACGTATTGGTATAACATTTTATTGTTATGTATGTATGTTTGGGGCCCAAGTTATCCGGGGGACAAAAATTGATACGTTGGTAACTACGCCCCTGCATAAAAAGTATGCAATGAATGACACTAGCTCTGGTAGGTTTGAGTATGCCGAATTCGGCATACTATTTTATTCCGCATTTTACGAGTAGCAGTGCTCCATCTAGTAAGAGCGAGACCAATAATAAATCTTTGTGTAAAACCTAACCTAGCCTAACCTTAACTAGTATTTAGTGTAATTGAGGCTGCAGGTCGAGCATTAGATATAATTAGAATGTGGAGGTAGTTGTAAAAATGTAGGTTCTTTGTTTACTTCGCAATTAAGATGACTGTGGATGACTTTTGTAAACGTGTTAGATTTGTATGGACCACCGGGGTCACGTTTGATGGTTATAATGATTGTTTAACAAAACGATGCAGAGAATAATAAGTCCATGTATGCATACAGTCTAGACGGGATAATTATTGTTTATTTTTGGGTTAAACTGCTTAGGCTTTTTAGGTACATAACGATAAAGAAAAGTTTGTCAAAACTACCTACCTATTTAATTTTCCTCATTGATTTTCAACTGTCACTTTTTTACGTAAAAATCGAGCTATAAAGTGCTAGAGATTTATAACAAAATGACATGTAACACAGCTACTTCTGCTTACACAAATATTATTATATCTCTCTAAATACTTACTCATACTCATATCTAAATACTTTAACTTGATATATGAAGGAGATGGATTATATTGCCCTTCGTAAGCTAGTTAGACGAACGTTCCAAACATTTTTTTTATTTTTTTTACAATATAGCAAAGCAAACGAGCATGCGGGTCACCTGATGGTAAGTGATCACCGCCGCCCATGACTACCCGCAACACTGTGGGTGTTGGGGGTGTGTTGCTGAGCCTTTGAGAAAATTACCGAACGAAACGCAGGAACATCGTCCCTACTTCACGTCGGTTTTCTGTGCGAACGGTGGTATTTCACCGGTCGAGTCAGCCCACTAATCGCTGCAGACAGAGCCTACAGCTAGACTCTACCATCCAAAAAACATTTTTTCATCCCTCGACCTAAACTAGCCATTTCTTTTTACCCACTATAAAAACAATTGTTCATCACTCGACCTAAACTAGCCCCTATTACTTATTAACCAACTTACAATCCCCCCAGGTCTCGGCCGCACGGGCGTGCTGATCGCGTGCTACCTGGTCTACTCGCTACGCGTGCGCGCCAACGACGCGGTGCGGCTGGTGCGGCGCCGGCGCGCGCGCAGCGTGCAGACCGCGGGGCAGATCCTGTGCGTGCAGCAGTTCGAGCACTACCTGCTGCCGCAGACTATTGTCTTCAGTTCCAAGTATGGGGTTTGATTACCGACTAATGGTTTTAAATAGTCGGGTCGACGACATTTCGGACACAAAAACTCGTACACCTTGGCCAATGTATGGAAAAAAATAATATTAAAATTGAAAATACATACATTGGCCAAGGTGTCCGAGTTTTTTGTGTCCGAATTGCCGTCGTCCCGACTTTTCGGCCACAAAAAACTCGGTCACCTTGGTAAAAAATAATATTAAAATTGAAAATCCATAGTTTAGCCGAGGTGTCCGAGTTTTTTGTGTCCGAAAAGTCATCGACCCAAATAGTCAACTGCTTACACTCGAATACCTAAGTATATGTATATACGGTACATACCTATGTTTACATACTTGTAAGGTTAAAACTTCAGGCTTATAATCAAGAGCTCTGTTTTCTTTGATTAAGTTTTGACCAGAATGTTAACTCAGTCCCTGTTTATTTAGAATCATCGATCATCGAGACGGTTTTGTTGAATTATTTTGCATTGCATTATATAAGTAGGTACTTACAATTAAAACTTGCCATATGTAGAATGTGTAGTGTAAAATCTGTTTCATACCGTAGTTAAACTAAACAATTATATTGAACAAAAAAATCTTTGGTATTAAAAGAAACATTGAACAGCATATATGATTATCTTAAAAAGAAAGTGCTGTTACTGCAATGCGTTGAAATCTAATACAAATAATTACCTTGGTTCAATCATACACAGATAAGTGGCCACATGCGACTCCGTTCGCGTGGAAGTCGGTTTCCCGTAGGAATGAGAAGTTTTCCCGCGGTAAAAAGTACCCTATGTGTTATTCGGATGTATAACCTATATTACTGCGAAGTTTCATCAAAATCCATCCAGTCGTTTTTACGTGAAAGAGTAACAAACATCCATACATCCATAGATACATCCATACTCACAAACTTTCACGTTTATAATATTAGTAGCCTAGTAGGATTACCGTTCCAGCACCTCAGGTAATCGAAAGTATTTAAAAAGTTGTCATGCCGCCATCATCACCAATGCTATTTTTTTCGCTCATATTTTAACATTTAAATATTTATTCCAATGTTTAAGTACCCCGTAAACGAATCTTACCTAATTCGCTGTTATCCGCGATTGCGCTAATGTGTAACATTAATTAATCTGACAACCTTCATTTTCATTGTCTGTTAATAAACATATCAATGTACATTTCACACAATGTTAACCATTAAACAGTCATTAATATTAATTAAATATATTAATTCAACCATTATGTATCATTTTCGTAACTTAAACCCTACTTTGATAATATTTAAATTAATTCTACGAGAATTATATGTTTGATGTCATTTAAACCCAGAATATTTCAGATTTAGTTGTAACACATTAGAAATAATTATTCCCATAATAATCATAACTTTTTATGGCATTATTGCGAATAACTAATAAAACCACAATAGGTGTCGACATTTTAAGTAAATGAAAATTACAGACATTTAACTGTAGTTATTAACTTTACTGCTAATTGCTCTTTTGTTTTGTTTTAAAGTTACAATACGGTTTTTTCAAAATGAGAACTATGAACCATAGTCGAAGTTACGACAGAAGGGCCAGAGTACCTATTGATGGCATAGTCTTTGTTAATTTTGTACATACTGTACCTACTTCATCAAAGTGTACTACATATTGTCCCTACTCAATCATACAAAATCAACGCACTAGTTTTATCAAAAACTAGCTTTCGCCCGCAACTAAATGGTTTTTCCCGTGGCAATATCTTACGGAACCCTATTTTTTCCGAAATAAAATATAGCCTATGTTACTCGTAGATAATGTAGCTTTCGAATGGTAAAAGATTTTTTAAATCGGTCTATTAGTTTCGGAGCCTATTCATTTCAAACAAACAAACAAACAAAAAATCTAATCTTTCCTCTTTATTATATTAGTATAGGAGAAGTTGGGGTGCAGATATCCATACTATTTGAGACCTTAAATCGCTTTTAATAAGCCATTTACCATTGACAATGACGCCTCATTTATAATATCTTACTTACTATCTTACTTCGTTTCCTATTGTTAATAAAACATTTAATATTTCCCTCTAAATAACGGCCCAGTGTACACATTACCACAGATATAATAATACTTAACGGCTTTTGCTACTTGAACATCAAACAAATTAAATCGACCGGAGGATAACCGGAGGGAAAATTTTCATCTTGTAATTTTTTCAAAATGCTTATATTTCAATCGTTACTTGTAGCGCCATCTTTTGTGCATTTTAGAAACTGTCGTTACTTTTCTTCGGAATGAGACTCCATGACATTACAGAGAGCCATTGAACCTGTGCCACGACCGCAAGACCGCGGAGTTCACGCTGCGACAGTTCCTGCACCGACAGCGAGCCACGCTGCATGGGCTCGACGAGCGGGCGTTCACGTATCTGCCCAAAGTATGTATCTACTGGCCACTACTACGTGAAAGAGTAACATCCATCCATACTCACAAACTTTCACGTTTATAATACTAGTGGCCGCCCGCGACTCTGTTGCGTGGAAGTCGGTTTCCCGTGGGAATGAGAAGTTTTCCCGCGGTAAAAAGTACCCTATGTGTTATTCGGATGTATAACCTATATTACTGTAAAGTTTCATCAAAATCCATCCAGTAGCTTTTACGTGAAAAAGTAACAAACATCCATACATCAATCGATACTCACAAATTTTCACGTTTATAATATAAGTAGGATTAACACTTTATTGGGTTGTTGTACTAGATTTCCAATTCTAATGCTAAAAAAAATGTTTCAAACCTAAATCCAATAAACTTATTTGAGTATGGTGTTTTCAATAGCCCAACCCTCTTTGTATTCAGGAAATGTTACCTACATCTTACACTGTTCAGTTATTAACATAACACTCAATAGCTTTGTAATATAACTGTTTTAATAAAACTATAGATGGCCCGTTTTATATCCACCTCTCAGCTTCTACCTTCTGAATATAATCAGACTGACACTTTTACCAAAATAGTTCAAACCATATCAATTTTTGATTCCCCCTGCTAAAATAAACTGATGCCATCCTTAATCAACTACCATTCCTCTATTTGACGACCTCTGTGGTGCAGCGGTATATATACCGGACTGCTAAACGGATGGTTCCGGGTTCGATCCCCGGGTCGGGCCAATTCCGAAAAATGGTTTTTCGATATTGGCTCGTGGGTGTAACTAGGTCCTCTCCTAGTCCATTGTGTGGTACCTATAGTACAAGCTTTGCTTAGTTTAGGGCCACATAGTGTGTCAATCTGGAGATTAATTGTTATTATTATAATTCCAGATAATATTCTGCCTGTGCGAGCGCCTGCTGCAGCTGTGCGGCTGCCAGCAGAGTCCTGGGATGGACTTCCGCGTAAGGAGTCGCGCCTTCTACAAGAGCTTCATCAGCTACCGGCTGAAGAAGTCGCGGCCGCCGGACCCTATCTCGCCTGAAGAGGCCGGTGCTGGTAAGATATCTCTTATGGAGAAACGGTGGCCATTAATAACAGACTAGATGTGTCAATCATTAATGGAAAAGTCTTAAAGCATCGCTGTAAGCGTGTATGTAAGTATTAGGGTACACTTTTACGCAAAAACAGAACGAAATTTGGTTTTTAGTTAGTTTATAACCTCGAATAACGGGAGTGTTTTTTTACCGCTAAAAAAGCTATCAACTGCAGATGAAACCCCTAAGTAAAGCTAGTGATAAGATGACAGACGCCTTACAACTCCCAAGTTCATTAACCTACTTGTATCCCCCAGACATATCCGACGTCCGCAAGCTGCCGCAAGTATCCTGGCGCGACGAGACGGAGGAGGAAGTGGAGCGCAGCCTCGAGGCAGTGAGCCGCGTCGCGTGCGCCGCCAGCCTGCCCGCCAGCGACGTGCACCAGGTACTATACAATACACAATACTAACCAGTAGCAACAGGGTTATTGTGAATAGTAGTGAGAAGCTGAAATCCTACTAATCCTACTAATATGATAACTGTGAAAGTTTGTGAGTATGGATGTATGGATGGATGTTTGTTACTCTTTCACGCCTAAACCACTGAACCTATTTTGATAAAATTTGGTATGAAGATAGAACTGAACTTGGGAAAGGACATAGAATACTTTTTATCCGGAAAAAAGGGTGGAAGGGGTTGAAAAAGGGGATGAAAGTTTGTATGAAAGTTCGTGCGATATAACCGAATTCCACGCTAGCGAAGCCGTGGGCGGAAAACTAGTACACTATAAAACTTAAATATATTGGACTTGAACGGTCATCGTCGTTATTTAAAGAGATTTGTCAGCACAACCACATAACGATATTTGGCATAATGGCATGTAGGTATTGGCAAATACTCCAGAAGCTTAGTCCACAAAAGAATAAAGAAATGTTCAAAAGGACTAGTTCCTTCCTTTTTTTTGTTACGAACAAAAAATATACAAGAAGTCAAATACTCTATTTCTTCCCTTAGAAATCTTACTGACCACCTCGTTAGCCGCTTGTTCGGTAACCCCCTTTATCATTAAAAAAATAGATAACTTACTTTATCAACTTATAAAGTGCAAATTACTCCAGTCCCCTAATTCAGTTTCCCAACATCAGCCAAATGTCATTTGAGTAATTTTATAAATCCAATGATGTTGAATCGCCGAAGTCTGAAGTTTCTATCGGAAATTGCCCTCAGGCGTTTGTAGTGGACCACCAAAGCCTACCGGACGAGCGGCGCCGGCGCCTGCAGCAGCTCAAGACTGACATCAACCAAAAGCGAGACGCCATACAGCAGATACCATTAGAGGTCAGTCATTAGGGGCAGGTGCAGATGGATTCTATAACCCGTGTAAAAAATAGGAAACTGACGGAGCTTCGTACGCAACTAAGCAACTGACTTTAGTGGGAGTTCCTTTTTTAAATCTTTTAACAATCAATAGAACGTAAGTGTAACTAGAAACACACATTTTGCAAAAACCTCCCCTGAGATTTGTGGATAAGAAAAGGCGTTTAAGCCGAATCTCACGACAAAGAGAAAGGCACCAGAAAGAGAAGGAGAGCCTAAAAATATCTAAAATTGTCTCACATAATTAATTCAATCTCAATTACTTCATTATCATCATCATTACATAGTATAAATCCAAGTCGCTAATTTTGTCTGTTTGTATGTTTGGCCGCTATCTCCTCCTCAACTACGTAATGGATTTTGATGCGGTTTTCACCAACCTATAGGTATTTTTTTCATTTAAAAGAACATCCAGAAAAGTTATTTTAAAGTTAGCCAAAATTCGATGTTTCTTGAACCATTCGGCCAAAATTACACCATTGCGAAGCGTGGGCGGGTCGCTAGTAATTTATATGTCGCGGGCGGGTCTTTTCTTAAGGCCAGAATGCCTAAGATCTCATATTAGTGGGCGTAGAAGGCAGCAAACAATAACACACATATATGTGTTCCAGGAGGACGTGGCGGTGCTCTCCGGCCTGGTCTGCGTGTGGCTGGAGGGCCTGCGGTGCCCGGTGCTGCACCGCGACCACCTCGCCGCCGTGGTGGCGCGCGGGCACCACGCCCTGCACTGCCTCATGGCGCTCGACCTGGTAGTACTTTACTGATGGCAGGAGATGTGGGAAGAAGAATTTTATATAAGATCCTGTAAAGTCTCTGTAAAAGATATATCGATGATACGCCTGTTTGGAAAAATATCTAAAAAGTATTTGATTTAACCATCTTTAGAATGAAATATTCGCTCATTTTTTGTCAGTCTGCTAGAAACAAACACACATATTAAGAGTTATAAGACGTTATGCATATTTTGCACACCCGGAGGACACTTCTGCTCAAGGAGTCTCTGGGTCGTTGCAACTTTCTGTATTTGTATTAAACTTTGAATTATATCAATAAGTTAGCAACCGCAACCTTTTTTACTTTCCAGGAAGACGCTATACTTCTAGAGTACCTGCTCCGCTTCGTAACACGTCTTCGGCCGCTCGCCGCCGAAAAAAAAGTCGACATAATCAAGCGACTGATTGCCTCATTAACCCACCAAACTGTGCCGATCAACGGCAAATGTCTTCCAACGAAACGAGACTTCCAGAGGTTAAGAGAAGGGACAGCCAGCCAAGTCCTCAACTTTATGCTGCGTATGATCTTAGAGATTCAAAAGGACATGGCGAAACCTGGTAAAGACGACGCAGATGTGGTGGTTCATAAAATATGTCGAATAAAGAAGGCTTGGAAGTAATTGTTGATTTGTTGTTTTATTTCATAGATTTTGATCCATTTTAATCACAGTAGTAGGTAGAGTCAAAATTTCACTACATTAAAGCAGTAGTTTGAGTAAGAACTGCAAACAAGCTAACGTATTTAAAATGATTATCACAAAAGTAGTATTTTTATTAATAACGTAAAAGTTAAACATAATTACATTACAATAAAACAATATTTTTAAAAAACTATATACCTACTTAACAAAATAAGTACTTAAGTGTTTTTTTAAAAGTAAGTAAGCTTGTAACGTAGAAGTCTTGGTGGAATTACAAAATTAAAGGTATCCATGATTTAACGTTCGGAACATCTTACAATAAATAACACATAATGTTAACACTTAATCTTATTGAGTAACAAAAGAAAGGAATTTCAATTTAAATTAAATTTAAACCAATAAGTTGAAAAGTTTGTTGATAGAATAGTCATAAGAGTTTGAACCAGATGTTTCGATTTGCATTCGGTACTTTTTGCAAAAATCTCGATCCCTAGGTAAAAACGGCTTTAAGTTTGCACATATTAAAAAGTTTCATAATATAAAATACACCTTCAACCATAACTTACAACCTTAAGTGGAGGTCCCACTGAGCTTATAACCGCACACAGATCGGCGCTTGTAAAAAGTCTAAACTTACAAAAACTTTTTAAGTTTGGTTAGCATAATTAATTGTAATCTGTAGCAGCGTCATCTGTTGTGGAGTGGAAGAAAGTAAAGTTTTAATGCTCTGGATAACCATAATTTAAGATTAGTATTATGACAGCCCTACTTGTATTTAAATTGCGCTTTCGATACTAAACTCATAGCGTCACTGATTTTGATTGGTTGGATGTGTGTAGGCGCTTCAACCAATCAAATTAACCGATAACACGTTTAAGGTGTCGAAAGCGTATTTTGAACAAGACTTTGCGTTTAGTTTTTCTACTTTGACATTGACAACTGCAATATCTACGTTTTGTTCGCCATTGTTGTAATTGGTGTATTGGTTCGCATCGCGTAATTTTTTACACGTTGTCAATTTCAGCTGTGCAGGCAGAAATCTTATCAGTTTTCTTGCATTTTCATTGTTTAACCTCACAGTTAATAATTTGTATTGAAGATATGTCGTCTACCGAAGAAACAAACCAACTTAAAGCCGGACATCCACCAGCAGGTAACATCACCTTTGTTTACTAGCAAAAACTGTCCTTGGCAAGGATGTAAAATGTTGATGGAAAATGCCGTAAACATGTTTTTGTTTCCACATGTTAATTTAGGAGATTCTACTTAACTTTAATGAAATAATTAGATCAATGTTGACAATTTCATACTTCCTTGAATCGTAGTTTGTAACTATTACTAAGGATTTTGTTTTTAAACAAAGAAATGTTCTCAGACAAGGTCAAATAGTTTGTTATGCTCAGGTGCATATTATTGCTGACATCATTAGCATTAGGTTACCTTTTTATGGTTATTATTCTCACCATGTTCACATTTGCATTTCCAATTACTGAGATGGGTTTTAAATTATTAACAGTACACTGATAGATAATAATGACGCAATGACTAGGAACGATCATAAATTAGTTTTTCCAAAATGTAGGTTGGCAAAAAGCACAAAATCTTTTATAGGAATGTCAATAATTATATATAATTCAATCCCTAAGTCCCTACTGTCCCTGCCTTTTAACGTTTTTAAAAAAACTATTAAACTTAAACTGTGTAGTAAAGGCTATTATAGCATCCAAGACTTTTTAAATGATAAGAAAGCTTGGGATTAAAACTCTTGCAGGTTTCTTGTAGGTATTATGTATAAGACTATTTATACTTTGTATAAAGATATTGGTTGACGTAATTGTACGTGCATCATAATTTTTTTTACCTTATGTACCTTGACGATACTTAACTTTAAGTATGTACTTACTTTTATTGTTTTTATTTATGTTTTTAATTATTCATTTTACTTTTTTCTGTACTGTTTTCTCTTTCCTCCTCTCTCTGCTTTAACTTATTGTTGCCAACAAATTAGCTGTTTTGTGAGGTTCCTTAGTGCCTTGTTTGGCCCAGAGTAGTCATGCTCGCCTCGAAAGTTACTGGGGCGGTGGCGTTGTGTCAACGGGTCGCCCAACTCCCTCTGATATGGTTGAGTAGGACGATGGCTGGAGCACACGTCATACTTGTGATCAGGTGCCGCCTTCGGGAAACGGTCTGCTCTGGTTTCAAATTGTGGCGCGGGAAATTTCCTCAATTAGTTACTAGCATTTTAATATTTTTTTACTTTAATAATATTGAGCGAGGAGGTACGAGAAAATAATTTATATTTTCACTGTATGTACACATTTTAAATGAATATAAATTATGATTGTATAATTTTGAAAAGAGTGCCGAGAGTTTTTTCCGCCAGCTTTTTCTCTCGGTCTACTACGGCCATTGCTGATGAATGTAGGGGTGTCCCGTGACATCTTTTTTTATTTTTATTTTACGCTTTTGACAATGTATAAGAGATTAGTTTTTAATCCTACATACAATAAAGTATTTTCTTTCTTTCTTTCTGCTTTCTGACCTAAATCTCACTTATTTTCTATTGTTTGTTTTTATCAGCAGAAAAAAAAGTGTTTTTAGAGGTGCTTTGATTGATTTTACATATACTGTATTAATCCAAGATTGATATTACATTGCAGGTGCAAAAAAAATATTTTTCTTTGAACAAAGCAACATAAATCTGAGTCCTGTACTTATATAATTATAGGATATATTGTAGGTGTTCATGAGATGTGTTAAAATTTCAGTTAAGGCTGGTGGTATGCGCATTACTCAGCACAAGACACCCCATGGCAAACCAGACCCTAAAGAACCAGCAAATGAAGACTTAACCGGCCTCGCTGGACCCAACCCAGTACCTTCTAACCCAATTTCAATTGCCGGAGCTCCGAACAGAGGGAATGCAGATTTCACTCCGGAAGCTGCCAAGGTTGCTCACAGCCCTAAACCACCATCACATGTCAATATGAAACCACAAATGAATATCCAGCAACCTAGAAAATAGAAGTAACTTGTTGTGGATGGAAACCAGGGGTAAATGTGATGAATAACATTCAATAACTTTGATTAAATATAGGACTTCCATCCATCCATATAGGTAACTCATTTACTTTTTTTCTAGCGACAACAAAGACCAAGGCATATCAATTGGATGGCATTTCATGTTTAAAAAGTGAACATCCCCAGTCTTTCACAAGCTAGTGTTAACTTACAGTGATATTTCTAAATTGTACATGCACTTGTGTAAACACTTTGAAGTAATAATTATGGTTTTTGTTTGGTGCTATTGTTCTGTTGTCTATACATATTTATACTACTGCTTCATTAAGTAAATAGCATTCATTATACACTATTGGGGTAAAAAATAATAAAAAAACTATTCAACCGTTTTTAGGGTTTAATGTAGGTTATGCCTTATGCTGTTGACATTTAAAAACAAAATAAAAATGTAAACTTGTTTGAATCTTGTGATTCAGGTAGTCTTATGTTGTTTTCATCTACATGCTAATGCATACATTATGTTGAAAACATACAATTAAGGAAAGATATATACCTAGAATAATTTTGTTTAAAAGTTTAATGTTTACTCAAGAAGTGTTCTGTAGCAATATCCTAAATGTATGTTTTACACTTTTTAGCTTTTAGATTGGTGTTAAAAATACTATAATCTATTTATACAAATGTTGCAAGTAAGCCTGTAATTTTTCAAAATATGTTTAAATGGTTGTCAACAACCTAATTTTGAAATAACAAGTTCATTATAAATTATAAAAAGGTTTCGGTTCATAGAATTAAATATGATAAATATGTTTATTTACAGGGTTAAAAAAAATTACATTGTACTTATTGATTTTATACTTTTGGTTAAATTTTATTATAGTTTTAAGAGTTACCTGCATTTTTTGAAACAAATTAAACTCAGAAGACGACATTCCTTTTAACATTACTTTATTCATTTATGTAAACTGTAACATTTTACTGTTTCCATAAATCATCAAATTAGTCTCCTATTTTATATCTGGCAAATTTATTTACTTTTTTGGGACCATCCAATGTTGTAACTTTCTTTTTTTTATATAGTTTTATTATATTATAGTTACTTATATAATAATTTGTGGCTTTTATTTCTCTGCTAAATTAAACCACCAATTGAAGTCGAAATATATATTTATAACCTTGATAAAATAAATGGTTAGTAGCGAAAATACATTTTAAGTAGAAAAATATTAATTGATCACATTTATTATTTGTCACAAATTGCTTGCTTTATATTTCTTTGTTAGTAAAAATCTTGGTATTGCAGTAGGTATGCCTAGGTTTATCTTTATAACTCACTCATCAATTCTGAAACGACTTTCCGCACGATATCCAAGTGATTGACTTGACTGAGAAAATAATACAAATTGACATTTTATAAACTTCCTAATCTAAAGAATCATAGGAATTCTTTTGACTAAAATCAGTACATATATTACTACCCATCGAGTATACTCATTTTATTCATAGAATTGACAATCAAGGTACCTACCTACTTAATTTAAATAATTTTAAGTCATACCTGCTCTGTTTTATAAAACTTCTCATTAAAATTCCTATCACTCTGCATCGTAGCCAAACTGCCAGCTGTAACAAATATAAATAATACAATTTTAATATAAGAAAATAGGAAAGAACTGCAAAATAAATATATTAGTTCAGCAATTCGCCACTACAGTCGCATGTGCGTTGTTAACTAACAAAACAATTACAATCAATCAAATCAATCAAATATTTTATTGTTTAAAAAACTGCCTAATACAATTTTCACTAATTTTACAAAATCTGTAGATTAAATATTAATTATAATAGGCTACATATTAACATTGATACCCTACCCTCTAAACTAGTTAAAACTGTATCATAGAAGGTAGTTCATTTGTCCATTGTAATTATCAATGTAGCTTTCTAAAAAATTTTTTACTTGAATAAGTTACATTATTTTTTATTATTTGCATGATGTAAAAAATGAAGCAATCATAGTTACAGGCTTTTTAGATGTTAGTAATATTTTTAATAGTATATATATTTTTAATAGTTAACATTTTAAAAGCAGTGCAAATATTCAAACCGTTACAAGATTCTCAATAGCCGTGTAATCCTTTTTTTTCAAAAAATTTACTAAAACTGTTTTACAGTCGTATTGATTATGTTTGGGAAGCTTTGGAATACTTTTAACCAGTCTGTTATAAATGAATGGTCCAAGAAAGTCGGGAAATCTCTGCGTGAAAGACTTTTTACAGAGTGGTTCCTTGAAAATTCTATCCAGACGTCTCTTGTTTGTCTGAACCGGAACCATTCTATGATATTGAAGAGTGAGCAAGAGAACGAATAATTGCCTAACCGTTAGGACGGAGGTGTCTTTGTAAAGCTGCACTGTAGAGTATAAGTAGGGTTTAAAAGTCATGACCTTGAGGATAGCACGCTGAGCTCTCTCAAGAGGCAATAAGATAGATCTCGGACATCCGCCCCAACAGGGCATACAGTATGTTATTATTGATTCACAAAGAGCAGAGTAAATACACTTTAATTGTTTAAGATCGCATAAGTGTCGTAGTGTTTTAAAAACATATATTAATTTACGCACCCTTGTAGTAACTGCTTCTATGTGTTTATAGAAATTCATGTTGTTGTCAATTGTAATGCCTAAGTACTTGATACTTTCTGTCGAAAATACTTCCGGACAGTCACATGGAGTGAAAGTGTGGCAGTGATGTGCCTTAATGTTTACTGTATTAGACGCAGGTTGTTCATTCCTTCTAAGACTAAAACTAATATATTTGGTTTTCCCTAGGTTAAGAGTAAGTAAATTGTTGTCTAGCCATTTTGCTACAGTATTCAGGCCTTTATTGGCATTAAAATTTACTTCTTCCTATGTTTTTCCTTTAAAGAACAACACAGTATCATCCGCATAGGCAATTATATTTCCGTTTTCCAGTTTCAAGTTACACATATCATTCATATATACTGTGAAAAGGGTGGGCCCTAGGACGCTTCCCTGAGGAACTCCAAATTTTATTTCTCGCTGTGTGCTCATGTTTTCTCCAATTTGTACGAATTGTCTCCGATTTATTAAGTAATGCTTAAAGATTTCTAGTTCGTTTTGTCTTACTCCTAAAGCTTTCAATTTACTGAGAAGACATGGTATAGAAACAGTGTCGAAAGCCTTAGAGAGATCCAAAAAAATTGCTAAGCATTTTTCTGAAGCATCAAGGCTTTTTGCGACAAGAGATGTTAAATTTTGAACAGCGTTCACTGTGGACATATTATTGCGGAACCCGAATTGATTCTTAGAAATAAGTTTGTTTTTCTCTAAAAATCCTTTCAGTCTTACATTTACTGCCTTTTCAATAATTTTTGATAATGTTGTTAAAAGTGATATAGGCCTGTAGTTACTGATGTTATTTCTGTGTCCTCACTTAAATATTGGAATAACTTTGGAGATTTTTAGAGACTCAGGGAAAATACCGCTTTCAAATATCGAGTTACAGATGTTTGTTATTGGGAGAGCCAAGTGATCAATTCCGAGCTTCAACACCTTCGCAGGTATTCCATCCCAACCAGTGCTTGACGATGGTTTCAGCGACTTAATTATCGATTTTATTTCATTTTCGTTGGTAGGTGATAGAAAAAAGGAATTAGAAGCAGAGGGGGTAAAGATATCGTCTCTATTTAGTTCAATTTCAGTAGTGTTAAGCCTTTTCAGAATTATGTCAGCTAAGTTACCGCCAACACTAGTAAAATAATTGTTAATGTTATTAAGAGATGGAATTGGATTTTCCTTATCTGATATTAATTCTAGAGAGGAATCTTGTTTTTTTTTGAAATTACAAGCCTCTTTGACGATATCCCATTGTTTTTTTAGATTGTTTTTACTTTTTTGCATTTCATTTCTATAATACAATCTTTTAACATTTTTTAATATATTACAACATGAATTTCTGTACCGTATATAAGTTAATTTTAAAATCACGTTTTCAGGATCATTTTTTAATTTCTGATGCAATTTGTCTCGCGTTTTAATGCATTTTAGTAAGCCCGGAGTAACCCATGGTTTGAGGATATTGTTTTTCGATTTTTTGTAGTGAAATACTGTGTGTTTTATAACAAGTGCTTTAACTTTAGATACAAAAATATCTGTCATCTCATTAGTACACCTAGAGGTTAATTCTGCTGTCCAATCTACTTTAGCTAGATCTTCTGCTATTGATTTATAATCTAACTGCCTTACCATTTTTGGATTTGTATTAAACGTGTTGATTTTTTTATCCATAGAGAGTATTATGCTACTATGATCAGTTACGGTTGAATCACAAATAGCAGCGTTTATAACACAGCCCATCTTGACAATAGTGTGATCCAAACAGGAGCTTCCTCTAGTTGGGTGAGTATACGTTGGTATCATGCCGTGTAAAGCTAAGAAATCCAAATACCTAAGAGTTTTTTCACTAACATTTCTTTCGGCGATATCTATATTTATGTCACCTACCACTAGTATTTTAGCATAGCCTTTGTGATCATTTAGCACTGAATCTAAGAATTTTAAAAACTTATCAATATTTCGATAACTTGGTGATCTATATATACATATAACTGCTAATTCCTTTTTATCAGTGATGACTATACAGTTACATTCTTCCACAAGTGTCGGCTCATGAATATCTACATTAAAACTTTTATCAACATAGATAACAACACCATCATTTTGATTGTGAAAAGTTTTTGTGTGGAAGCAATTGTAATTTTCTAAACTTGGCAAATGAACTACCTTAGATAACCAGCATTCAGTTAATACAATAATATGTACTTTGATATTAAGTCTAAATAGATGTAATGTGAAATCGTCAAAATTACAATTTAAACTTCTAATATTCTGCACTACTAAATTCAAATTTTCGTTTTTTATGTTCAATCTATTTTTACAAGTTTCTGCATCCTGCAACCTTATTGTATTACCACATGTAAATCTCGTTTCTTCTATTTCTGTAATCAGTTCCATAGTTGAAGCCATTTCTAGATTGTTTTCCTTTAACTTGATATAATTATAGTATGACGTAGTCATTTAATTAGAGCTAAACTATCGTGATTGCGAATATTAATTGCTGTATGATTTTCATCCTTTCTAACGAAAAAACGACCATCCTTCATCCATACAAACTTGTAATTTAGTTCCTTTGATTTTTTCCTTATGACCGCATAAAGACTCTTGTTGGCTGGACTGAGATGTTCAGAAATGTAGACAGGCGTTGATGCTCCACCGTATCCCAGATGGTGTGAATTTAATTTAGATTTTTCATTTTTATTAAATTTTGCTGTAGCAGATATAAAGCTGTCGCGTAAGGAGCGGTTCTTGAGTTTTAGTATGATACTTCTAGGCCGAGTATCGTCTTTTGCTTGTCTAGTCACGCGCAAGATGGACAAGATGTCTTCTTGGTTGAGGTCACATTTTACAGCCTTAGAAATCTGCATTACAGTGGAATGTAGGTTTTCCTCTTTATGTTCCGGTACGCCATTTATTTCTACATTAGTTTCCCTTAAATACTGTTCCATTTGACCCAACCTGTTTCCAAGATCCTTAATAGTGGAGTTAAGACACATGTTATCTTTTTGTATCATGGCAATTAGTTTTTCTTTCTCTATGAGGCGAAGTTTCATTTCTTCATAGGCTGTATTATAAAAATTTAGCGATTCCTCAAAACATGAAATTTTTTCATTTATCATTTTCAACTGTTTGCCGACCAATTCATCAATTGTTGTTTTGAGAGTAAGGGTAAGTTCATTTCTAATCATTAGACGCAGAGATTCGGCTGAAAGTTGTGTATTAATTTGCGGAGTGTCATCTGATGACTTTCGTCTTGGTTTCTGTGCATTTCTTTTTGTGACAAATGACGATTCTGGGCAATTCGAAACACCTGTTCTTATAGGAGTGTTAGTATTATCCAACTTTGGCTCTGAGCTTCGGCATTTGGGGCATTTCCAAATTGTTTTACTGTCTTTGACCATAGAGTGGTAGCGTTTTGCTGTAATATTGGCACATTCTAGGTCATAACTTGATTCACACATAGCACACTTCATACATTCCCTCAAATTAAGTATATTTTTTTTACAACCGGCACAACTTAGGGTAGACATCCTTACTTTTCCTTCCAAAACAGAGTTGCGAGTTTACTGCAAGTACACACTCTAATTCGCTTCAGGTACTGAACGACAGATGGCGCTGATATTGTTTTTATTGCTTTAGCGTAAGGGTGTCTTACCCAAGCAATAATGTTAGTCTGTGTCGTCAACTGTCAAAACACAAACAAGTAAACAAACTCTTTTTGTAGTTGTAATACGAAAGATCAGAGGTTTCCTGTTCAAATTTTTACACTTAAATATGACTTCGATTTAACACTTCACTTTAAACAGAAGCCCGAAAACATGCGACTTCACAAAGTAATTATTTAACAGCGGACAAACAATAACAGGTTTAGTACGGAGCACAGAGCACAGAGCACCGTCCAAGCTATGCATTTTAAATGATTTAGTTTTATAGCCTTTTGAAAACGTGTTTATCCACTATTTTTTAAGACATCTACTATCATATTTACATAGTGTAAAGCAGTAACTCACATAATTTAAAACTTTAATACGAATAAATAATGTTCAAGAAATGCACTGTACAAGTGGCATTCTTCTAGAAAAGTGTCATACTATTAGTGTTCTGTCATACTATAAGAGCTCTGCCTCATTAGGACGCCATGGCGACGTTGCCAGCGGCGCAAGCCTGGCTACTTCTGGCATCCGAAACTCGCCAAATCGAGTGGCCATGGCGTCTAGACAGTCAGTTCGTTTACGTCTTTAGGAATGGATGTAGAACAAATCGCATTTCTTTGTCATCTACGTCGTAGAAAAATAGAAAAAAAAGAAACGATGGGTTCATCCTTTTATATCAGATCAAAGCCGAAGTGGTATTTTTTTTTAAACTGTATGGAGATTTACGAAAATATCCTGCAAAATTTTTCAATTACACGAGAATGTCAATAGCATCTTTTGACGAATTATTGAACTTATGTAGAAATGATTTAACTAAACAAGATACGATATTTAGCTACAGTTCTCTTCGTGGCTTCTGGATACTCTGGCGGCTGACTGGCGACTGAGTGAGCGAGGTGCAGTTTACCGTGTACATTATAGTGGCAACGTCGCCAAGCCGCCAGAGTATTCAGAAGCCACGTAGAGAACTAGAGCTCGTGGCCACGCTTCCAATTTGGCGACGTTGCCAAACCGTCGCCAAGTGAGTTAGGTACCATACATTTCAATATTAACTGCTTGGATACGTAGCCGGCGACGTCGCCATGGCGTCTTAATGAGGCAGAGCTCTAAGTGTTTTGTCATACTATTAGTGTCGTGTTATACTATTAGTGTTGTGTCGTACTATTAGTATTGTGTCGTACTATTAGTGTTGTGTCATACTATTAGTGTTGTATCATACTATTAGTGTTGTGTCGTACTATTAGTACTGTGTCATACTATCAGTGTTGTATCATACTATTAGTGTTGTGTCGTACTATTAGTGTTGTGTCATACTATTAGTGTTGTGTCGTACTATTAGTGTTGTGTCGTACTATTAGTGTTGTGTCGTACTATTAGTGCTGTGTCATACTATTAGTGTTGTGTCATACTATTAGTGTTGTGTCATACTATTAGTGTTGTGTCATACTATTATTGTTCTGTATATTGACTCGCTTCTGGCCGCGTCTCCGCCTGCGGCCGCGGCGCGCCGGCGTCCACGTGTCCGTGGAGTAGTGGCGCACCACCTGGTGGTACAGACACCGCGACGACACGTTCGATATCTATGTAGATAATAGGACATTTTAAATTGGAAAAGATTTTTACAGGTCAATAAAGATCAAAGACAATATGTATAGATAGATAATACAGAAGATCAACAAATAATAAAAGTAGGCTATCCATTGAGTTACTATTACTACGTATAAAGTAGACACCTGCCAACCCTAATATGTACCCGGGGGTACCGAACTCGGGACCTTCCTTCGGGATTTTAACGCGATTTTCAATATCTTTAGGTTTTTTCACTAACATTCACGAATAAGTACACAAAGTTCAAGTTTTCTAAACTTAGCTAAACTTCAAGTTTCGTGAACAATTCGGCCAAAAGTACGGCAAGGATGAGTCGATGACTTTTCGGACACAAAAAAAGACCCGCAAGGATAGTACTAACCAGTTCGCACTGCCCCTCGTCCACCTCGTCCTGCATGATGTCGTGCTGGTCGGCGTCCTTGGCCGGGATGATGAGCAGCTTGGTCGCGGGGCACGCCGGGGACACCGTTATTAGAGACGACAGCGGGAACACTAGCCGGTGGACCGTCCTGGATAGTTAATGAATACCATCTAACCAGTTCGCACTGCCCCTCGTCCACCTCGTCCTGCATGATGTCGTGCTGGTCGGCGTCCTTGGCCGGGATGATGAGCAGCTTGGTCGCGGGGCACGCCGGGGACACCGTTATTAGAGACGACAGCGGGAACACTAGCCGGTGGACCGTCCTGGATAGTTAATGAATACCATCTAACCAGTTCGCACTGCCCCTCGTCCACCTCGTCCTGCATGATGTCGTGCTGGTCGGCGTCCTTGGCCGGGATGATGAGCAGCTTGGTCGCGGGGCACGCCGGGGACACCGTTATTAGAGACGACAGCGGGAACACTAGCCGGTGGACCGTCCTGTAAACGCATATTATAGCTTTACTTTTCGAAAAAAAAGTTATTAGGTAAGTTCGTCGATCGAACAATTGAACCGAACTCGTGGGAACAAAGCTAACGCTTTAGCCCGCTAGTGGAGCTATAAAAGTTATCATATAAAATGCTGTCACGTGACTGATCACCTTACACGTCATAAAGTGATTGAGAGAAATTTGCACTGAGGTACCCTTCCTAAATACCTGTTTACCTTACAATGGTACCTACTGATTTTTTCTTACGTACCTATGTGTACCTACTTACTCGCGTTATTAATTTAAGACATATTTTCTGAAAATGGCTTAAAATTTTGATATTTTATTTATTACCAGGTGGTTTAACTAATTCGGGTAACCAAGATATAAAAGGACAAGTCCTATCATATCCTAAATTCAATATATTGACAAAAATTCATATCTACTAACCTTGGTATATAGCACGGTGGTTTAAATATCTCTTTCGTAGCCAAATCCTGACATACGCCGTCCAGAAGTAGCAGGTCTTCCATCATGTCGTTTACTACAAACATCTAGAGGGGCACACAAAGAATAATGTTTCATAGGGTGGACTTCCATTTACATATCAATGATCTAGCACAGTGTGGCAATTTATGTAAGAATATTCAACGATTTCTTGGTAAATGTCATATCACTCAATTACTTCATACATACAGCTTTAATCGGAACACATCTCATTCAAAGTCTTTCGGCCGCAGCTTCACTAGCATGGAAATAAAATAAACCCAAACAAAGTAACCCTTGTCACTCTCTTATAACATATGCTTCTACAAGTGAAAGAAATTTCAAAATCTATTGAGTAGCATTATATATTACTCCAAACATCCTAGAACTCTCCATATAAAAGAATGAAAAGACCAAAAAATAATATTACTAATGAACGAATATATATTACTAGTGGCCGCCCGCAACTCCGTTCGCGTGGAAGTCGGTTTCCCGTGGGAATGAGAAGTTTTCCCGCGGTAAAAATTACCTATGTCCTTTCCCAAGTTCAGTTCTTTCTTCATACCAAATTTCATCAAAATCGGTTCAGTGGTTTAGGCGTGAAAGCGTAACAGACAGACAGACAGACAGACAGACAGACAGAGTTACTTTCGCATTTATAATATTAGTAGGGATAGTAGGGAAGTAGGGATTATTATCATTTTTTATGAGAAGCTAGCAAACGAGCATGCGGGTCACCTGATGGTAAGTGATCACAGCCGCCCATGACTACCCCGCAACACTGTGGGTGTTGGGGGTGTGTTGCTGAGCCTTTGACAAAATTGGGCACCGGATACTGCACTCACCGAACGATCGCAGGAACATCATCCCTACTTCACGTCGGTTTTCTGTGCGACGGTGGTATTTCACCGGTTGAGTCAGCCCAGTAATCGCTGCAGACAGAGCCTACAGCTAGACTATACTTATGATAACTCGACACAAACACCTTGAAAGCCTTCAGGCACGGCACGAAGGCGTTCTCGAGCCGCAGCGACAGGCGCTCGCAGCTCCAGGAGTGGTACGAGGTCACTGTCGGCAGGATCACCAGCGCCAGCTTGATGCCGATCTCTCGCCACATGGTCGCTCGCAGACTAGTTACTATACACCTACATATACCCATGATAACTCGACACAATCACCTTGAAAGCCTTCAGGCACGGCACGAAGGCGTTCTCGAGCCGCAGCGACAGGCGCTCGCAGCTCCAGGAGTGGTACGAGGTCACTGTCGGCAGGATCACCAGCGCCAGCTTGATGCCGATCTCTCGCCACATGGTCGCTCGCAGACTAGTTACTATACACCTACATATACCCATGATAACTCGACACAATCACCTTGAAAGCCTTCAGGCACGGCACGAAGGCGTTCTCGAGCCGCAGCGACAGGCGCTCGCAGCTCCAGGAGTGGTACGAGGTCACTGTCGGCAGGATCACCAGCGCCAGCTTGATGCCGATCTCTCGCCACATGGTCGCTCGCAGACTAGTTACTATACACCTACATATACCCATGACAACTCGACACAATCACCTTGAAAGCCTTCAGGCACGGCACGAAGGCGTTCTCGAGCCGCAGCGACAGGCGCTCGCAGCTCCAGGAGTGGTACGAGGTCACTGTCGGCAGGATCACCAGCGCCAGCTTGATGCCGATCTCTCGCCACATGGTCGCTCGCAGACTAGTTACTATACACCTACATATACCCATGACAACTCGACACAATCACCTTGAAAGCCTTCAGGCACGGCACGAAGGCGTTCTCGAGCCGCAGCGACAGGCGCTCGCAGCTCCAGGAGTGGTACGAGGTCACTGTCGGCAGGATCACCAGCGCCAGCTTGATGCCGATCTCTCGCCACATGGTCGCTCGCAGACTAGTTACTATACACCTACATATACCCATGATAACTCGACACAATCACCTTGAAAGCCTTCAGGCACGGCACGAAGGCGTTCTCGAGCCGCAGCGACAGGCGCTCGCAGCTCCAGGAGTGGTACGAGGTCACTGTCGGCAGGATCACCAGCGCCAGCTTGATGCCGATCTCTCGCCACATGTTCGCTCGCAGACTTGGGATTACGGTTAAATATTAGTGGCCGCCAGCGACTCCGTTCGCGTGGAAGTCGGTTTCCCGTGGGAATGCGAAGTTTTCCCGCGGTAAAAAGTACTCGAACAGAGAAAAAGAGAGATTGAACCATAATCCACCACGTTGACTCAGTAAAAGTTATGTTTCCAAAGAAGTTGTAAGATCGTTTAAAAGTTGTAAGAATTTCAAAGTTCTTTTTCTGAACGAAAACCTCATTACCGTTACATAGACAACTTTTAATTCCATTTAATCACCGAATAAAAGCTAGAGTATTGACTCACCCAATAATAGGATGTGGTGCTAATTTGAAAGCCTCTTGAATAACTTGTATCTCTATATAGTACGCCTGCACCGCCGACTCACACCGTACAGTGTAGCAATATGGACGGTTGGTTAGCACCTGGATATAAACACTAATGTAGTGAGTAATGGAATAAGTAAGGTGTTTGGGCCTCTTGTTGTCTTTAATTGATCACACAGGGAAACTGTTATAAACAGTTAAGTGTTCCAGTTAGAATGGCTAAATAGGATCGCTTATGATTGACATTGTATGGCCAACCAACTGAACTCCCAACAGGAGACAAGATTCCTGCGACTCTACGATTCACAGTTCCACATTAAGCGTAATATCGGCGTGAACAAAAATGTTATATGGGTAAATGAATAAAGTAAAATAGGTAAAGGTTTTGCTACGTAATCATTCTGAAAAACTAGCGTTGCTTAGATCCAAATTATGACAAACTTTGGATTTTGTAACAAAACTTAACTGTTGCCTAAGGAAATGTTTCCACATTAAAAATCCTATCTCTCACTCACCCCAATAACTCCAATAGCGTTCCCCGACACGATATACTCCTGGCAGCTCTCATTGAACTTCAGGTCGGTGAAGAAGTCGTAGTTAGGGATAGCCTCATCCATGCCCGAGTCGGGAGGTTCGTAGTTAGCTTCGAGCAGACCTGACACTATCACGTAGAGGCCTTTGGGTTCGTCGCCTGGAAATATTGGCTAGATTGTTATGCCAATGTGTGAAAGATATAAGAAGGCTTTCAAGTCTAAAGTTTAGTCTCAGTTTATTAGTAACACCACGGACTAAACCATTGGGATGAAGGTGTATATAAGGATACAAAAAACAAGGATTTTGGATTTGCTTTAACGAAAGCTGATCACTTTGTAGGTAGTTATAATGCTTTATCCAGCAGTACGATGGCGTAAGAGAACAAATGTTACCTAAAATAAAATCGCCTATTCTATTCATTATTTCTAAACCGAAAAAGATTTCATACTATTTAGACAGCTATCCAGCATTTTATTAGAATCTTCTCTAACAAAATGTCGTTACAAAGAATAGTATTTTAAGTACGGTAAAATTTAATGACGCAAAACTATTCGTAACATGCTCTTGTGGGAAGCAGGTGTTCTTCTACTTAGTTAATTTAAATTCACATCACCCTTAATATGAGGTATTAATCCATATTTATACAAACCTCGGGAAATGAGTATGTCACCAATATTATAGTTGTACATCTCCGAATTCTCCAGCAAATAGTCAGCTATTCGTTGGTGACTCTGCAGCCAGGATACTGACCTTAATTGTGTCTATAAATACATAATGCCATAAATGCAATATCATTGATTTAGAGGACAAACAAGCTTATGCTACAAGCCATATGTCCAAGTAGAATAAGAAAAACCACATCAATAAGACATTCGATTAGTTGAACCATGGATGAACACACGTCTATTTTATAATGCAATTACGCTTTGCACGAATACTAAGTACCTTATATATTTAAGTGACATTTATTTGGACAAGTACCTCGGGAGAAGAAGGAGCGATCAAGTTGCCGTGATGTCGGCACATCTGAACCTTTTCTTGTATAGCGTTCACTAGAAGTTTGTACTCAGTCTCGTCTAAAAAACCTGCATTTTAGTCATAAGTTAATAACAAAGAATGTCAATTTAGGTAAGTATGTAAAGGAAGAAATATTATTGAATATGGGAATATCTATTTCAAAAAAAATTTCGACTTTTATTTAATTTCTTTGTTAACTACATATTTTATACTGAAATTGGTGTTGCTGCCAATTTTCAAATTCTTTAAATCAAAGATGATATTTAAACAAAATTTGCATTCCACACACTTTTTAAATTATTGACTTGACTAACAGAAACGACGAAGTCTAAAGCTCTCTTGGTCACAACACCTTATGCGGTAACACTGGCTCGCCATGTACCTTCCTTTCTCCTAACGATTTGGTAACTAGTACTGTGTTAAGATAACAATGGTCCACGGCCGGTCCCGTTGTAGCGACCCTAGCTGTGGCAACACTGTGTACAATACAATATAGCACGTGCCTTCCTCCTTGAGCGCGGCGGCGTCCAGCAGCATGATGTTGAGTGTGGAGGTGGTGGCCTGCCGCGTCTTCACCGTGATGGCGGTCCACGGCCGGTCCCGTTGTAGCGACCCTAGCTGTGGCAACACTGTGTACAATACAATATAGCACGTGCCTTCCTCCTTGAGCGCGGCGGCGTCCAGCAGCATGATGTTGAGTGTGGAGGTGGTGGCCTGCCGCGTCTTCACCGTGATGGCGGTCCACGGCCGGTCCCGTTGTAGCAACCCTAGCTGACGGGTTACTGCCAATCTATAAAGTATATATTGAAATATAGAGTACCTTTCCTTAAAGAGGAGTCATATACAAGATATGGGGCGTGATTGTAATTGACATTACTTCCAAAAACAAGCGTATACTACAAAGATTCCACTACTGTTAATATGGTTTGGAGAAAATTTTATTACACAAAGCACCGATCTTTTTACCGAATACAGAAATAAAAAGTTTTTTTGAACTTTTAACATCCGTTTTTTTTCCAGAAGTGGGATCAGTAAAAGTTGACGGTATACGAGTATATAGGTCTAAATCAAGATTATCAAGTAAAACCTAGAGGAAGCTAATTAGTGGTCAGAGAAGTTGCAAACTAAGTTATAACTCGGGATTTTGTTAGAAATTATAAAACAACTTGTTACCTGTCAGTTTCCAGTCGCTCAGTCAACATGTCTTGAATCTTGATGTTATCCACCAGTAGAGGCAGAACATTTATAACTTCTTGCTCGCCTGTCACAAAACCCTATATTTTCAACCTCCATGTTATATTATTTTGACTATAAGGGCACATAGATAAGTGTTTGTCTTTCTTACCTTACCAACGTCATAGCCAAAGGCTAGTTGGATATCTATAAGTCGATCGAGATACGCCATCATCTTCGGTACTGAAATTCTACAAAAGCAATTGACGAATAATTTATTTTTCGCAAATAACTTTTTTTTTCATTGGACTGGAAACTATATTCGTTTTGACTGAAGTTATCGATACTAATATAGTACAGGGGTAAAGGTTCTAAGTTTGAAGTATTCTACGATACCGACACTAAACTGATTTTAAAATTTCTTTGATCAGTGGAAAGCTATGTTAATAGGGAGTGTCATTTTGTTTATGCTAATTTTATTTCTACTCAAGTGAAACTAAAGGCTAGTTTAAAATAAGGTCCTACCGTGCCAATCGGAAGAGCCTGAGAAAGCGAAGCATTCTGAGCAGCTTCGTAGCCGTTACCAAGTTAGTGTTAAAATTCCCCCACTTATCCCAATTGGAGAATGTATCAACTATATCCAATCCCAAATCTGTAACATCAAACGCAATAATATCCCTTATTCGTAACGCAATAAGATCTATAATATCTTGATGGAAAGGACAGTGAAAGATAAACGTACCACCAGTAGCAACCACTAAAATGCAGAAATCTAGTTTATTCCAGTGTGATTTAAAGTAACCGCCTATTCCGAGTGCAATCATTTTCATCACCATCTCACAGAAGTAAATTGCGTAGAAAAATCTGAAAGTAATTTGTACCTACAGTATTAGGGCTGTTGCATAAAAAAATGATTTAAATTATTTCTTCTCCTTTATACGGAAAAAAATTACCGACTAAATAATTTAATTTAGTTCCGCGTTTTATTACCAACACCAAAATACCTATTATACTAACTATTTTTATACGTAAGTTACCAACCAAAAGGTTACGCTAACCTAAAATACATAACAAAAAAATCTACTTACAAATTCAGTCCTTTAATCGTATTCGTCACCCAGGGTTGAAAAGTACCTTTGCTACACACTTCGAACAGTATGACCGGGGTATTCAACAGTATCACAAAGTATATGAAAACGTCAAACCAAAAATTGGTGATTATTCTGTAGCAGTACTGTCGACAAGGCTGGTGAGGTATCTGTGCGTTGGCAGCCTGGGTTGATATCATGCTGAGCAGGTACTTGCGAAGCCAGATTGCGTAAGGCTGATGGTGATAAAGCTATCGTTATTTCAGCTATGGAGATGGCAATAAAAACAGCTTTTAACAATGAACAAAAACTGGGAATGGGAGGAGACCGAGTCGATTAAGTTAGTATCAATGACCTTTTAAAAGGGACAAATAAAGGGACAAACTCACGTTGCTTGATTTCATCTGGGGACACTATCGTATCCCCGCCAAGACGAGCCAAGCGAAGCGCAAGGTATCAGACTTATAAAAAAAATTGTGAACCTAGCTGATTTCCCTCAACTTTCTTACCCGTACCTAACCATTTAAATAACTTCAACATGATTAAGACCTTAGGTTTCCAGAAATGTTCCAACGCATCCAGGTTAATCCTGCCATCTTCAGAGTCGGCAGCTACATCCACTGCCTGAACTAAAATCTTTACTCCATCTTTGCTGATCTTCCCGTGTTCGTACTGCCTCCAATAGGAGATCTTCATTGCTTTGAATACACGCTGGTTGGCTTCTCTAAGAAGTATAAATTTAAAAATATGATTTATCATGACATATTTATTCTCCCTACTGCTGTAGATTTGCTGTAAATCGTGTCAACATCTTAAATGTGTTATTCAATTGCAAGACGGATTTTTTTTTATTATTCGATAGTAATTACCTATTTATTAACTTATAAAAATAAAATAAAAGATTATCAAAACTCAGAACCCTAAACATTACCTTATTACATTGGGTTTATTTTTGTTTCGTAAAATACCACGAGTTGCCTTCCTTACCTCATCATTTCAACAAATTCCTTTTTCGTAGGTTCATTAGGTATCTCTCGCTCACACTCAGGACAAGTAGTGTACCGGTAACCCATATAATTATCATCGTCATCATCATCACAATTGGCTATTTGAATTCTGTACGGGTGCTTTATCGATGTGCCTTTTGAAGAGAAGCAGTTTATAGAAAGAGTTAATAAAAGTAATGAGACCGATGGTGTGAGCATTTAAGAAAAGTCATTCCATTCAATGTTATGGCATATGTGAAAATTTTATCTCTTAGATGCGCCAAAGGATGTTTTTACACCACGATCGTAAATATAAGGGGCCATCTCCACGAGCGAAAGAATTGCGACGGATTCGCGCTTCAATCGGGTAGTCTCCACAAACGAACGATTTTTCGCCGCGAGTCCACGACGAGGCGTTAAGCAATAATTTTGTTGAAAGAGTTCAGTTAGGCCATACAAGAGCGAAATGTGAAGAAACGCTCATAGAAACTATATGGAAATACGTGGCACGACGATAATATCGCTGGATTCTCTCGTTCGTGGAAATGGTCCCTTAGTAAATAATCTGACCATCATGCACCATATGCCAATTAGCATCAGCCAGGAACTTGTCCATTTTGAGCATCGCGATGCACCTGTCCCGAGTATTCATGATTCTCTTCACACAGTTGGTCATGTTGGCCTTCTTCACCAAGGATATTTCTCCTAAGCCCAATATCTTGAGCACCTTTTTGATCATAGTAGCGTTAATGAGGAGGGAAAGAATCACCACTCCCGCTATTTGGACTACGAAGGTCTAAAAGTGCAAGTATAAAGCCATTAAATATTGTAGGGTTTAGTATATGTGCTGTAAGGATTTTTGAATAGGATAACACCCATAACAAAAACTATCATTACAAATAATTCAATAGACTTACATCACTAGTATCGGAGATTGCAGGAGTTTCTAAAACAGTAAGGGCCAAACACAAAGATATTGGTCCTTTTAGTCCTCCCCAAACACAGACTAGGCAATGATACCACGTCATTCCATAGCCCATTCGTTTAAGCAATGGCATGAGCATAGCATATACTAGAAGACGGTCAATGTTCATAGTGGCATATGTTACAAATATCTTTGCAATCTGGAAGATGAAGATGCAACAGTTATTGACTTAATTATGTAATTATTAAACTGTTGTGCCTTAATTATCTGATTAAATCACAGTAAAAATTGTTTACAAACAGAGGGAACCACATAAGTTAAGTTTCCTACTTGCCAAATTTCCATCTTCTTTCTATTTTGTCACCTGTGTTTATGTATGCAATTTGATCATTATTTAAAATTTTGGAAAACTACTACGTTGTTAATGCAAAAAATATTTTAATTCTAACTTAGTCCGTATTTGTATTAGCAAAGTTACCATGAAACAGTAAAATCATTTCGTGACAATCGTTATTTATTATTATTATTATTTATATAGTAAAATGCTTACCTGGCTGGCAGTAACCACCGCGCTCAACCTATCGAAGATCACCACTCCAACCATCGTAAAGATCAGCGTATTAGCCACATGCGCCAGAATCCCCCAAAAGTTCAATAACATTAACTCCACATCAACAGCCAACGCTGCCTTCTTCTTGCTGGTCATTAACCCCACGACCACCAAACTCAGCAACCCAGAAACATAGAGATACTTCTCACCAATGTAGTACGCGAGATATGCGAAGGATATCGAGATAGTCACGACGCAAAGCGAATCGTTGTATGTGAGGCTCAGTAATGATGACGTGATTTTTCCCATGACTAATCCAAGAAGCAGTCCACCGCCAGCATACCGGATCAAGAATATCGAAATCTGTTTTGCTCCGGTAACAGCCATAGCTGTGTACCCGAATACTAATCTAAAAGCGATCAAAACCGTAATGTCTCCAATCAAACCTTCGCCTAATAGAAGAACGCTCAAATACTTTCCCTTGGACATCGTTTTCAACTCTTGAACTACCTCCATTGGGTATATCGAAGCGCTCGTAATCCCAAACAGCAACGAAATTGAGAAGTCCCAGCTTGGCTTTATTAAGTAGTAAGCCATAAATGTCATAAGTAAGGCGGTGATCATGCAACCTGGCACGCCAACGAGCAGTATTTGAGGGAAGCACCTCCAGAAAGAATGGAAGTCGATATTGTACGATATATCAAACATCAGCAACGGCAAGAAGATCAACATAATGAAATCGACATCTGTATAACAGATGTTGACGATTGGTCGGAAGTCTTCATACTTATTTGCACAGAAACCAGCTATTCCGCCAATTGCAAACATCACCACACGATACGGCAACCAGCGGGTGGTCCGTAGCATCAAAGTTCTTATAAAAATGCCAATTATTAGAGTCACTGCTATAAAGAGAATTGATAAAGATGTCGGATATGCTAAAGTGGGTCTTGCAAGTGAATTTATTGCCATTTGTCTTAACATTTCGTACTCCGTAAGATTCATTTTCCCCCTACTTTCAATAAAAAAAGAAAAAAGTAGAAAAGCTATTAAATATGCCATTTTGTTTAAACTGTCTTGAAGCCAGGACCATATAGATTACAAAACACACACGGTACCCTTTCATACTAAATAAGTTAATTTAAGACTTTAGTCCACAATCTTATTTTGAGGCAACTATATTTCAGAACAAAGAGTTTTTTTTTAAATATTGATTTATTGTCAATCATATCAGAACAACATTAACATTGTACATATCAGTTAAATTACGACAGTTCATAAAACTAAAACTTAATCTGTTTAACAGCAATGAGTGAAAAACCATCACTATAAGATTGTCTATAAATTAGTTAAAATAATAATATGAGAAATCAGTCAAGTCTTATCAAAAGTCTATAGGAAACAGGAGTCTTACGCCTTTACTCTTACTTGGGCTATCGGTCGTCTTTTTATAAGGAGAGAATTTCTGTGGCGTTTTTCTTGGTGACCGACGTGGTGTCAATGCTTTGGCCCTTTCTAACTCATTTTCTTTCTCTTTCTGTTGTAGATCTGCGATTTCTTTGTAGGCTGTTTCTAACATCCTCTTTTTCCAGTCTTCATAAGCTTCAACTTGGGGTTCTTCAACTTCTAACTTCGGAAGATCTATATCCATTTTGTCTTCATTTTCAACTGTAAACAAGAAAAGAAAGTAAAGGTATTTAATTTTGTAAAAGAAAGAAAAAGGACATGACGTTTTTCTATTATAGGAACTACAGTTAACTTGTTTATCAGTTCTCCTAACTGATTAAAATAAATAGGTGTGGCTTGATGCAATGATAAGTTAAGGTATGTTTAGCCTATAAAATATTAACTTCAGTGTTTATTAGCCATATCCTTAACTTGAGAGGGACAAAAAGACCATTCCTAGGTGTTAATTTTATTTATTAAGGATTTACATTTCGATAAATTTGGCGTTCGCATATAAACACGACAAATGCCAAAATATGACCAAATATGTATATCAAGAACAACTCCTTAAGTTCTAACAAAGTCAATTTACTTCTCTCTGGAGGCAGTAAAAAGTGAAACTTTATTCTTTCAGAAAACTCAAGTCGTTTCATATAATTATTCAGAAGTCCTGTATTCTGTAATCTGAGTATGCCTTTGTTAATGGGTTCAAGAAGCGGTGAACCTTTTTGTAAATACATCGTATGGAATACCACTCCGATTGAGTTCGGTACTTTGTACAAGTTTAAATCTCCATTAATAGTAGCGAATTTCCACTTGACATGATCGTAGTTGAGGTCTGTTGTAATTGTATACAGAGGTGTAGAACTTGTTTCATTAAGCACCGCATAGAGGCAGTCAGCTTTATTAACACAGGGAAGTATATGACGATTACTGATGTTCCTTGCAAACAGTGATTTAGGTGCTTGGATCTGCAAGAATTTGTTGTAAATCACAGCAGGGACGTCCATTTGCCTCGCTCGAAACGGCTGAGTACTTGAGCTCGACATAGCCGCTTGGATCACGCACGAGAAGATGTTGGTAAAAATTAAAAGAGTTAGGATTAACACTCTATTTGGTATAGAGTTTATAATGTTGCGGTAGTTACCAATATTTGATAAGAAGTATCCGAAAACGATCATCATGTCGCGACTGCGATCAGAAGGGCGGCCAAAGACTGTCATTTTCAAACATGCGACACAAAATATAACAAAGGATAGACTAATTGATATTACCATTGGTAAGCCTAATTGGTGCCAGATGGCTTGCCATCTATTTAGCAGGTCTGCCTTGTGTACTATCATTCTTATCAAATCGCATGTGTATGGCACAGTGTAGTCCATTCCTTTAGACAGGTTCACAGTTACTGCGAAACCTCCTAAAGCAGCATCAAATTTTCCAGCATGAACATCTCTAAACGCTTTAGGTATAGCTTGATAGTAATCGTCTTTTTCTTGGCTTGAAAAGTCGATTAATGTACTTTTGGATCCGAGTGTTTGATCCAGCCAAGCAAGCAACAGCACTTCAATGCCATCTTGTTTATTATGAACGAAATTAACAAACGGCCATAACCGGACCCCGACAACAGTATAGTTACATCCTTGCAAGCCTTGCTGACGTTTGAAATCAGGAAATATTTTTTGGTTCGGCACTAAGTTAGCGCAACGGGTTTGAAACCTCATTTGTATATTGGCCGGTCTGTTGCATTTGTCCATGGCATCATCAAAAGTATAAAATCCAAAATCCTTGGAAATAAGACTGTTCAGGACTATAACTACGTCAAAGACGTTCAACCTCCACAGGTATTCACCAGCCTCTCCAATCTGCGATAAACTTTCAAATACGATGATGAACTTTGCCCTCGGATTCCAGAATACGTCATCGCTTAAAAACAATAGTATTTTATTTAAGTCCTTGACGTTTCGACAGTTAATGATGTACAGTATATTAAACACAGCATCAAAAGTGTTGTTTTTTTTAGAATCGTTGATATTTCGAGTGACGAAGAGCATTTTTAATTCCTGATGCAGGGCCTTAATTAATTGATTATTACAATTTACCAGCGTTACATCTAGATGATGATATGATGTATTTATTCTTAATTCTTGAGTATTTTGAATTATAGTTGATATGCATCGATTTAAAATATTTGTACCCACTTCATTTTCTTTATTTATTGTAACTTCAGTTTTGCATGTAGAAATAGAACTTAGAAATACAATGAGGACCATCATTTTTATTAACATAGCAAACGTGTATATTGTTCGAAAGGCTTTAACAATAGAATATTATTAAAATCGAATCAATTCGTTCAATGAAGAAAGTGCTTATCCATTTAAAGCAATTTTCTTAATAACATTGTTTGTCTAATAGCATGTTACCTCGTTCACGCTAACTGCAATTAGAAAAAAGAAATAGCATGGTGGACAAACCGTTAGTATCATTACGTAAAATAAATTACTTCGCAATAGAGTTAAAGAATCATATAGAGTAGACGGTTTTTTCACTCATAGATGTTTTATTACACAAAAATAAAATTATGATCGAAATGGATCCAATACAATCAAGGAGATGATAATCAATCCGTCTATACAAACG
The DNA here is from genome assembly GCA_916618145.1 of Emmelina monodactyla. Taxonomy (NCBI): domain Eukaryota; kingdom Metazoa; phylum Arthropoda; class Insecta; order Lepidoptera; family Pterophoridae; genus Emmelina; species Emmelina monodactyla. The sequence goes on along the minus strand of OU745323.1, from coordinate 3,448,419 downwards.
AGATGAATGTTTATTGCATATTACAAACTTTATAACTCAACCTTAGTAGCTAATCTTTTTGCAAGGAAAAGTCTGCATAAGAGACAGACAGTACATTTTATATTTACGGACAGATATTAGTAGCAAAATCAATCTTTTTGAGGTTATAACCTAAACCATTAAAATATAAAGCTTTTTATTTGTAAAAAAAATATCTGTTAAAAGCTCAGTTTGAGTGGCCGTATGAAGTCGTTTGGTGTGAATCGTTAAATGTATTCTGTAAACCTGATCGACGCCAATTAGTGATATATTTTTCAGAAATAAAGCAAACTATAGGTATCTTGTAACGTGTTTTATTTGAGTGAGGTAACAGTGAAAAAAACTTTGTATAACAAACTAAGCTTGTGATATATCTAACACTAGTGGCCGCCCGCGACTCCGTTCGCGTGGAAGTCGGTTTCCCGTGGGATTGAGAAGTTTTCCCGCGGTAAAAAGTACCCTATATATTATTCTGATGAATCCCTACTAATATTATAAATGCGAAAGTAACTCTGTCTATCTGTCGGTCTGTCTGTCTGTCTGTCTGTTACGCTTTCACGCCTAAACCACTGAACCGATTGTGATGAAATTTGGTATGAAGAAAGAACTGAACTTGGGAAAGGACATAGGGTACTTTTTACCGCGGGAAAACGTCTCATTCTCACGGGAAACCGACTTCCACGCGAACGGAGTCGCGGGCGGCCACTAGTAACCAATATTACTGCAAAGTTTCATCAAAATACGTCCAGTAGTTTTTACGTGAAAGAGTAACAAACATCCACACATACTCACAAATTATCACATTAGTAGGATGTAGTGATGTGTCAAATAGATGAGAAGAGATACATTTAATAAATACAAAAACTACGAATCACCCGTATTCATAATTAATTTAATAAACAAAAAAGGAAGGAATAGCACTGATTACTTTAAGGATTATAACGCATTTGCATTTCTATAATTTTGCCGTTCGCATATGAATACGACAAATGCTAAAACATGACCGATGACGTATATCAAGAACAGCTCCTTAAGTTCAAACAGAGTCAATTTACTTTTCTCCGGCGGCAATAAAAAGTGATAATTTATTCTCTCCATCATCTCTAGATGCTTTATATACTGTTTCAGAAGTCCTGTGTGTAGTACTTTCAGAAGTCCTTTGTTAATTGTTTCTAGCAGGGGAGAACCCTTTTGTAAATGCATGGTATGTAATACTATTCCAATTGAGTTTGGTATTTTGTACAAGTGCATATCTCCATTAATAGTAGCGAATTTCCACTTGACATGATCGTAGTTGAGGTCTGTAGTAATGGTAAAGAGAGGTATGGAGTTAGTTTCTTGAAGCACCGCATAAAGGCAGTCAGATTTATTAAGACAAGTCAACATTTCAAACTTGGCATTGTATAGAGCAAACTGTGTGTCTGATACTTGGATCTGTCGAAATTTTTGGTAAATTTCGGCGGGGTTCTCTATTTGCCTCTCGCGAAAAGGCTCAGTACTCGCACTCGACATAGCCGCTTGGATCATATTCGAGAATATGTTGACAAAAACCAAAAGAGACAGGATTAGCAGTCTGTCTGCAAAAGATTTATTGATGTTACGATAGTTGCCAACATTTGAAAAGAAGTATCCAAAAACAATCAGCGTGTCGCGACTGGGATCAGAAGGTCGACTAAAGACGGACAATTTTATTGATACGCCACAGAATATAACAAAGGTAACAGCAATTGAAGTTACCATTGGCAAACCTAGTTGGTACCAGATAGCTTGCCATCTATTAAGAAGTTCTGCCTTGTGTACGATAATTCGTATGAAATCGATTGCGTAAGGCACTGTGTAGTCCAGACCTTTAGATCGATTAACGTTTGCCACATAACCCCCCAAAACAGCATCATAATTTCCAGCACGCATTTCACGAAACACATCAGTTGAACTTTTATAATAATCGTATGTTTCGTTACCCATATAGTCAATTAAAATACTCTTAGTACCGAGAGTTTCATCAAGCAATAAAAGCATCACCTGTTCAATTCCAAGTCGTTCGCTTTCATTGAAATTTATAAACGGCCATAGTGTGACCGCGGCAACAGTATAGTTACATCCTTTCAAGCCTTGATGACGTTTAAAATCAGGAAATATTTTTTGATTCGGCACTATGTTTGCGCAATGGGCTTTTACTCTCATCTGTTTTTCAGCCGGTCGATTACAAGTGTCCATTGCATTTTCAAAAGTATACAATGCATAATCTTTAGAAATAAGGCTGTTCATAACAAAAACTACGTCAAAAACGTTCAAGTGCCACAGATAGTCAAAGGCTTCTTCTATCTGCGTATATCTTCTAAATACAATGATGAATTTTGCTTTTGGATTCCAGAATACGTCTTCACTCAAAAATGATATTATTTTTTTCAAATCATTGACACTTTTACTGTTTATTACGTACAGTATATTTGATAAAACATCAAATGTAACAACTTCTTTGGTAAAGTTGGAATTTTGAGATACTAAGAGCATATTTAATTCCTGATGCAGCACCTTTGTTAATTTATTATTACAATTTACTAGAGTTACTTCTAGATGATGATAAATGTTTATTCTCAACTCTTCTGTATTCTGTATAATATTTATTATGCATTGATTCAAAATATTAGTACCCATTTCATTTTTATCGCGTGTTTTGATTTCACTTTTGCATAAAGTAATTAATGCAAAAAAACAAATAACAATCTTCATTATATACGTAAAAAGCTAACGTGTTATTTGTTCGAAATGCTTTAATCTAATTATGGTGTTTCAACGGTAAAAGGCCATTAACATCTAATCAATTCGATCAATAGAGTAAGTGTTAATCCATTAAAGGTTGTTTTGACAAATAAATGGTTTTTTATAGTAACAAGGAACAAATGTAGGAAATGCAATTAGGAATCTATAAAGAATTAACAGCGTTGAATGTGTTGCGCTATGGAAAAAAGGTACTTTTTCTTCTTTATTATGAAATCGGTCATAACACTCCTTTTTAACAACTAATAATAATAGACTTAATATGTCCCCAATAGTTGAAAACAGGCTTGCCTCTTTGAGGGTTTGAGCCTTAATCCACCACGCTGGCTCAGTGCGGTCTGGTGGATGCACATGATGGATAATCATCCAATCATGTGGGTTTCCTCACGATGTTTTTAATCCCCGTTATTGCGCGACATAATTTGGAAAATATATTAGTGGTACACCTAGTATGGATCGAACCTGGAACTTTCGGAATAGTAGACATGTTCCTGTTCCCACTAGGCTACCACGCCATAATAATTACCATTTAACTTCTAATAATAATATTAACAGTTCTAGCTGAATAAATAAATAAATAAAAAACAAAATAAGAAATGTTAATTAAGAAATATTACTTCATTAATTAATAGTTTCTATTCTTACGATTTGTTAACAGAAAATTGGAATCGCATCAATCAACCGTTAGTTACTATTTTTGCTGTAAAAAAACTTGGAAAATAACATAGAACCATTTACAAAAATGTGTAATTATGGCAGCGTCTCTAAGCAGACATAAAAAAGACAAGTTGTGATCTCACTTTTTAATGAAATTAATAATTAGTTATTTATATTAGAGTAAATAATATGTTCGCACATAAATACGATTAATGACAAAATATGGCCAAAGCCGTAAATCATGAACAGCTCCTTAAGTTCTAACAGAGTCAATTTACTTTTCTCCGGCGGCAATAGAAAGTGGTATCTTATTCTCTCATAGTACTCCAGGCTCTTCATATACTTTCGTAGAAGTCCCGCATTGAGAATTCTTAGTAAGCCTCTGTTAAAGGGTTCAAGAAGAGGTGAACCTTTTTGTAAGAACATCGTATGGAATACGATTCCAATTGAGTTTGGTACTTTGTACAAGTTCAAGTCACCATGAATTGCAGCGTATTTCCACATGACATGATCATAGTTGAGGTCTGTTGTCAGAGTATACATCGGCATAGACCTAGTTGCGTTGAGCACCGCGTAGAGACAATCGTAACTATCATGACAATACAGCATCTGGAAGCTTCTAGTGTCTCGGGATGCCTGTGTGTCTGGTACTTGAATCTGCTGGTAATTGGAAAAAATCTCAGCAGGGTCGTCCACTTGACTCGCTCGAAGAGGCCGAGTACTCGCGCTTGACATAGCCGCTTGAATCATACACGAGAATATGTTGACGAAAATCAAAAGGGTCAGAATTAGCACTCTGTCCGAAATAGAGTTCAGGATGTTGCGGTAGTTGCCAACATTTGAGAAGAAGTATCCGAATACAATCATTACGTCGCGACCGTGATCTGATGATCGGCCAAAGACTGTCATTTTTATTGAGACAATACAGAATACAACAAAGGATGTAGCAATTGATGATACCATTGGTAAGCCTAATTGATGCAAGATAGCCTGCCATCTATTGAGCAGTTCTGCCTTCTGTATGATTATTCTTATCAAATCAATTGTGTAAGGCAATGTGTAGTCCAGACCTTTAGTTCGATTCGCGGTGACTATGTAACCTCCTAAAGCAGCATCATATTTACCTGCGCGAACATCCTTGAATATTTTATATGAACCTTGAGAATAATTGTTGGTTTCAAGGCTTAAATAGTCAATTAAAACACTTTTGGAACCAAGTATTTGATCAAGCCAAATAAACATCATCTGCTCTATGCCAGCTCGCCTGTTGGTGTCAAAACTAATAAACGGCCATTGCTGGACTCCGGCAATACTATAGTTACACCCTTTCAAGCCTTTTTGGGGTTTAAAATCAGGAAATACTTTTAGAAGCGGCACTAATTTTGTGCATTGGGTTTGGACTCTCATTTGTTTTTCCGCAGGTCGGTTACATTTGTCCATGGCGTCATCAAAAGTATACAGTTCATAATCCTTGAAATTAAGACTATCCATAATTATAACTACGTCAAACACGTTCAAGCTCCACAAATATTCATAGGCTCCTTGGATCTGCGTATACCTTTTGAATACGATGATGAACTTTGCTCTTGGATTCCAGAATATGTCATCACTTAAAAATGATATTATTTTTTTCAAATCGATGACGTTTTTGCTGTTTATTATGTAAAGTAAATTAGAAACAACATTAAATGTAACGACTTCTTTGGTAAAGTTGTAATTTTGAGATACTAAGAGCATTTTTAGTTCCTGATGCAGCACCTTTGTTAATTTATTATTGCAATTTACTAGAGTTACATCTAGATGATGATATGACGTATTTATTTTTAATTCTTCTGTATTTTGTATAATATTGGATATGCATCGATTCAAAATATTTGTGCCAACTTCATTTTCAACGTTAATTTTAAATTCACTTTTGCATGAAATAATTAATGTAACAAATAAAATAAGTAGCTTCATTCTACACGTAGGTACAAGCAAACGGGTTATTCATTTGAAACGTTTAAACCTAATTTCGGTGGTTAAGCAACAAAAGGTCATTTTCTATAATAATGTAGATTGATGTTATTTGATGTAGTAAGTTTTAATCTATTAAACGTTATTTTATCAAATAAAAGGTTTCTTATAGAAAAGTTATAAATGTATTAGTAATCACAAAAGAAATAACTAGGTTTAAAGAGACGGGCAACAAATACATTAATGATTTTTCTATAACATCCTTAAAATCAGGTTTTGTTTAAACTTCAATTTTGCCCAAAAGAGAAGTTTAATTATTCGCATAAAAAGCAAACGTATTGTTTTTCAAAAAGCTTTAAACAAATATTAGTATTTCAACGATAAAAGCACATTAACATCTTATCAATAGAGGAAGCGTTTAACCATCAAAAGTTGTTTTTCTTCCCTGGGCTTAGATGTAATAATCCCGACAATTTCATTGACAATGAGCTGCTCGTTTTGTATTTGTGTCGGTGCACGAACTACGGCTAAGGCGGTACAATTTTCTGGCGTTTTCTTGTCGAGATCCGGTGGATTCTCAGGGCCCCGTAGCTTCCGAAGGATTACAAATTTGTTGGTTTCGATTAGATATCAGTAAAGGCATTGTTCATAAAATAGAATCTACCTCGAGATGTTAAATTATATCTTTGCACGATAAAGCCGCGACGCCATTAACTACTTCTCAATTTGTCATTTGTTACCCATGTTTTTTTTAAATTTTACAGTTGTCTGTGTTTGTGCTTCAACATTTATTATTTAAAATATAATTATCCGTAAAATGTTACGATATTTTAATTGTTATTCTGCTATTTGAGGCGAAACCCAATCTATTAAGTTAACAAGTTGTTAATGACAACCATGCAAACAAATCAAGTAGTTCTCGAGTTATAAGTGTTAAATCAAACCGTCACAATAGAAGGCAGATAGAAGGTACTACCCATGAGGGATCTATCGAAACTATATGCTTTATAGATTAAACTAATACATTATGGAATTCAAAATACAGGCTTCATTCACTTTTTGATCAATTCTAACTTCCGCGTGAGGTTTTTTTTACCTTTAACTTTTTAATTTTTAGACTGAGTAAAATTATCTATTATTTGAACTAAAAATAAAATAAAATGCAGTGGCGCAAGTACACTACCTTGCAGCACACTAGCTTTAAAGCGGTCCAGTTGTCAAGCTGGTCCATTTGCCTAGCAAGCAGGAACATCACCAAGCCACCGTATAAATATGTAAGGGAAGCTAAATCTAGTAGTCGGTCGGTTCATTGATTTTCACACCGAGACAAATGTAAAATAAGCAAATAAAATTTGAAGAAGTCCTAATTTTTTTTTTTAATGTTTATTTAAAACACTTACCTTTTTACGGGTATTACCTACTCTGGTTCATACTTTGATGTATGTGTAACATTAAATGTATTTTGTGATCACTTTAGTATTCGATCAAAAAGTTTGAGATATCCTAGATAGACATTGCCTATAATACACTTCTATAGGCTCCGGGTTCGATTCCCACTGGGACGTACAACTTATTTGATATTTCATTATAATGAGGATAATTATCAGGCACTACGGTCAGAGAAAACATCGCGATTAAACCTAGGTACATGACTGGATGACTTTCTAAAATGCTCATCCAATCCGAACTAAGCCAGTGTAGTGGACAACGCCTTAATCTCACAAATTATCTAAGGAAGAAGGCATGCTCAACTGAGTAAGATGTTAATAGGCTTCTTTTCTATAATAAAACAAATAAAGAGTATGCTTAGTTCACCCTAGATATACCAATAACGTTAGTCTATGGTTGAATAATTCATATTCAGCAGTAAAATTTTTTGTTTTTTACCTAGGGCAGATATTTTTAGGGTGGAAGATTTTCCCGAGAAGGATTTTTTGATTTTCCCGTTAACTGTATCATTAACAAAAGACAATCAAAGCGGATGTATCAGTCAGAAATAATAATGTAGGTATATCACGTTTTATTAAAATAAATTATGAGGCATTTACATTTTAATGGATTTGCCGTTCGCACACAAACACGACAAATGCCAGAATATGACCAAAGCCGTAAATCAAGAATAACTCCTTAAGTTCCAATAGTGTCAATTTACTATCTTTGGGCGGCATTAAAAAATGACATTTTATTCTTTCAAAAAACTCCAGATGTTTCATATACCTACTTAGAAGTCCAGCATTAAGTAATCTTTGTAGACTTCTATTAATTGGGTCCAAGAGCGGAGAACCTTTTTGAAAATACATTGTATGGAATGCGATCCCAATTGGGTTTGGTACTTTATACAAGTTTAAATCTCCATTAATAGTAGCGTATCTCCACATGACATGATCATAGTTGAGGTCTGTTGTAATGGTATACATTGGCATGGATCTAGTTGCATTAAGCACCGCGTAAAGGCAGTCAGATTTATCTTGACAAAAGAGCATTTGAGGGTTTTTACTGTTTCGGGTCCACTGTGAATCTGGTACTTGAATCTGTAAGTACTTAGCGTAAATCTCAGCTGGATCGTCTACTTGCCTCGCGTGAAAAGGCTGAGTACTCGCGCTAGTTATTGAAGCCTGGATCACACACGAGAAGATGTTGATGAAAAGTAAAAGCGTAAGCACTAGCACTCTGTTTGGAACAGTATTCATGATGCTGCTATTGCTAACAACATTTGAGAAGAAGTATCCAAAAACGATCACCATGGCGCGACTAGGATCCGATGGGTAGCCAAAGATTGACATTTTCTTAAAGATGACACAGAATATAACAAAAGAAAGAACAATTGATATGATCATTGAGAAACCTAGTTGACACCAGATGGACTCCCATCTATTAAGGAGTTCTGCTTTGTGTATGATAATTCTTGTCAAATCGATTGTGTAAGGCAGAGTGTAGTCCAGACCTTCAGATCGATTCAGGGTCACCATGTAACCACCTAAAACAGCATCGTATTTACCAGCGCGTACATCCTCAAACACATTATATGAACCTTGAGAATAATTGTTGGTTTCAAGGCTTAAATAATCAATTAAAACACTTTTAGAACCAAGTATTTGATCTAGCCATAAAAGCATCATCTGTTCAATTCCAGCTCGCTTGTTGGTGTCAAAATTAATAAACGGCCATTGCTGGACTCCGGCAATACTATAGTTACACCCTTTCAAGCCTTTTTGGGGTTTAAAATCAGGAAATACTTTTAGAAGCGGCACTAATTTTGTGCATTGGGTTTGGACTCTCATTTGTTTTTCCGCAGGTCGGTTACATTTGTCCATGGCGTCATCAAAAGTATACAGTTCATAATCCTTGAAATTAAGACTATCCATAATTATAACTACGTCAAACACGTTCAAGCTCCACAAATATCCATAGGCTCCTTGGATCTGCGTGTACCTTTTAAATACGATGATGAACTTTGCTCTTGGATTCCAGAATATGTCATCACTTAAAAATGATATTATTTTTTTCAAATCGTTGACGTTTTTGCTGTTTATTATGTAAAGTAAATTAGAAACAACATTAAATGTAACGACTTCTTTGGTAAAGTTGTAATTTTGAGATACTAAGAGCATATTTAATTCCTGATGTAGCACCTTTGTTAATTTATTATTACAATTTACTAGAGTTACATCTAGATGATGATATGACGTATTTATTTTTAATTCTTCTGTATTTTGTATAATATTGGATATGCATCGATTCAAAATATTTGTACCGACTTCATTTTCAACGTTAGTTTTGACTTGACTTCTACATGAAGTTATTAATGTAAAAATTAAAATGAGTTGCTTCATTCTTCACGCACAAAGCGAAGGTTTTATTCATATGAAAAGTTTAAATGTAGTTAAACGTATTTCAGTTACAAAAGGCCATTAATTTCAAATCAATTTGATGATTGTAGTAAGTTTTTAACCATCAATGTTATTTTTCAAATAAATGGCTTTCGTATTAAAATCCGTCATAAAAGTAGGCAACGCAATTAGTTATCACAAAAGAAATAACGTTGTAGAATTTGACGCGCAACGAATAATTAATGAATATTCTATATATTATACACACCGTATTTTGTTGGTTGTACATAATGCACTACAGTATTAATTTTCAATGCAAATAGCATTAACTCTATCCAAAGCTAATTATTTGCAAAAATGTTTTTAATATCCTTTGCACAGTACTTTTTTTATGAAATCATATTTATAAAGACAAAGTAAAGGGTTATACGAGTTATAGCTTATTAGATGATTGACATTCCCAAGAGAAACTCCCAATATGACCGAAGTCTAGTATAAAAAGATAAAAAAAGCAAAGATAAAAAATAAACCAAAGAAGCAGAGTCCAAATCCATACGGCATGAAAAACAAGATTAATTATGTTTATAAATTACTAGTGGCCGCCCGCAACTCCGTTCGCGTGGAAGTCGGTTTCCCGTGGGAATGAGAAGTTTTCCCGCGGTAAAAAGTACCCTATGTCCTTTCCCAAGTTCAGTTCTTTCTTCATACCAAATTTCATCAAAATCGGTTCAGTAGTTAAAGCGTGAAAGCGTAACAGACAGACAGAGTTACTTTCGCATTTATAATATTAGTAGGGATTATATGTAGTTTTCCAACACTATTAACTAAAATAGTAGCCATATCATTTCATTAAATATAAAAGTTTAGCAGTATTTTAATTAAATTTAAGGTCCTACCTTAGGTTATCTAAAAGTTGGCATTTTATGCACAAACGTTAGCGTCTTCAAGCAAATTGAGAAGAAATGTGAAGTAAAGAATTTGAAAAACAGGGGAGGCAATTTACTCCCTTGTCGCACACCAACCATAATTAAGGTTTCAGTTTTAAGCATGATTTATAGCGAGGATATGTTGCCGGTGGCCTAGCGTGCAGAAACACAAACGAGCTTCAGTACCAGCAGATATCTAAATTATAGGATAAAATAAGCATCGTGATGTCAGTCACGTTATAAGATGCATAGCTTAAGTCTAAGAAGCCCTATATCATGTTTAACACAACAAGAAATACTTTAAAAAATATATTTCCGTTTCTCCATTATATTCGGGCATTCATTAAACCTCAATTATCACTTCATTCTAAGGTAAACTATTATTAATCACAGGTTCAGGGGAAGTGAATTTTCACTTGTACATCGAAGAGAGATTAATAGATTTGTAAAACACTATAATTTCGCCCGAAAATTCTAATACGTTTATTTTAGATGCGTGGAACCATTTGCACAAATTACCATAATTAGGTGTAAGTAGACTACGTCTAGGGAAGAATTCAATAACCTGAATTATAAAAAAAAAAATAAGAGATAAGCAAAGAGTAAGATTAATTTCCCTAACAACTGCGCGACAATGAAAGAAAAGACAAGTAACTTGTGAACTCATTTTGTAATAAAAACAGATTAAATATTAACATTTCTATAAATTTGCCTTTCGCATATAAACACGACAAATGCCAGAATATAGCCAAAGAGTAATATAATGAAAAGCTCCTTAAGTTCTAAAAGAGACAATTTACTTTTCTCCGGCGGCAAAAGAAAGTGGTATCTAATTCTCTCATAGTGCTCCAGATTCCTCATATAATTTCGTATAAGTCCAGCACCTAGTAATCTATGTAAGCCTCTATTAATTGGTTCCAGAAGAGGTGAACCTTTTTGTAAATACATCGTATGGAATACCATCCCAATGGAGTGTGGTAATTTGTATAAGTTTAAATCACCGTTAATAGTAGCGTATTTCCACAATATATGATCATAGTTAAGGTCTGTTGTAAGAGTATACAGGGGCCTAGATCCTGTTCCATTAAGCACTGCGTAGAGGCAATCCGAATTATCTTGACAAAACAACATCTGAGGGTTGTCATGGGTCAGCGCTGGCGGTGAATCTTTCACTTGGATCTGTAAGTATTTGGCGTAAATCTCAGCTGGGTCATCAACTTGCCTCGCTCGAAGAGGCTGAGTGCTCACGCTTGACATAGCAGCTTGAATCGCACACGAGAAGATGTTTATAAAAAGCAAAAGCGTTAGCATAAGGACTCTGTCCGAAATGGAGTTGATGATGTTGCGGTAGTTGCCAACATTAGAGAAGAAGTATCCGAAAACGATAATTATGTCGCGACTGTGGTCAAAAGGGTGGCCGAAGACTTTCATTTTTTTAGCGACGACACAGAATATTAAGAAGGAAAGAGCAATCGATATAACCATTGGAAAGCCTAGCTGGTGCAAAATGGCCTGCCATCTATTAAGCAGTCCCGCCTTATGTACGACAATTCTCATCAAATCGATTGTGTAGGGCAGTGTGTAGTCCAGACCTCTAGATATATTCCGGGACACCAAGTAACCTCCTACAACACCATCATATTTACCAGCGCGAACATCCTTCATCACTTTAGATGTACCTAGATAATAGTCTTTTGTTTCATGGACCAAATAGTCGATTAAAATATTCTTAGAACCGAATACTTGACCTAGCCACACAAGCATCATCTGTTCTATGCCAGGTCGGCCACCATTGCTGAAATTAATAAATGGCCATCTCTGAACTCCGGCAATAGTAAAGTTACAACCTCTTAGGCTTAGTTGACGTTTAAAATCAGGAAATATTTTTTGATCCGGAGCTAAGTTTGTGCAAAGGGTTTTTACTTTCATCCGTTTTTCCACCGGTCTGTTGCATTTATCCAAGGCATCACCAAAAGTGTATAGTTCAAAGTCCTTTAAAACTAGACTTTCTATAATAATAACTACGTCAAACACGTTCAAGCTCCACAGATATTCAAAGACTCCTTGCATCTGCGTATACCTTTTAAATACTATAATGAAATTTGCTTTTGGATTCCAGTATTTGTCATCGCTCAAAAACAAAAGTATTTTTTTCAAATCATTTATATCTTTGCTGTTAATTATGTATAGTATATTTGATAGAATATCAAAATTAACGCATTGTTTGGTAAAGTTGTAATTTTGAGTTACAAGAAGCATTTTTAATTCCTGATGCAGCTCCTTTGTTAATTTATTATTACAATTTACTAGAGTTACATCTAGATGATGATATGACGTATTTATTCTTAATTCTTTTGTATTTTGTATTATATTGGATATGCATCGATTCAAAGTATCTGTACCCACTTCGTTGAAATAGGTCGTTTTAATTTCACTTTTAACCATAGTAATTAAAGGTAGCAACAAAATAAACAGCTTCGTTTTCATGTTTAAAGCTAATGTGTGATTTGATGGAAAAAATAATAATCTAGTTACGATATTTCAACAAAAAAGGCCATTAACATCAAATCAATTTGTTCAATGAAGTAAGCGTTTATCCATTAAAACTAGTTTTATCAAATAAATGGTTTGGGGAATAGCAAGTTACAAATGTAGGAAACCCAATTAGGAATCACAATAGGAAATGCTTTTAAATAATAGGTGTAAAAATAATGAATTAACTTACAAGATTTTTTACATCAATAAAAATACTACTGGTAATGCTCCATTTTTAATTCGTTAGTTATTTTTTATGATATAGTTTACAGAAGTGATATACCTATTTGGAAACATTAAAAACGTTTTTTCAAAATAATGTCCTTGTCCAAAGAAATTAGTTTTAGTTTTCGTTAAAAATAAGAAGCACGACGTAGACACCATTATGTACAAAAATAATGTTATTTCACTTAACTCTCTTGTTTTGTGCCAGTCTCTTTCATACATATAGAGACCTGAACCGCTCTGCACTGCACCACACGCATATTAGCGCTTGAAATAAATATTGTTTTTTTATGATATAGGGAGCAAACGAGCATGCGGGTCACCTGATGGTAAGTGATCACCGCCGCCGACGACTACCCGCAACACTGTGGGTGTTGGGGGTGTGTTGCTGAGCCTTTGAGAAAATTGGGCACCGGATACCGCACTCACCGACCGAATAGCAAGGACATCGTCCCTACTTCACGTCGGTTTTCTGTGCGACGGTGGTATTTCACCGGTCGAGTCAGCCCAGTAATCGCTGCAGACAGAGCCTACAGCTAGACTCTACCACTCGAAAAATATTCAAACACTAACACCATACTTTGGGTAGGTACTCGATGAATCGCGCACTGTGGGACCGCACTGTACGTGGCATCAATTTTTTTTTATCGCACAAGCAAAAAACCGAACCACTGGGCTTGGGACTGCGAAAGCAATAAAATAACTGTCGCCATATCAACATCTAAAGTCGACAGCACTCCTGCACTGTGATATTTTTTACTTTCGAGTCTATAGGCAACCAAAAACGAAACGTTATGAGTTCGCGCAAGGATCGAACGGAAGATTTCACTTACAACAGTCGAGCAAAGTCGATATATTCTGGCTTGTAAGAATATAACTTCGCATTGAGCCTTAATCAAATCACAGCTAGCAAAACAAATCTCTCTTAACTTATCACGGCGCCACTCGTCTTTACACTTAGAGTTCATTTTTTTTATAATTTAAACCTAGAAGGATTACCATTAAAATTACAAAGACTATTAATAAGTAGAACCTACCTCCAACAACTGGATTCTTAGCGGGCCTGCCTCTCTTCTTCTTGACTATGGTAAACCTTTCATCTACAAACTTAGTCCATTCCGCATCCAACTTGCTCCATTGTGCTGGCTTTAAACCGGACTTCTCTATTACTTTACTCTTTGACACTTTTACTTTGTTAATTCTGAAAAAAAAACTCAAATGTATAAACATTGTACTATAGTGACAGACACTTAATAATGAAATTTTTTTAATTACTTACCGACCTGCTTGAAATACTGCCATACAAACATACTGAGGTAGGTTTAGGTCAATTTCCTGAAAAAAATACAACCTTTTTATAAATGAAGATTCTTAGGAATTGATGGATAATGAAATGATGAGTGAGCGGAAACATATGTAGGTGGTTTTACAAATGACTGGATTGGCTGATTGACGGATGAAAATAAAGAATGAAAAAACTATAAGTGAATGATGAATCGACAAAAAAAAAAACTTTTGGACTAGAAAATAATAATTTTGAGGGTATTTAGTTTCTCTGATCGGTTTCTATACTTGCATCTAATAAATAATTCTGTACAAAAAACTACAATTTACCACTTTAGCTTGTTTCCTGTACTCCTCCAGCACATTATCGGCTACTGCCTCCACTCCGCTGCACTGCAGGCTGGCGCACAGGATGGAGGTGGTGAGCTGGTCGCAGTTCAGCTCCAGCAGGTTTTCTACCACTTTGCGACTGTTGTTGTACTGCAGGGGTTTCAGGCCCGAGTATTTGATGGCTGACTTCTGAAAATTTGTATAGTTTTGGATTTTAATGCCTTTGTGATGTTCATTGAACTGTATGGTCAAAACGGCATACTTAGTTTAATTTGTTAGGGAAAAAGTGTCTGATTGATCTCAATCCAATTAGAACAATATAATGGTAAAATATATGAATGAAGTTTTGTAAAATAAAATATGCCCTAGTAAATAAATTTGATATGCTCTCTATCAAAGAGAGGCAGATGTAAAATACAAACAAGAATGAATGACAACCAGCTTAAATATCACTCAATAATGTTTTAAAAAATGTATAAATACTCAAGACTCAAGACTGGTGAAATCAGATTGTAACCCTGAAAATAGTAGATAGATAGCATAAACTTACTATATCTATTCCAGTTCCTAGGGCATTCGCAGCTAAGTTGAGACATATAACCACCTTTGCCGTATCGGTGATGTTGCTACCAGCCGTAGACTTCGTTTGCAATAGCCTCTCAAACTCTTCAGCTTTTCTAGAATTAGAAATCAAACTCAAGGGCTTTAATGTATAGTATGTTTAGTAAAAGTACTGAAAATGTACCCAGCATTGTTTCATTACAGTCTAAAATGTATGCAATTAATTTTATGATTACATTTACCTTTTAAGTTTTAATAAACAAATAAAAATCTAAGTAATTTACCTAAGAACTTTTTCATTATCACCAAGACCAAGTTTAGTAGCTATTAAATGCAGTGTTCTGTTAATAGACATTCTCGGTAAAATGTTATAATAAAAATTCCAGCATCTAACAATATTATGTCGAATTATTGAACTTTTGCAGAAAATAATTACACACAGCCCCCACAGTTTGGATTCGCGGTTCGCGGAGTAAATAGTGTCAATGTCAAGTGTCATTTTTTTTTTTTTTTTTGGTTCATTTGGACGTCGTTAATTGAAAAGGATCCAATCCACAACAACCTAGTTTTGAGAAATACAACTTTTTTAGTTCAAAATGTAATTCTTCTTTTATTTTTAACTTTAGACCATAAACTTTAATCATTAATCATTAAAGTTTATGCGCTAAAGTTAAAAATAAAAGAAGAATTACATTTTAAAACTAAAAAATTGTATAACTAGGTTGTTGTGGATTGGATCCTTTTCAATTAACGACGTCCATTTATTCCATAAAGGAAAAGGCAAAGGAAATTTTTATCCATACAGCCAAAAATGTCAAGTGTCAGTATCACGTCAACAAGACTTCATTCTGATTCAGAAAAACAGATGCTATGAATACTTGTTATTGTAAACACAATTTCTAACGGTAACCGATTGAAATCTCGAATTTCTGTTACCGGAACTTCCGAACCGGTTTTGTGAAACTTTGAAAAGCCAGATATAATAAATGACAACTTTATAAAATTCCTTTTTTATTTTTCCAGATGAATCAATTTCCAGATACACTAAAACCAAATTTTCAAAAATTATTTTTAATCTTCCCACAGGTATTCACATAAACCAGATATAGTTATAGGTTCTCCCCTAGTCCATTGTGTGGTACCTATAGTACAAGCTTTTGCTTAGTTAGGGCCACACAGTTGGTGTGTCAGTCTGGAGATTTATTTATTTATTTATAGTTATACCAGATTCTCGGAATATTTTTTTTTTGTTTCCCATCGTACCATTTTCCAAATAAACTATTACCAAATTTTCGTAATATTTTTATTTTGTTCCCATGCAATCATTTTCCTGATAAAATATTGCCAGATTTTCATAATATTTTTATTTGGTTCCCATTACTTCCCATACAATCGTGTTCCAGCTAAACTATTGCAATGGGAGCCGCTCTTTTCGCATAACGTCGATTGTCCTAAAATCGTTTGTCAATAATTATCATAATCATCAAAAAGCATAACACTCTTGCTTGTCGCATAATTTTTTCTTCACATAACTTTTAAGTGGCATAACAGTCTATAGGCATATTATTATTATTAGGCATAATAAATGAAATCCCTAATTTCATATCATAATTTAATTTGTCATAAGTATAGGAAAACCTATTTTTTTTATTATGATAGGTAACCATTTCTAACACTTACACTGCTTCATATACCCACCGAGTTGTGTGCGTTACTTGTTGACAGAAACCACTTCTACCAACAGACTAAGCGCTGCGGCAGTAGCATTCTAACCATGCTATTCTTATTTTTATTTGAAGGATCAAATTGGCAAAGAGGCAATTTGTCTAAAAATGTAATCTAATAATTTAAATCAAATTTGTATAAAAATATGAATATTTAAGACCTCACTTTATAATGGACATGCACAATTGCAATTTCTTACAGATTTGAATATTTTGTGATTTAATGCTTTACTTGCTTAGTACTAGTACTAGAAACTTTGCGGTTTAAACTTAATTATCTCATTTGATATTAAACTATTTCTTTATTTTTCTGAAGCGCAAAATATATATTTAAAACCGCTTCGAACACAATTTGAACATTTTAGCAGTAAACTTGCCACGCCCTCTTCTCAATCAATCATTCAATCAAAAACTGCAATAGAAAACAAACTTCACAAAATCCAGCAGGCAGGCGACATGTTGATTTTTTCTAGGTTCTGTGAAGCCGATACGGATCGCTGTCATTGATACAAAATGTCTTTGTAGATATCAGGGTGTAGGTCATTTATTATTGTAGTATAATTTTATTAATCCGTGCTAAATTTTGTAACCTATACGGGTCGTAAAAGAGAAGAAGAGGATCCACTCCACCCAAGATAAGGGTGTGTATGCAGTGATGTTTGACCAATATAGATTTGTATCAAAATAATCCGAAGCTATTTATAAATATTATTTTCTCAGCTTTTACATTATGTTCAAACGTTAATAGTAACGTCTGGTCTAAAATTAACCCGTGAAAGTTTATAAATAATATAGTTTTTGATGGTGGACCGTGTGTTGAGTTGGGTCATATTCGTAAGGTTGCCATTTTTCGTGAGAATTCCTCCTATGTTGTATTATTGGGCGTGTTTCGAGGATTCCATAACCTAGCGTGGTGTGTGAGGTGTAACCGCGGTGTAATACGGCTCAGTGTAGTGTCGGGTGGTGGTTGCAAGTGACCGGGGTTTCCTCTGTGTGTCGGCGCCAGTGAGTGCTATAAGCAGTGTTGTGATGGTGTTTCAGGGTAGAAATGCAGTTGGTGGTGTCATTTGAGGGGAGGTAACTGGTGCAGCGAGGGTTGTGTGTGATGATGAGAGCAGTTTGAGCGGCACCACGGCTTCGTCGGTGGCAGGGGGCGCGCGGGGAGCGGAGTCTCCTTCGCAGGCCAACCAAGACACTGTGGATACACCTACACCTACCTGCTGGTGAGAATTTAGTACTTTTACTTATCAGAATTATATGTGACACTAACTTTGATATAGAGACACTGTTACTAGCCAACCAATGCCTAGTTACATCTTGAAGAATGCCTCTATTCTACCTTTCTTCAATTTTCCAATCTAATAAGAAAAGGTAATCTTCTAAAGGATTTTATTATTTTATATTATTAACTTGCCAATTCCTGCTTCATGATAAATGTTTACAAATTTGTGTCTAAAGCTGGTCTTTTTTTACCTCAATGTGGTATGTAGGTATCATTTTGATTTTCTTCTTTTGAAATGTTATGTTCTCCTTTTGTTACAGTTATTCGTAGGCCTATGTTTAACTTCTTTAGGTCAATTTATGTATATTCACTAATTTCCTGTTATGTAAAAGCAAATTTTTAAGTTATAACTACAATTATATCATCTTAATTACGGTAAAAGTTATGAGAACTTATTTTTTAAATTTCAAGCTAACTCAAATTGTTTGAATGCGGTTTTCGGTTATCTATTTATTTGCTATTTTGACACATCCTCATGTTACTTTTACCACTAACTAGGTTTGAAAATGTTTATTTAAACTTAATTTCAATGACCGTGGGTAACATTTATCTCATACAAGCACTAATAAACTTCAATCTAAGACAGAAAAGCCTAAACTGTAAACTAGTTCATGAAACAAATCTTGCAATCAACATAATTTCATAAAACAAGCAATCGCTCATGACCTTCGTTTGTAAATTTCTACAATAATTCCGTAACTTAAAACAGATTAATTGCCTGTGTCATTTCAACAATGCTAGTTAGTGTAGCTCCATTTTAGTTTTGCTTAATTTAAAATACTTCTAGTCTGAAAAATATAATTGAAACCAAATATGAAAAATATTTTTATTTTACATCAAATTTCTTTTCTCATTTTAGTGTATTACTGTATTAGTATTTTAGTTCCGACATGAATTTGATACATTTTAAGAATTTCCCACAAGTCTACGAGGCAGACCTTGAGAAAGCCACTAACTGTTGCATTGTTAGTAATAAGACTGTTTGCTATAATTGTTGCATTAGTGTAAATGTTATAAAGTTGGATACAGTGAGTCATTTTCAAATTTTTACCAAGATTTTCAAATGCACAATAATGAAGTAAAGAGTTTAGAAAATAATTCGATAGTGAAATAGCAATTTAAAATATTAGCACTTCACAATAGCTTCCCTCACATTTTTTGTGTATTTTTTTTATGTATGTTTTAAATTCGTACTTTTAATTGTCAACTTGTTTAAAAAATTACGAATTGTATACGAAAAGTTCTCAATTAGTTTATAGTTATCGAGTCGAATTTTTGTATATTTATTTCATTGGCCGTATTATTTAATACAGTTGAATTCTTTATAAAATTTACTACTTTTCTGCAAATGAAAAGTATTTTTGAGGCCTTGAATTTTTACGTTGCTGCATCGTAAATAGATAAGTTTATCCTTGAAAAAATCTGTTTTATTGCTTCATGTTGACGTCCTTCAGTCTACATCACGTGTCATTACATTTCTAATATCGAAGAGTTCAAAGAAAAGTCGATTCCTTCTATAACCTAGGCTATCGATTCTGAAGCTATAATATAATTTTACACGCATATTTATAAATGACGAGATCTATTTTTAGACGTCCCTTGTAGGTACCTACTTATATTCTCACGTTGGCGATTCTATTGTTTTTTTTTTAAGGAAACGAGTGTTAGTAATCAGCTATAGAAAATAATTGAATCACCTTTGATTCGTCCCAATATTACGATATCAGAATCGTATTAAATCCGTGAATTGATAATAAATAATCCAGCATCGAACTATGAACGTGATGTTATTTTTGGTTGTTATAGAAACGTTTAATTATGATTTAGAGTTAGGTTGTAACCCGAGTTAGCCTAATCGTGTCGTATAACCGCTACCGGCAGACGCTAGGCAATTAGCACCTATCTTTGCACAATAAGATGATAATCCAAATTTCACGCGTATACCACGCGGGCAGACTCCACTGGACATAATTAGACGGCTTCACATGGGGGACAGTCATGTTGTAGGTGTCTGATTGGTTACTAAATACGATGTCACAAGTCATAAATGCCAAATAACCAAAGATTTTGTCGCAGATCATGTTTTTTTTTCGTTAGAAATAAGGGTGCCAAATAGACGGACTCACACACAAACTTGACGAAGTATGTAACTTTATATTCTGTCTTGCAACATCGTTTGTATAACGAATGTACCTAAACTCTAGTGGTTTTCCTTATTTATAAAAACAGAACTTGTAGGTGTGAAAGTTCTTTCATCGATTCGATTAATCACAAAAAATATCAATTACAAAAGCTTTGCTGGAAAACCATCGAATATCCTTTTCAAATCGTCATACTCCTTACACTTTCGTTCCTGAGTGAGCGAGTTTAACGACACCACAGTCAGTACCAATGGAAAAATGTTAAGCATACCGCTTTTGGGAGTGACAAAGGCGACCATAATGACGCTATTAGCATTTTTGTTGCATTATCTACTACAATTGGTTGGATAATAGCCCTACAGCGCCGACCAACGTTACGCTTATCCATCAAGACATCAATGAGTGACGTCCAATGCTTTTCGTCTGTGTGTTTTCATACGAATTTTGGGTCGAGAACAAATGCCTGATGACTATGAAAATATGCAGGATCTGTCGTTTGATTCGTGTTAAAAGTTACGTAGTAATAGTAGACGTAAGGTTTAGCGGTTTTCCTTGTCGTACTTAATTTTTATCGGTATTAATGAAATTCCTTTGTGTGACTCCACTTATCATCATGAAGGCATTTTCATTGGTGGTGAAACGTGGTAGCGTTGGTACCACTGTCCTGCGTATTTTGAACGTTATAGTAACGATATTATATGTGTTTCGGCTGGAAGGCAGAAGAGACAGAATAACTACCATCGCAACCAATAACTTAAACATTCCAATTCTTTATCTGCAGGAGTGTAACTGAAGACGTTAATCACATCTACCATGAAATGGCCCAACTGCTTGTTTATCGCTTCATTACTTAAAAGCACTTTTCAATAATTTGTTAAATCGTCCTACTTCCTACTAATATTATAAATGTGAAAGTTTGTGAGGATGTGTGGATGTATGGATGTTTGTTACTCTTTCACGTAAAAACTACTGGACGGATTTGGATGAAACTTTGCAGTAATATAGGTTATACATCAGAATAACACATAGGGTACTTTATACCGCGGGAAAACTTCTCATTCCCACGGGAAACCGACTTCCACGCGAACGGAGTCGCGGGCGGCCACTACTCTATCATAAGTTTAACAACTTGAGACTACATAATTCCAATACATTCGTTCAATTCCCTACCTTATACCTTTACAATAAGGTTGATTATTGTTCTCAGGTGGGCGGCGTGGTCGGCCATGGGGTGCTTCGGCTCCCCGGGGGGGAAGAGCGGCGCGGAGGGGGACGACCTTAAGTCGCAGAAGAGGCGCAGCGATGCCATTACGAGACAGCTGCAAAAAGATAAACAGGTGTGTGCCGCTGTAGTTAGATACTATGGTGCCGATTCTACATTAAGAATCTCTAAATTAAACTAAAAATATTGCTATCACTTACTCAGCAATAGTATAAGAGAGAGATGGGTAATCATTTTAGTCCTGTCAAACTAAAATTTTCGTGCATTTCGACACGGCGCAAGCAAGCTTAGACTCGTCATCAGCGCATTTCGTCTAATTTTACAAAAATGTGGACTAAATTTAGTGAGACCAATATACCTGTCTTTATCTGATACGAAGTATGAGAAAGTGATGGCAATATTTTTAATTTAGTTTAGAGAGTATACTCAGAATCGGGGCCATAAGCTGTTAATCACAACAGCTTATATCTAACATCATAACTCAGTCATTTGACTTCTTCATCATCATTAATATCGGCCATAAGAAGTCCACTGCTGGACAAAGGCATTTGACATAGGTGGATTGATTATCATCTGAAAACTTTAAGACAATTTGCATCTATTACATCAAAGAAATATAGACTCTTATTTAGTATAGTAAATTGCCTAATTTGGTTTGGTTGACTTTTATTAGCTCAGCAGTTTGTATATGCAGTGAACAGTTAAGCAGAAGATTCCGTTCACCTCGTTCAGGGTGGATAGATGAACACGCGTGTCCGAGTATCTACCTTAGGGTGGCTGTTTCAGGGTGGATAAACGGAATAAGCCCTACTTTTATCTAAGCTAACTTTAATCCCACGCTAGTGAAGACAAAATATTCGAAGACTAACATTATCGTAGTGGTAGAGTCTAGCTGTAGGCTCTGTCTGTAGCTAGACTGTAGAGTCTAGCTGTAGGCTCTGTCTGCAGCGATTACTGGGCTGACTCGCCCGGTGAAATTCCACCGTCGCACAGAAAACCGACGTGAAGTAGGGACGATGTTCCTGCGTTTCATTCGGTGAGTGCGGTATCCGGTGCCCAATTTTCTCAAAGGCTCAGCAACACACCCCCAACACCCACAGTGTTGCGGATAGTCATGGGCGGCGGTGATCACTTACCATCAGGTGTCCCGCTTGCTCGTTTGCTCCCTATATCATAAAAAGACTAGTCTGTTATGATGTTATTGTTGTCCCCAGCTATACCGAGCCACGCACCGCCTGCTGCTGCTAGGCGCGGGCGAGTCGGGCAAGTCCACGATAGTCAAACAGATGAGGATCCTGCACGTGAACGGCTTCTCCGACAAGGAGCGCCGCGAGAAGATCGAGGACATCAAGAAGAATATACGCGACGCTATACTTGTGAGTGTAGCATTTACTGGAGAGGGTCATAGAAGTCTTTGAGTGGGATAAAATATGTTTCCATTTAGATTTGAGGTGATTGCCGAAATAATTTGTGAATGCAAGGATGTGTATTTAGACCCTACATCAAACTGATTTCTTAGAACAGCAAGTGTCAGTAGTGGTTCCCATTTGACAGAAGTTGTAAAGGAATCCTCTCTAGTTGTAGCCATAAGATATTTTTTAAAGACTAATGTTAAATTGTTCAAGTAAAAGCAAATGCTACTTGCTTAAAGGGTATCGCAAACGTATTTGTAAAATTATTATAAAACAATCAATCGATCGGTCAAAATTGTCATTGTTTTTTGTGCCGCATTTTTTACAAGATTTTGTATCATGTGAAATTTAATCAATATACATTACTACCTTTTATTCCAATTTTAAACTATTCAATCTATTAAATCTTATTCCTATACTAATAAAGTTTATATTAACTTGCAGACAATCACGGGTGCTATGAGCACTCTGACGCCGCCCATTCCGCTCGAAAAGCCTGAAAACAAGGCGCGGGTAGACTACATACAGGTAACAACTATTTACTTAAATAACTTAACCCTCTAGTAAAGTTAATATTATGTTTTGTCTTTGTCTTTTAATGGAGTAATGAAATGGTTTTGTCTCTGTCTGTCAGAATTATTGTCGCGTTGTTTTAATTGTTATATATTTTTAGATGTATTGTTGATAGTGCATATAGTTAAAAGTTACCGGCTTCCGGATTTTGCTATAAATTTTAGTATTTGCTTGTGACAATTCCGAGTTCAAACTATCTAAACTACGAAATACGTTTGTAATAACGAAAAGAGACAGGAAAAAAAATCAAAACAAATTTCGAAATCCTCTTACTGTCTCTATCATTTCCATCAAATTTCAAATGGGTTATAGCTTGACTTATATGAAATATACTTATAGTCAAATTCTGAACTTTTGCACACAAGACGTAATTAATCCCTACTAATATTATAAATTCGAAAGTAACTCTGTCTGTCTGTCTGTCTGTTACGCTTTCACGCCTAAACCACTGCACCGATTTTGATGAAATTTGGTGTGAAGAAAGAACTGAACTTGGGAAAGGACATAGGGTACTTTTTACCGCGGGAAAACTTCTAATTCCCACGGGAAACCGACTTCCACGCGAACGGAGTCGCGGGCGGCCACTAGTATTATATACAACCTAATTTCCACAAGTATGCCTACAACTACTTCTAAATTACCCGTACAAAATAGTGTCTCACAACTACTACTACTACTAAATGATTAGATACAATTTTCCATAGTGTGTAGTGTAGTGTAGTGTGTAGTGGGGGCGAACTTATATCCCTTATTTCCACTTAGGACGTGGCATCTCAGCCGGACTTCGACTACCCGGCGGAGTTCTACGAGCACACGGAGCAGCTGTGGAAAGATTCGGGGGTTCAGAGGACCTTCGAGCGCAGCAACGAGTACCAGCTCATCGACTGTGCCAAGTAGTACGTATACTGAGAGATATTTGAATAAAATCAGCGATGTTAGTATGTAACCGAAACTATCGGATATCCGATATCCGTAATCCAAAATAAAAGTTTCGGATAGTATCAGATAGGGGCGGAGCCTGTTTGACGTTATGACAAGCGCGACGGCTGACACAGGGAATGAAAAAAGATTTTTTAAGCTTAAATACTATTTAACTTTTAAAATTCCTTAAAAAGCTGATATCCGTAACCGAAATTATCCGAAACTAGCGGATAATCCGAAATTATTTCATATCCGATCCGTATCCCTATCCGGTAAAATAATTATTCCAATATCTAATATAAAAAACAACTAATATTATAAACGAGAGAGTTTGTGTGTATGTATGGATGTTTGTTATTCTTTCACGTAAAAACGATTGGACGGATTCAGATGAAACTTTGCAGTAATATGGGTTATACATCAGAATAACACACAGGAAACCTCCTTATTCCCACGGGAAAACGACTTCCACGCGAACGGAGTCGCGGGCGGCCACTAGTCAGTAATAATTAATATAAATTAATCTAAAATTCTTTGTCGTTTCCGTCACTACCATGCATGTTTCATTTACCTACCTATACCACTTATCCATGTATAATAAACCATCTGTCTATTCCCCCCAGTTTCCTAGACAAGGTGCACATAATAAAGCAGCGCGACTACACGCCCACGGAACAGGACATCCTGCGGTGCCGAGTGCTGACTTCGGGCATCTTCGAGACGCAGTTCGTCGTCGATAAAGTCAATTTTCAGTGAGTAACATCATAATTATTATTATAACTTCTTAGATTTACGCGTTCACTATTACCCACAGTGACCACGACATTTGCAAAATGGCCGAAACGTCGGTTAAATAAAAATAATAAACGCGTAAAACCTGTTAAAATGAGTTTAATTTTAAGTCATAATTATTATTATCATTTATTTACTAAGAATACAGGCTTATAACAAACAAACAACTATGTGGTAGCGGTGGGTATAGCCTATGTTGGAAGCAACATAGTGAATCAAAAAGTATATAAGA
The DNA here is from genome assembly GCA_916618145.1 of Emmelina monodactyla. Taxonomy (NCBI): domain Eukaryota; kingdom Metazoa; phylum Arthropoda; class Insecta; order Lepidoptera; family Pterophoridae; genus Emmelina; species Emmelina monodactyla. The sequence goes on along the minus strand of OU745323.1, from coordinate 3,423,017 downwards.
TTACATGGTACAGTCTGAAATCGAATGAAATAAAGTCGAGTATACTAAAAGTAATGTAATTAGTTATCATCATATAGTTTTAATATTAAGTGTTAAGTTAATTTCAAGGTTGGCTTTTAGAAACGGTGGATTGAAATGAGGTCAAAGTTATTGTAACATGTTTGTCATACATAATTATACTTTTCATATAGAACTTTTAACTTAAGACATTAGACCTAATTTGGGAAAAAAACATTAAAATAAAACTTATGCTATTTCTTTAAACTAATTTGAATAATTTAGGGTGTAGAATGTCTTTAAATTTCATAACTAATTGATACTCTCCCAACATTAAGCTCTACCGACATTTGGTCCTGCTAAAAATTGTTCCTACCTATTATTGTTCATCCGTCTATAATTGGTCTTGTTCACATTGGTAATTTGCCATTTGGTTACCTGCCGACATTTGGTTCTACTTACTATTGAGCATCTGTCAATAATTGTTCTTGTAAACATTTGGTAGTCTGCTAACATTTGGTTCTGCTAATATTTGGTCCTGTTAACAATTGATTATTTGACAATAATTGTTTTTGTTAACCATTGAATATCTGCTAATATTTGGTCCTGCCAACATTTAGTCATCTGCCAATATTTGGTCCTGCCAACAGTTGGTCCCCTGACAATAATTGAACCTGTTAACAATAAGGTATCTGCTAATAGTTGGACCTGCCAGTATTTGGTCTTGCCAATAATTGGTCATCAGCCAACATTTTTTCCTCTCAACAATTAGTCATCTAACAATAAATGTTCCTGTTGAAAATAAGTTATCTGCCACCAATTGGTCCTTCCAATATCTGGTCCTGCCAACAATTAGTCATCTGCCAATATTTGATCCTGCCAACATTAGGACTCTGCCAACAATTGTCACCTGACCGTAATTGTTCCTGTTACCAATTAGTTACCTGCCAATAATTGGTCCTGCCAATAATTGGTCCTGCCAATAATTAGTCCCGCCAACAATTGTTCCTGCCAATAATTAGTCCTGCCATAACTAGTCCTGCCAATAATTAATCCTGCCAATAATTAGTCCTGCCAATAATTGGTCCTGCCAATAACTAGTCCTGCCAATAATTAGTCCTGCCAATAATCAGTCCTGCCCATAATTAGTCCTTCTTTTCCCCCAGCATGTTCGACGTGGGCGGGCAGCGCGACGAGCGGCGCAAGTGGATCCAGTGCTTCAACGACGTGACGGCGATCATCTTCGTGACGGCGTGCTCCTCGTACAACATGGTGCTGCGCGAGGACCCCACGCAGAACCGGCTGCGGGAGTCGCTCGACCTGTTCCGCTCCATATGGAACAACAGGTGAGGCGGTGGTAGCTGAGTGTAATATACAGGAGACAAGTGGATCCAGTGCTTCAACGACGTGACGGCGATCATCTTCGTGACGGCGTGCTCCTCGTACAACATGGTGCTGCGCGAGGACCCCACGCAGAACCGGCTGCGGGAGTCGCTCGACCTGTTCCGCTCCATATGGAACAACAGGTGAGGCGGTGGTAGCTGAGTGTAATATACAGGAGACAAGTGGATCCAGTGCTTCAACGACGTGACGGCGATCATCTTCGTGACGGCGTGCTCCTCGTACAACATGGTGCTGCGCGAGGACCCCACGCAGAACCGGCTGCGGGAGTCGCTCGACCTGTTCCGCTCCATATGGAACAACAGGTGAGGCGGTGGTAGCTGAGTGTAATATACAGGAGACAAGTGGATCCAGTGCTTCAACGACGTGACGGCGATCATCTTCGTGACGGCGTGCTCCTCGTACAACATGGTGCTGCGCGAGGACCCCACGCAGAACCGGCTGCGGGAGTCGCTCGACCTGTTCCGCTCCATATGGAACAACAGGTGAGGCGGTGGTAGCTGAGTGTAATATACAGGAGACAAGTGGATCCAGTGCTTCAACGACGTGACGGCGATCATCTTCGTGACGGCGTGCTCCTCGTACAACATGGTGCTGCGCGAGGACCCCACGCAGAACCGGCTGCGGGAGTCGCTCGACCTGTTCCGCTCCATATGGAACAACAGGTGAGGCGGTGGTAGCTGAGTGTAATATACAGGAGACAAGTGGATCCAGTGCTTCAACGACGTGACGGCGATCATCTTCGTGACGGCGTGCTCCTCGTACAACATGGTGCTGCGCGAGGACCCCACGCAGAACCGGCTGCGGGAGTCGCTCGACCTGTTCCGCTCCATATGGAACAACAGGTGAGGCGGTGGTAGCTGAGTGTAATATACAGGAGACAAGTGGATCCAGTGCTTCAACGACGTGACGGCGATCATCTTCGTGACGGCGTGCTCCTCGTACAACATGGTGCTGCGCGAGGACCCCACGCAGAACCGGCTGCGGGAGTCGCTCGACCTGTTCCGCTCCATATGGAACAACAGGTGAGGCGGTGGTAGCTGAGTGTAATATACAGGAGACAAGTGGATCCAGTGCTTCAACGACGTGACGGCGATCATCTTCGTGACGGCGTGCTCCTCGTACAACATGGTGCTGCGCGAGGACCCCACGCAGAACCGGCTGCGGGAGTCGCTCGACCTGTTCCGCTCCATATGGAACAACAGGTGAGGCGGTGGTAGCTGAGTGTAATATACAGGAGACAAGTGGATCCAGTGCTTCAACGACGTGACGGCGATCATCTTCGTGACGGCGTGCTCCTCGTACAACATGGTGCTGCGCGAGGACCCCACGCAGAACCGGCTGCGGGAGTCGCTCGACCTGTTCCGCTCCATATGGAACAACAGGTGAGGCGGTGGTAGCTGAGTGTAATATACAGGAGACAAGTGGATCCAGTGCTTCAACGACGTGACGGCGATCATCTTCGTGACGGCGTGCTCCTCGTACAACATGGTGCTGCGCGAGGACCCCACGCAGAACCGGCTGCGGGAGTCGCTCGACCTGTTCCGCTCCATATGGAACAACAGGTGAGGCGGTGGTAGCTGAGTGTAATATACAGGAGACAAGTGGATCCAGTGCTTCAACGACGTGACGGCGATCATCTTCGTGACGGCGTGCTCCTCGTACAACATGGTGCTGCGCGAGGACCCCACGCAGAACCGGCTGCGGGAGTCGCTCGACCTGTTCCGCTCCATATGGAACAACAGGTGAGGCGGTGGTAGCTGAGTGTAATATACAGGAGACAAGTGGATCCAGTGCTTCAACGACGTGACGGCGATCATCTTCGTGACGGCGTGCTCCTCGTACAACATGGTGCTGCGCGAGGACCCCACGCAGAACCGGCTGCGGGAGTCGCTCGACCTGTTCCGCTCCATATGGAACAACAGGTGAGGCGGTGGTAGCTGAGTGTAATATACAGGAGACAAGTGGATCCAGTGCTTCAACGACGTGACGGCGATCATCTTCGTGACGGCGTGCTCCTCGTACAACATGGTGCTGCGCGAGGACCCCACGCAGAACCGGCTGCGGGAGTCGCTCGACCTGTTCCGCTCCATATGGAACAACAGGTGAGGCGGTGGTAGCTGAGTGTAATATACAGGAGACAAGTGGATCCAGTGCTTCAACGACGTGACGGCGATCATCTTCGTGACGGCGTGCTCCTCGTACAACATGGTGCTGCGCGAGGACCCCACGCAGAACCGGCTGCGGGAGTCGCTCGACCTGTTCCGCTCCATATGGAACAACAGGTGAGGCGGTGGTAGCTGAGTGTAATATACAGGAGACAAGTGGATCCAGTGCTTCAACGACGTGACGGCGATCATCTTCGTGACGGCGTGCTCCTCGTACAACATGGTGCTGCGCGAGGACCCCACGCAGAACCGGCTGCGGGAGTCGCTCGACCTGTTCCGCTCCATATGGAACAACAGGTGAGGCGGTGGTAGCTGAGTGTAATATACAGGAGACAAGTGGATCCAGTGCTTCAACGACGTGACGGCGATCATCTTCGTGACGGCGTGCTCCTCGTACAACATGGTGCTGCGCGAGGACCCCACGCAGAACCGGCTGCGGGAGTCGCTCGACCTGTTCCGCTCCATATGGAACAACAGGTGAGGCGGTGGTAGCTGAGTGTAATATACAGGAGACAAGTGGATCCAGTGCTTCAACGACGTGACGGCGATCATCTTCGTGACGGCGTGCTCCTCGTACAACATGGTGCTGCGCGAGGACCCCACGCAGAACCGGCTGCGGGAGTCGCTCGACCTGTTCCGCTCCATATGGAACAACAGGTTAGATAATTATCAAATTTCGGACATGGTATGTATGACTTAATTGACTGCAAGTAAAATCTACTTTAACCCCTTAGAAGGAATGTATCGTATTACCAATCACCCTGTATAGTAGACAAGTGGATCCAGAGCTTCAACGACGTGACGGCGATCATCTTAATAAGGGAGATACCGCGACTTCGTCTGCAGTAAAAGTGATTTTTTAGTGGAAATGAGACTTATTCCCGCGGTAAAAAGTGGCCCATTTTCATCTCAGGCTGTTAAACTATGTCTATTCTAAAATTAATTATGACTTTTTCACATTCATAATATAAAATAAGGATCTTATTTACTAACACGCTAGTAAACATTGAATTGAACACCTACGTTCAAATCATCAGACTTTTTACCACCAACAAATAAATCTAACCAGAGATGTTAGGGAGCTCCGTAACCGTAACCGAAATTATCGGATATCCGAGTATCCGTAACCAAATCCGAAATAAAAGTTTCGGATAGTATTGGATAGGGACGGAACCTATTTGAGTCAAGTTATGACAAGTTGTTTTGACGCGTGGTCGATGACAAAGGAATTTTGATGACAAAGAAATTGAAATTCCTTAAAAATCTACTATCCGTAACCGAAATTAGCCGAAACTAACGGACAATCCGTAAAATTATTTCATATCCGGTATAACATTAATTCCAATACCCGTATCCAATCCGTATCCGAAATTTTCTATCCACAACATCCCTAAATCTAACCATCTGCCCCCAGATGGCTGCGCACAATCTCGGTGATCCTGTTCCTGAACAAGCAGGACCTCCTCGCCGAGAAAGTCCTCGCCGGCAAGTCCCGCCTCGAGGAGTACTTCTCCGAGTTCTGCCGGTACAGCACGCCGCCGGACGCCGCGCCCGCCGGCGACGCGCCCGAGGTGGCGCGGGCCAAGTACTTCATACGGGACGAGTTCCTGGTAAGAACTACATGTGTTGTCATTATCATTGAGAGTGGTAGGAGTCTGGGACGAGTTCCTGGTAAGATAGGTTATATATTACATGGTATGTTCATGAGGGACGAGTTCCTGGTAAGCAGACTTGATAGGTTATCTATTACATGGTATGTTCATCCGGGACGAGTTCCTGGTAAGAATAGGTTATTGTCGCGTCTCCAGAACGCGATGGGGGTTGTAGGTAGAAATGAAGACAACCCCAGGTACAAATTTTAAACAGTATATTGGAGATACCAGAGATTTTACAAAATGATGTTGCTTGTTCAATCGTTAACGGAATAGTGACATATAAAAAAGAATATAAAATTAAGTAGGTAGGACGACGTTGACAGTTGGCCGGGTCCCATTGTTGTATATTTGCTATTGGAATTCATAAGGCGCGTGCGATGCGCCAACATCCTCCCCGCGTTGAAACATCGCAGGAGGTTTCAAATCCTTTGGTGGCAGGCAGGGGGCATATCCTGGTAAGAGATCTTCTGATGATGCCCCGCGTTGTACGGATATCAGCGACGCGAGCGATATTATCTGATCCATAGATAAGTTGATGGACTCGACCAAGACGCCAGGACAACGGCGGCGTGTTCTCCTCTTGGATTAACACCAGGTCACCGAGCTCTAGCTTTCCCTGGTTTTGACGCCACTTGGTGCGCGCTTGCAGGCCGCGGACGTATTCGTGACTCCAACGTTGCCAGAAGTGTCGACGCATTTGTTCCAGTCGAGCGTAGCGTTGCAGGCACGGCGCTCCGTCGTCGGCGGCAGGGGGCGCCTCAGGCAGCGATGTGAGAGGCCGCCCGATCAGATAGTGCCCTGGGGTGAGGAAAGATAGGTCGTCAGGACAGGAAGATAGAGGACATAGAGGGCGACTATTGAAGATCGCTTCTATTTGTGCTAGGAGAGTAGAGAACTCTTCATAATTAACATATGAATTGCCTAATACGCGTTTTAAATGAAATTTGCATGATTTAACGCCTGCTTCGGCTAGGCCGTTAAAGTGCGGGGCATACGCCGGAGAGAAGGTGAATTTAATGCCGTCTTGTGCAAGTGAACTCTGCACCGTCGTACCGTTGGATTTGATAAAACTGCCTACTTCTTTGGCTGCAGCTACAAAGTTACGACCGTTGTCGTGACCGTGAAATAAAGCGTCGTAGCGTAAGCAGAAAAGCGTCCTTCGAAAGCTCGGTTACCGCTTCTAAATGGATCGACTTGTATCTCAAGCAAACAAAGATGCACAGGTAACATTTCATGGTTCGAGCTCCGCGCCCCTTTCGATTTAAAATCAGAAAGGGGCCCGCAAAATCTAAAGCGACAGTTAAGAATGGATGGTCGGGAGTGAGGCGCTGCGCCGGCAGGTTGCCCATGGCCGGCTGCAGCGGCGCGGCGCGGTGCCTCGCGCAGGTGACACACGCGCGCACGGCGCGGCGCGCGCACCGCCGCCCCGCCAGCGCCCACACGCGCGCGCGCACCGCCGCCAGCAGCAGCTGCGGGCCCGCGTGCAGCAGCCGCGCGTGCTCCGACGCGAACACCAGTCGCGTCAGCGGGTGACACTCGGGCAGCACGATGGGATGCTTCTCCTCGTAGTTGTGCGGCGACGCATCGATCCGACCTCCGACGCGAATTACCTCATTCGCATCTAAAAATGGCGACAAATGTAAGAGAGAGCTCTTTGAGTTTAACGGTTTGCCCTTTCTTAATGTGTCGTATTCGACAACGAACGATTCCATTTGCGCTAGTTTACACAAACTGATAAAAGAATCATTTAATTCTGGTGCAGAAAGCGGGCCACTCAAGCGACCTATGGCACGCCTAACATTGTAAATAAATCGTCTCACGTAAGCAAACGCACGTTGTAACTTACTTAGCCTAGAATAATTATTGAATTGTATTATTGAATTATTTGTAATTGTAGGGAAAGTTAATAAAGATTTGCCTTTTGTTTCTGGTAAGTCGGCTTTAATGTATTCATCAGCTGGCAAATATTGTGGAGGCTGAGTTAGAAAAGTGGGGCCTGCCCACCATAGGCTAAGGTCACGCATGTCTTGTGGCTTTACTCCCCGCGAAATGAGGTCGGCTGGGTTCTCGCCGGTAGGTACATACCGCCAAGATTGAGCGTCTGTCAACTCAGTGACTTCGGCAACTCTTTAGCGCACGGGGATTGCTACGGATCCACCCTAACACGACCTTGGAGTCGCACCAATAAGTATGACTTTGAATTTGGTACCTCAGCGAGTCCAACACTGACTTGTGAAGCCGTGCCGCTACTACCGCTGCACATAGCTCGAGCCGCGGTATTGTAGTCGGCTTCAACGGGGCTACTTTGGATTTAGAGCACAGCAGCCTTCCTGAAACATTGCAGTTAGATTTACATACAACATAAATACAAGCTCCGTAGGCGGTTTGAGAGGCATCACTGAACGTGTGCAGTTCAATAGAAATAGGTGAGTCGCAAATGACACGCCTAGGAATGTTGAGCTGTAACAATGAATTTACGTTAGAAATAATACTGTACCACTCGGTGGCTACCTCTTGTGGCACAGGTTCATCCCAAACTAATTTCAGCAACCACAGTTTTTGCAGTATCATCTTGGCCTTTATTATGCATGGACTGAGTAAACCAATAGGGTCGAATATTTTAAATATTGTAGACATCATAATTCTTTTGGTTAGATTATTTATATTATTATTATTTTCAAAGATTTCGTTATTAATTGGGAAATTGAATGTATCTAAAGAAGGCTCCCAACCAAGACCCAAAGTGCTAGATGACTCACTTAAATACAAATGACTTTGCTCGTTGGGATTTGACGCCTCACTGATGATAGGTGAGTTTGACTTATACTTGCGTAAGTTAAAACATCCTGTTTTAAGCTGTTTTGATATTGCTTGCTGCAGAGATACTAACTCATCTTCACTATCAGCACCTGTGATAAGGTCGTCAACGTAAAAGTCGTGTTGAATCACCATCTTAATGTGTTCATCAGCGCATTCTTCACCGACCTGCCATAGACAGCGTGTGCTCAAAAAGCTTGCACTCGCCGTGCCATACGTGACAGTTTTGAGCTGCAATGTGCGGATAGGTTTTGACTCGTCTTCTCTCCATAATATCAACTGCAGATTGCGTTGATTCTCATCTATCTCTATCTGACGGTACATCTTCTCGATGTCACCCGTCAGAAGGTATTTGTAGTAACGCGCTCTGATGAGTATGGAGAAAAGAGAATCTTGTATGGTTGCGCCTACCTGCTGGATGTCGTTGATGGACATACCGGAGGTGGTACGAGCCGAACCGTCGAACACAACTCGCAGTTTCGTCGATTCACTGCTCTCTTTGAGAACCGCGTGATGACACAGATGATATCTGGGACCTGAAATTGGTTGATAATTATAAGTTAAGTGGCCAAGCTCATGATACTCATTGATAAAATCTACGTATTGCCGCTTAACATCTGGTTGGCGTTTGAAGCGATTTTCTAAATTTATAAATCGCCTTCTTGCCATTTGATAGGAGTCGCCGAGACAATCGGGCTCATCTATCAAGGGAAGCTTGACAACAAATCTTCCTGATGGCTTACGCGTCGTTGTTTGTTTAAAGTGTTGTTCACACATGTCATCATCACTCAGCACTTTAGTTTCTGGAACTTCTTCAAGCTGCCAGAACTTGCACATTTGCTCATCAATGTCAGCTAGAGGTGACGAGGCATATTGTGCCGAGGAGTGATACATTTGGACATGCTTAGACCTTATGTTTACTGTCGAACTCATGGGTACATAGTTGCCCGCGACCAACCATCCTAACTGTGAGCCTATAAGTATAGGTAGGTGTTTGCCTAGCTGCTTACGCTTAGGTCCTACTAAGCTCCAGAACACATCTGCCCCGAGGAGCATATCCACAGGAGCAGCCTTGTAGAAATGGGGATCGGCGAGTTGTACGTTCGCAGGTATATTTATTTCCTTTAGGTTGACACTAGTTTTTGGCAAGTTTCCAGTGAGCTCATTAAGAATCAAAAACGTTGATTCGACTCTAAAATTGTTGAGATTCGACTGGATGATGAGGTTACAATTTGTTGACGCTTGGTTTACACACGTATTGCCTATGCCAACAATATTTATTTGCATTGCATTTGGTTTAATGTTAAGTGCTTTAGACAGTGATTCCGTTATGAAAGAGGACTGACTGCCACAGTCTAATAGTGCGCGGACGGTGTGCCACTCATTTGCGTGCTGATTGTACACCTTGACCAAAGCCGTGCAAAGGAACACCTGGTGCGAGCCTTGCTCAGAGAATGAAACAATAGTTTCATTCTGTGGCTCGGAGCTAGTGCTTGAGTCTGCATTTATAGGAGTGTGCAAGAGAGTATTATGACGCCTCTTGCACTCTCGACAAGGCCCCAGGCGACAAGCGCGAGATGGGTGACCCGGTCGCAGGCAGTTCAAGCATAGGTTTGACTTGGTGGCAAATGAAATACGCTCGGAGACAGATTTAGCTTTGAATATGGGACAGTCATAAATTGGATGTCTATCCTGGCATACCAAGCAGGCGTAGCTATCCCGAGCTGCAGGCGTTTGTGTTAAAAAGGCAAGTGACCTGTTGTGCTTACGAGCTACGAACTGTGATTGCTTACGAACGCTGTTGATTTCCCCATTATTGGGCTTGCTAATAGCTTGTAACACATCCGCCCTGTTAATCAAAAACGTGTTAAACTCATCTAAAGTTGGCATATCGCTTAGATTATTGCGCTGCTCTTCCCACTTCATGAGAGTGTTACTATCCAGCTTGCTTGAGATTAAATAAACGATTAATGTATCCCACTGATCTGCAGGCTGGCCGAGACTACTTAATGCACGCAAGTTCTTCCTTACATCATCAACCAAGAATCGAAGGGTGCTTTCTGATTCGCGCTTCATAGGTTCAATGTCCAACAATGCCTTTAAATGATAATTAACTAATTGCCTTTTATTATGATACCTATCACACAATAACTGCCACGCAATTGGATAGTTCGCTTCAGAAATCTGAATGTTAGAAATAATACGAGCTGCATCGCCTTGCAAGTAACTTACTAGGTAATGATACTTGTGAATAGTTTTAATATGGTTGTTTTCATGAATCAGTGAGGTAAATGTATCATGGAACTCTAGCCACTGAAAATATGAACCATCGAACTTATTTATTTGAATCTGTGGCAACTTTAAACCCGAATAATGTTCGTTATTATGAGGATGGCATTGCGAAGATTGATTTGAGGAGCAGGACTCATTGTTTTTGTTGTTGAACCGCTCCAATATAGATTGAGAAGTAGCTATATTTTTTATGAAATCCTGCTCAATTCTATCGCGTTCATCTACCTCATTGTTCACGTTTACCGAATTCAACACCTCAATTTCCGATTGCAAGCCATCGAACTCAGTTAACAATAATTCAAACTTGCTCAACTTATAGGTTAATTCATTGATTTCAATAGCCGTTGGTTGTTCGATCAGTGCAACTTTGTCCAAGTAATTTCTAAATTTTGTTATTCGGCCCTTTACGGAACTACGCCGTGTAAGTAAATCGCGTAATTCTTTAGAAATTACTTGTTGTTCAACCGACATAATTAAAGCAAAACGTACGTTGAAACTTGGTTTGCTTGAAACTTACTTGTTTTATCGTAAAATAAAAATCCAACAGTACGACAGCACTTTATACACTTTACACAGACGAATATACACTATACAGGGTGATTGGTAATGCGATACATTCCTTCTAAGAGGTTAAAGTAGAGCTCATTTGCAGTCAATTAAGGCATAATATGCTATGTCCGAAAATTGATAATTTCTGAAATATGCAACATTTAAGATTTTTCATAAAAAACCCCATTTTCGAAGTTCAAATGAATCCTTTTAGTGAAAAATTCAAAATTGAGTTTAATGTTTTGTTGTTTAATGGTAGCTTGATAACTAAAATTACATTTTAGATTCAAATTTGCTAAAATTAATCGTCCTTATTTTAGAAAAAGTCAAGAAACCAAGAACAACTTTTAAAAAAAGTTAAGTCTTATTTCAATAAAAAGCGATTTTCTAAAAAAAAGTCCAAATAATGTTGCGTACAAATTACATAAAAAACTTCCCCAATTCATAAGCTATTCAAAAAGGTACATTTGTCATACTAAAACTAAGAATTTGATTGATATCTCTACTAATAAAAGAAGTTACCTCTCTCTTAGAACGCCTCTACATAGTGGTTACCGCGCACTTTTGCAGTGTTTTCTTTGATTGATGTCGACGTCTTGCACAGGGATAATGCAATAACATTTAAGATCTGCCGTTAAATAAATATTTGTTTTGAAAAGCCAAACCTTCAAGTGTGTAGCTTTTGCGGTTAATTAGAAAAAAAGAGTATGCTGAGTGCGGAAAAAGTTACTTCTATTAAAAGAAAGAAAGCTAACTACATCTTTTTCATGAATCACTACACATCACTTGTTGTTTTTTCTTTGGTCGATGTCGCCAACTCTTGTGGTGGTTGCTAGATTTCTGCGAAAAACATCTATCATTTCTTCGTCTACTTCGCCAAATTCGAGGTCTACTAGATTCACTTGTTCGAGCAGATACAGGCTTTATTTTTCTGAGACGTCGATACGTCCCTAAAAACACTCTAACGTTTGACACACGTCGATTACGGAAACGCAACAAGTACTTTTTTTCGCTGTAACAGCGTTGCCGTTACAATAAGTAAATAAGAAGAATGTCTGAGTATTCTTCATTACAAAAGGCCCTCGCCCACAGCAACTTATGGTAGCGATGCTGTCGTGCGTTCGCATCGATATCGTAGACTAGAAGTCGCTGACTGTTGCCTTCATAGTCACGATTCAGTCGCGATGCGTTAGTATTGTCTTTACATCGATACAGTTGCGATAATGTAGCGCGTTGCAAATTCGACTAGCATGTGTTTACTTAACGTGTGACAGCATCGCTACAAAAAGTCTTCGAAGGCAAGGATCTTAAATGATACCATTTCAAGAGTTCTTAAAGAAAATATGCAAAACTAACTAGTTTTCTTTTAATAGAGGTCACTTTTTTCGCGCTTAACACATTTTTTTCTATTTGACTGCAAAGGCTGCACACAACGGCAGACTTTAATGTAATGGCATTATCCCTGTGCAAAACGGCGACATCAACCAAAGAAAACACTGCAAAAGTGCGCTGTAATCGCAAAGTAGAGGCGTTCTAAGAGAGAGGCTACTTCTTTTATTAGTAGAGATATCAATCAAATTCTTAGTTTTAGTATGACAAATGTACCTTTTTGAATAGCTTATGAATTGGGGAAGTTTTTTATGTAATTTGTACGCAACATTATTTGGACTTTTTTTTAGAAAATCGCTTTTTATTGAAATAAGACTTAACTTTTTTTAAAAGTTGTTCTTGGTTTCTTGACTTTTTCTAAAATAAGGACGATTAATTTTAGCAAATTTGAATCTAAAATGTAATTTTAGTTATCAAGCTACCATTAAACAACAAAAAATTAAACTCAATTTTGAATTTTTCACTAAAAGGATTCATTTGAACTTCGAAAATGGGGTTTTTTATGAAAAATCTTAAATGTTGCATATTTCAGAAATTATCAATTTTCGGACATAGCATATTATGCCTTAATTGACTGCAAATGAGCTCTACTTTAACCTCTTAGAAGGAATGTATCGCATTACCAATCACCCTGTATAATTGCAAGAAATAGCACATTAAGTATCTAAATTCACCTTTTAATGCAAAAGATTACAATAACCGGCGCGCGAGCGAGCGTTAATGCGGGTGGATCGAGATTGTACTTTGGCCGAGACGCGCTCGCGAACGTTCGGCAAGCATAAAGTTAATATTAATTGATTGCAAACTCGTCTAATGCCCTTATTCGTTAAATAGATGATATAGTTACAAAGTACAAAACGTTAAAAAACTTGAGTTAGCAAAAAATCTATCAAATTAATTTAGTAGGGTAGCTCCAAATAAACCGCTTAATTAAATTGTACGTAGAAAATTGAGATTAAATTCGATTAAATAGCACAAATAGAATATAGGTAGGACTTAGGTAGGTACTAGTATGAGAATTGGGTAGATGGAATGCTGGGAAACAAGGATGGCACTTATCTGAGGGGCTGCGCTGGTGCTGCAGGCGGCACGCGATGGTTCCTCAGGTGAGATTCCTGGCTGCGTAGGCTGGCTGCGGTACTGCTGCTGCTTGGCTGCTTGGCTGCAAGCGGGATGTTGACCGGCTGCTACTTCCAGCTCGTGGATGATCTCACGTAAAGTGACCTTGCTTCAGTTATCTCCAAAGATTGCAAGTCCTGTCACGGTCGCCAATGTCGCGTCTCCAGAACGCGATGGGGGTTGTAGGTAGAAATGAAGACAACCCCAGGTACAAATTTTAAACAGTATATTGGAGATACCAGAGATTTTACAAAATGATGTTGCTTGTTCAATCGTTAACGGAATAGTGACATATAAAAAAGAATATAAAATTAAGTAGGTAGGACGACGTTGACAGTTGGCCGGGTCCCATTGTTGTATATTTGCTATTGGAATTCATAAGGCGCGTGCGATGCGCCAACAGTTATCATTACATAGTATCTTCATCCGGGACGAGTTCCTGGTAAGATAGGTTATATGTTACATAGTATGTTCATCTGGGACGAGTTCCTGGTAAGAACAACATAGGTTATGTTGTTCTTACCAGGAACTCGTCCCAGTGGTAGGAGTCTGGGACGAGGTCCTGGTAAGATAGGTTGTATATTACATAGTATGTTCGTGAGGGACGAGTTCCTGGTAAGAACTTCATGTGTTGTCATCATCATTGAAAGTGGTAGGAGTCTGGGACGAGTTCCGGGTGAGAATAGGTTATCATTACGGCTGGAGGAGTACTTCGCGGAGTTCTGCCGGTACAGCACGCCGCCGGACGCCGCGCCCGCCGGCGACGCGCCCGAGGTGGCGCGGGCCAAGTACTTCATACGGGACGAGTTCCTGGTAAGAACTACATGTTATCTATTACATAGAATAGGTTATCATTACATAGTATCTTCATGAGGGACGAGTTCCTGGTAAGAACTACATGTGTTGTCATTATCATTGAGAGTACTTCATCCGGGATGAGTTCCTGGTAAGAACTTGATAGGTTATCATCATCATTGAGAGAACTTCATCCGGTAGGAGTTCCTGGTAAGAATAGGTTATATGTTACATAGTATGTTCATGAGGGACGAGTTCCTGGTAAGAACAACATAGGTTATCATCATCATTGAGAGTGGTTGGAGTCTGGGACGAGTTCCTGGTAAGATAGGTTATCTATTATATAGTATGTTCATGAGGGACGAGTTCCTGGTAAGAACTACATGTGTTATCATTATCATTGAGAGTGGTAGAGTCTAGCTGTAGGCTCTGTCTGCAGCGATTACTGGGCTGACTCGACCGGTGAAATACCACCGTCGCACAGTAAACCGACGTGAAGTAGGGACGGTGTTCCTGGTAAGAACAACATATGTTATCATTATCATTACATAGTGTAAATCCAAGTCGCAGATTGTGTCTGTTTGTATGTTTGAACGCTAGCTACTACTAAACCAGAAGACGGATTTAAATGCGGTTTTCACCATCAATTAGGTAGTTTTTTCATTTAAATTTGTAAATAAAGAACATTCAGAAAAAGTTTATTTAAGTTAGCAAAATGCAAGGGTTCGCGAGCAAGTCGGCAGAATTACACCATTGCGAAGCGTGGGCGGGTCGCTCGTAGAATATATGGTTTAAAATATAATTTGTATCAGTGCGCTCGAGGTATAAAACTAAGTCTGTCATTAACCATTTAATAAATGCTATAAGGTAGTAGTAATAGTTGTAGATATCGTTTCTATCGAGGTTGAAAATAATTTCGTTATTACTGGTATGTACGGGGGTATATTATTATTATTATACTGGGTATCCAAAAAATACCATTTCAGAGCGACATGGCAAGTAGCTTTCTGTTTTCTCTAGAAGAGTTAAACATAGGCTACGTCCATTGATGATAAAACTTATAATTCCTAAGTTTATGTTAAATAACCAGTCTGAATGTGCATAAAATGAAGACATTTAAAATTAATGTGCCAGTTCTGTTAGCCCTAATGTCGCCCAGAGACGGTATTTTTGGGACTTTTTTTTTAAAGTGATTTAGGATGAAAATATACGTCGTATCTGTGCTCTGAATGGTATAAAACTAAGTTCGTCATTAGGGATAAGTAACTGGAGGTATACCGGGACCGTATTGTCGTATTGTTTACCTTATCGTGATCGCGAAATTGGTGCCGAGACTTGCGACTTCTCAATGGATATTTCGTATGGTCGCCATTTTTGTCTCAGTACCTTACCGGGACTTGCTTTGTCGCTTAGTTAAACTGTCAAGTTTGACAGTTAATTTCTTCAAATTGTCCGATAGAGGGCCGGGACAACGTACCTATCTCTACACGATTTAGATCGATATATCCACCACAATATCAAAGTAAACTTTTGCCAAGGTAAAACCGTACCTATATTATATCCGTCGCGATATTATACAACGCATGCATCTTCATAACAGCGAGCGTTTAACTAAGTAAACTAACTTACCTATCGCCGAGGGCAATGAGTGTCGTATATCCATACCAATAAGACTGTAATTCCCACCACAGCATGAAATAAAACTTTGCCAAGGTAAAATCATCTCTATCTCCCTAGAAATAAGAACGTAATTCCTACCGAATTATCAAAGTAAACTTTGCGCGCCTAGCGTAACTAAGTTAACTTAGTCACCGCCAAGGCAATGAGTGTCGTATTAACATACAAATAAGTTCGCAATTCCCACCTTGGCATCGCACTTAACTCTGCCAAAGTAAAATTGCTTCTATCGCCATACAAATAAGCTGTCAATTCCCGGCACAGTGTATAAGCAAGGCGTCGGGCGACGGCAAGCACTACTGCTACCCGCACTTATCACTTAAGTTAACTAAGTCACCACCAAAGCAATAAGGTGTCGTATCACCATACAAATAAGTTCGCAATTCCCACCTTGGCATCCAACTAAACCCTGCCAACGCAAACTCGTCTCTATCGCAATACAAATAAGCCGGTAATCCCCAGCGTATAAGCACGGCGTCGGGCGACGGCAAGCACTACTGCTACCCGCACTTCACGTGCGCGGTGGACACGGAGAACATCAAGCGCGTGTTCAACGACTGAGGGCAATAAGAGTCGTATCTCCATACTAATTAGACTGTAATCCCCACCTTGGCATCGTACTAAACTCTGCCAACGCAAACTCGTCTCTATCGCCATACAAATAAGCTGGTAATCCCCAGCGTATAAGCACGGCGTCGGGCGACGGCAAGCACTACTGCTACCCGCACTTCACGTGCGCGGTGGACACGGAGAACATCAAGCGCGTGTTCAACGACTGAGGGCAATAAGAGTCGTATCTCCATACTAATTAGACTGTAATCCCCACCTTGGCATCGTACTAAACTCTGCCAACGCAAACTCGTCTCTATCGCCATACAAATAAGCTGGTAATCCCCAGCGTATAAGCACGGCGTCGGGCGACGGCAAGCACTACTGCTACCCGCACTTCACGTGCGCGGTGGACACGGAGAACATCAAGCGCGTGTTCAACGACTGAGGGCAATAAGAGTCGTATCTCCATACTAATTAGACTGTAATCCCCACCTTGGCATCGTACTAAACTCTGCCAACGCAAACTCGTCTCTATCGCCATACAAATAAGCTGGTAATCCCCAGCGTATAAGCACGGCGTCGGGCGACGGCAAGCACTACTGCTACCCGCACTTCACGTGCGCGGTGGACACGGAGAACATCAAGCGCGTGTTCAACGACTGAGGGCAATAAGAGTCGTATCTCCATACAAATTAGACTGTAATTCCCACCTTGGCATCGCACTGAACTCTGCCAACGCAAAATCGTCTCTATCGTCATACAAATAAGCTGGTAATCCCCAGCGTATAAGCACGGCGTCGGGCGACGGCAAGCACTACTGCTACCCGCAGTTATCACCTAAGCTAACCAAGTCACCACCAAAGCATTAAGTGTCGTATCTCCATACTAATTAGACTGTAATCCCCACCTTGGCATCGTACTAAACTCTGCCAACGCAAACTCGTCTCTACCGCCATACAAATAAGCCGGTAATCCCCAGCGTATAAGCACGGCGTCGGGCGACGGCAAGCACTACTGCTACCCGCACTTCACGTGCGCGGTGGACACGGAGAACATCAAGCGCGTGTTCAACGACTGCCGCGACATCATACAGCGCATGCATCTGCGGCAGTACGAGCTGCTCTAGGTGAGTCAATAGCTTAATTAGCTTTAAGTTTTAGGGCTGATTTTTCATTTTAGGGCCGGTTTTTTAATAGTCAGATAAAAGGCTAACTGACTGATGGTATGTTTTCATTGTCACTTCATATATGTCAAGTATTTATGTTCGACGTGCAAGAAAAACATACTGATTTTCTCTCAGATAGAATGTATCTGACGACTAGTGGCCGCTCGCGACTCCGTTCGCGTAGAAGTCGGTATCCCGTGGGAATGCGAAGTTTTCCCGCGGTAAAAAGTTCCCTTAATTCTTTCATACATATATTTTTGGTATCTAGAACCGTTTTCGCAGCGCACGCAACGATAGCCCTCAAGGATGAATAATTTCCCCCGTTTTTTTCATATTTTCCATTATTTCTTCGCCCCTTATAGTTGCAGCGTGATGTTATATAGCCTAAAGCCTGCCTCGATAAATGGTCTATTCAACACAAAAAGAATTTTTCAATTCGAACCAGTAGTTCCTGAGATTAGCGCGTTCAAACAAACAAACAAACAAACAAACAAACAAACAAACAAACAAACAAACAAACTCTTCAGCTTTATAATATTAGTATAGATTGAAAAACCGGCCCTTATACAGTTAAGTTGGGAGATAATCTTTATAAGTGTACTCATATGTTAAATTGTGAAAGTTTGTAAACAATAACTATTGAACGGATTTGGATAAAACTTTTGAGAAGGGACGATATGAGTATGTATTAATTTGTGTATATTACTCGTCCACACAAAAACGAGTGAACGGATTTGGATGAAACTTGGTTTATGAATAAACTTTATCCGGGAGTAACGGGGTACTTTTCTTAATTTTTCGTTCAAGGTATTATCGCAAGACAAAGACAGGCTAGTGTTATAAAAGCCTGTATGTTTGGATGTTTGTTATTCAAAGACGCAATCATTTGAAAGTGACACTTTCGTGACAGAGACTGTAATATGTAATTTTTAACCGTGTTTGTTGATTCTGTACCGATGTATTTTTGTGACTTGGTTGTTCCTCAATGGATGAACCGATTTAGATTTATTTATTTCTTGCAGTTAAATCAATCGATCGTGTAATTATGCTGTGTATTAGCTTTGTTATGTTATGTCATACTTTGTTATTCATTTTATCAAAGATGGATAAACAATTAAATAAAAGTAAAAGCTTGTTTTTTAAGTTTTATTTTTGTTTTCCTTAAACTACTTATCAAGGCTAAATTTGTAATATTAACAAACCAATTTCAGAAATAATACCCAAAGCGGAGTACAAGAGCCGGCCGCCCGCGGCCGCGTACCTTCATCATATGACACCAATGTCCCTAACACGGCACAGCAATATTTATACAACAAATTATATAAACAAATATTGTATACACTGCATGTATTACATTAAAACTACGGTGTTCTTGTCAAATTTTCTTTTCCGCGTCCGAAGTTGGCTGCGGTGTACTCACAACTGACAGCAAGTTAGGTTTTGACATTGACAGTGACGTTTGGGTACGGCTCGCAGCTAACTTCGCGCGATCGGCCCGAGTTAAGTCAGCGGCCAGTGTCACTGTGATTTCCTCTGGTGTGCGATGGTGTTTCCGACCTCGGGGTGCGAAGCGTTGGCAACTTTATTGTTAATTATAACGATGCTACGAACGTCATGTTACGGTGTCTCGTTTAACACGTAAAGATTACTCGGATGTGGACCTTTGTTTTTCGCGCTCGAACTTTTTTTATAGTGGCGTATATCTGTGTCTAATATTCTAGTTCTTTTAATATTTTTGCGTTAATTTATCTGGTGCGTTGAATTATGAAAATGTGCGCTTTTCACGTGCAAGAACTATCAACGAGTGGTTGTGACGCTGCGCTCGGATTAAATAATAAATGACAGATGCTTGTCACTGACTGTCAAAATGACATCTGTCAAATTACGCGTGCGGTCGGCGTTCCTTGTAACGATCGAGTATGGTCAGTCCATATTTATATTAAGGATCATTTAAATTGATATCGCTTGGTTACCCGGAGGCTAAAAATAATAGTATTCCCTTATTAATAGAATGCAAAATGCTTTGTTTCATAATCACAGCTTAATTAGGCCGAATAATGCATATTAGTTCTTTTGCTGTTACGCTCAAATAAGGACAAGATATTTAATTTTTATTTTAAAGTTTTTTAAAGCACAAATTTATATGTCCTTTTTCTAGTTTTGTACTACATATATGACCAACATTAATTCGTAATTTTAAATAATTTTATTAATTCAAATTTGCAAACGCTTAAAAGTTAGAACAATTTTACTTGTTAAATTAACCTGATTTATGTTTGTATATATCAGAAACATTATTTGTTTTATCATTTTAGATTTATTTTTGTTATAAGTGCAGAATTATTATTATATGTCTTCCAATATAATTTTAAAATGTTTCTTAATTAAATTATGACAGTGTATTTTGACATAAATGTGAATACAAAAAAAAACTACATTTATTATTTCAATTTGGTTTCCTGTAAGATCCAAAGATATAAAAATCAAAAGCCTAGTTCATTTAAATATATTTTAGTAGTATTTCGTTTTTAAGTGAAATTTACAAAGAATATTGATAATATTTTATTTTTCTAAGTATATTTAGATTATTTTGTTGTTGTTTTTTATTAATGTATAGTTTCAAAATAATCCAAATATACTGGTAGTTTATAATCATTGTTTTTTTTATTAAATAATTATTTTATTTCAAAACTATTAATGAAAAGAAATTGTAGACATAAGTACAAATATAACTAACTACTAAACATTACGATTAATGAATTAATATATTTTTGTTTTAATAATTGGTTTATGTACTTACATATAAATATAAATTGTTTAAAAGATCCTTTATCTTATCTTTAACACGAGTCTTATGATTGGTTTACCTGCAAGTTAGATTTTGACCAATATTATTTGCGTATTAAAGCATATTTTTCATTAAAGGACCATTGCACTCAATATACGCAATGTATATAAACTAAAAAAATACGTTTATATTTTTTTCGATATGGTCCTTAATATAAAGAATGAATAATGCAGTAGTTTTATACAATGTGCCATAAACATAATGTTGCCATCGGAAACACCATATACATAAAATGTTACCATTATTAAAAAATATCTAAGAACTTGAAATACTTCCCTTGTGTAAGTAAGAGCTTTTTTTTGCTTTTTTTTTAATCTATATTTTTAATATATAAATTAATTGGATTTTTGTGTTGATTAATAATAAGTTTCCGAGTTGTAACGTAAGTAGGGGAAATATAACGACGTTAAATTTATATGTATATGTTTAATTCATTAAAATTTAACACGCCACGTTGCGGGGTCGACCTACTTTTTTTACTATTTTATTTCGTCCTGAATATAAGTGCAATAATTTCATATTTTTGTCAGATCTGAAAAAAAATAAAAAAATGTTTTAATTTATTTGTAGTGTTTTGAGTTAGTGCAATATTAAGGTAGTCCCTGTCGTGGCGTGTTCATAAATCACTTCATTGTATTAAATTTAACATGGC
This sequence comes from Emmelina monodactyla, assembly GCA_916618145.1. Lineage (NCBI taxonomy): Eukaryota > Metazoa > Arthropoda > Insecta > Lepidoptera > Pterophoridae > Emmelina > Emmelina monodactyla. Next base: position 3,401,941 of record OU745323.1, on the reverse strand, counting down.
ATTTTTAAACACTTATTGTATATGTAACTTAAAAAGTAAAGAACTATTTGGTAGTTATTTAATTAAGGTTTAGAGTATTGCAAATGATGTGTAAATCAAACATGAAATACTAAACTGAACTGGTAGACTGCAAGATTTTCCCTTTCAGGTCTACTCAATCATAGTCGGATTAAAAAAATAAATGATATTTGTGTAGTTTATGGTAAAACTTCGTGAAAATTACGGATATTTTTTAAGTGAATCAAAAACTACACAAAGTCATGTAGGAACATACTGCAATCAAGCAATTTCCGTATAAAAGTAGAATAATAATAGAACTCTTGAAAATGCAAACGGTTTCGATACAATTTCTTTTACAAATGTAAGATTATCAGATGAAGAATAATTTTCACTTTCTTTTTAAGTTTGCACAAACATTTTCGTAACCAAACGGGTAATGTAGGTATACTAACATAATTATATTTTAATGCAAATAAAAAAGAAAAGATTTGCTTTATAAAAACTTATGTATGAGTGGATATTTCATTTAGCAGCTTATAACGATATACGTAACTGATATTTACTTTACACAAATCCCTTTAAAACTCAGCATACCCAAAAATTGCGTTTTTATACGCGAATCTCCATGTAAGTGAAATTATTAAGGTATTTTTAAAAATAACTCGCTCATTATAAAAATAGCGCCATCCATCGTCCGGACGCGGAAGTAAGACACGTCGGTATTTAGATATTTGATGTATTAGGTAATTACTATTGAGCTTTTCAAGGTCGGCCATCGAGGATTTTTTTAAATTAACTCGTGGTCGTACAAATTACATTAATATTTGTGAAACGTCGACTTGTAAACAAGGTATCATTTATATATAAAAAGTCTAAAATAAAACAAGTAAAATGAATTAACGCTTTCCCCAACCTCGTAAGATTTAAGTGAATGCAATAACTGAGTCACTATGTAAAAAGTAGCAACTAAATAAATATACTGTCTTATTTCTCAATTAATATGTATGTAGTTGTTTACTGCCAGTGTCTTGTGTCAAGTTAATAATTGGAACGTAATGAATGTGAACGAATGTTTAATTATAAATACTTGGTTTCAAATGGTTTTTCGTCTTCGAGTCAGTAACAAAGTTGTATTTTATCTCGACTTTCTATTTTTGGAAACGCGAGCGTCGTTGGAAATTGTTTTCATTTTGTCATACGAAGTTATTAAAGCTGACTGATTATAAGAACATACCTAATTAAACACATTGAATGAGTAATTCGATAATGGCCACGATTCTGAAAACACTCTCTCAACCCAATTTAAGATATTGGCCCCGATTCTCAAAACACTCTCTAAAACTAAATTAAAAATATCGCTGTCACTCTCTCATGCTTTGTATTAGAAAAAGACAGGTACATTGGTCTCACTAAATTTAGTCCACATCATTGTAAAATTGAACGAAATGCGCTGAGGACTAGCCTAAAATTGCCTTCGCCGTGTCATAATGCACGTACATTTTAGTTTGACAGGACTAAAATGATTACCTGTCTCTGTCTTATACTATTGAACAGTAAGTGACAGCGATAGTTTTAGTTTAGTTTAGACAGTGTTTTCAGAATCGGGGCCATTGGCGTTACTATCTCTTTCTATAATGCACGCAAATTATTGTTTGAAAGGACTGAAATGATAACATGTCTCTGTCTTATATACTATTGCTGAGAAAATGATAGAAATATTTAAAGTTAATTTAAGAGAGTCTGTACGTTAAATCGGTTATGTCTACAATTTCCAATGGCGCTGCAAAGTTTTCAATATTTACAAAATGTATGATAATAACGTCCGTTGCCAATATCCGATTAGTATTGAATGATGTCTCCTCCCATTGTTTCTTCATAGTAGGTAAGGTTATAAAATGTATTTGCGCACAATTTAACACGAATTCAACAAAGAGTTCGTGCTTTACTTTTAGTTTCTTTATTGTCGCTTGCATATTGAATCGATAAACTAGATCATTTGAAAGGTTTAGCTAAAAGTATCGATATAATATGTAAATGACTGTCAAATAGCAGCGTAAAACTGCACATATTTTTCGGTAATGTATTCTAGGCTTCTAGTGATGCATACAATTTAACTTGTCATAATAAAAACTTGGAAAGGACTGAGCTTCAGGCTGGCACAAAGAAGTTCTTTACATCTTATCATTTATCTTAGTACATACTTTTGAATAAAAAAAATTTCTTCCTCTCATATTTATGCTTTAAATATCTTTAATAATTCTGATATTTCATTTTGTTGACAGTTTAATTCTTTATCGGTTACTAAATAGCGCCGCTTCGAACTGTGGAGCCAAACTCCTTCTACGAGGATGTAACATACAATTTCCTTGATAGATCTTGTCATTTTGTATGCATCACTGAAAGACAAACCTTACCTATAAGACGCTGTCCGCAACACACATTAGATTCTTTCTCTGGTTTAAAATGGTGGCATTTAAACATTAGCTCTGATAGAACATTATTTTTTATCTTAGCACAAATAAAACATATTTTTCTCTCGACATTTCAGTAAGTAGCTGTTTCTTTTTAATTAGATTTTAAACGTAATTTTCTAGCATAGCTCAATACACACTTTATTTAGAATTCGTAAATGAATTGAGCACATTGTAAAATAAGACGGACTGCGGTTATCTACCCTATTATATACATTACATGTATTTAACTTATAATACCTATTCTAATTGTAACTGAAAATCTATATTTTTAACAAATTTTAATTTAATGAAAAATATACCTAATTAATGAGAATTCCTAAAGATTAAAAATGAAATTTTTAATATTTATGTGTAGGTAGTTGTGTATGGCAAGGCGAGAATAAATTAGTAACAAACGCTTATTATTTTGATTGTTTTAAAATATTTAAATTCTTGCAGACTATAATTTTACTTCTGTCCATGAAATTTATAATAATCTATAACTGATGTGTACAAAATCAGTATGTTTCAGGCATTTTGAATCCGACTTAATGTATGTAAAAATAAATGTTGTTTTAAAATTGTGATTTTTTATTTCTCTTAGATATCCTATAGGTATTATAATCGGCTTTTATCACTAGAACAGGCAGGCAATGGTAGTACCTGACCTGATATACCTACCACAGGAATGTCACCAGCTTCCTACTTAATTAACTTTACTTATAGATGTATGAGATTATGAAGTTTAAATGAAAAAACGATGTAAAGTTAAAATAACTTTTATTAAACCAATAAACACGAAATGGTGTACATCATTCCAAAATAAATGCAGTGTTTCCCAACAAAAATAAAATTACAAAAATAGGTAGACAGAAACAATAAATATTATTTACATAACTATGGCAACACAAGGTAGGTACTACATATCTTTGGGCACTGCAACTTGTAAAAATAGTTTTAAAACTGAAAATTAATCTTAGTAAAATGAATCTCACAATTATTACTAAACAAACAATTAAATTGAGTAAGCGTATTCAATTACATTAAAACTGGTGTTAATCTAACAGAAAACATTGGGGTAAGAAGTCCATATTTTATGCTCAAAAATGGCCATGCTATTCACAAAGCAAACAATTTCTTAAAATAGAGAGCTTCAAAACTTAATTCTAAAGTCAAACGTTAAAACCATGCAAATATTGCATTAAAAATTCTAGAAAAATACACTATACCTACCAAACAAGTAAAACTAACTCAAAAACAGTTTTAAATTACAAATTAAACTTAATTAAGGTACTTTAAAAAATGCTATAAAATACAACAGTTTAGCAGCTTGGCACATGCATTAATTAACTAATAGCTTACGAACTAATTGTTATTAATAACACATTATTTAAATCTAAAACTTGGTCCCGTAGTACAATCACACAAACATAACCTATCTACAATCTACGAGGTATAAATTGCAAGGAAAACATTTTAAAACTGTTGCTACAACTTATTTTCCGAATTTAAAATGGAGCATTTTTAATTAAAAAACTTGTGACGTTTTATTCATTATTTACAAAGTAAACTTAAAATTATGTGAACAATTTATGGAAAAAATGGTCATTACTGGCTGCTGCTTGGTCTGTACTTATCCGAATAGATAACATTTGTATTGACTCTTTTTTTTGTTTGCTCAAAAATCATTTTTCATTATAATTTATTGTTCAGTGTATTTTTTTCTATAGATAAGGCACCGCTTAATAAAATCAATGAAAACTTACTATAAAGTTCAATCAAGATCCCTAATGAGAACGACTTTTTTCGTATTACTATTTTTTTACAAGAGTTTAATCAAATATTTTGAAGCTATCAACTATTTAATTAGACTTTAATATCATGGTATATCTCAGTGGCAAACAACGTTCAAATATATAAAAAACAATCAGTTCTTACAAAAGTTATTACCCACCCGGTTCTAAATAAATAATTTGAAGTCAAGGAACATTTACGTTAGTAACTTAATATACTAAATAGGCCTTAACTTAAAATTCTCAATTTAGAAACCGGTGTAAGGTAAGGTTAACTAACTACAAACTATTTGCAGCCCTAACTTACTCTACATATACATAAAAGTTGCTCGTCTTACAGTATTTGCTAGCTAGTGCTTTCCCCGCTGGTGTGGGCGCGCTAAACGCTATATCTTGTATAGATAGAATAGTTCCATACAGATAGGACAGCCGGGCACAGTCCAGCAAGCGAGTGGCGATGCTGCGGCGGCGATGAGATGCATGGACCCAGACACGGGATATGCCGCATCTGGAAATGTAGAAAGAACATTTAATACTAATCATCATCATCATCATTACATAGTATAAATCCAAGTCGCTAATTCTGTCTGTTTGTATGTTTGGCCGCTATCTCCTCCTAAACCAGAAGACAGATTTAAATGCGGTTTTCACCATCACTTAGGTAGTTTTTTCATTTAAATTTGTATATAAAGAATATTCAGAAAAAGTTTTTTTAAGTTAGACAAAATTCAATATTGCGTGAGCGTGGGCGGGTCGTTAGTATGTTATAAATTATCTAACTCTCTACTAATATTATAAGTGGGAAAGGTGGTAAGTATGTGTTTGTTACTGTGAAACGCAAGAACCCTGTAATAGTAATCTGAAAAAACATGCCCATGGGTAAAAAAATTGTCTGTGGGTTTAAAAGCAGGGCGGAAAGCTAGTATCTTATGAAAGTGAAAGTTTAGATGTTTGTTCGTCAATCACATAGATACTTCTAGACAGATTTGGATAAAATTTTGTACAAACACAGATAATAAAACCAAATAACACATCAGTTAATTAAAATTTAACTATATTGATGATAATATAAAACAAAAGTAACTTACTTGACAGGATAATCCTCTACACTGCAGCAGTCCGGCTCGCCTGGTATGAGTTTGAACGCTTTAGTCTTAGGCTCCACGATGCAACAACCTATAATTTGCTTCTTTTCAACGTATAAGTAAGCCTAAAAATAAAATATTATAGAGTTAGATAGGTGATATTAGAATACGATGGCTTAATATTTTAACTTTTAATAGGTGTAGTACAAATTTACTTCATAGAATATACCTACTAAGTACCAGCCAGTTTATCAAAATAGTATTTTTTTTTGTCGTAAAATAAATTTGTGTGAGAATATTTGTGGTGGACTATTAAGAGAGATATTTAAGCAAAAAATTTAAAACATTAACACTTCTTGCTTCTGAGTTTCAGGTCGAAAGCCACTATACACAATGACTATGTTTTCAAATTCAACTAACCGTATAACCCTGCACAATATTTCCCAGCAGACTGCCACCGTACCCCAGTGCTGGGTTTACAACTCGGTCCAGCAATGTCTCAACTTTCTTCCAGCCGGGGTCTCCTCCCCGGATGCGGATCACACGACAGGATTCCGTGCGGTGGACTATGTGCTCGTCTTTTATACCCTGGAGGATAAAAATTAATATCAGTAGATTTAGACTTTTTAGGTAAAGATAGGCTTTGAATTATAATCTTCTTGGTTTCGACACTAAATAAAAAAATGAAATTATAAAAAAAACCTTATTTTCTTATAGTAAATCCTTAAACCTAAGCCAGAATGAAAATTGATGAAATAGTAAATAGGCGATAGCTTCACCTATCCAGCTATTTTTTTTGGTTTCTCACCCTTCAAACACTCTGTATTTTTAATAGTAAAAGTTCAACAAAGACTATTATACCCATAAATTCATATATTTTGTTGACGCAGGTACATTCCATAATTATATAAAATATATTGAAGTACTCGCATAAACATCTTTGTAATTACAATTAAGATCAATAATTTATTTTCAATTTAAGATTATCATCTAACTAACAAAGCACTAACAACAAATTTCAAGGCGAGATAATAAATATAAAAAGACTATAAATAATAAATTAACTTTAAGGCAAATATTCGATATACATACATAAAGGTTTTTTTTTATTAAATTGAGGTAGCCGAACAGTAAAAAAACTTTTTAAAAAAATACGTACATTGAATTTTAAAACATCGATTGCATTGTGATGAACTAAATGATCGTGCTCGTCCTGAGGATCGCCGATCTAAAAATAATAAAAAATAAATTTAAAAAAAGGAAAAATAATCAAATTAATAATAGGGAAATGAAAAAACATAACAAATGGTTAACTAACGACTCATTGTTAGGATATTAATAACTTCTATTTGCATTGCAAAACCCCTTTTGTTTTACAGTCCAGATTTATGACTTGTCTTATAGACGATAATTCAAGTAAGATTAATTTTATATAATAAAATACATTAAAGTAAAGCCTTCTGTAAGTTTAAACGTGCCAAGTGATGACGTGCATGTAGCAAGTTAATAGTTTTGTATGACTGTTTGTACAATTATAAAAAAACTAGTGGCCGCCCGCGACTCCGTTCGCGTGAAAGTCGGTTTCCCGTGGGAATGAGAAGTTTTCTCGCGGTAAAAAGTACCCTATATGTTATTCTGATGTATACCTATGTTACTGTAAAGTTTCATCAAAATCCATCCAGTAGTTTTTACATGAAAGAGTAACAAACATCCATACTCACAATTATGTAATTATTAGTAGGATAATGGAAAAAATGCATACAACATCGGCTTATACAGACCCAGTGGCTTTGTGTCAAACGTTGCAGAATTGAGACCCCAACTGAGCTACGCAAGTTTGGAATTTTAGACATTATGATCACAAAATAGTTTACTTTTAATAATATGCTTTATGACTGTTACAGCAATAAAAACTGTCTTATAAGATTGGCAGAGAAAAATCTTATTTTACCTAATATTAAAATTCTAAATACGTTTATAAAAAGGTTTAAGGAAATAACATACCTGGTATATAACTCCGCATTCAGTGCACTGTGTGGCTCCAAATTTCTTCTGACCAGCATCTATCACATACTGGTCCAAACCGGTCTTGATTATTTTCTTGCTTTTATCTATTGAACAAAGTTTCAAAATATTAATATAAGCAGAATAGCATATTCAATATAACAATTCTGAATTCCATTGACAAGATTTTAACAAATGCCTAACTGCAATCTAATGAAGTACCTATAGCTATAATTTATTGAACTTTGAAATGTATTAACCAATAATAAGTATGACACAAATATAAATTGCAATCGTCGACTGTAAAACTTGTCTGGTATTTAAACAAACAATGCCAAATTAATAAGGTATGTAGGTCGATACATATTGTTTTCTCAAAAGCAGTTGCAGTCATAATATGACTTATTAAACTGTGTTTTGTAATAACATATTTTTCAATTTGTGCAGTTTTTTTTTTCAATTTGTGTTTTAGGAGCTCGGTGGCCCATTGCGATCTCGTCTATCTAGTCGATAGTCGGGGTTAAGCAACGTAGGCCGCGGTCAGTCCAAAGATGGGTGACCGCTAGTGGCTTTATATCCCGAGTTTCTTCGGAAAGCACGTTAAGCCGTTGGTCCCGGGTACTATTCCACCTCGTACTCGTCAAGCCATGTCTGGTGCCTAGTAGACAGGCGGCTTGAAAATACTGACAGTAGGGTGGCCACTACCCTACAGGAACCACGTCAGTGGCCCTAACAAGGCAGTATCCAAAAACACACTAGATGAATATGTGCTGCAAAAGTGCATTTCATCACGCGAAAGAAGTGTTTCTCTAAACTTATTCATAATACAAATCTAAAAAGAGAAACCGACACCTATGGTTTATCTTTTATAATAGATATTTTACTTATCAATGGCTCCTATTTTGCTGTCGCTTTATTAATATTACTATTGAAATATACACCGGTATATTGGTCTTACTAAATTTATTCTAAATCATTGTTAAACTAAAAAGAACTGTTGACCAAAATTACTACCCGTCTTTAGAAAGCTAAAACAAAATGTATATCTATACCTAAACTAAAAGTATAAAAATCTCTTTACCTTTCCCAGTAGGCGTAGTGATCCCCGGGTTAGGCTTGCTGAATATCGGGAACAGTTTCTTATCACCATCCGTGACGTCACCAGTCTCCGTGGACGCTAGAACTGCGCCCGCGTCGATGTTGTTGCTCTCGGCCATCTTGAGGATCTGTTCGTCGAGCATCTTGAGTTCTCGCTCGATTTCGTCCAGGTCGGGTAATTCTTCTTCAGCTGGGGAAAGATGACGAAAGAAATTGTTAAGAATACTAGTGGCCGCCAGCGACTCCGCGTGGAAGTCGGTTTTCCGTGGGAATGAGAAGTTTTCCCGCGGTAAAAAGTACCCTATGTGTTATTCTGATGTATAATCTATATTACTGCAAAGTTTCATCCAAATCCATCCAGTAGTTTTTACGTGAAAGAGTAACAAACATCCATACATCCTCACATACCAACAAACTTCCACGTTTATAATATTAGTAGGATAGTAGGATTATGAGATTGGTTGGTGATTACTAGCTAAAACTATCCTAAGTTTTAGGAGTGATTGCAACAGACTTTTTTTGGGGAGGCTTTATGATAGATTTTTACTTTATTTTGCAAATTAAGCCCATGTTCATCCTAGGATAATAATTCCTTAAGTCAGCGAAATATTTTTTGAAATAATTCAAATAGTTTATACTTATACACTAATAAACATAAACTATCGAAATTTGTCAAGCTGAAATTTATTTAACAATTTTATTTGCTTACCAGTGTTGTTACTCATAGTTCCGTTTTCCTCCACCAAAATATATCCTCCTTCAACCGGCAAGAATTCACCATTCGCAGGCAACCCCCCATGACTAGCCGAATGCCCTGACTCCGTCATCACCACATCTTGTTGATTCACGCTATTTTGATCCTTCTGAGCACCCAACTCGACTATAACCCTTTCAGAATCCTGTGTCAATATCTGGTCGTTTGAAACTGGTATGGCTGTAGCGGTGTGTAGTATTTGGTTGGTTTCTTCAATGATGGTGCTGTTGAAGATTGTGCTGTCTTGTGTGTTTCTGGTGGTGTAGGTTAGTTCGGAGGCGGGAAGGGGTTCTTCGTCCCATTGGCTGAGGAGCGCGTCTATAGTACGCTTTTCCTTGTCGAATGGGTCGATTTTGTCTGTGGAATAAAGGGAAAATGCTATTGATGGGTTTCCTTTGGATAATATGAGAATGGGAAAGGGAGAGTGGTTTTACGTACTTAAGCTTTTCCATGATAAAAATGTATATTTAGATTTGATGTAAATAGGTCTTAAAGTTTAATCATACTTCAGGGATTGATATGCCTTTGGTATTTGGTTTTATAGCTACTTATGGGAAGGTTTATTTTTATTAAGATATTGTATAACAGATTATTACTTATATGTTATTTGTCATAGTACTCATATGTGCGTATTTTTCAATCACAACAAACGCCTATTAAGCGTGTTATAAAAATTGATAAGTTCATAAGAGATCAAAGTGGTTTTACGTTTTTATAGGTCAAGGTATATTTAAATAACAAACAGGCTTACCATTGCAAATCTCCTGTGATGAATCATGACTCAGCATCGAGGTATTATTGGCACTCATATCAGACATAGCGCTGCGATTTAGACAAGCCGGTGCTGACGAGTTCATGTTCGGTCTACGTTTGACAATGATCATCTTATTCTTATTGATCTTCGGCTTTCGGATTCTGTGTCGTACTCCACAGTTGATCTGTCCAGGTCTTCGCTTGTTTCTATGCGAGTGTGACGTGTGGTGGTGAGTGAATAAACGTCGGTTCTGAGTATTGGCTACTTCGATAGCACTGGCTATTTTAGATGTAACATTAGAGTTTAGTTCTGGGTTGCTCTTGCCGTAGAAAGACTTGGCGGAAAGGATTTCCTTTAGGCGATCGCTGTTGAAAAGCGACGCGCGTGCTTTAGGTACAGTGTTCAGATCGAGTCGAGCGTGCTTGGCAGTAGGCCCGGAGTCAGACATACCGTCGTAATGTAGACGCTTCTGAGATTTGTCCCCGTCAATCGACTCTGGACTTTCGGCGACTTCTAGCACTGATCTACGAATTTTTGGAGGCGAGGCCGCTTCAGAACTGTTGTCAGGGGTCTTCAACATTTGCGTTGGGGATATCAGGCTGGTCATGTCAATTTTAGTCAAGCATACGACGGCAGATTTCAACGGTGTCACGTTTTTCTTCTGTTCTATCAGGATGCCTTTGAAACTGTTGAGTTTCGGCGTCATCTTCCTTCTTGACGACCTGCGGACTTTCGTAGGTGTATTTTCCTTAGTGTCTGTACCGGAATCCGTGTCGAAGTTGAGGTCTTTGAGGGAGCTGCTGCAGCTCTCTGCATCAGCGATGAGGTCAGCCAGGCTCTTGCGGGCCTTGCTCGAGGATGAGGAGGTGGTGTGCGCACTGGCACAGGAGTGAGTGGATGATGGAGTACCAGGGTGATACTGGAAGTGAGGAGTGGCCGGGGTGGAAAGAGAACTGGTACATTTTTCCAGACAGGAGTACTGGTACTTCTTCAGTGTGAACGGGGATTTGATGAAGCTCTTCAAATTATTGCTTTCCTTGAGAAGCTTTTGACTTCTTGTGTCATCTGTTAGGACAAAATTATTACGGAATGGTTTATTATTATAAACATAGAATGTTTCATAATTTTCAGTTGGATGTCTGTGTGTTGGCTTAACTGGAATTAACATAAATTTGAATACAATGCTTTTAGTATTAGCAGTGTAAAAGTTATGTAATAAAAAAGTTAAGTATGTTTAAACATAGCTAATATAAATAAATATTCAACTACCAATTGGCATTTAGATTTTTGTTGTTGGTTTAAAATGTGGATGTCTAAGGAATAAGTTGAGATAAAATATAAAAACTGTGTCTATACACAATATTTTTACTATTGGCTCTGTATTAAAAACGAATAAGAACAAACAAATAGTGACAAGTAACTTTGACTTTTATGTTAATAAATCATTGTTATGAGTCTGTAAACATTTGTTTTTATTTAACATCTACTTTTGATATTGTTAAAAAGAGATTTCAAGCATTTGCATGCTCTCAGCAGAAATTTTTAGAATTAAACATATCAAAGCCACTTATATAGGCAAAACTGAAGGTTATTGACTCCGGTTTCAGTCATTTGAGTCAAGTATTTAGCATTTATTTAGACCACTGATAACTATTTCAACCTATAAACAACATTGCAAATGTCAACAAACCCGATAGCTAATAGGAAGTATACTCACGCCATACGCGTTTCTCTGGAGTCCTAGGAGCAAGGTCATTCTCGTCACTCGAGCAGGAGTCTAAAGCACTGATTCCGAGGTCGCAGTCGTCGCTGTCACTCTCACTGTTCAACACCGGCAGGGTCCGATGCTTCGTCATAGACTCCCGCGCAATCACGTCACCTTGGAACAAACCCTTCTTTCTCTCGGACATTTTGGGAGTGTGCGCGTGCGGCAACCGCGCAGAACGACGAGGTGTCGTCGCAGACATGTTCTGAACTTTATTCGGACGGGGCTTGTGACATAAATTAACAGAAATTAATATAACACACGGACCCTCCGAACGAACCTAGTTTGACATTGAAATTTTGGTGGTTTTAATTGTTCTTCGAGTCTTTTAACGGCACACAAGTATTGTTACGTTTGTACATACAAAAATAATCACAATTACACAATAAGACAGCTAACGCTGCACAAAATAACTAAAAAAAATTAACTGAAGATCTCGTTGTGAAACGTTACTCGACAACCATTGTTGTTTGGCGCGTAAACATCTGTCACCTGTTCCATAAATGTTGCCACTACAAAAAAATATTATTTTATTTACTTTTATTTCTACGTTTAAAACAATTGAATATGTATAAAGTGTTATTTTTTTTTATTTAGAATATGTTAATATAAATAATGTTTTGGTTAATTGCTAACATATAGATACTATGAGGTAGTTCTTATTTTTAAAACAATTTTTTTTTAACTGTTAACATTTACTTTCGCGCCATATTTAGCTCTTAATTCAAATTATTAGTACTTAGTATAGTTAAATCTTGGGTTCAAAATCTGATTAGATTTTACAATAAATGCCTGCCGATAACTAACTATTAGTTTTATTATAAAATACATAGAATTATATATTCCAGTAGCTTGTGTTCTAGTAGTTCTACCTTGTGTTGATCACCAGCTAGTGCCTTCACATTATAAATGCATTACTTATTAACGTAGTATTTCAAACCTACTATTAAGTTTCATTAAAAATCACTTAAAAGTAGGCTACGAATTGAGTTATCGTGCCAGACAGAAGTGAGTACTGTTTAAAATAATAACCTAACATCAAAATTTATCAAGTAAGTATTCTAAAATAAAATATTTTAAGTCTTATTGACAACCAGTGGCCGCCCGCGACTTCGTTCGCGTGGAAGTCGGTTTCCCGTGGGAATGAGAAGTTTGCCCTATATAACTTTGGTGTTTCTATACCGATTTCTATGATTATTTTTTATTGAACAGTTAATAATGTAAACTTTTTAAATAAAGAATGACTAAGAATGTTATAAAGAGTAGTTAGTATAGTAGAGTAGACAAATATAATCAGAAAGCTTCGAACTGCTAAGCTATCGGGAGTAACACGTGTTATTGTTAATCAACCATAAAAGATAGTCATTTTTTATAGTTATAATTTTAAGGAGAAGACGGAAATGTCCGTCATACATGATTTCTGTGTAGCTTTAACCATTAAGGTTGCACACGCGAAAAATGTTTTCCCAACATTTCCCTTCACTGCTCTGCTCCTATTGATTGTAGCGTGATGAAAAGCCATGAAACATGCTCAGGAGTATGAAAAATAATTGTACCAAGTTTCGTTAAAATCCGTCGAGTAGTTTTTGCTTCTACGTGTATAACGGTTATACAGACAGACAGACAAAAATTTCGTCATCACCCCCTGATAGTTATTTTGGAAATATATTTCATGTACAGAATTGAAAGTAATGCAAGTAGGTACTTACTACAAATATTATCTATTGTGTTTATCCCATAAATTGAAGTTAGTAGGCATTAACTTATTTTCCCGTTTGTTGTCATGCTAACACATTGAAGAAACCTAACCTAACCTAAACCGGGTGCTGTGAAAACCATTTTCATCACTATAATCATCACCATCATTACCTATTACTAACTATTATTACATAGCGTAAAACCGAGTCGCTAATTGTGTCTAAGATTTGTATGTTTATAGGTACGCTAACTCCTCCTAAACCACAACGGATTTTAATGCGGGTTTTGCCATCTTTTTAGATTATTTTTCCACTTACATTTGCGAATAAAAAGCAATCAAAAGATTTCTTAAATTTGCTTGAATTTAATGTTTCGTGAATAAGTCTGTCAAAAATACACCATGACGAAGCGTGGGCGGGTCACTAGTTATAATTTGTAAAGTCCTTCTATGAAATAATTAAACTGATCAATATTTCGACTAAATGTCATTTTAAAAAATGGCACTTTCGATATTTGATTGGCTAGTTTAATTACCCAATTTTTGTATAGTTAAAAATATTTTTTTCTACACTATTTTAAATTTGTTAGTTTGATTAACACAAAGGAAATAAATACATTATTATTATTATTATAATCCTTTAGGTAACTATATCTCTGGAATCTTTTAGCGACTATTTCTATGATTTGACATGTCGTGACTTATTCATGTCTATCTTTTGGGATCGTAACCAAGTCGATAGACCTTTAGGATTACAGCTTGACGTTCAAGTCATAATCCTCACCAACCAATAGCTATAACGTCGACACGTAAGTAGTTAACTTATATCTACAAATATTTGTTTACATTTACGACTAATTTTAGCATTTTCAAAATTCGCTTAGTTTAGATTTCAAATATTATGAGGACTATTGAAGCACATAAAAAAAACTTACTTAAGTATATCAAACTTGCTTTTCTGCCGCCATTCCAGATGAAAACCTTAACTAAGGTAATTAGGTAATCTACTCGTATGTTACTTCCTAATAACGTAGATTTACTGTTGAAAACATTTTTAAAATAAATTCAGCATTTTTAGGGAATAAATACTTAGGCATCCAATCTCACAAATATCTCATTATTATAGGTAAGTATTTTGCTATTACACTGATAAGAGCGGTGAATCCAAATTTATGTATAGAAACTCTTCTTATGCTAAAATTTTGGAGTTTATAAAACAAGTTTTGATGTAAGTAAAGTCAGTTTAGTAATTTTCCTACGCGTTTTTATATTGACTTTTAGTTAAGAACTTGTTTTGATGAAATCTTACACAAATCTTGCCATAGTTTTGAAATATTAAGTGTAATTAATTGGGTTTGCTTGGATTAAAACTTCTTACTTATTAATAAATAATTCAGGACCTTTGAATTATGAGCAGGCAGGATGTAAAAATATGCTTACTTAAGTGTTTTTGTTAGTCTGCTTGTAGGTACCTTGTGCTCAATCAATGAATTATAATCACATTAAAATAAATTAGGTACCGCGGATAAGTTAACTACTGGGCAGAGTGCTGCCAGTTAAAAAAAGGAAAACAAAAATTTCAGTTTCTGTTTTTTTTTATTCTATTGGTTAAGCAGTCAGATGATCAGTTTGTTTCAAAGCTTGTTTTATCAGTTTCACAAGCTTCTTGTTAGATTTATTGGAGCTTTAATACAATTATGTACAGAATTTTAACTCTCGCACTGGAATTTATTATGAGCACCTACAAACAACATTTTTTTGAAAAAGAACGCGTATGGTCATTGCCATAACATTTTTTACGTAGGTAGGTAGATACCTATTTTTCAGATTTTACTGTCAAAGTCAAGGTTCAAAGTTATTATTAAACATTGAAAAAAGTTTATTTGTAAACAAAATATTAATAGTCTCGTCACGTCAAATGAACAAAAAGTTTTATTTTAAAAAACGTAAACAAAAACAATAACAGCTTCCCGCCAAAGCTGCGCACGTTCGCGCCGCCTCCGCAGCAACTAGCGACGTGATTGGCGCGCGATAATATAAACATTCAAGATGGCCGCGGTACTCTTGTCGAGTCATTTAGCCACTGAACGAGGGAGTTACTTTCAAATCCATCAAAATCATCTGGATTTAGGTTTTGCAAACTTTAAAAAACAGGTGGTACCTATTGCTACCTATGGTGGTGGTACGGGTGCCTCTTTTTAAAATTATTTTCGAAGTGAAGTCAGCAACAAAAACGCTTTTTTACGAGACACTCTTAGTTTAAAAGTAGGTACCTATGTATTTGTTTTTACAGTTGTGAAGTTGCATTTGAAAGAAAAATAAAAACCAAAAAAAAGTTTCATTAAATATTTCTTTGTTTTACTAACTCATAAGTAAATATCTAACCTACTCATACATGATTTAGTTTTACTTTTTTTAAATCGGTCATTAGGTAGGGTCAAGTGGGGGACAGTGTAACAAAAAAGTATTTTTTATTTTTAGAAAATTAACTGTTAATTATAACGTTTTCTTACTATTTACTATAAAATCAGAAGTCTTTAACCTTCAGATTAGGCTTGAAATATTATTAAAATTGTACTTAGAAACTACTTATTTTTTTAGTTTTCTGAGATCACAAATTTGTGTGCCCCCGGGGTGGGGTACAGTTTAACAGCCCTAGGGGTACAGTGTAACAAGATGGAGTACACTATAACAGTAGTAACTTTTTCCCCGTTTTCTTCCTTTTTTTTCTTTTCTATGCCTGAACACGCCTTTTTTTCTTAACATATCGGTATAAAGTACCGTAGTTCACATTCCTTTTCTCGGCTGCTTTTCTTAAAGGTATTCTCTATTCAACCAGCTCTATAGCTTCTTTCATGTCATTAGCATGGTGCAACCATTTTAGAAAGCCAGTTTAGAACATGCGTACCTAAAAAAAAACTAAAAAACATCAAAGGTGGCACACTATAAAATGTTACACTGTACCCCGTTACACTGTACCCCGCACCCTACTTCAAAAAACAAAAAATCGTTAATATTTTATAGGTAAGAAAATGCAATAAACTTTGTTTTCTATTTAATCACCAACCTTTTGAAGATTAAAGGAAACATATATTTACTCACCAGAAAAAAATAGTTTTCCAACAAAAACAAAACTTCACTAGCGAAATTTTTCACAAATTTTTTAGATAAAACAATTAATTCGAGATTTTTCAGTTCACTCAGCAATTTGACGTTCGATGACAGCTTTTTAAGATGGCAGCACATGAGGTTCACAAACACGTAAAGAGACACAACTGATAAATTAGAAAGAGACTGAGATAATCTCGTTGTTATACTGTGCCCCTTGTTACACTGTTCCCCACTTGACCCTACCTAAGTGCTTTTTACCTGAGATTAAATAGCTCAATAAAAGTAAGTACTCAAAAGCAGATCTTGCAAACTGGAGATATCGTGTCTGTTACCTAAAATAATAATAAGTATAAAAACAAAGCATATTATTATTATTATTAGATCCCCATTGTCACACAGGTAGGTTTGTCCTTCCTAGCTTGATGTATTTTGTATGGGATCAAGAAAGGTCGACCACTTAGCATAAATGTTTTGTGAGGACATTACTTAACTTTAAAATAAAGTAACTTAAGTTGTCTTTTGTTAATTAGCGTTGCAACATTGTAGAGGTTAAAATTAACTAACGTTAGATAGAAGGAGGTCAGACGCAAAATATAATGAAGTGCAAAAAAATAAGGCTGTTTTTAATTACTGGTATGACACCTTCGACCATATAATAAAATAAAAAAACTAAATGTACCTAATGGTTTTGAAGTCATGATGTCACAGATTTGCACGAACATGAAACATAAAGAGGCATAAAAACATAGATTCGGGTAAATACTTACCTACGTCAAACATAAAGATAATAAATAATTTCCTTTTTTGGGCTTGTTGGTGTGTAAAATAACAATAAAAGTAGACCACCTAGTGTAGCTACCCACATAGGTATCCTAACTCAAATATTTAACTGTTTTTTTTATTTTATTAACAATTTATCTAGGTTGTCGATCCCAATAATAATTCCAATATCATTTACCTTCGTACAAAGTATCTTTGTAAGCGACAAGTAAGTATATTATTTTTAAGTCACAGTTATTAAATTTCATAGCTGTCATTCAATTTTCAAGAGCCCATAAAACTGGTAGGTAGAGCTTAAGGTCCGTACTATGGAACGGGACCTAATGTTATCACGAGCTTAAGTTGTTAACCAACCTATTGAAAAGTGATGATGCTAAATAAAAATCTGAAAAATTATCAAACAATTTTATTCTTTATCACTTAACCGCAAAGTTCATATTTGTGTAACGAGCAGTGTATAATAAAAATATTTGTTTATACGCTACGTATTTACTTAGATGTTGAAAATAGCTTTTATTAAACAAAATAAACTTACCAACAACTTATCAATAAGTAGTTTTCATCATAAATTTAATCGCCCACCTAACTAAACTAACCTAGATTTGAAAGTTTAATTACATTTTTGGTTAACATTGTTTAGGCACCTGTTTAATTATTCATGTCAATTAATACCCAGCTTATGTCCCTACAGACGTATCTAATGTTGGATTTTGGGCAATCAAATAAGTATACAAAGTTATTCTAACCTAACTTTACGTATAACGCGACGGTATGTGCTTTGAGATTTTGTATCAAAACGCTTTACATTGACGCATTCGGATGGCCAATTTGAATTAGGAATATAAGCAACCAAGCATTTTATTATAAAATCGGGTTGGCAACGCGGCATGAGTTTTCAAGTTTTGTAGTAGAAGTGGCAGCTATCTCATCATCATTGATAATACCGCGAGCGGAGTGGCAACCGCGCGGACCTCACCTGGCATTTACCTGCGCAGTGACAACAGGGGGGCTAGCGAGCGGCAGTCGATCCACCGATCCGACAGACACGCTCGTCCCGGGCTGTCCTCTTTATTTTTTTACAAAACATCCCAAAACCTCCAAAAAACAACTTTAACTCTTACCGTGTGACTTCAAGAACGTTCTAAAAAGTGCAAAACCGTGAAAGTGCGCGCCGATTTCGCGTCCGAATTTGTTAACGTTAGCATCCCGACTAGATAGTCCATTGACATCCGGATCCAAACGGAATTTGCTTCGATGTCTTTGAACAAATAGTTGTGGAAGCCAGAATTTCACCTGCTATCGAAGGAAACGGCTTACGTAGTCGGATAGCGGTAAACAGCGACCGCGGCGCACGCAAGTTCTTATTCCATGTTGAGTAACCGTCAGGTTTCTAAAAAGTGTTTTCGACGCGTTATAAACACACAGACTTGAGTGTTGTGTCTCTGGCCAGTGCCAGCTCGGTTTAGAGGCACCCGGGGAGTTTTGATAGTTGTGTTTGGACTCGGTGTTTCTCTGCGGGGGTGTTATTGTATGGCGTGATGATTAGCGGAGGTTGGGTTTGTGCTTTGCACGTGCGGACGGGAGGCCTAGGGGGCGCTGCCCTAGGTTCAGACGAAGAGGAGATCGTCTACCTCGCGTTCATAGTCATCGATGTGTTAACTAATCAGGTAAGCGCAAAAACAAGTTTTTTTACAGTTTTAAAACCGCTTTTTACCATAATGATGTGTTGGTGTGGTCGATGTAGTCAAAAAACAAGATTTTGTATCTTACAATAGAATAATAAAATAAATATCTCAAGAATCAACACTTACGTTCACTAAAAATACCTATCATTAACTGTTGCTAACACAGCCAAGAATCAGATAAAACTATGATAATTACATTCGAACTCAAGTCTCTATAATTTGATTCATTATATTACAGTTCTGTGTTACAAAATAATTAAAAAGCCACTTAGGCCACATACACTTTGGACGGAAAAAACGTGGACCTTTCTTTTCGTTCCGGTCGGTTTCCATACATGCAACTCGCCTCTACCGTTTCTTATGTAATAATACGACTTTATTATTACTTTTCTTACCATACCCCATGTGTGCAAAGGCCAGAAAGATTATGGTGCTGCTTCCTTAATTAAAACGTTATTAAGTAAGCTAAACGATAGTCCTAAACAATAGCTTAATTTAACGATAAAAAT
Organism: Emmelina monodactyla; assembly: GCA_916618145.1. Classification (NCBI taxonomy): domain Eukaryota; kingdom Metazoa; phylum Arthropoda; class Insecta; order Lepidoptera; family Pterophoridae; genus Emmelina; species Emmelina monodactyla. The sequence continues at coordinate 3,382,454 of OU745323.1, read as the reverse complement.
AGTATATTTTAACGAGTAAAAAGTAGTTGGACAATCTAATTTTTATGCTTACTTTCTTTCACTACATATTTAGGGTAAAAACACATTTATAAACGTTACGTAACTGACGAGTTCATTAACCAAAAATTTCATAATCAGCGGTTTTATAAAGCGACCATCAGCGAAATGGTTGCAGTAAATTATGCCTATTATGTATGTCTGTCACAAAAACTGCTAGATTAGTACATTTTATTTGACAAGCAATGAAAATAGCAAAACATATTTTTTGACATCGTAAAACTAAAAGCAGAATCTTGAAAAAGTATGAGTCAATTCTGCCATAAAAAAACTGGAAATAACCTGTTACCTATAGAATTTGTAATTAGCCCATGACAATTTATAAACACGACACATTGTATATTTATATTTTATCTCTATAAAGTACTTTTGTATTTCCTATTACGTTTACACTTACCGTATTTATGTATTCAAAGACCAATTCACGAGCCCATAAAAACCTTTCGAAAATTACCTACTTGCAGGTACTTGGTTTTCAAGTGGTGTTCAATTATCGCAAGAAAGCAGGTTGATACACCAACCATGCAATCAGTGTACATTCATATTGACAACCAAATAAAAAAAACGTATGTACAACTTGTCAGGTGGTTGGGCAGCATCGCCTTTCGATGTGACACTCTCCCTTTAAGTGGGTCACATCACCTACCTACAGGTTTTTATAAAATTTGGCGTTTAGTGTAGAATTGTTAATGTATACGCCAATCAGAAACGTGAAGGTTGGGAAATGCGTGATTGATCAGCTGTGATGTACTTTGTACCGTTAACATTTTGACGCTGGGTGTTAATTTTTATAAAACTCAAAGTATCTTCTATTGAGTTGGTATTTATTATGTTTTCATTAACATACTCATAGAACCCATAAACTTTAAATCTAAGTATATAGAGTTCTGCATTAAGATGCATTCGCTTTGTCTGGAGATTTGAAATGAAATGAAATTACTTTATTGTATGTAGGATTAAAAACTAATCTCTTATACATTGTCAAAAGCATAAAATAAAAAAAAAAAGATATCACGGGACACCAATCAGCAATGGCCGTAGTAGACCGAGAGAAAAAGCTGGCGCAAAAAACGCTCGGCACTCTTTTCGAAATTATACAATCATAATTTTACACTGGGAAGTTGTCCTAGTGGGTAATTATTCTGCATATCCCGTAGGGTAATTCGCGTAATAAACTTTATCGATTTCTCGGCAATTAAATGTTATTTCATTCATAAAATTACTCAATCATGAATGAAATGATATTTAATCGCCGAGAAATCGCTAAAGTTGGTAAGCAAAAGAAGGGCTAGCCTACTAACCGAAACATCTTATTTTAGAAATTGGCAGGATGGTGACACCAACGCTATTGCTTCTACTACCTTTATTAATAAAATTCAGCCAAAACCCACATAGATTTACTCAATGCCATTAAACTATGTCCTAGAAATCTAGTTAATTATTCAGTGTTAATTATCAACTTTATTAACGTACCATTTACCAACTTGTCGAAGTGTTCACTTTATGACATCTTGCTCATTTGATTATTGGACTTTGAATTTACCACCTTGTGTTTATCCTCTGTGAATAGGTAAATTAATAAAGTACGACCTAGCATGCTAATAACTTAACTCGAACTAATTGGTAGATTTTTAGTATTAGATTTGAAGTAAAAAGATATCTGAAAAATAATTTGGTAAACTTTCTCAAAGGTGAGACATACAGTATGTGGCTATATTACAGTTTTGTAGGTATGTTAAATGAATATATTTGTTATCGTCAAGAATAGTTTTACGTTTTTTTTATTAACTTACGGACACGACTTGCAGTTAAACGGTGTACTAAGCGGTTTCACTAATTTTAATGTAGTATTATTTATTTAGAAGATTATTAAATCGAAGATAGTTAGTTTTATTATATTGTATGTGCATTTACTAATCTCATGCAGACAGTGTATATTTCGGACGAAAAATACAGAATCCAAAAAACTAAATATTATGGTGTACTAGTGGCCGCCCGCGACTCCGTTCGCGTGGAAGTCGGTTTCCCGTGGGAATAAGAAGTTTTCTCGCGGTAAAAAGTACCCTTTATGTTATTCTGATGTATAACCTATATTACTGTAAAGTTTCAACAAATTCCATACAGTTGTTTTTACGTGAAAGAGTAACAAACATCCATACATCCATACTCACAAACTTTCACGTTTATAATTATTAGTAGGATTTTGACTCCGAAGTTAATTCCTTCGCTACGCTTCGTAGCCTGCGTAGTCCAATTTATTTGATTATGAATAAAACCTTAAATATACGAACTTCAATATATTTCAATAAAACTCAAAGCATCCTTTTTATATTGAATTTAACTGAAATATTATTGAATAATATCGCGTCTGTAGTTTGTTTTCTTTTTATTAATTAAACCTTCTGCCGGATCTGTTTTTGCATTAATAGGCAACTTTGAATTATTGTATCATTATAAGTACTTTGTTGTTTCGGATTTTGTTTGAAACTGTTTGTATTAATTATATTATGTCATTATTTTAAATGAAAACCACTTAGGTACACTCTAGGCAGGGTTTCGTACAAAACTTTTCTTATGTATTTGCACTGCAGGTAAGTTAGGTTTTAAATTTAAACTTCATTTAAAATATATTTAATTATAACATTACTATATAACTAAGAACGAAACAATATACATATAAGCTCCCAATACCTTTTTATCTATATTTTATACATTTACCTAAGTTACTACTTTAACCAAAAGTTTGCGTATTTATATTCACACATCAATGTTGAAGTTTACTTTTTTGTGGTGTAAAGTCCAAATGCATAATACGTTTACATTTATTCGTTTTTCATATTGAAACACACATTCAATATTGAATATTTTACGTAAAAAAGTTTGTTAGGTACTTAAATGCTTTTTTCTGAATGAATTCTCAATTTAGAAACCGGCGCTATAGGATCCACCCTCAAGCATGCTAACTGTTTGCTTAATGACGTAAACACATGTTTTATAGTGCTATGAATATTTTCTTTGAACACTTTTTACTTATACCTAAATATGAAGCACGTTTTTGCTGTTAATCTATAAGAATGTACCTAATGATATTACCTACGTTTGTAAAGATAGCGCCAAGTCATCATAAAACTAACGTCTTTTCGAATGTTCTTAGGTATTTTTGCATGTGCTATCCTTCTACATATTAATTATGTATAACCTATAAACTACAATTAAAAATTAGCAAACCTTCAACTGTTTTAAGAAGAAATCTAGACTGAGTCAAACGAAAAAAAAACGTAAATTAAGTGCATAGGTAGGTACAATACCTAATCTTTTCAGTCAGGCGTAAAAAAAGTTCCAGGAATTGACAAAGTCAATGTTTTTTTGCAACACAGTACAAAAGCTAATTAGCAAGTTAGAGTACCAACGCAAAATTACTAGTCTCAGTTTACAAAGCTAGTTTTCAATATGGGAATTTGTTTTTATCTTTGCGATTATACTCTAATCTTTTAACCTTGGCATCAACGCAAGTCGCATCCAAGACCATTTGTAACAAAGCTTAAGGCTATTTTAGGCACCTATAGGTATAATTATGAAAAAATGAGAAAATTACAAAACTGCCGATGTTTGGATCACAAGGCATTGAAAAAATTACTTGTTTGATTTACGATGAATGGTCAGCGGAAAAAGCTTGTTTTTATTTTTTGTTTGTAGGTATTTTGTTTTATTACTTGTGAAGGTTGCATGGTAAAACTGAACCTCCGTGCTTAGACAAAATTATTATGTAGGTACTGGCCGCATAAAATAAAAAATAGTAGTTAGTAAGACTTTGTTTAAAAACAGAATTAGTAAGGTGGCATTAAGATATTTTTTTACCAATATTTTGATTACTTTGAGCTGCGCTTTGTTATCAAATTGTATGCAGTTGATGCAAAGAAGCATGTGTAATTCATGTGTATTTCCTAGACAAAATATTAATTTGCTGCAACTCTGAAGCTCTTGTTTATAGTTAGTGCTCCATCTAGTCAGAGCACGAAGAGGCCTAAGCCTAATCTATATGGCTTTAATTTTAAAGTGGTGTAAGCTAAGGAGTTCCACTTTTAAAATTTGAATCTTTAAAAATATTCCAATTTTAACATCTCATTTGGGGATAATTACCTATTTCATTAATCAACTAATACTTTAGATATGATTTATATTGGTGGTTGTTGGCATTTTTTATAGATTAGGTAATTACCTACTTACCTATCTACTAAAAACTAAAGCAAAATTTTTAAATATATATGCGTTATTGTCATGAAATTAGGTTACTATTGTATCGGGATGTACTTAGGTATGCTCATATCAATGTACGTTTTTTATCAATGATTAAAAACGTTAGATAAGCCGCAGGAGTAGATACCTGTATATGACATAATGCGATATGGTTCCTTTCTTTTTATGATTACAGGCCAAATACGAATCAGACTTAAGTTTCTATAAATAAAAATTGTCTTCTATATTTTTTGTAATTATAATTAAGTAATTTAGCGGCTAATTTCAGATTAATTAACCAGTAAGATGTATCTCCCTGACAAGTTTCACGATTCTTGATCAATGGCAACTAGGTTTTTGATTGCCTTGCGATTGAACTTTGGGACTTGACTGACATTACAACCTTAAAACTATATCAAACACTAGTGGCCGCCCGCAACTCCGTTCGCGTGGAAGTCGGTTTCCCGTGGGAATGAGAAGTTTTCCCGCGGTAAAAAGTACCTTTTATGTTATTCTGATGTATAACCTATATGACTGTAAAGTTTCATCAAAATCCATCCAGTAGTTTTTACGTCGAAGAGTAACAAACATCCATACATCCATACATACTCACAAACTTACACATTTATAATATTAGTAGGATAACTTACAGTGGGGTTCAACAGAGCGCGATTGTGCAAAGTTGGTACCTAATTTAGGTAACGTAAAGCTTAGTTTAATATGCAGTGCAGTTTTGCCCTTAAACATCCAAGTAGCAATAAATCCCTACTAATATTATAAATGCGAAAGTAACTCTGTCTGTCTGTCTGTTACGCTTTCACGTCTAAACCACTGAACCGATTTTGATGAAATTTGGTATGAAGAAAGAACTAAACTTGGGAAAGGACATAGGGTACTTTTTACCGCGGGAAAACTTCGCATTCTCACGGGAAACCGACTTCTACGCGATCGGAGTTGCGAGCGGCCACTAGTGTAATATATATTTTAATTCTGTTGATAATATAACAAAGTGAAATTCTGTCACTGTATGTTCTCTCAGCTGCATGTTTAACCAGTCCGTACATTTTTAATTTATTGCACAAACCAATTGTCTGTTAAACCAATATCGATAAATTTATAAGCCTTATATTATAATAATAAGCCGGTACTTTGTTTATATAGCTAACACTTGTGTCTACAAGAGAATACACTTTTTACCTAAGTAAGTACTGGGTGGCGCAAAAGTAAAGACCCTATTTGGTTCAGCTATAACTTATTTTTTTAATAAGAAAACTAGATTTAGGTTTTTTTAATGTATAGTTGTGCCATTAAATTTTGTACCATTAGGATTTAAAGATGATGTCTTTTAAATGGTGACCTCCAGAGTTGATGCACATTTGAGCCCTATTTATGACATTTTGCATAACTTGCCGTAACACTTCCTGCGATATGTTCCTTATTTCTTGATGAATGTTATCTTTTAGAGCTGCGAGAGTCTGAGGCTTGTTCACATACACCCGAGATTTCAAAAAACCTAAAGAAAGAAGTCTGGACTGGTCAGATCGGGTGATCTTGCAGGCCAAGACAAATTGCCAAAACGAGAGATAACTCAGCCTGGAAAAGCGTCCCTCGCTAAGTATGACACGATTATTCCACGTTCTTGTGGAGTAAAACGGTCCATGTTTATTTTCAGTGTATTTTACATTTGTTCACTACACAATTTTCAATAACAGAATGACTGGAAATGTCATATAAAAAAATAATTATATTTTCTTTAGTGCCAGTACTTTTGCGCCACCCAGTATATGTATTTTGAACTCATTGGGCCTGTGGACCTACCTATATTTACTGTTGTTTGCCAAAGCCATTAAAAAAAAGGTTATTCGTTTTCATACATTAATTAAATACGCGTCGACTTGCGAACCTCGAAAAAATAGCTCATTTTATAATTGTATTAGCCATCAAATTAGATATAAAGAATCAAAGTGTATGTAATGTATCCTTAGAAGGGTGGCAAAGATGGTATAATAACAGTACGATTTTGCTATAGAAGACAAAATAAAAGTTGTTATTTTCGTTAACGCTAAATATCAGTTTATTACAAGTGTCAGGGATTACCGTATTTGATTACATAGTGATAGTCGATAACAGAGTGCAATTTCTTTTTCAACTTCTTTTATAAGTATCCATCTTATGATGACCTCCATAGTACAAGCGGTATATTAAGCAGTAGGTCTCGAGTTCGATTTCGGGTCCGGTCAATTTAGTAAATACCTAGTAGTAGCGCGTGTGGTATAGGTTTGACAGGATTCTCCTTAAGTCAATTGTGTGATACTTAAGAAACATGGTTGCCCTTAGTTACGGGACACTCAGTTAGTGTAGTATTCTGGAGGTTTATTATTTATTACCAACCATTATAAGTACATTAAATAATGTTTTAATAAATATGATTAGTTTACCTTTTATCAATTTGCCTGCACCTTAGTGTTAGAGTAGTTAGAACCTAAAGGACAATGCACACCTATGTATGTAGCCCTGACCTGACCTTACTATCACTTTGTATATTTAATTATGTATATGTTACGGCTAATACCCGAAGTGCGGCTACACCTAGTTTTAGCCGGTTAGAACATCAATAGGTTAGGTTAGTTAGGTTACTTTTTTGATACCACCCAGAAAAAGGAGTCCCGCGTAGCAGGAATCCGTCTACTTATGATTGAAGCCAGTTTTTATATACATAGGTATATATTTTTTTTACAGTTTTCCATATAAAAAACACTTCTAACCGGCTAAAACTAGGTGTAGCCGCACTTCGGGTATTAGCCGTAACATATTATACATATTTCTCCTTGCTTAGACTTAGCAACTATGATTTAGGAACTGTTTACTACAATCTTGGAATAAAAAAAAGGTAATTTACTATCTGAAATGCAGAATTAAAGAAAAACCGTTCATGAATTAGCTTTTTACTTGCCCATTTCGGTGTAGGTTCCTCATTCAGAAATGATGTTTATTATATATTATTTTATATAATGACCTAAATTCCTTTTCAATTGCACTTTGAAATTGTAACAGAATTAATACTTTAAGTAGGTATTGCTCAATTAAATTGATTACATTTATGTAAATCGGTTTGCAACATTCAATATTAATTATGATAAAAAATATACACTCTGTTAAAACTTAATAAAGGTACCTACCTGATTCGTTATTAAATGCCTTACTGTTGTTAAAAACAAACTACTAATACATTTTTATTGTTCTAGAGGTACGAAATAAATAATTTGTGACGACTAAATTGGAAAAATATTATTTTAGAAATACTTAAGTATTAGGTAAATTTGTTTTATAATAAAAATTACGAAAAAATACGTTTTAACTATAAACTGTAGTTTTAAAACCATAACTGGTTTTAAATTGTGGGATAAAATAATAATACCATCGAATTCAAACCTAATAAATCTCAAGAACTAAGTGTCGTCGCGACGATTTAATCATGAGATTTAAGTATGCTTTATGTTTAAAATTATGTTCATAATTAAACAAAAAGCTTGTAAATGGTAATAAATCTTTGTAAGACTAAAACTACGTTTTTTTTCAAAGACTACCTTTGACTACTAACTAACATTAAACTTTTTTACGTATACGTTTACAAAAACTTGGCATTTACTTTGAGCAAATTCAATCTACCTACTTAATCCTAGTTTTAGTCTTTAAAAACCTTAACTCATAAAACAAAGATGAAACAAAACCTGATTTAGTACAATCACGTAAAAATAATAACCTATCGCGCATAGCGGTGTGACCGACCGTACAAAAACTAGTTCTGCGCTGCGCGCGCGCCGCCGGATTTACCGCTCCGTCATCCGCGGCCGCTGTCACTTTGACAGGTGATACTTTATATGCTTTAAAATATTATTGATACTTTTTATTAGCTGTCAATTTATACCTGTAAGTATTCGGAATTTTATTAAGATCGTGAATGATTAAATATGTAAAACAATAGCTATAACAGTCAAAGATAGATATTTGACTGTAAATTTAAACAAAGTTTTGAAAGTGATGTTATTGTAACAGAATTAATAAAGGAGGTTTACATTTGAATGGTTTCTTTATGTAATTTCTGTACATTTGTTTTTTCCTATATTTTATGGTACAATAAAGTTATTAAATAAATAATAAATAAATAAAGTGTAATTTGTCCAGGAGTAAAATAGGTAGGGCAAACCGAAGTTAGAGGTAACATAACTTAAATCATAGGCAAAATATTTGGCCTGTTTGTTCACGCAAATGCAATAATACCTATATACCTATTGTGAAACCGACACTAGTATTAGACACTAGTATTATGCTTTATTCCAAATAAACAAAGTTAAGTCTGTAGTACCATCATCTCATATTAAATAAATAATGTCTTGAAATGCCAATTAAATAAGCAAGAAGGCAGAAACTTCACTCAAAATAAATAACTAAGAGTGTTTATAAGATGCGCAATGAATACCAGTTATATCCGGTTTTTGTTCAAATATTAGTAAACCCACGTTTGTTTTGTCAAGTTTCGCGAGTTACCGACAACTAGTTGATTATATTTTTAATAGCTCATAGGAAGCAATGAATCCTAATTTTCACAGAAGCGAAGCCCTTGGCAACTGGGACTTAGATAGATATTTAACGAAGTTACTTAACAAATGAATTAAATACTTTGCTATACCTATATCTCTGCCAAAGTTTGCACAGCTCTTACACGTCCCACGTAGATATGTAAGCAGTGTACTTAGTAGACTCCTTCCTACCTATGTTTTAGCTTTTATGAGAAGTATTCATCCCTACTAATATTATAAATGTGAAAGTAACTCTGTCTGTCTGTCTGTCTGTCTGTCTGTCTGTCTGTTACGCTTTCACGCCTAAACCACTGAACCGATTTCGATGAAATTTGGTATGAAGAAAGAACTGAACTTGGGAAAGGACATAGGGTACTTTTTACCGCGCGAAAACTTCTCATTCCCACGGGAAAGCGACTTCTACGCGAACGGAGTCGCGGGCGGCCACTAGTTGAGAAATAAACGAATAAATTGTGGTTTACTACGCTAAAGTTATTTTGCATGTTTAAATTATGTTTGGTTAAACAAAGGTAGTAACGTATATTTTCTTCTTATCTATGGCTTATGACAACGGCGTTTAATAACGTCATCAATGTTTTATATGTTACAATGTATGAGAGCTATTATGATATAATGATTAAATGTTGGTTACAAACGAAAAGGCGTCTTAAGAAAATGTCTTACACATCATACCTAATTATGGTACGTACAATAATTTGTTCATACGAGAAATCAGCGTTATTTTGTTTCTTCTTTAACAAATTTGATGATTTAGGGCTACGGCAAGTAAGTTTTTTTTTCCCTTACGAGTGTAAAAATATACGACTACTAACACGAATGTCGGTTGGTAGTTCGCAGACCAACTAACGGAGAACTACGTAATTTTCCAAGACTTATTTTTCTTCATGTGGAACAGAACCTTAAACAAATATGAAGTTAATGTTATATTTAAATTGAAGTCTTGCGGAACAGTTGTCGCTTCACTGTAACTATTGCCTGGGTCATAGTGGGACACGCCCACTTCTGGGCTTATATTAACCTACATACCAATCGCTTTTGCTTATATTCAACTCCATAGTCAAGTAGGTACGGTACTTGTAAGTAAAAAGTACAGCTTAAAAATTTAAAATTGATTTTGTGACACGATATTTTCGTCGTGACTTTAAAAAAAGGGTATAACATTAACATTTTCTAATGGTCTTATAAAAAATGTCGGGTTGAATCATTATTGACAAGGCTTTTTTATTTATGGGTTTTGGTACTTGAAATAATATTTGTTTCAGTCTTACGTAAGTTACTTTACTATATACTTTTTTTCGGAATGGTGCAGTGAAAGTTTTACTATATTTACAACCTATCGTTCAATATTCAAACTAAACAATAGATTTCCATAACAAATATTGCTTTTAGCCCGCAACACGGAAAAGTTCACAAGTACCTGAATGACGCCATTTTCTTACAGAGGTGTCAAGGTTTTGACACTTAAGCCTGCGTCAAACGCTCGGTACCTATGTCAGATGTATAATTGTCTAATTATGAAGCATGTGAAGAATATTGTTGAAAGTGAGTTGATAATTGCAAAATATTGTTTATAGATACGGCGGGATTATTATTATCTTTTTCTATATAGGTACATAGGTATTGTTAACTATTTAAGATAATGCAATTACTTTTAAGTAATAAAAGTTAATTTTTCGTATTTGCTCGTGCGGTAGACGCCAACTTATAAATACACTTAACCTTTTTTGTAAAAACTGGGTATGAAACGAACAAGCTTTATTCACCTTATCTATTAGTAAATATAAGTCATCTTTGCTATCCATTAAGTTCTTTAATGTCTTCAAACATTGCAAGTTGTCACTTGTGACCGACCTTACGATGTTTACTCAGTAATATGTAAAGACTTAGGACAGTCAATAACTTACATCTTAGAATCATTACATAAACATAACTGGAAAAAATAAAAAAATAAATCAGGAATTATTTCTTTAGCGGAATTTGCATTATGTATTTTTAACTGCATTTGAAATATACAATTAATTAACAACTTAATAAACACTATCTATTATTTTTTATGTAAAAGTTACCAATTTTGTACACAATATAGTTTTAATCGCAGACTTAATGACATAATACCAGAAACATTACTGAATGTCGTATTTAAATGAGTCTTAATGGTTCTATATAATATTTTATATCACAATTAATACAGTGATAATTTAACTATGTCATGTTAATGTTTCATTTAAAATGATTTTGAAATTGCTGTCATTTGTGGTTTTCCTAGTGTTTAAAGTTAAGTTATGTAGGCAACAGACATAGTATTAAATTGAAAACCCTAATTGTTTAAGGTTTGCTACTAAATGCTCACTTTTACATATGGGCCAACAAGAAAACTACCTCACAAGGAAAATAACATATTTAAGCATTGTGAAATTAATTATAAATAATAATTTAATTTATGCATTGTGAAATTTTATGCCTTCATCTGATTTTCTTCCTAGCCAAGCCGATTCATTTGTGCAATAAACACTGAATGCAATATTATCAATTGAAAAAAAACTATTGTTTTTCTGTTCGATTTCATTGTTTTTGCGCCAGTTAATTATGTTGTACCTACCGCGGATCATTAAATAAGTACCTACTTGCATATTTCAGTTCCTGTAATTATACGTTTCTTTGTGGCAACGGGCAAAAACCCACTGTTTTACTTGTTAGCTAACTTAAACACAGATTTTACGTAAATAAAAAAAAAAAATCAAACCTTTGACTTTGAAGTTTATTAAAATCACTTCCTTAATAGCTGTTAAATTAAATAACGAAGTAATTCTAGGTCAATTAAAATCGTTTCCAGAAACATTAATATTAAACGTTGTAGGTAAGTAAGGTTTAAATTACCTAATTGACTCAAAATGATAAGTTAGAATCATTAATAATCCATTGTGTTCTTGCGCATTTTGTTTTAAATTTCAGTATAATTATTTAAGGCAACTTCCAGTACAAAAGTGAACAACGTCCTTTAATCGTCACTTGTTTTTATGCCTAGCAATTTCGGAAAATACTTTTTTTTATACATTTACAAAATAGAAACATAGGGATATTTCAAAAAATGTATGAATAATAAATGGAATAACAGAAAACTAATCGATTTCGTTGATGTTGGTTAGAATTGGGAAGCAAGCTGAGTACTTGCGTCTTTGTTTATCAATTTCAAGTAATTTTCCTTGTACAGGGTCGTAGAGTCAAGAGTATGAAATGAATGCATAATTTGCTGTGACTGAACTTAGTTCAAGGCGATTTGCAAGGAGGCAAGTAAAAGATTTAGGTATAAACAAATTATTCTAGGCTAAGAAACTAAAGCAGTTATTTCTTTGAAGTATTTTGCAGTAAAGAGTTGTGAGAAGTACGTTTAGAACACTGTTAATTACGGAAAGACCTTCCAACTTTATACAGAAAAATATTGACGTAAATTGTTCAATTTACTTAACTCTGACTAAAATCAATCAAATCAATAATACCTGAACGCACATCGCTCAATTCGCTACATTGAAATAGTTGTAATGTCTTTTACAATAAAAGATTAATTAATTTGGAGCACTTTATTTAATCGAGTCAGCCATCTTTACAATCTGCGTTACCAAACTACAAGTGTTGCCAATATATTATATTTAAACATACAACATCCTTCCCTTTATCAAGCTTACACTAAGTTTAACAATTAAAGAAAACAACTTCTTTTTTTTTTTTTAATGAAACTAAAACAAAACTCTTATTAAGTAAACATTGTAACAAACATTTTCTTAGAAACTAAAAACTATGACATATTATAATCTTTTAAATGAGATGGAATTTTGATATTCCTACCTGATCTAGTTTGTCTCATTCTAACCACATTATTTTCTCCATTCCTATCTTCCATTACTTCTCTCTCTGTTACATTATTTTCTGTACTTCTATTTTCTACATTAACATCATTATAATCAATTAAATCTCTTTTCTTGTAATTACCTCCTTTAACAATCATCTTTCTATTCCTTACAATTACATCTCCATTTTCATTTTTTATTTTATAAGACCTTGGTCCTTTCCCTTTTCCTAAAATTATACCACTTAACATTGGTTTTTTATTTGTCTCATCATGTATTTTAACATTGTCACCTATAGTCAAATCCGGTAAGTTTTTAGCACCTCTATCATAATACATTTTTTGTTTTATTTGTTTCTGTTTTAACATTTGTTTTTGTGAAACATTTTCATTAAATATCTTGAAGTCTAAACTAGGAATTACAGTATTCATATTTCTATTAAACAATAATTCAGCAGGTGTTTTGCCACTTTCTGTAACTGGTGTATTTCTATATAGTAATAAACCTAAGTAGGTATCTTTTTTATCATATATAAGCTTTTTTAAAGTTCTTTTAATTGTTTGAATATAACGCTCCGCTAAACCATTACCTTGGTGATGTTTAGGACTTATAATTCTGTGATCAAATCTCCATTCTTTAGCAAAATTTTGAAACTCATATCCTGTATATTGTGCTCCTGAATCTGAATAAATAATATTTGGAATACCATGAACTGAGAAAATTTCTTTTAAACTTGTTATTGTACAATATGCTGATAAATTTTCTAACTTTTTAACTTCTACAAACTTACTGAAAGCATCTACAACAATTATATGTGGTTTACTGTAAAGAAAGAATATATCAGTTGATAAAATTTGCCATGGTTTTTCAGGTATCTCTTTTTCTAACATAGGTTCTTTTTTATTGTTATTTTGAAATGATTTGCAAATGTCACAATTTTGTATTAAATCCTCAATTTCTTTAGACATGTTGGGCCAAAATAATGTTTTTCTTGCTAGTTGTTTACATTTATCTATACCTAAATGAGCATAATGAATCTTTTCTAATACATCTTTACGTTTTTTTACTGGTATTACAATTTGGTTGCCTTTCATTAATAAACCTTGACTTTCTCCTAACTCATCTCTATAGCTATAATAAATTTTTGCTTCGCTTGATACTTTATTTTTATTTTCTGGCCATCCTTCTTTAATATATTTTAAAACAGAATTTAACTCTTTATCTTTTGCTGTTTCATCTACTAGTTCTTTTAATTTATTGTCAGTAATATTATAACTGTTAACTATTGTAGCTACATGAGCTTCTATATCAATACAATAAGGCTTGGAACAATCATTAAGATATGCCCTACTCAAATGATCCGCTAATAATAATTCTTTTCCTGGTTTGTATAATATTTCAAAACAATAAGGTTGTAAAGCTAATCTTATTCTCTGTAGCCTGACTGGACTTTTATTTAATGGCTTTGCAAAAATTGAAATTAAGGGCTTATGGTCAGTCTCGACTGTAAACTTTTGTCCATAAAGATATTGATGGAACTTAGTACATCCATAAAGAATTGCAAGACTTTCTTTTTCAATCTGACTATATGCTTTTTCTGTATCAGTCATGGCCCTTGACCCGTATGCTATAGGTTGTCCTTCCTGGATAATAACAGCTCCTAGCCCATCTTTTGATGCATCTACACTAAGTATTACTGGTTTATCTAAATTAAAATATGTTAAAACTGGTGGTTCTGTAATTAGTTTTTTAATTAAATTGTATGCTTCTACCTGTCTACTACCCCAAATAAAAGGTACATTTTTCTTAGTTAATTCTCTTAAAGGAAATGATATTTCTGAAATGTTAGGTATAAATCTTGAAATATAATTAATCATTCCTAAAAATCTAAGTAATTCTTTTTGTGTTTGTGGTTCTTTCATTTCTAAAATTGCCTTAACCCTTTCTTCATCTAATTTCAAACCTTTTTCAGTCAAAATGTGTCCTAAAAATTTAACCTCAGTTTTTAATAAATTACATTTATTCTTATTAAATCTTATTCCCGCCTGTTGTGCTTTCTGTAAAACCATCTCTAATATTTTATAATGTTCTTTTTCAGTCTTAGAATGTATTAGTATATCATCAATATAAATTTCAACACCATCTATATTTTTAAAAATCTCTGAGTAAATTCTATGAAAAACCTCTGGACTAGATGAAAGACCAAAAGGTAATCTATTAAAATAGTACCTACCAAAAGGTGTATTAAAAGTTGTCAATTCTATTGAGTCCTCATCTAAGTTTAACATGAAAAATGCTTTGCTAGCGTCAAGTGTTGTAAAATATTTACTACCATGTAACTTAGAAGTCAATTCCTGTAATGTAGGTATTTGAATTTGCTCTCTTCTAATTTGTGTATTCAAGTACTGTGGATCAAGACACACTCTAATAGAATTATCTGGTTTTGTTACTATTACGAGACTGTTAACAAAATCTGTTGGTTTGTCAATTTTACTGATTACACCTGTTTTTTGCAACTTTTCTAACTCAATTTTTAATTTCTTTATTAATTTAAATGGAACATGCCTACAAGGTTCAATTTTACCTACCCAATTATCTTTTAATGTTATTTTGTACTTATAATTTTTTATATTACCTAATCCTTCAAAAACTTGTTTATATTTACTAAATAACGAATTTTCTTTACCTATTTCATTTATACTAACTTGTCCTACTCTCTGAATTAATGAAAATCTTTGCAATGTTTCTAAACCCAAAATTGGTACAAAATTTCTTTCACAAACTTGAAAATTAACGAACTTATTTAACTTTCCTATTTGACATCTTAATGTTATTTGTCCTACTGTTGCAATGTTATCTCCATTATATGTTAACAATTTTAATTTACTTTTCTCAAACTTGTTAATACCCATACTATTACAAATATCTTTAGATAAAATGTTACATTGTGCCCCAGTATCTAACTTAAAAGTTACCTTTTTGTTAATATCCGTAAAATAAACCATTTGTGTCCACTCCTTGTCTGTACTGTTTATGTTATTAACATAAACTATGTTGAGAAATGCTTCCTCCTGTTCCTGTAATAAAATCTGTTCTTGTTGTTGTTCGGTTTCTATTGTTTGAATTCTTCTTGTGCCTCGACATTTTCTTGCAAAATGTCCAACTTTTTTGCATTTCATACATACTTTCCCAAATGCAGGACAATTTCTAGGTAAATGCTGATAACCACATCTTGAGCACTGACTGTTATTCGATTGCTTGTTTGAATTTGTTAATGTTGCACGATGAAACTCATTTTTCTTCTTGACATGGTTACTCGTAGTTACTGTTTTAGCAATATTTCTGGTCTTCAAATTCCTTATTCTGTCTACTGTGACTGTATCTTCCATTTCTTTCATCCTTTCCGTTGCCAGCTCTGCTGCCTTACATATATTTATGGCTTTATGCAGTGTTAAGTCTGGTTCTCTCAACATTCTATCTTTAAGTTTACTGTTTCTTATACCTGTTACAATTCTATCTTTGATTAATCTATCCGATATAGTGCCAAAATCACATTCCATGGCCAACTTCTTTAAATCTGTTAAATATTCATCAAAGGTTTCATTTGGTTTTTGATCTCTTGTAAAAAACAAATGAGATGAAACGCTTTCATTTTTCAAAGGTATAAAATGTTCCTCAAACCTTTTCATTACTTTGTTGTAGTCGTTTTTGTCTTTTTCCTCCATCTCGAATGTATTGTATATTTCTAAAACATGTGGTCCTATGGTGTGTAGTAATAATGCCACTTGCACCTCTTGCGGTAGTGATCCAGCTCCTGATGCAATACGATATATTTCGAATCGTTGTTTAAATCTTTTAAACTCCTCTGTCGTGCACTTGGTCATACTTTCCGGGGGTTTTAAGCCTGATACTCCCAACAACGTGCTCGTCGCCATTTTTTCATTCACTAGCTTTTTCTTATACTTTGTAATTTTTTTCATACCTCTCAATTTGTTTCATATTGCAAATCCTGTCCTCAGCGCCATGTAATGTCTTTTACAATAAAAGATTAATTAATTTGGAGCACTTTATTTAATCGAGTCAGCCATCTTTACAATCTGCGTTACCAAACTACAAGTGTTGCCAATATATTATATTTAAACATACAACAATAGTGATTTATTAATATAGAGAAATACCTGTTTACTATTCAATTCTGCCTTCTTAAAATTTTCATAAGAAAAAAATACTTTGTCAGTTACTCGTATTTTTCACACACAGGTCTGTACACGCATAAAATATTGACATATCCGTTTCCGTTCTATATTTGAAAATGGGCGCGAAAACTAGAAATGCGTGCGTGCGGTGTCTACAACACATGAGTAAAGAAACTGAACAGAGACAAAGCTACATACGAATGCGCTGTGACAGGTACATCACTACAAGTGCAACGCGTGTGTGTGCGTGACCACTGGCCGCTTGTCACGTATGAGCCGAAACCGCTTCAAACTAGATCAGCCAGTGGTCAATCTCAGGGCGTGCAGGCGTGACGCGACGCTCGAACGTTGTGCGTGTTTTGTTTTTGTTTTCGAGTTTCTCACATAATACGTAGTAATACTTTTGTTTTAGTATTTAAAAAGTTTTGTAAATATGGTTGTACATTGTACTGTGTGCATGAATAATAATAGAAAGACTAAAAATATTTCTTATTTTAACTATCCCAAGGTAATGACATAATAATAATACATAGTAATATTGGTAATGACATATTAGCACGTTTGCAAGATTGTACATTTCATATGCCATGTGAGTGTTTCCCATTGGTTTATTTGAAAAAACTTTATATTAGATTTAGAATTTATCATTCGATTAAAAGACACAACAAATTATTAAAAACCAAAAGTAATAAAAAAAAAATATTTAGAGTATGTAATTTGTAAAAAAAAACCTATTTTAATAAAAAATTTGAAAAAAAAGTACATTTATATTTTTAATTTATTCAATTGAGCCAACCCTACCAAAATAGGTATAAATTTTGCTAGCTCTTTAGAAGCTTTGTCTCTGTTCAGTTTCTTTACTCATGTGGTCTACAAGCTGCCTAATGACACGGCAGCCAATCATGTTTCACAAGCTGGGCTTCATTCACGCAATAAGGTAGCCACATACCTAGAATTGCTACTAAGAAATAACTTAGTCTTTCACGAACAACATGTTATAATGGAAGCCGCTCTCAACACTTGATATAAGACTCATTTTAATTTTTCGGGGAAACCTGCCTTAAATCGCGTCCCCAAGCCCTGTGAAGCTGTAAAGCATTAAAGAGTTATCAACAAACAGTAGAGAAAAAAAAATTGAACTATTTTCCAAATTTTTTGTCAATAAAATTAAGGCTGAATTACCTTCCAACAGCCTAAGTTTTATGCATTACTTTGGTTATTTCCTTAGGTACTATATAATGTTAATGTTTTTTTACGCTGCGGCATCGACAAGCAACTCGCTCGTGTCCGATTTATTAATACGGTGTATTTTTGATGACTTGAATATCTTGACGTTCAATTTAGTCTTCCTTAACAAAATATAACTTAGTTCTTTAGATAAATAGTACTGTTAGTAGTAGTAGTAGTAGTAGTACGAGTAAGTAGAAGAAGCGAAGCGATAAAGAATTGTAAAAGTCTCAGTATAGTGTCTTAATTCTGTCAATTCTACTTAGCATGTTGTCTGTGTCGCAGTTTAAAATGTACTTAGCTCTTGTATATCATTACGTTAAAGGCGAAAGTTGATTGACTAGCGTTTCCATGCCGGAAATGACGTACAAGACTGGCCAAAGCGACCAATCATACACACGCGAGTCCTTTAGTAACTACTTACTTCGAAATCTACCCATTTATTTACTATTTACGTGGCAATTTGTCAAAATTGTCTTAAATCTTGTAAATAAACAATTTAAAATATCGTTAAAATCAAGGAAGTATTGACGGCGTGTCTTTAACTTTTAATGTCAAATTTGACGTTGACAGTTTTGTGTTTGATGTCCATTTTTTGTCGCGATATTTTTTGTCTGAAACAACAGAACTTCCTTATATTTGAGCATTAGCAGGTTCAATCAATCTGTCATAATACCTAACATCGTGAATTAAAACAAACTTGTCCGGGTTTAGCACAATTTTGACGATTTTTTCTGCGCTTTTTTTTTCAATACCACCTTGTATATTTAAACGACAGTAAATGGTATTTAAATCAACTACTTGTTTAAAATAGAATAAAAATCATTGCACTCCGCGTCTGTCAAGTCAGATAGTAGAATAAATTTGTTTAAATCATTAAAACAAAATGTTATTATTGTGTTAATGTCGACAAAAATGACCACCATATTGACAAGATAGAATATAATAGCTACTAATGTTGTAGGTACCCAGAATAGGTACCAACCAACTATTTATCGAGAAAAGGCAAAACGAACATTCTTTTTATCTGACTAGCTCCTGACCTACACAATTATCGCTCGTAATATTAATTGCAAACGTATTCGCAAAACCACTAGCAGTATACAATCATCGCTAATTAAAAAAATAACACCACGTTTTCCCGCCACAGGCTGCCATTGTCACAATTGACATTTGACACGCATGCGCAATGCACACGACCTATCAACCGACTATTTTACATACAATAAGGAAAAAACAAACCCGAATAAGTATGTGCTTGAGTATGAAGTGTTTCAAACAAAACTTATTTTACGTAAGTTTCTTTGCTTATTAAGAAGGTAGAAACCTATAGTTTTGAAACTTTTATAATGGTGTCAGGGGAAAAAGGCGCCATTGTTAAAACATGAAACTGAAATTTGACACTTCAATGCGATTGGTTGGCTTAACATAAACTTTTTGAACTTTGCACTCTGATTGGCTGAGAGTAGCTCGTCCCATGACGAAATTGACACATGTGTTCTAATTTATAAATTGGAGCAAATAAAAGGGAGAAATATGATTGTCTCTTTCTTTCTAACGGCAAATTATATCATTGGCGACATTTAAAGAGAGAAAGAAATTCTAAACGATCTCTATTTCTTTCATAACAACTAAATAAAAATAATATGCAGCTATAAATGCTCTATTAAACCTGTGTTTTATCAGTTTTATTAATTAAAAGCTGTAAAGTTTTGTTCATAAAAGATAATTATTTGCAATTAATTATTTGTTAATAAAACACTCTGTATGTTATTGTTTGAACAAATAATTAATTAAAAGGAATCGCACGAGTTGTTAAACATACCAATTTAACAAGAAGTGGGTATCAGTTGGTATAAAGAGTTTTGGAAATAGGTAGTAGGGGAGCGAGGGGCTTGTTGTTACAGGGGTAAGTAGTAACAGGCTCTTTTCACCAGGATCTTCAACACTATTAACGTATATCTTTGACTCGATTTAACCCATAAACCGCACCACATCATATTGCCATAGCCAGTGTTCCGCCGGTTGGCGCAGTGAGCAAATGTGAGCATTCCCTTCATTTCTGCCAGGTGATATAAAATTGTACTGTCGTAAAATTTTGGTTTGTGTTTTAATATTGCCTATTTTCAAATTTTCTACATCTTATTTACATTCAAATTTATCTATCTCTGATATTGTGTAACAGTTTTTATGATTGCTAAATTGTTTAATAAGTTATCTTGATAAATGTTAAAAATCATACCATGGGGTTAGTTGTAACAAAATCCCGGGGCTTGTTGTAACATGTTACACCATGCATTGTCTGGTATGTGGTGAAGCTTACACAGATACAAACAAAAAAGATTGGATAGAGTGTATTAGAAATAAATAATTTAATTACTTACTGTGATTTAAAAGTGCTATTATGATTATAAGTAGTGTTTAACTAAATAAAACTCTTAATTACTTAATTTTTAAGTGTTGATTACAAAAAAGTGTATTTGAGTTGATTTTTGATAAGAATTACATAATACTTACTTTGGAAAGATGTCAATTTTGTTAAAAATAAATAAAGAATAAATGATTAGAGGTATTAATGTCGTTTTTTATTGTCGTTACTACTTGCCCCGGTAGACGTTACAACTTGCCCCAAGCACGAGGTAAGTTGTAACACCGCACTTCTTTTAGAAAATAATTGATTGTTAAATAATGACCAATAGTTATGATATTATTTTTACTTGATTTGGTAGATGAAGAGTTACAGTATCCATCAATCTTTATTTAGTAGAAATTGAATCAATAGATCTCAAGATATACTAGTTTTACTGAAAACTGTTACAACAAGCCCCTCGCTCCCCTACCTCCAGATAGATATACCTAATAAATAGGTATATTATATGAAAAATATTTGTGTTTAACAGTACCTACCACAGTGCCTTTTTTAAATAACCTTAACTTCTTAATAAGTTGTGTAGCTAAATATCAAAACCAAAAGCTCCACTCTAAGTGAAACGCGGTAAATGAAAGAAATAAGTTTATGGCTAAACTTTTGTAGATAATTATTTTTTCTGTTGATCAACCTGTCTGGTAGATGTTTGTGTGTATTACGAAAGTAAAAAAGTACATATAGTTTAGCTGCAAATTAAGAAAATAAAATGGACATACCGGTATTTGATGTAAACTAGTAAAATATACTCGTACCGGAGTTTGAAAAACACAACTGTGGACTTGTTGGGTTTTGAAAAATAGCGAGTGGACGTACCTTGTTTAGGGGATTAGGGATGTACTTAGGTGTTTAGGGTAGTAGGTACTAAGAATAAAAAATAATATAATTTATAACAGGAACCACCCTCCAAAGAATTAAACAAATAATAATTTTGAAAATCAGTTTTTATTCATTACCTTATGCTAAATTACATAAAAAAGTAAAATAACACTATTCAAAAATCAAACAAAATCTAACACTTCTTCCATGAAATACAAACCTAGTACGTACCGTAGAGTCCAGGTTGTAGTAACACAAGATCTACTATGCCAGTGTTTAACTTACCTTTTTGCTAACGTCTTTGCTCGTTTTTGTTTTATTTTTGATACGCTATTTTTCTTGCATTCTCCGGATCAACCTCAGTTAAATTAAAACAGTTTTACGCCATTATATCCAATTTTATTTCATAAAAACATCGATGGCAATGTGTCTAACTCCCGTTAAAACATGGAAGTGGCAACCTTTTTAATCCATACTCAACACTGATTGGTCGCCGCGGGCCGCGGACACGCTTGAGTTTGATAAACATTGGACCATGGACTCGCAAGGATTTGAAAAAAAACATCGACTTTGAACGTTATTTTTGTAGTATTTATAGTGGTTAAGCATGTTTTGAAAACAATCACACGATACCTTTTAAAATTTTAAATTTGGCGCCATCCTTAGTTCATTTTCGAGTAGACTGTGTCATTTGCGTCTTTTGATATTTAACTACACAGTTCACTTAGGTATAAATATTGATTACTGTTCATGATAGAAAACCCCTATGTTTATTTATATCTACAAGTGACGCGTTATGGTACCAAAGCTTCCCTGCCTATTAAAATGCGGATAGAAAAAAATAAGGAAAATATCATTTTTTTATCTGATAAGCCAGCAAAGGAGCAAGCGGGTCACATTCTTACATTTATACAATAATTTTTGAACGCACGTTCGAATGTCAAGTAACGTGGCTGTTTCATACAATGACTATAATTTGCAGAGGCATTAAAAAGTTAGTGAGTAGGTATGGATGTATGGATGTTTGTTACTTTTTTACGTAAAAACTACTACTTTTTACCGCGGGAAAACTTCTCATTCCCACGGGAAACCGACTTCCACGCGAACGGAGTCGCGGGCGGCCACTAGTTTATATCCATAAAAACTGTTTAAGTACTCTTAAATTTGTAACAGAATAAAAATATCTGTGCAAAATTGATATTCCTACGGCGAATAGAAAACATATATGTATGAAACTGTCATTTTTGACAAATTTGCAATTTGCCAGTTTCATCCATTTTTATTCTATTCATTCGCCAACGAAAACTTCACCTGCCACTTGACTTGGGGGGCAGGTCTTTTTCGATACATCAAAAATGTTTCAGCCGTTTTGTCGTGAATGCGGAAACCACCAGATGACCCGCATGCTCGTTTGCCCCCTATTAATATAAAAACAAAAAAAACATACAGACAAATTCCCCCTATTTTCGAATTTACAAAAATTATTAGTAAGGACCGTTATTAATCAAAATTTGTTTATTCCAGATCATAGGAGAAAGGCAATATGCAGTTCGACCGACGCGGCGTCCTTCGGAAGACCTTCAGACCGGCCAGCCATTAGAAGTAGTAATATTACAGGTAATTACATAATTAATTACTACCAACGACAGGGAAAACACCTCGACGATTGACACTTTGATCTCTCTTAATAGTAAGTTTGAAGTTGAGATTACGCTTGAGAACGTGACTGGTGAAATAGTGGAAGGTTTTTTTGTGATGAAAAACTGAATTAGTGTTTTTTGTGAAGGTTATGTCGGTTTATTGACAGCTCTTTTTAGTTGCTCGTTGCCAAATTCCTAATAGTAGAGTGGCGTTTACCTTAAATCACGTCAGAGGTCTAAAATGGTGGAATAGTTCTGATACTTCGTAAATATGTGCTAAAAAAGACAATAATCGTTTTTGATAATGTTCATTGAGTTATTAAAATTAATTATTAAAAAAAAACTTTTAGAAAATTAAACGAAACAGAAACTTAAGGTTCGTCCACAAGACTTTAAGTAGACCTATACATTTTAAACCAAAGTTGTAAATCAAAATAAAACTAATTGAATTTAGGTCGTAATAATCTCGCAGTCACGACAAACTACCGGCCACCGCGATATAGATAAATAAACATTGATTAAATTAATTATCGTTTCCGTTAGCTAATAAAAATCAATGTTTACGAATGATAAGTATATAATTAAGTAAGGACTTCTAGCGAGTATTTCTACGTATAATAAACATGAATGCATTGAAGTGTGCGTGTTAGTTTATCATGGTTATTTTGTACCGTAAACTAATAAATTAATAATTCTTAATTCAGGGCTTAGGAGTACAATCTATACATATAATAAAGCTGAAGAGGATGGAAAGTCTGTACATAAAAGATATTCGAAATTTTTTTTATTGGGGATACTTAAAATTGATAACAGAACACGTTCCAATAGTTTTTAGAATTTTTGTCTGTTTATCTGTTTGTCTGTTTATCTGTTTATTTGGCTGAGCATCACGCGAAAACGGCTGGACGGATTTTGATGAAACTTTTACTATTATGTAGAGAAAATTATGGACCAGGTTATAGGGTAAAAAAAAACAACCCCTAAAAGGGGGGGGGGGGGGTTGGCAAAAACTTGAAATACGTTTGCACGTGAATTTCATAGGGGTGCGTGGTAGTATGATGTGCAAACTACACTGAAACCGAGATTTGAAAAAGTACCAACATAATTATAATATTAATCTATCTAATATCTTATCTAATCTAATAATAATATAAATTCTATAATTTTCTATGATAAATAATGATAATACACACAAACATCCAAAAAACCATAACAATATTACGAAAAATGAAAGGAATAAAACATGTGCATTCCTTCCGTCCTTCTTGCTTCCATCTTGCTTCATCTCCATCCATTGCGCATGCGTAGACATTTTTTTTATTAAATTAAGGCATTGACATCTGGGTCATCAGCCTAAACATGTTTCTCATTTCTTATTCTTTCTTTATTTGTCGTGTTGCATTGCACACTGAAATTTAATTACTTACATACTCTGTTTTTTTCTCCCTATCTACTTTTGATATAATTATTATTACGTAAGTACCACAGACCAAAGAAAAACCACGCGCGCCAGCTGCGCCGCACTTGACGGCTCTGTGGTAAGTACCTATTGTCTTTTAGTGTGTAAGGTGCCACAATTACTTGAATAGACTTATTTTCTTCTTCTAAGTTGGCGAAACGAAGTTCGCGGGCACCAGCTAGTATTTTATATAACGAAATGATATTTCAACACTACTTGATTGTTGCTGTTTCAAGGAAAGATATTTTATTTATTTATTTATGTTATTTGGGGGGCTTTTAGCTTAGTCTTGTAAGGAATAATTCCTATAGAATCGACGAACCAAGAAATAACCTAAAATTTGGTGGTAACTATTGTATGGATTGCTTGCGTATTAATATTTGGAGTGGTAGAGTCTAGCTGTAGACTCTGTCTGCAGCGATCACTGGGCTGACTCGACCGGTGTAATACCACCGTCGCACAGAAAACCGACGTGAAGTAGGCACGATGTTCCTGCGTTTCGTTCGGTGAGTGCGGTATCCGGTGCCCAATTTTGTCAAAGGCCAGCAACACACCCCCAACACCCACAGTGTTGCGGGTAGTCATGGGCGGCGGTGATCACTTACCATCAGGTGACCCGCATGCTCGTTTGCTCCCTTTATTATGTAAATATAAAAAAAAGTGGGTGGGCGGGCGGTGCATTAGGGGACGGCCAGTAGAGAAAGAATATCGGATTTGCACAGGTATTACTAAAAGTTTCATCTAAATAGATTTCCGCAAAGCAACGCCTGATTCCATCTATTTCATTTTTAAACTAAAAATTTATTTTATTTCAAGTTCTAATCTGTACAGTGCAGAGTGGTGCTTTGCTTTGCGTAAATCGTTGTTAAGTTAAATGCGCGAATTATTCTTCAAATTGTCTTTTAATCGGAGGCATTAGATAACATTATCTAACAATTGATATAATTTGCGCCAAAACGATGATACCTAATTTACAAACAGTAAAAATAAATGTGTCATAAAAACTATTTGGTAGAATTTGTGCAGGCAAATGTATTAAACAAATAAAACAACATACAAACTGTCTTCAAAATAAACGTAGTGTTTAAATCGTAATTATCACATACGACTGACAGAGTTACTCTTCAGGTTTAAACTACGTTTATTAATAAGATAGCAAGTGCCTTGAGATGTCAACCAACGAAATAAAAACAATTTTACATACAACATTTTCATGTTACTGACAAAAAGATTTAAAAATAATCGAAAGGACCAAAAAATCCACCATTATGTTGTTTTGCTCACGGTGTTTTCCCTCATGGTGAGTGCGTCATAACATTTCCAAGTGCGTAATGGCTATCTCATTTAAAAAACAGTGACACAACCTATAAATATAATTTCAATCGTTGGACCTTTGTCGGGGTAACATATTTAAATTGAGGTGCTTTGTTTTTCGACACATCGGCATTCTTGGAATCACACTAGCACCCAACTCACTATTTATAGGGCGTTTCGAGAAAACAGAGTGTGAAAGAGTTCTTAACAATATGAAACGCTTTTTTTTATTGACATTAGTTCATAAGTATAAACCGTATTAACACCAAAAAATAAACTAATAATACATGAAAGACCTTTAAGGAAGAGTTTTTTATACTTACGCCAATCTTAAAATCTTAAAGTTACATCAAAATGTAATCCGAAAAGAGTACTAAACTCCGTACTTATATTCGGTCAGTTAAAATCGCAAGGTCAATGCCCCCGCTCCAGTTTTTCTCCCTGCGTTTTCGTTAACTGGTCCGGACTGGTCCAGACTAACTGTTACTGGTTAAAATTTAACTCTGACAACGGGTTCTGGCTTTGTCGGCTCATATTTTACGGTAAAGTTAACTTTTGAGACACAGGGAATGAAGCGCGTTGATTTATGTTATTTGTTAGATGAAAATCGGCAAAATTAACATTTTAGAAGTTAAAGTGTTGACTCGAGTTAATTTAAACGACCATAAAAATGTCGGAAATCATTATTTAGATACTATAGGTTAAACTCATTATTAAAAAGTTAATTTTTTTAAAAGGAGATGGATGAACCGCGAAATTATGAAAACTTTTTTTCATTTCAATAATTATTCACCCGGGGCTTTTGTGGTTTTATTTAAAATGAATCAGTTAATTAAAAATAAGTTTTTTTATTAAAAATAAATGGGTACCACATTTATTAACGTTTCCGTTTTTTTATAATTTCTTTTGAAAGTGCAAATTGACTCGTTTTCAATTTCTGCACCAGTCACTTTACTTCTTACCATAAAAGTCTATAGTCATCAAAATATCGATGATGTTTTAAGATAAAAATCTGTCATTGACTTTCAACAAAATAAATTTATTGACAGATATTATTTTGGTATCTTATTTTCGAAACTATTAATTAAAAATAGTAATACGTTCTTTACATACCTATTTTCTCGCAGTATCTTAGCATTTTACTAAATTCACCAATATTTATTGCAACTGTATTTCCTTACTAGAAGGATTCTTTTTCAATTAATTGTATTACAAAATAAACAATTTTACTCACGTTTTGTTAAAAATTCAACCATGGAATAATGTTTGACAATGTTTCAATGAATAACTTTAATTATTTTGCATACATGACTAAGAAAAATGAATAATTGTGTATAAATGATCTACTAGTTTGATTCGTAGCATCGTAGTAAAAAACATAATTCCATAGAAAAGACTTCAACGGCGTCACATCCTACTAATATTATAAACGTGAAAGTTTGTGAGTATGGATGTATGGATGGATGTTTGTTACTTTTACGTAAAAAATACTGGATGGATTTGGATGAAACTTTGCAGTAATATAGGTTATACAACAGAATAACATATTGGGTACTTTTTACCACGGGAAAACTTCAAATTCCTACGGGAAACCGACTTATAAGCGAACGAAGTCGCGGGCGACCACTAGTTTTAAAATAAAAAGAGTATAGGCATATCATTGTTAACCTCATAAGAACTGAAAATCCAATATTCAGATTTTGATGTGACTGATACATAGTATGTTTTCATTGTCATTTCATACATATGACAATTGTTTATATTCGACGTGCAATGAAAACATACTACGAATATGTAGGAACGAATTGAAAAGCCAACTTAAATTCAATACGAGTATTAACTTGAAACTTAATGGTCAAAAACGTAATGGCAATCAGTCCAAAGTTTAATTTTGGTACAACATATGTAGGTAAGGATAATATGAATAAAAATGAATGCAGTTTTGTGTTTGACACTTCAAGGCTTACATTAAAAGGACATTACATATACAAATTATTATAAAACTGCGCTCATACAATACTAATTAGATAAATAAAATGCAACAGTGTATTCCACTAGCTGTTACCTGTGACTTCGTCTGCGTTGACTGTGTCCTTCCTTCCTATTCGAGTTCTAAATTAATATAAGATCGTTTTATAATAATTTAGAACTCGAAAAAAAATCGTTTATTATTATAATTCAACTTATTTCGACGATGGTATTAAATCCTTTGTTCCTTTACTCGTGTGGGCGTGATGACCTACCGAATACCTCAATATCATGACACGACACAGTCTACAATGTAACTATACGAGTTTAGCTGACCTCCGTAATAAAAAATGAACGTTTACGAAAAAACAGCAATTGCATAAGAAATAAATGACAATGTAATGAGTTAGATACGTAAGCGAGCTGTTTTACAAACTGTTTAGGCACTTAATCAAGTAAATTAATTGAAAAGTACGAATGACACTTCGTTTTATATTGGTTATTTTTGCGTGGTTTCGTTTAGTGGTTAGAAAAACTGCTACCGTAGCGAGTGTTCCGGGTTTGAACCCCGCTCGATGCATTTTCTAAATTATGGAAAAATGTATCCTAACTCACTAGCTCTGCAGTAAAACATTGTGAGAAAATTAATGTGCTAAAGTTATGGATTACGACTCAGTCCCACTGGCTATCCCAGAATGAAGCCTACTTTACTAGAGGGACGTTCAAGAACATTGAGCATGGTGTTAAAGTTTCATTAAAATCCATCCTGTAGTTTTTACGTGAAAGAGTAACAAACATCCATACATCCATACATACCCCCATACTCACAAACTTTCACGTTTAAAATATTAGTAGGATTAACAATTTGGTCTAACTTGCACGTACCTAGTTGTAAATAGAAATATTACCGTCTTACAAAACTGCAAAAAACGTTGATATTTATTTAATTAACTTCTCGTACCTCTGTAGCAGTAATGTAGACCAGAACATAATTAATTAGTTAATTTATTTTTAGAAATTGGCTCGTTTCTTGCTATGTGGTCGCTTTATCAAATTTTATTAGGTTATGCTTATTCAGTGCTATAAAGTTGTTTTATTATTTAAGTTTTTTTTTTCTCTTTAATTCGATATTTATAAATATTATTGTTATGTTATAATATCCTTGTAACTTATGAGTTAGTTTTTAACAAATGTAAGGTTTATAATAAAAGTTTTTAGTTTTCTTAGAAACAACATGTTTGTAAATAAAATAAATTCGTTTTTCACAATCAAGCATGCAATGTCAAATTTGTTACCACGCACGACATCATGACCAAATATGGCGAACCCAATTAGGCAATTTACTTCTAGGAAGCGTAGAAGGACAACAGTAATTAATAATAAATATAATTTTGTTACCTTGTAAAGCAAATATTAAGTTTTTACAACGATTGAGAAAAATATTTGAGAGAATTATTCCTTGAAATTTAAATTCTCTTTATTAAGTAACGCGATATGTTATTTATTTACAACTTTGAACATTTTTTTATGGTTTGTATGCGTCATTTCATAATTTGTAAATACGGTGTCAAAAAAATAATTACCAAAACTGTTTTTTTGTGACTTATTCTTTTTTAATTGATATGCACACAACTACATCAGACATATACAAACTTAGGAACGAACGGCCAAGTAACCATTTTGGAACACAGCTGTCTACGAGTAGTATACAGAAAAAAAAAATTATATGCATAGAATTATTGAAGATACAAATGCCTTAGGAAACCTTTAAATATTAGAAAGGGCAATATGACAACGGGTTTGATGTTGGTACCTACGTAAAAACATCAACGACTTTACGATGGCTTAATGTTATTTCATTCATGAAATAAATCCTACTAATATTATAAACGTGAAAGTTTGTGAGTATGGATGTATGGATGTTTGTTACTCTTTCACGTAAAAACTTCTGGACGGATTTGGATGAAACTTTACAGTAATATAGGTATACATCATAACACATAGGGTACTTTTTACCGCGGGAAAACTACTCATTCCCACGGGAAACCGACTTCCACGCGAACGGGGACGCGGGCGGCCACTAGTTATAAATAAAATGATAAATCATCAAGACAGTATCGTTGAAGTTTTAAACTATATTTCAATCTGTTACATTTTTAAGTTATTGAAATTATAAGCCGTACTAGACAAGCAACTCACCAATGCTTCGTTTACATTTCAGTTCGACGAGTTCGTGCGCTCGCTGCAAGTGGACCCGCATTCGCCGCTCTTTCGGCTAGTCACAGACGGACAACCCACACTCAGGTAAATATATATTATAAAGTAAAAAGGTAAAATACACTTTATTGCACAAAACTTAAAAATAAACAATTAACAAGGAAACAAACACATAAGCAAGAGGTGGCGTTATTGCTTCAAGCAGTTTTTTCAGGCAAACCTGGCAAAGGAGACAAAATAGATATCTCTTTTGAAGACTGAAAATGTTAAATTGTAAGGATTAATAAACTTTTAGTTAAAACTTACCAGATAAGGTTTATTAAGCACATAATAACAAATTGGACAGCTTTCCTACTTTTAAGTTAAGATTTTGTATTAGACAATATGTAGTATTTTTTATATACTTGTACCTAGGTTTAGGTTAAGGTAGGTAATATTAAGGTAAGCTTAGGTTGTTAATATTAAGTCCTCAAATATTACCAAAGCTTAAAAAATCAATGGTGGGTTTAAGTAGACGATACTCCAGCCAAAGTCAATTCAATTCAAAATTTAATTAAAATGGCTTCCAGCCAACGTCCTGAAAGCTTAGGCAGTCATTCATTATGACATATTAGTTCTAATAACATTTCAAAGTAGTAACCGTATTTTTCAGCAATGATTGAATGATTCGGAATGTAATCTGAATCGTAAGAGATAAGCAACTAATTTTGTTTAAGATTGGAAAAAAATTAAGATTAAACTCAGTCTAAGATAGTTCTTTTTATCATAATTACATTATAAATCTAAGTGGTTATTTGTGTCTGTTTGTATGTTTGGCCGCTAACTCCTTCTAAACCACACAACGGATTTTAATGCAGTTTTCGCCATCTTTTAGGGAATTTATTCATTTAAATTTATAAATAAAGAACATTTAGAAAAATATGTTTTAAGTTAGCTAAAAAACAATGTTTCGGGAAGTCGGCCCAAATTTCACCATAGCGAAGCGTGGGCGGGTCGCTTGTTAACTATAAGTAGTTGATCTTTGATTGTCTAAATTTACTGCTTATCGACTGTTATCGAAACGTATTTCTACTAGGTACTAATTAAGTACCTAATATTTTTGAGCCCCTCTCTGAGTGACTACCCGTAGTATTATTACGCCAAGATATTTTAGTCTCAATAAGAATAATATGCACTAACTAAATTGTGTGGCCCCTAACCAAGCAAAGGCTTGTATCATAAGCAGCGTTATAAGTAGCATAATGGACTAGGGGAAAACCTGGTTATACCCAGACGCGATCTATTCCTTCTTGCCCTGGGACATCTTTTGCGCCTAAATAGATAGTAGTTTACTTATAAAAAAAATAGCGCATTTTGATTTCGAGAAGCTCAAATCATTTTAAAAACAAAAAAAAAATGTTTCGTAAACAAGTCGTTAAAAATCACGACTAGCGTTAAGTTGTTGCCAAAAAAATGCTGTCGTTATCAATTAAATAGGTTATTAATTCCACGCGTTTAGCGCTAGATAACATACCACGCCTGAATTAACTTCAATTAACTCATTTCAAATGATAATAAAAACACCTGTCATGCTGACAAAGTATATCAGGAGGGTAATTCATATTATTTTAAATATGGAAAAAGAAATAATATTAGGTAGATATCATAGAAAGATGTGCTTTTATATGATTTACCCAAAATTAACAGGTACAACTAAGCTGCCTTTGATAGACAAACAGAATAATACTAAAATACCTACGTCTGTTCATTTTTTGACGATAAATTAACTTGAATGACAAACTCGATATCATTGATTTGACAAGGGTTTTTATGTAAATTTGGTCCTTTACGTAAGTAAGTTAGCCACACTTTCCAAATCATCTAAATTTAATCGCAGTGTGCTAAAAATTCTGCTAAAACTTGCTTTACATTTTTTTTTTCGGTTAAACTAAAATGACCACCCGTCTCTATTCATATCTAATTATCATTTCATAGCGAATGAAGACTATATATTTAAGTCAGTTAGTTAGCGTGTGTTTTCTGAATCGAGGTTATATTGCCATCATAATGTAGTTTTTTTTCTATTTGTTATTAATCCATATAATGTCTTATTATATGTTTTTTGGACTTGTAGATTTTTATTGTACTTATTTTACTTATATTATATATATATAAGGAAAAAATCAATAACAAATTGTGGGTTGTAATGTAAATTTGAAAAAATATATTTGGACAACTGTACAACATTTATATTGAAAAGCCACTTGTTAATTATGTTTCAAGTAGCCAGTTATATTAATGTATATTTAATTAATTAAAGATAACTAAATAAATGAGTCAGCAAAGTAAATAAGAATAAGTAACTAAGTAGAAATAACTGTCTACTCTGGAGGCACGAATCGCCATATACTTTGCCTTGTTGAAATAAGGTACCCAAGCGGTTTTTTGTTTTTTCATTTATATTTATAAATTGATTAGAAGATAAGAACCACATTTTAACTATTAGCTGTGTTTTAAATCTGTAGTTATTCGGATATTAAATCAGTATTTTGTAATCTAATCACAAAAACTATATCAGGATGTCGCAATGCCATAGAATTTCCTGCATAATTATTTAAACTATTGAGTCTAGGCCTGTGACAACGACAAAATCGATTATGTAATCGGTAATCATTGAGATACCGATCTTTTATCATTTGTGACACTCGGGTCATCTAGATAAAATATTGTTGGGCGTGTTTCCAATGTCATACGAGCATTCGTTAAGATAAAATCACTTCCGTTTTTGTTATCTTTTGCAACATTGACTGCGATTAATTTATGATAGCTAAGTGTTCATTTAATCGGAGATTACGTACCTAATTATTCTACATTGACAAGATAACAACAAATCGGAGAATTGGCGTTCAAGAAGGTAGTGTACTTAGTGTTTTAAAAACTAGTTAAAGAATATTATTTTTATTTTCTGTATAAACTGCCCTTACTTTTAAATTAATCTGATGGTCATAAAAAAACATTCACTCAATTTAAAGATATCCTCAACATTGAGCTTAGTACCTATTAAAATTATCGTAGAATATCGTACAGTAAAAAATATCGTACGACTTGACTATGGCAACACGTAACTTCATACATAATTTACCATCAAAAATGCATAACAATGGGAACCCTTATTTCCCGTGATTTTAGAACCATGTGGGGTAAGGTCAGACCATTTACCCTAATTTGACTTTAAAATGGTATCGGCATAATAACATTTCGGAAGGGAGGAAGTGCAATCACTTTTTTTGTAGGTACTTAAATATTTGTACCTACAAGGTGTATTATTGTTAAAAACTATCTGTCTTAAGATAACAGCAAACTTTAGAAATAGTCGCAAGCTTTGAAAAACATATAAACATATCACTGGTGGAGACTTGTTATTAGCTTTGTCACATATGTATTTAACTCAAATATTTGTAAACTAGTTTAGCTGTAAGACTCCCTAATCAATATAAATAAAATAAAATAAATATCCCTCCGTTTATTGTTTGATGCCTTATTTGAGCTTGCGCTCAGTTTAGGACCACACTTTAAATGCTGCCTGGCGTTTGCTCTTTGTTAATTTATTTTAATTTTGGACAGTTAGTGTTTAAATGTGGAATCGTATTGGGTGTATAAATATTAATGCATTTAAACCTTAATTAGATACACTATGTTTTTTCTGCGTGAATCTAATTTGAAAGTTGTCAAACTGAAAAAGATACTACATATTGAAACTTAAGTATGTAGGTTTAAAGTATATTATGATACAAGTGTGCAAAGTTGTTCATTAAACACGAGGCTGAGGGTTGCAGTGTGTAATATTATTACACAAGTGGTTTACGGCCCTCAAAACGGTGTTTTAAGGCTCACTCACTTTCTGAGGAAGTGTGTTGAAAAGTTTATTTGTAAATAATGGGGCTTAACTCTCTAGGTAATCACATAAAATATGTGGTCCCAAACAAGACACAACCTTGCATTGGTACCACAAGTCAACTTGGTGAAAGTCTAGTATCCAACCCTTCATTTTTGTTAAGATGGTAAATCTCCAGACTTACTATCACACCAAGTTTGTGGTCCTAAACCAAGCGCAAACTAGAATTGGTCCAACACCATGGGCTTAAGGAGAGTTATTTTCTGGGAGTTATTTTCCACCGGCTTTTTTCTCTCGGTCAACGGTTAGGTAAAGTCGAAGTTTGTAACATTGACGTTCATTAAGTATATTTTACATACCTATGATGAATAAAAGAATTTTGCTGCAGATAAAAAACCCTTCTATCTCACCAGACAATGCCTGCACCCCGAGGCGTGCGGCAAGGACATCGCGCTGCCGGCGTACTACGCGCGCTTCCACGACGTGCGCAAGGAATACGTGCGCGCGTACACGCTGCGGGCCGTCGCGCCGGCGCCCGCGCAGGCCGCGCCGCCGCCGCCGCCGCCCGACCACCCCACGTGTCTGGGGGACATGTTAAATTGTATCCTTTGTTAATAATAATAATAATAAGGGGGGTTTTCCGTGGTACAGAGGGTAAATATTACCAAATTTGAATATAAATAATAATAATAAATCTCCAGACTGACACACCAACTGTGTGGCCCTAAACTAAGCAAAGCTTGTACTATAGGTACCACACAGTGGACTAGGGGAGAA
Source organism: Emmelina monodactyla (assembly GCA_916618145.1). Classification (NCBI taxonomy): domain Eukaryota; kingdom Metazoa; phylum Arthropoda; class Insecta; order Lepidoptera; family Pterophoridae; genus Emmelina; species Emmelina monodactyla. The sequence goes on along the minus strand of OU745323.1, from coordinate 3,347,799 downwards.
CCTAGTTACACCCAGACACGAGCCAATATCAAAAAACATTTTTTATGAAATTGGCCCGACCCGGGGATCGAACCCGGAACCAGCTTAGCAGTCCGGTATATATGTTACGGCTAATACCCGAAGTGCGGCTACACTTAGTTTTAGCCGGTAAGAACATCAATAGGTTAGGTTAGTTAGGTTACTTTTTTGATACCACCCAGAAAAAGGAGTCCCGCGTGGCGGGACTCCGTCGACTCATGATTGAAGCCAGTTTTTATATGCATAGGTATACATTTTTTTTACAGTTTTCCATACTAAAAAAACTTCTAACCGGCTAAAACTAGGCGTAGCCGCACTTCGGGTATTAGCCGTAACATATATATCGCTGCACCACAGAGGTCGTCGTGTATGTTATCAATGGTGAAGAGTATTGAAAAGATACAAAATAAAACAATAAATAATTATGTTCATTAGGGTACAGAAAAAATAAAAAATAAATATAAAAAAGAAGCTATAAAAGCAGGAACTTCAAAATCTTATTTAGAGGAAAAATTACTAGTTTTGCTTAATTTGTAAAAAAAAAAAATATTTATTGAATCATGTTAAGTTACTGAGAAAATACTGAATGAAGTTTCAAACCAAGTAATTGCTTCCGAAATTGGTCTCAAATTTTACTTCCTTTAGCGCCATCTAGTGAATAGATCTGGAACTAAATAACTTACTTGGTCTCTCACTAGATGGCAACGTTATTAACATTATTAGAAAGGCTGGTCACCCTTTTCTCAAAAATGTTGGTTTTCTTATAAATAACAATATCAGATTTAGGTATAGCTCCACACACAGGAGAAAACTTTTATGCAGCTGAAGTGAACGACATGGCTAGGATAATTCAAAGGATACTTGCAGATGGTAAGATTACGTTTAAGAATAATTCGTATACTTAATCTCAATCTAATATTATTATTTTTGATTTTAGCTTTGAGTATATATTTTTTCGTTAACTTGAATGCAACTAGCTACTCTCGCTCTTTATATATTACGTGAAACATAGTTTTAATGTGTCCTTAGTTTTTGTGCTACATAGTGCTTTTGTACCTACTTTTAATATGTTATAACCGTTGCAGAAATGTGTATCGTGACTAATAGCAAATATTTTATCGTACTTATTGCTATTGAAAAGAATTGCCTTCACCATTACTAAATATTTTTCAATTTGGCATTTCAGGTTTTCGGTTAGAGTTACCAGAAACTGTGGACTTAGTTTTAGAAACTGGAATTTGGTGAGTACATCTTTACCGTTAACATTTTTTTTAAGTTTAAAGCGTAGTCGTGTATAGCACCATAATATTGGTTTATTTCTCTAGATTAACACACTAACTGTGTGCCCTAAACTAAGCAAGTAAAAACACAATGGACTAGGGGAGTTAAAATGTCGTAAAGCGCCTTAGTAATTTGACACCAACTCTAGAAAATGCGTTACTATAGTTTTAGCAATGCTCTGTTCTGTTTTGAGTAGATATTATATTAATTAGTTTTTAGGGAAGTAGTTACTAATTTATAAAAAAGTTAGTAACAATGCTTTTCAATGTTTTTAATATTGAAAAACATTTCTTTTCATTGTTTCTTAACATAATTTTAACAGCCTATAATTTTTTTTTAGCCTTCGATATTATAATGTGATTTTATTGTGATTTTGCGAGCAACGCGATTTTTTTTCATTCTTGTAGTTTTTAGGAATAAATGAATATTTGAACTGTTGATTTTGTTATTAAATTATATTTAAAAACTGGTATGGTTCTCAAACATAACCATGTTCTGTAACATAATTCTGCAGTTAATAAAATTAGTTGCTATAAACAAACATTATCGCCAAAAACAAACAAATTTTCCAAACATCAAATCATTTTTATCGACTTATACTTACCTACCGTTTAAAAAACCACTTCTCACTCTTAGTCACTTATCACTCTTTCCCTAACTTAAGAATAAATACCTAAGTTAGTACTGATAAAAGTTAGATGACTTTAACCTTACCGTTTACAATAGCCTATAAAACATGATGTATACTTATATTTACACCTACTTTTATAATAAAACCTACTGCGACCTCATTAAAGGCAAACTCTACATTATGCAAGAATTTTATTCAATCTTATGTTAGTAGGAATCTTTACCATAAGACGGTTTATATAAGTGCAAAGGTTTATGTTACGAACAATAAGTAGTTTATCTTCAATAACAACCAATTTGAGTAAAGGACGCTTAGTAAGTTATAGTGATTTTCTTGTATTGAAGTAAATGAGAGATATATCACGCGATGCGGCTAGTTACCTAAGGTTTTATTCTAACTTAAATCTCAACATATTAGTACGAAGGTGTATGTGGATTACCAAAGTTTCTTATAAAATAATGAATAGATTGGGACCGGAGAGGTTTAGCAACTTACCAAAGTACCAACATGTGACATTAGGACCAACTTTTATTCGCATAAAATTAAGTGTCATGTTAAATGGACTAGTGCCAAGATGTTTTAAAATTTATTACCACAAAACTGACCTCTTTTAACGAATAAATAAAGATCATAATTCCATGTAGGTAACTGATGTTAAACAACATTTTGATATGCAAAATCTTGATTGTTTTATTGCATATAACCAAGTTACGTCAAAACCTAACGGTGTGTCAATAATTTGATTTATTGAATCATATCACCGTAATAAAACAAAATGGCATCAGTGAGCATTATCTTCAAATCTATTGAATACCACTATCACGGTATTATTCATTCATAAATTACAAGACAATGGTATTGAAAGCGACGGTGTCAAAGATCGAATTTTAATAATTGGGTTTATTTTTACATGCATTGATAAAAAAAACCCGGTCACACTTTACATGGTAAAAATCGTTTTGAGGCCGTGAAATGCTAAGATTGAAAAAAAATATTTATTCCTTTTTGACCTTGAGTGTTAATAGTTTTGAGGCAACATTTTATTTTATCATTTTTATATCTACAGTACCAACTAATGGCAAATTAAAGCTTTGTTAATACCTAACGTTTCTGAGATATCCCCCAGTCAAGGAGATAAATAGACAGATGCTATAGACGTTTCTTATTCGAAAAGTAAAGCAAAATCAACATTTTACTTAGTTGTAAACATATTCTTTAAATAATATGTATGAGAATTTATAAACCAGCGCTTGATAGATATTTAAAAATGTAGAGCTCAAATAGGTTACAAATAACTACATAAGCAATTTAAGCAAAATACTAACCTACAAAATCAGCACCTACAAATGAAATGGTTTCTACTTTTTACACGAAACACTGAATGACCCTTCGCAACATAAAAAGTAGCAATAACTTTTTGTAGAGTCGTAAATTATGAGACATTTTGAAAGAAATTGAACCCTGTGCAAGCCACGGAGTCGTATTCAAACGCTACGTAGTGTAAACAATGCTTGTACCATGTTATAATATCGATAGCTGTCGCTAACTTTATCGTTGGCTCCATCCAATATTCCACTTAGAATTAATCATAAGTGATGTTGTCGCATAATTCGCCTTAGTTACTGACATTTCAATGTTTTTAATAGTGTTCTAGTTGGTAATTCTAATTTTATAGGGCATCCATGAGTAGAGAGTAGAAACCAATTTTTGCAAACATGAACACAATCGGAGTGACGTATCGTCGTACCTATATCGTGGTAGAGGCAGCCTGCGCGCACGCAGTCCACTGGCCGCTCGCCGCCTCCTTCTTATTCTTACCCCGACCGCGGACCCGATCGGTCGTCTCACGAACACTCCAAAAACACCTTATCTCGATTTTTATTGTTTTGAAACGTGCTGCAGCCATAAAAACTGCGATCGATAACGAGTGCTCAAGTTTTAACAAGGATTTTTCAAGTGAACATCCAGTGTAATAATTTTGGGACAGCTTTTATCAATAGCGAAGTGCCACTGCCGATAAGAAGGTGAGTCGTTGATAGCTTTAGATAATTGCTTCGCCTTGAAAAGTGGCGATATTTTCAACTAATAATAACCGATGGTTTCCTTATTTTTATGTTGTCCAGGCTAAGATTCGAGTATGTAAAAACTTAAGAACAATGGGTTATTTGAGTTGTGCGTTTGGATGCCGAGGAATAAATACCTAACATTTGATTGGTTTTTACATTTCACTAAAAGTAAGTCAGCTTAAGATATACTTGAGATTGTTATGGCTCATTTCTCTTGGAGAGATAGCTGGGTTCGTTCCATGGAAACAATTATTATTGAATTAAGTTGGTGCTAACGCAATTCTTATATTGTTACACCTACTGATAATTAAATCGAGCCAAATAGTATTACACAAAAAAATATATTAAAAAATTCATCAGATAACTTAGTTTGTAGCGACACATACCTATGTATAAGTTTATTACGCTACGAATAGGAAATATTACTAAAGATAGAAATGCTATTTATTTACATTAGATACTGTTAGTTCAGATAGTCTATAAGTTAGCCAGAGGTTATTCAAATGACAATGTTCTCAGTTTCGTAGCAAATTCAATGCGTTTGATAAAGTATTTCTCAGGCAGTTGTTTAAATTCTTTAGTTTATAGTTTAACAAGAAGGTACCTGGACAATATGATACTACAGTTAGTTTATATCTGACTATCGTGTACATGAGTCAGTTTCTTCGTAACACATGATTACTAAAGCTTATGCTAGAATAACATATAACGATTGTACAGACATATTTTGACGACCTCTGTTGTAGAGCAGTGGTATTGATACCGGCCTAATACGCTCGGATCCCGGATTCGGTCTAGGCTTACTTAAAGGCCACATAATTAATGTTAGTCTGGTTTTTTTTTGTTTTTTTTAGGTGATCTTCAATAAAAAAAGTGAAAGATAGTCCTAGCGTCTTAATATAGCAAAAGCGATGTAGTTAATAACGATTTCAAATAATAAAGTCAATTATAGTTTACGTTTGTAAAAGTTGTTAAGTATCATGGCTGATCATTGCCTAAAACAAAATTAACATGCTTTAAGCCAATTCAGCAAATTGTCGTTACAATCTTCCTGACAGTAAATAAAAATATTGTGATCACAATACCACTAACTTAGTTAGGGAAAGATACTACCTATTTTAGAAAAATAAATGACGTTAGTAGGTTATTACCAACAACTTGCCTACTTATCTTAGTTTTATCCGTTTGGAAACAAATTATTGTAATAAGAAAAGCAATATATATTACCACTCTTTTCAATCACAAAAACTTGATGGAATAAAGTTTCTTAACTAACCGCTCAAGTTGACTTTGAAATATCAATTTATTTGTCAGTTAGCGATGATTTTTCACTAAGTTTATTGATAAGTTACATAAACACTATACATATCAACGCATACAATTCTAGAGTTTATAGCTACGCTACCTCAGAACAATATTCGAAGTTAAAGAACACGACATAACTTTAAAACTACCTTCGTTTTTATTACACACAACACTCATAATCAATATAGTGTTGTGTTGTACACGATTTGATAATTAAAGATACGTATTCAATATCTACCTAATGTTGCAGTGACATAAAACTAAACTTCCGTCGTGATTTGTCAAGAGTTCAATCGAGTGACGTCAATATTATCGAATCATGCGCAAGTATTTAAACAACTTAGATCCGTAATAAACGGAACTTAACGACCCCGATTCTGAAAACATTCGCTAAACTAAAAATATGGCCGGCACTCTAGCAAGCAAAGTTTTAGGAAGAGGCAGGTGATAAGCATAATTTTAGACCAATAGGTCTCACAAAATATAGTCCATATCACAATAAAATTGAACGGAATGGGCAGTGGCTTAGTCTAAATATCTCCACCATACATTTTAATAAAATTTATGGTGAGTCTAAGAAGATTTTAATGCAACCTAAATCGATAATTCATTGTATTTTTGCATCAAGAATACTTGGGGCTACAGCGGATTTAAAATTGACAACATTAGCGAAATTCAGTACGTGTTATTCTAACACGGAATACGCTGATACAAGTGGAAAATTCTAAGAAATTGTGTGACCGAATAATTTCTTTGTTTTTTGATGAAATTGCGTAAAAATTGTAGAGCAAATATAGGATTTTAAGTAATTTGTATTTAGGTAATGGCAATATTAAACTTTGTGGTTAAGAGTAGGTACTTAAGTCTTGGAGTTCTATACCTTATGGAGGGTACTTTAGGTACCTTGAATGGCTTAATTCAAGAAAAGAGCTGCCAAAGAACGCACGTAACGCGCACTCTACGTATAAGCGTGCTAGACTAAAGTTTTTTGGAATTAAGTAGTGTATTTTCGTAACAATTGTTCATAGCGTTGTTTATTTCTGAAATTCGTAAAAACAAAAAAGCTGTCAAATCTCAACATAGTTTATTCGAAACTAGTCAATATACTTACTACAATGATATCCCAGCGACAACTTTTAACTGACATTGTAATAGATTATTTATCAATATAAAATAGCAGTCTGACTGCGATGTCGCTACGATATCGTTGACGTTTCGTAACGTTAATTAATACGAGAATTTTAATAAACAGCTTAGCTTGGACGTGGCAATACGAACGATAACAGCCTTGTTTTTTTATGTCCTAGTTTTTTTTGTTACATTTAGGACAAAACCATGCCGAGTGTGTTTATCACCGGTTATTTTTTCCTCATATTCCAACTAATCTTGATACGTTCTTATTTTTAAGCCGATGTTGCAAAATACCGTATGTAATTCACAAATAAATAATTGTTGTTTTTTTATGGTTCCAAAATGTTTAAAGATTATACGCAATCTAAAACTATTCATATTAAGACCACAAGCAAAGAAACTTATACCTACAGATTTATTTATTTATAAGTATTTCGTCATTCGCTGATAAAGAATGATTGCCAATGCACACAACCGACTTATCGCAGATCAATTGACTGATTGTACTCGAAAACAATTAAATTAGGTAATTGACAATGTTTTGTTTAACTAAGATTTTTATTATTTGAAGTAAACAATTATTTTAACGAAATTGGTCTGGATGAATAATTTCAAAGTGTAACTCTAGCCTGCATTTTACGAGTAGATCATTAGTGTATGTTTATCTATTCAAGTAGTTAATGAACAAACGTTTATTTTATCAATCAGAGGCTGGTCACCAAGCAAATTGATAACTCACACTAACACTTAAATAAGTGAACGAGTGCCTACTTAGAACTATCTATTTAACCCGACAGCTATCTTCTAATAAGTTTGCGTTATTTCCTCATTTTATAAAAATGTATGTATTTATCATATCATATTTTTGTCACATCCTGATAATCATTCTTAAAATACGGTTCAGTTGTTTCAGACGTAACATACAAACTTCAAATATTCAAACCTCTTAATAATATTAGTCTCAAAAAAAAAAAGCAGTTACTGCAGCAATATCTTAAATAACTGTTAGATTTAGTAGTATGATCAAAAAAGAGAAAACAACTTGCAATGAAATTTTCATATTGACCTTCAAAATATTTTAACAAATGGGCTTGATAAAAGGCTTATTCAAATCTTGATATCAACTTCAATAGTAAGTAATAGAAATTCTTGTTTGCTTTAAGTAGTCAAACTATGATATATTTAGTTATTTCTCCTCGACGTTAGCTAATATCTATTGTATTTCACTCTGTTTATAGTTAGTTGTCGGACATTGTAGTTAAGTGGGAATGTTCACATACTTACAACTAAACTTGATGGCTGTAAGTGGACACTTTGAAATAAACACACAATTTTATATGTATCTGCTTAGGTGAACGGAAATAAATAGCTATTTAGAAAAGGTTTAAGCAGTTGTAAGTAAGAAGCAAGGAAATTAAAAGTTGAATTCTATTTAGGTACCTATAGTAGAAAATATGAGGCGTTTAACATTCCTTTCAGATTCAAATACCTATTGGTTAGGCTTTTAACTTGGAGATTATTTCATTAGTTGAGAATGTGTGTTAGTTACATTTAACAAGGTAGGTTCAGTTTGACTTACTGTACAAAACTTTGTTTAAGTTATATTTAATTAGTGCTTGAATGTAAACTCTCAGTTGTGTTACAAAAGAGTTTTCTAAAGGTGTGTTAAACAACAAATCCGGTTTCTCCACCTATTCGTTCTAGATTTTTAGTTTTTAGACTGAAGCCTTGAGAACCTAAGATGCTGTTATAACACACTCCTGTACGTAAATATTTTGTCCATTAACATAATAGAAACTTATGACCAAGCTTTAGTTATTACATGAACTAAATATTTAAAAGACCTAAAATCTTGTGTTTTTTGATCAAATCGATCAAAAATTGCATCCATGCAGAGCTCTATAACATCTTTAGTACGATATAAATGTGACGTAAATTGACTTTCAGTAAATACTGCACTCGGAAAGGAAACTGTCAAAACAACATATTCCGTTTAATGACAGGTCTCATGAATGTCACCCCATTGGTATATTGTTGTTTATTTATCTAACTAGACTTGACCTATGCCAGTATTCTCCTCATTAATTAATATTTGCTTTATGGAAAAAGCCACTTTATCATAATATCTTCTAGGTTATCTGTCGTTTGAGCTTAAGTAAGTTAGTAAAGATACAAATTATAAAATAAATGTTTCTAAATGATTATGTTGTTAAAAGTAGACTTTGTCCCCTTTACAGGTCAAATAATATATCGCTACCCTTTTACTTGAATAAATCATATTACGACAAAAATATGAATTAAATTAATTTATTAATTTAAATTAAATTAATTTAATTCATATTTTTGTCATAATGAAATGACAAAATATGAATGAAATTAATTTATTAATTTAAATTAAATTAATTTAATTCATATTTTTGTCGTAATGATTATAAAACTTTGTTGGTTTTAGCTTGAACTTTTTATTTGTTTCATAATTAAGCAATGCGTTTAGTTTTCTTGTTATTTCAGAGAACTTTAAAAGACTAGAAAATGGTTTTTGAATCAATATTATTTCATGGTCTTATCAAAAGTATAACATTCTGTAAGTTTATATTAATACTTAACTAGACTTTGGACTGACAAATTAATCGCTTGAAAATATAATTAACCTTTATACCACTTGTTATAAATTAAACAAACGTTAACGGGAAAAAAGTTCAAACTTTACTTATCTGATAACGATAAGTAGCATGTATAAAAAAAAACTAAACGCATAATTAGCAATTGATAAGATTTCAATGCCTCATTGCAATTATTTAATTTATTTAATACATATAGGATACATTATTAATTTAAATAATGATTTACTTACATCGCATAGGCACACAAAATTTTTGAAATGTAGGTTTAAAGTTAGTTTATAAACAGGAACTTACGATAGAAACTTATTTTTAGGGACCCAAAACTTTAGGTCAAGACAAGCAGTTTTAATAATCATTCAATCAAATAAAAAATATATTAAAGATGTTTGATGTCTGTTAAATAAAAATTAAGAAGTCCGGAAAAAAACTGCTGACCGCTTAACTTACGTATTTAAACTAAAAAAAATTAATGCCTAAAGAGCCTCAGATCTAGCAGTATATTGCAAGGTAGCAAATGTAGGCGACGGTAATAACTAAACGCGTGCGCATTACTGCGTGTGTTTACCGTAAAATCAAATCCATTGTTCGATAATAATTCACTTTTCAATGCATCCTTTTATGTTTCGCGTATTTGACAAAACTGCTCCTTGCGTTGCGAAATATGGTTGTTTGGTAATATTAGTACTTACTGACTGTTACGTCAGCAAATGTTAAACATGCTTAGTTGCGTCTTAAGTTTGAATATAATATTAGAGAATAGGTATTACAAAATGATTATTTATTAAAATAACTAGCTTTTGCTCGCTTTAAATGTTATTAAACATACAAACCTTCCTCTTGAATCTCTCTATCTATAAAAAAACCGCATCATAATCTGTTGCGTAGTTTCAAAGATTTAAGCATACATAGAGACAGAGAAAGTGACTGTTTTATACTACGTAGTGATTTAAACTTTGTTAGTGCGTGATTGATACCTAAACAAGAAGAACTACAAGTGCGATTTTTGAGTTAGTAAATTAAAAGTGCGATAAGCAATTTTATTCTTGAATTATGGTAAAAGGCGGCCTATCGCTTGTAGCGATCTTTACCAGGCTACCTATTACACCACAAACGTCGTGCCCTTGGTAATAAATTGCTAGTAGAGTAGAGTAGGAACCTCCTAAAAATAAATAACTCTATAGCGAACTGTGCAAATTAAAATCAACGTTAGTTCTTCATATGCCTGCTAAGGCTTGTATACAATGATTTTTTATTTTGTTGCAGCTCAAAAGACGATGAGATCGACGGCAACTGTATAGTGCGAGCTCGCGGCCTGCCGTGGCAGTCTTCAGACCAAGACATCGCCAAATTCTTTAGAGGACTCAATGTTGCCAAGTAAGTTAATATGCTTAACTTTTATTTAATACTAGTGGCCGCCCGCGACTCCGTTCGCGTGGAAGTCGGTTTCCCGTGGGAATGAGAAGTTTTCCCGCGGTAAAAAGTACCCTATGTCCTTTCCCAAGTTCAGTTCTTTATTCATACCAAATTTCATCAAAATCGGTTCAGTGGTTTAGGCGTGAAAGCGTAACAGACAGACAGAGTTACTTTTGCATTTATAATATTAGAAGGGAAGAAGGGATTAATATTTATTTCGTTACGTAGATAGAGATTTTACTTTTAGTTTTGCATTTAAAATGCTCGGAGACCCGCGTTCCTTTTTCCAGTGTCTTAACTTCAAAATTAGTTACGTAGATATTTATGCAAGCAAATGATGACTGACTTACCTAATTAGAAATCAGAGACACTTTTTGGAGTAGTAACGGATGCTCGACCATAATTGTTATGTCAGACTTTTATATCTTGGAATATGTTTTAGAAACACGTTATATGTATGTACTAAAGGGTTAATATTTAATTTACCAAATAAGTTTCAAGTTAATTTGTAGAAAAAACAATCAGCTAAGTAATTTGTTTACATTGGCCCCGATTCTGAAAACATTTTCTAAACTAAACTAAAACTATCGCCGTCACTTAATCATCAATAGTAAGTATAAGACAGAGACAGGTAATAATTTTAGTCCTCTCAAACTAAAATGTACGTGCATTATGATACAGCGAAGTAAATTTCAGGAAAACGCATTTCGTAAAATTTTACAATGATGTGGACAAAATTTAGTGAAACCATTGTACCTCTCTTTCTCGAATACAAAGCATGCGAAAGTGACAGCGATATTTTTAATTTAGTTTTAGAGAATGTTTTTGGAATCGGGGCCATTGTTGTACCAACCGTATTGCATAGGTCTCTATCAATTAACATTACGTGAACACAATGTCAGGTTAAACAAAAACACCTTAATATGCAGATAGATAAACTTACGTGCGTCCCTCTAGTTGGACTCAGGCACGTACCCACTTAAATAACATTTTTCATAGATAGGACTTAAGGGGACATAGCTGTTGAATTAGGTAAATTCGAAGTTCGAAACATTGTTGACGTTCATTAAGTATACGTAACATATCTTTGATGAATAAAATAATTTTGAATTTAAATGCCTTACCATGGAAGATTGCCGGTAAGATTTAAAAAAATCAGACCAATAATTCATAGCATGAATTCATCATTGCCCGATCTTCAATTTAACTTTTGCTACGGCAGCTCTCGTTAATTTTCAGCTACTTAATGTAAATTTTATTTTGACTCAGGGGTGGAGTAGCTCTGTGCCTGTCACCACAAGGTCGGAGGAACGGTGAAGCGCTGGTCCGTTTCGTGTCGCAGGAACACCGGGATATGGCCCTGAAGCGGCACAAGCACCACATGGGTTCCAGGTATATTGAGGTAAGAGTCGATGACAGTGACAGCTGATGGAACTAAACATGGCCGACCAAGGTGGCGGCGGGGACAAAGCGGCGATTATTAGAATAATTTGTGTTTGAAATGTAAGTGTCTAACACGGTGAAATGGTACTTTCAGGTAGAGTAGCCGATTAACAGTTAGTCGGCTACTCTACCTGAAACATAAGAGATAAATTACTACTTGTAAGCATGGTGACTTGTAGTACTACCTATCTTAACATGAATAACCTTTGGCATCTTCTTTTAAGCCAGATTGTTGCATTACGACTGCAATACCAATTAATTTCCCACCCTTTTTCTTTTCTTCAAAATAAGATTCTTATTGCCATCTCCCCCGAATGAAGAGAACCGTTTATTACGTTCCGGTTCTAAAACTGCTTCTTTCTACCAATTCTTGAACCTTTAACTCCGATCCTCAGGTATACCGTGCAAGCGGCGATGACTTCCTATCGGTGGCGGGCGGCGCGACGTGCGAGGCAGCTGCCTTCCTGTCGCGAGACGCTAAGGTCATCGTGAGAATGCGGGGCCTGCCCTATGATACTACGGCGCAGCAAGTGGTAAGTACAGTAGATTGGGGTCTCTAGGCCTTAGAAGATGAATTGTAGGAAAACTTAGTGGTACCTGTGTTTCAAAAAGTACTTCGCATGCAAAATATCATGGTTTCGGCTCCAGCAGTAACATTTGTAGCATTATAACATGTGATGTTTGTTTGGACTGTTTCGAACGAACCTATTATAGCTGATCGTACCAAGTAAGATGTTGTATCAATGCTAGGACTTTGGCTACGTTCAGACACATCCGGTCAAACATAGAAACACGAGCCTTCCAGACTTATTGGTCCGTCTCCAGTTAAAAATCCACATCTTTCTTCGCTTCTGTGGTCTAAATTCCCTACCCTAAGTAGCAAAATCTTAGTATCCCCTAAATCCTATCCCTCCTACAGCTGGACTTCTTCACGACCGGTGACGAGCCAGTGCAGGTCCTGGATGGCACGGAGGGAGTGTTGTTCGTGCGAAGAGCCGACGGCCGCGCCACCGGAGATGCCTTCGTGCTGTTTGCTAAAGAAGATGACTCGCCTAAAGCTCTTTCAAGGCATAAGTAAGTTCATGGCATATCGATCATGCTAGGTGTAACTATGTTCTCCCCTAGTCCATTGTGTGGTACTTTAACCACAAGCGCTTACTGTGCTAACCTTAGGGCCACGTAATTGGTGTGTTAGTTAATCAATAAATAAATAAAAATAAAATACAAAAATATATACGTAACTAATTTGCGTGTGTTTAGTAACTATTTATAGGAAAACAGGTAGAATTCGAAGGCTCAGAAGTGGGATAAGTGCTGCAAAAGTCAAATATTACGTAGATTTTTCAGTGCCAGTAGTTTTTCCTTGATAACGAGTACATTTTCAAACAATAGCATATTAAAGTAGGCACTTACTTACACACTTTTTTATTCTTTTCAGAAAACTAATCGGAGCGAGGTATATAGAGCTATTCCGATCTACCACAGCTGAAGTGCAGCAGGTAAGCTATTCTTCGCTGTCAAATTTATAAAAAAAATATACTCTTCTTTCCATGTGATAAACAAAGTTTTGCCGCTTGCAAAAATCCGTTAAATTATTTAAACATTTTTTAATGGACGATGATTCAAAACTAACGCTAACTTAAAAGTAACTAACTAAAATTCTCAAAGACATATTTTTAAGCCTTCATTTTTGTGATATACTCTGTACCTTACTGACAAGGTGGACATAAAAACTGTTATTTGATAGTCTAAGTCAAGTCGTAAACATTTTATTGTGTTCTTAGCCTGCCCTTGGTCCGAGGTAAGTGTAGTATTTTGCATGCATTGCCATAAAAAAATGAATCGTTCTAAAATTTATAAAGAAATCTTCGCATCGTACCTACTTGTATTTTAATTGTCTCAATGATAGATATAATCACGGTTTAAATAATATTTAACCACAAGAACTAATTAGATTTAACAATATTTTTACCTTTTCGTTACACACGAGTTAAAAATCAAAACCATACCTAACGATACTTAGGTATTTTTACATATTAGGTATAAAATACTAGCGACCCGCCCGCGCTTCGCAATGCTGTAATTTAGCACGACTTGTTCCCGATACGTTGAATTTTGGCTAACTAGAAATAACCTTTTTTGAATGTTCTTTATTTACAAATATAAAGGATGAATTACCTATAAGAGTGCGAAAACCGCATTAAAATACGTTCAGTGGTTTAGGAGAAGTTAGCGGACAAACATACAAACAGACAGAATTGGCGACTTGGATTTATACTATGCAATGAAATGAAAGGGGTTAAATACTATATTTTTCATTATAAATATTGAGCTACTAACCAAAACAACAAGAAATACTTAGTTCTATAGTTTAAAAAAACTGTCATTAAAAAAACATTTTAAAAGCTCTTACACTACCTACAAATAGGAATGTTGTACATAACTTACTATACAAAATTTTATAATAAAATATTTCTGTAAAAGTGCAATACAGTACTCGGTGCGTAACTAAGACAATATTTACATTGTATACCATCAAATGTTTCAACAACACGACTAGCGTAACTAATATTAAGTATGCCTATCGTTATGTAGGTATATAGTTTACATGAATAGGAAATAAAACAGCTTCAGATATATTAAGGATTAACACAATATAAATGAAAATTACAAAAAGTAAATTAACGGTCATTGTAAAATATCGGTCCGTTCTCGACTTTGTCTTTTTTTATACCAATCTTTTGCGGGTTCTGTATCCGAGAAAACGAAAAAAAAACTGTTTGCTTTTATTATCTAACCATTGCATCGCATTTATTTTAAATTAGCTAATCAGAGGAATAAACAGGTATTTCTTTAATGACTTGTGACATGTCATAGTCGTTTTAGAATTTCTCTTGAGAACAAAATGGCGCCGGTTCGGTAATTAACTAAACTAAACCTAATAAAATATATTCATTCTTTATTGACTTCATAAAGTAGAAGGTTAAAATATTATATAGTTCATTCTCAATCATCATAAATGCAACAGACTACGTCTAGGACTACAATTAACTTAACAGCAATAAATTTCATATCTACGTTTGTTTGTTTGTTTTCGTTCTCGTTCGGCTACATTTTTGGGTGTCTTAAGTTATTTGTCCCCCCATTGACGACCTCTGTGGTGCAGCGGTATATATACCGGACTGCTAAGCGGATGGTTCCGGGTTCGATCCCCGGATCGGGCCAATTTCGTAAAAATGTTTCTTCGATATTGGCTCGTGTCTGGGTGGGTGTAACACAAGTGCGTACTGCAACTTACTTTAGGGCCACGTGTGTTAGTCTGAAGATTTAGATTTTGGAGATTTATTTCTGGCTATAGTTTTTGAATTGTAAAAGAAACTTCCCACATATACCTTACTAACCTCCCACCGTGTGGCCAGGTGCTAAACCGCTCGCTAGAGATGCGCAGCAGCTCGGCCGGCACGCCGTCGGCGCCGGGCGACGGGCTCGTGCCGGTGGCCATCGTGCCGCAGCGCGTCATCACGTCGGGCACGGCCAAGGACTGCGTGCGCCTGCGAGGACTGCCTTACGAGGCGCAGGTAACAACTAGTGTGTTGCTTAACTGGTGTTTACTTACGCGGTAAATGAGGGAACAGTCGGGTAAGTTGTTACTTACGGCCGAAACCAAAATTCTACTTACCTTTGACGCCTTATTATTTGTGTAACTATGGTAACTATTATCCATGTTTTTGCGTCTCAATAAACTATGGTAGATAGCTGTTGATATGGTAATGACAGAAACACGTCACAAAAAACATAACTAGCAGTTTCCAATTACCAAGGTTTTAGCTATAGTATAATATTGGTTTCGGCCGTTAGCTGGTGTTTACTTATGCGGTAAATGTGGGAACAGTCGGGTAAGTTGTTACTTTCAGTTTCAAGTTTCATTTAGTAGATAGTGGCCCGGATTCTGAAAACACTCTCTAAACTAAACTTAAACTATCGCTGTCACTCTGGTCTCACTAAATTTAGTCCACATCATTGTAAAATTGAACGAAATGCGCTGAGGACTAGCCTCAAATTGCCTTAGCTCTGTCATAATGCACGTACATTTTAGTTTGAAGGGACTAAAATGATAACCTGTCTCTGTCTTATACTATTGATGAGTAAGTGACGGCGATAGTTTTAATTTAGTTTAGAGAGTGTTTTCAGAATCGGGGCCAGTTTATTTCTTAGATATGTATGTAGTGCAGTAATAATAATGGGAATTATCGACTTCGGAACTTCATCTTAAAACATTGGAAAGAGAAAAAACTTTTAGAAGGTATTTACCTCAATAAAAAAAGTTGAAATTATAGGTATTCACAACTGACCTTCCTTTCTAGGTGGAACACATACTGACGTTCCTCGATGAGTTCGCTAAGAACATCATCGTTCACGGAGTGCACATGGTCATCAACTCACAGGTAAGCTAAATATCAAGTCATTTTGTAACGAAGACATACAAAGATATACAAATGCTTTGGCTCAGTGCTTATTTGACTTTTTCGGTTTAATCACAAGGGACACCCGAGTGGGGAAGCGTTTATCCAGATGGACAGCGAGGCGAGCGCGTTCCTGTGCGCGCAGCAGAAACACCACAGAAACATGACGTACGGGAAGAAGCAGAGATACATCGAGGTGGGTTACTACGCTTTTAGTGAACGAAACTTTATGGAGTTCGAGTAGTAGAATACCTAGTATCCTACATCCCTACTTCCCTACTAATATTATAAATGCGAAAGTAACTCTGTCTGTCCGTCGGTCTGTCGGTCTGTCTGTCTGTTACGCTTTCACGCCTAAGCCACTGAACCAATTTTGATGAAATTTGGTATGAAGAAAGAACTGAACTTGGGAAAGGACATAGGGTACTTTTACCCCGGGAAAACTTCTCATTCCCACAGGAAACCGACTTCCACGCGAACGGAGTCGCGGGCGGCCACTAGTACCTTATAATATGAAAAACTATTTGAAAAAATGCAAACTCAAAGCACGCACTGCATAATGTAGCGTCTCTGAAAATTACTAACCTCGTTTGTACGTGCAGGTGTTCCAATGCTCGGGCGACGACATGAACCTGGTGCTGACCGGCGGCGTGCCCCCGTCGTCGCCCACGGTGTCCCCCGGTACGTGTGCCCCCCCGCCGCCCCCCGCCGCGCCCCCCCGCCTGCTGGCGCACCACATCGCGCACCAGACCCTGCTCGCGCGCCAGCACGAGAACCTGCTCCTCGCCTCCCTCCGCCCCTCCATGCTCCCCGTGTACCCCTACATGCGCCCGCAGCAGATGCTGCCGCAGTCGATGCTAGTTCCCCAGCAGTCCCCGATCCCAACCAAGCGGAGTTACGAGCGCGCGTTCTCGCAGACCGAGGCGGTGCCGGCGAAGCGGCCGTATGTTCCGCAGATGACGCCGCCGTTGTCGATGCCGATGTTCTCGTATGCTTCGTCGGCGCCGATGATGACGTTTGCTAACTCGACGGCCATGCTGTCTAGTTACGGCGCGGGGCTGCCGGGCATGCCGGCCGGGCTCCCCGCGGGCTACGGCTCGGCGCTGACCGCGGCTCTGCCCGCGCAAATGACCGCTCCGTTCCCGACCCTGTCTATGTTCCCCTCGTATCCGTACTACCCGGGCGTCTAAATCCGTATCCGTTTAAATTACATATTAGGTCGTATTTTTATATGAAATGTTATACAGGCGACGCGGTGAAAATATCATACTTTTAAAGTACCTGAGGACTTTTGGGCGTTGACGGCGAGCCCGTTAAAATTAAGTGAAATGAATTAAGACTTTATTAAGTCGAAATAAAACAGGGTAAATTATGACAAGCAGCTCAAAGTTTTCAAAACAATAAATCCATTTATAAGTAAAAGTATAACAGTAGTTGGTAGTTACTTAAATCTTATGGCAGTTAATGCGTAGCTTTTTTTCTAGTAGAAGTAAGTTAGGTACTTAAAAATCAGTTGATTTGTTGAATTTATACTGACTTTAAATCTTGTTAAACTCATCATATTTTTAATTTATACTAAGTGAACCTAAGGTTGTTGTGAAATATTGGCGCGTTTAATTGCTTTTATTTGAAACGACTAACCTAAAGCTAAATATTGCGAGAGGTTGCTTCTCTAATGCATTTTATATGAAGCGGTGTGAAGTTTTATAGTTGTGATTTTGAAGAAACATTCCATTTATAAAAGACGTTTGCCAATTGCTAAGGCTGAAATGAAGTCTGAAGAAGGTACTTTGCCGAGTACTTAAGCGTTTTTGATGTTTTTATTTGAGTACAATGCACTTTTGCGGTTATTTCGTTCACGCATTTTTTTATTTTAAATATAACGTGTTTTATTTGTAATTTGTTGATCGCGTGTACTGCACATGAATTGATAACGTTTTAAGTTTAGTTTTAGTGGCGTTAAGATTATCCTTCCCACATTCCTATCCCTTTCCCTTCGTGTTTGGTATTTTAAAACTAGATTTAAACCTTCACCACTGAACACATTAACTAATTCTATTTCATATCCACTTGGCTTCATTTCATTTGTTCAACCTCACACCACATATAGTAGTTTGAGTTAACTGTAGATATTTTTTCTTAATATGTTATATGTTAATATCTAAAATGGAAAAAGTATCTCTGGTTAGGTAATATGTAAAACGGATCTCTAGATATACCTACCTTAATCTTAGTGTCATTTGTTGATGGTGTCTCCATTGTCTAAATATTCACAATAGGTATGGGGCTTAGTCACAACACGAGGTGATATGGTTATATTTTTGTTTATTGTTTCCGTTACTATTAAAAGGTAACACAGATTTTTGGGCCAAATTCTGTAATAGATCAACAAAATTGCACTTGCAGAAGTTAGTTCAAAAATCCCAATAAATTTGGTTTGAAATATTGATGTAATAATGTATTATCTATATTTATAATGACGGTGTATCCGTACGGATTGTGTTACGGACAAGCATGTGACATGGCGTTGAAACTGTGAGTATTCAGCACAATTAACATGACAATTCGACCATGTATTGACTTTCAAGTGGGTGCAGCATGGAGGCTTTCGTTATTTTTGTAAGTTTTCGTGGATCGGGTGAAATGCATGTCTTTATTCGGGTGTGTGTTACATGAGCGCTCTCCGAAACACACTGCGTTCGGATAAATTCAACCTCTTTGTATGTTAGTTGTCTCAAATAGCTTGGTTTTTGGTGATTATTATACCAGTGTCTTTACAGTTTGTAGACTGGAAACATCTAACTATGTAACATTAGTTCGTACAATTAACAATATTTTTACTCTGTGTCGTTTAAGTAATTTCTCTAGAGATCAAATAACAGGTCTGCGATAGGACACTCCCTCAGTCATTGACACTGTGATTTCCTTTGGCTTGATCTTTCTATGCATTTCTGAGAGCTTTTGCTTATTGCCTTATTTCGGTGCAAACAAAAATTTTGGGTACACGCTACTTCCCATACGATGTAAATTTTCGACTATTTTATTTGAAATTGGTAATTTTAGTGTAGTGACTGGGGGAGGTGGTGTGAGGGGTGGATCGAACTGAGACTACGGATGCCTCATTATAAGTTTATTGTTGACGGTAGGCAAAAATGCTAACCATTCATTTTGGTGCGGGTTATATTGTTTTGGGTCTGTTGTTCTGTCCCGGTTCAAAGCTGCTCTTAATTTAGTAATTAACCGCTAGATGGCAGTGTTGTCAGTGAACTGACAATATCAAGTTTTGATTGGTTTGCGATGTGCTGCCCTCTAGTGAGTGACAGTTGTTCAGTTTTTAAATTCTTTTTAAATCTTTGGATGATTAGCATTCTTGAATACTAAACTAAATATATTTCTTGTTATACCTACCCAATGTTGACACAGAATTGCAATTTTAAGTGTGACAACAGTAGTAATAAGCTTTTGGAATTTCCATTTAATATTAAAGTTTTCGTTAGTTGAACTTTTGATAAGATTTAGTGGCCTTAATTTACATATTTCATAGTTGAAATAAATCGATAATTTGTCGTGTTAGAACATAATTGCGTGTTTCTTCTGGTACTGGGATATGGTATTGTGCTATTTGTCTTATTTAATTATTATTTACCTTTGCTTTCAGCCATAAACTATCACTATATGTACTTGTGAAGGGAGGGGTAATCTAATTATTAACACAAATTATATTTATTACAAATACTAACATAAAATTTAGTTTTAGAAACATTGACACTACTTTTATAGGTAGGAATACGCACTAATTTATTATTAAAAATGTATATCTTTAAAAGTAAGTACATATATAGTTTACCGATATCTATACACATTAATTTATAGTTTTTCTATCATAAAATCAGGTAAGCAATATACATAAGTAACGACCTAATGTAAAATACCATAGAATAGACTGACTTCCCTTCACAAGTTCATAATATTTTAACATAATATAGGTAAATGTTATAAATAGCACAATCATTACCCACAGATCTTTCCCGCTTCGTAAAATTTATATACAGCGTGTTCTTTTTAAGAGCTTATATAGTTCTGAAGCAAAAAAAAAGTTAATTGCCAATTTATCATAAATCTAAACGAATGGATAATTCGCTTAATTTTAATTGAATTTATTCAACGACACTATGAAAAGGAACACGCATTGTATATAAATAAACACTTTATTATTATCATTGTCATATCTGGTTATCTTTACCTTGGTTTTCAAGTTAATTGGAAACAAAAGCACTTGTTGCTTAAAGAAAAAAAGGTACCTACAGTACCAAGTATTTGACACTTAAATTTATAAATCAAGCTCATTATTTTAGTGTCTACTGGATATATAGGCTTGTTTATGAAAAAAAAATCATTCTAAGAATCTGACAATGGTAACATCATTAGTTAACACTTATGAATATAAAATATATTATCACAAACTTATATTTAAAAAGGGCTTGAATATAAAATCGGTGGGTAAAAAGAGAGGATGCAGTGGGGTGCGATGATATTTTAATAAAAATATATTTAAAAAGCACACAAGCTTAGTATAACACACTGTAGGGCCGATTTTGAATGTACACCAATGGATTGAGACAAAAATGACTTCAACTTTTTATTATTTTTATAATCAACAATTTTGGTACGTTTTCTTCACAGAAGTTTAAGTTAGTTTTTGTAAATTCTTGTGTACAGACTACTAGAGAAAAAAGGCTTTAAAATATGCATGGGAAGGAAGGTGATTGTACCTAGCAAACATAAATGAGAAAGGGGCCACTTTCAGCGCTTAGTGTGTCGTAGAAAAACTGTTTTTGTGCTTAATAAAGTGAAAATTAATAAACGATGGGCTATGGTCTGGTCTCCACTTCAAAACCTATTTAGTGAGCAGTTAAATGTTTCGCCACACTTTACTCATCAGCATATCTAATAACCCGGATGGCGTAAGTATTAAATTTATCATTTATAGTGGGTTCACATGAAATTTTTACAAGCTCTCTCTTACGATATATCTTTTTCGCATTTACTCTGATTGTGACTTTTAACTTTATAACCGCCAACCTATCCGCTTTATATGCAAGTATATATGGAACTAACTTCACAAAGTGTCAAGCACGAGAGGTTAGAAGTCACAGTCAACTGGTGCTAATTACTAGGGTACTAGGCTAGCATAAGTTTGGTAAAGTCCGCAGACTAGCTTGGTGGTTGGCGGCATCTCGGCGTCGTGTGTAACAGAGTAAGGGTGTAAGTTGCGCACTGCTTTGGTGGACTGTTAATGCGTTCTGATACCCTGGTGAGTGTTCATCTTGTTTTTAATACATTACTGTGTATGTCTGCTCATAATTTAAAACATCACGACGGTGTAAGTAGTTGAAAGCTTCCACTATCTGAACCTTCCTCATGGATAGTAAGAAATATTCATTTATTTATACTCAGATCATATTGGTAAAATTAAGATAAATATATGGGGTTCTTTGTTGAATATGTTTTTAAATGGGGCACAATTGGTACGGAGAATATAAATAAGGGGATATGTAGCACGAATAAGACTAAATTGGTGTCTTATCACGTTCTTTTAACGAGAAACTATATTTATAAATGTAGCAACCTGTGTGACTAACAATGTGCATGATAAGAAACGTAAAATCTTTTTAATATCCATAAAAATCTAAGTAAAAAATACCAAACAAATTTAACTTCTACGCGTACATTACCTACGTTTAAATTCTCATTTCGTAATACATTTTTTTTAAAGATATCATTACTCTACAACTTTCTGCCTTTCCTATATTAAAAACTGTCACTTTGACAGTGACAGGCTGACGTAAATGTTCCGCCATCTTTAATTTAAAACTAACTGTCAGTTTGCCGCTTGCAGGTCCGCTGACGTACTTCTACCCCCCGCCGCTGGGCGCCGCGCTGCCGCCCCCGCTGGTGTACTGGGGCTACCCCACCCCGCCCGTGTCCCCCGCGCACTACTACCACCACTCGCACCACCCGCAAGCGATGGTAACGTCATTCGCTAAGTAAATACTTTTTATGTTGTGGTTTTTTGTTGAAGAAACACTACACTACTTAATTATTGGTACTCACAACACGCCCCGATTTATAATAATTAGACTACTTAAAAGGAATCTATTTTTTTGACGTAATTATAAAGAATACTAAGTACACTCACTTATAACATACATTAAAAAAAAAGTAATTTCATTTCATTTTAACACACATTGTGCTCATAAAATAAATTCAAAATCTGCACTAAGACCAGAGAGCGTGTAGTTAAATTTTAAGTTTAGTTTAGTAAGTTTGTAACGAATCGGTGCCTTTATCAATCTATAATAGTTGTCATTGGTTTATTGTTTGTGATCGTTATCGAACTGAAATATAACGTTATTAATTATTATTTGATAACTAGGCACTAATTATATGGTTATACATTTTTGTTTCTAAAATTATGGCTCTTATTGAAAAACATCGGTAACATAATTAAAAAAACCGTTTAGTCTGCTGTAAGGCTAGTCAACTTGAAAATTAAGCTTCTAAATTTGAATAATCCGAATTCCACAATTAATCAATCAGTTAGCTGCAACCACAACTAAGTTAAAACAAAGTAACACGCCTTAAAACTGATACTACCTTAATACCTTACTTATAAACTTTTATGTTTGTTTAGATTCCCGAAGTGGTTTCAGTGAACGGCGGCTCCCCCCTGCCCATCCCGCCCCCCGCAGCTTGCCCCGAATGGCCCATATTCATGGTCAACTAACCTAAAAACACCATTTAACTTACATGTTCAAAACTACCTAGATATTAATATATTTTGTTCAATCATAC
Organism: Emmelina monodactyla; assembly: GCA_916618145.1. Classification (NCBI taxonomy): domain Eukaryota; kingdom Metazoa; phylum Arthropoda; class Insecta; order Lepidoptera; family Pterophoridae; genus Emmelina; species Emmelina monodactyla. The sequence goes on along the minus strand of OU745323.1, from coordinate 3,324,569 downwards.
CCTATTATGTACGACTTCTTATCCTTTATTTATATATTTCGATGGCATAATACTTCTAAATTGAACAATATATATTCATTTTTATGTACAAAATAAAAAAGTACCTAGCTGGATAATTAGCGTTCAACAAATGATTATAAATATAGAAAAATATATTGTGCTCAAGTATAGTGATATTAAAGTATGTTACTTCTTACATAACATATTGAAAGTAATATATAGTTTTGCAATTACTTCAAGACTAGGTAATTGTTGTTAAACTGTTTACTAAAGATTTTAGTTTTGTAGATATTTAAGTAAAAATATACAAGAATAAATAGAAAAATATTTTTATGATCTTGATAAAAGTTATATCTAAGTCTAACAATGATTTTATAGTATTTAAGAGATAGATTTTATTAGACAAAAATAATAAATTGATATTAAAATCATATCACACATTTTTTAAACATAATCATTATTTAATCTCAGAGTTTTGTTAGAGAGTTATATTATCATTGTTTGTGTGTTGTACTTTTAATTTGTTAAAAATAAAAAAAAAACCAAAAACACTATTTATTAAGAGTTAGAATTGCTCAATTATTTGTAAAACTAACATCCCAATTCAAGCTAAGTTGGGTTATTACCAAAAATAGGATTCACTTATTGTATGATCACAAATCATTTTATATCACTTTTAAAATCTCTTCCTATCGTTAATTGTGTTCTGTTTTTGTATTTAAACGTTAAATGCTATTAACATACGTTCGTTATCCTATTTTAATTACTATTTTACAAAAGTTTTTTTGATACAGTTCTGTAGCAAAAAAAACATTATGTTTTTTAAAGAAAAATCTTGCCGTTTTATACCTTTTGGCCAGTAAACGTTTTTTATTATGACCATGATGTTATTTCCATGTAGAAGTTTCTTCGTGTAGTTAGTTATTAACTTATTGAAAATATAACATGTAGATATTTATTTTTAGTTTACGTATAGACCAGAAAAGTTTATTTATTTTCTGTAAAAATTCAAACAGTCTACAGCATAAATTAAAGATTATTGGATTTAAACTTTCAAATTTGTTACAAAAAATTGATGATATAAAACAGAAAAACATGTATTTCATGAATGCCCGAGCCAAATACAGGAAGACCTAGTAAAATAAACTTATACCTAGTTTTATATTCATACTTTACAACGTGCAAACACACGTAACTATATTTATTTAATATAGTTGTTGACAGTAAAAAATAAGTGTTTAAACTATATTAGCATAATTTAAAGAATTTATAAACAACGAAATCAATAAGTCTTCCAATGTTGTAACATAAAATGTTTAGTTAATTTTATTTATATAAGAAGCGTTTAGTTTTTAATAGTTTAATGAAAAATAATATTTCATGTAGACGTAGATTTAAGGAATAGGACATAATAATATATGATATATACAGCCAGCCACAGAATTGTTGCCAATTAATGTTTCGTTAAAGTTAAGTTTCAAATATTTTAACAGTTTAAACTGGCAAAACCATGACACGTTAAACATGACTATAAAACACTTGAATTTAAAACATCATATTATGTTTATTTATTAAGTTAGTAAGCAGACTTTTGTGATATAGTTTCAAATTTAATAAATTTATAATCTGGAGGTCTGTCCTGTTAGTACAACACCGATGGTGATACAGCTAACTTCACTTTGGACTTTTCAACTATTTTAACGAAGTGAAGTTTGAAAGAGATCCTCATCGGTGTATTTTTACGAGACACTTCTGCTGTACTGTATAGTTTGTTAATAATAACGTTATATAAACTATTTAAGGAGCTGTTTTTCATTAATCAAATATATTGCCTAATAAAAACTGTTATTTATCTAAAATTGAATTAATTAATGCGTAATCGAGTGTTATTTTATGACTGATAAAGTCTGGTGCCAATACTTTGAATGACTAACATATTTTTTATATTTTTAAATTTGTTAATGTTAACTGTTATTGACGTTTACTTATTAGTCCCTATTTGGTAAAAAATAATGATATTTCTTATTGTGACCTTTGTTTTGATTGAGATCCAATCTTATAAAGTTATTAAATATTTTGAATTTTTACTGAAATTTGGGATGTCTATAATTATTTGTTATTCCAGTGATATTGTATAGAATACTGTTCTTATTTTTATAATGTTACCTAAGGTTGTTCGTTTCATATCTGTTGTCACATTACTATTGAATTTTGTCTTTTTAGTTGTGTATGATACAAATTTTAGTTAACTTTAGTTGTGCAATGTTAGAATTTAGAAACATGTTTCGCCAAAATGTATTAATTTTGGTTTCATATCACGATGAGTAGTGAAATAAATTCTATATTAAGATAACAAACTTGTTTTTTTTCTTTTTTATGTAAGTATAAGCATATTACCTGTATTTATATATTATTGTCTTAAAAATTTACCGAAGCTAGATCGTCTCCAAGTTTAATATGGCATAAAATTACACACATTCATAGTTCAAAGAGGAGGCCAAGTCACTTATTCTTTGTACTTATAACAGAAACGATCACTATACTAAAATAATAGCTTTCTTGGCTTCAGGATTTATAGAAGACTAGCGACCCGCCCACGCTTCGCAATGGTGTAATTTTGGACGATTTGTTCCCGAAACATTGAATTTTAGTTGACTTACAAAACCTTTTCTAAATGTTCTTTACAAATTTTAATGAAAAAAATACCTAAAAGACGGTGAAAACCGCATTAAACTCCCTCAACTGGTTTAGGAGGAGTTAGCGACTTGGATTCATACTATGTAATATATATGTAATGATGATGATTACCCCGTGTGATTACCTAAGCAATCTAAGCAAAGTTTTTGCAAATTGGTGATCTTAAGATAAACTTCGTACATTGAAGCAAATGAGGAATAAAGTTTTTACAAATTTTTTACTAAAATATGAAATATTAAATTTGCCCTTCCCTCGGACCCCCCGTGGACGCTTTTTGCTAAACTGTAATTAATTTTATTTAAAGTTTATAATTAAAAGATAAAATAAATTCAGTGCCAAAAAATAGAATTGCATAAGCTGCCAGAGGTACTGCACGCTGCGAGTCCCATCTTGCCGGAATCCTTATGCCCTGGTACGTGAGGACGAACACAGCTGACAAATAGTATATCTTCAGTGGATTACGTCATTATACGGCTCTAAAACCACCTGGAAGTGACGTGTATCCGGCTATTACATCAAACAATAGATGAAAAGGGATAAATTATTTAATAAGTACATCGCTGTCCTGCTCTTGCGCCACACCAACTGCGTATGTGCGTGTGTACATTCTTATTAGTGTGCACCCATAGCTCCCTACAGTTTTATGGCCGCCTAGTACTTTCACTCGAATCTAATTACAGTTTCTCAGGAAGAAGATATTATTTTAATACCAAATAAGAAAGACCAACAACATCTATCTATCTTACTTAGACTTGGCCACACTGTTTTATTACATACGATACACCTTCTACATACTCATGAAGTCCTAGTATTTTAGATGCAAAAATGTGGTACTGAAAAGCCGAAAAAAATGTATTAGGAATAGATTACCTTGGCCCAGAGTCTGGACTTAATCTATACTAATATTATAAAGCTGAAGAGTTTGTTTGTTTGAACACGCTAATCTCAGGAACTACTGGTTCGATTTGAAGAATTTGTGTTGGATAGACCATTTATCGAGGCAGGCTTTAGGCTATATAACATCACGCTGCAACTATAAGTAGCGAAGAAATAATGGAAAATGGGAAAAAAACGGGGGAAATTATTCATCCTTGAGGTCTTCCGTTGCGTGCGCTGCGAAAACGGTTCTAGAAACCAAAAATATATGCATGAAAGAATTAAGGGAACTTTACCGCGGGAAAACTTCGCATTCCCACGGTAAACCGAGTTATACACGAATGGAGTCGCGAGCGGCCACTAGTTAATTATAAGTGTTTTATTATTAACTGCCTGTATCGAGCTAAATTGACCTCCTCTATATGCATGTTAGCCTGGTACTTTCTATAACAAATATTTTAAAATAAACGGTGTAACGTAACGCCTCCTTTAGAAGATATTGTTTGCATACTGTTGCTTTCTGACACCGATCTTCTCTGGGGTCATATAAACTGGGGTCTAGTAAACGCTAGAGTGCAGATTTACAAACTTACAGATTAGATTTACAGATTACAACATTTAGAAAAACCGTTGATATTTCATATTTTAGTAAAAAAATAGTAAAAACTTTATTCCTAACTAGTGGCCGCCCGCGACTCCGTTCGCATGGAAGTCGGTTTCCCGTGGGAATGAGATGTTTTCCCGCGGTAAAAAGTATCCTATGTGTTATTCTGATGTATAACCTATATTACTGCAAAGTTTTATCCAAATCCATCGAGCAGTTTTGACGTGAAAGAGTAACAAACATCCATCCATCCATCCATCCATCCATCCATTCATACATCCTCACAAACTTTCACATTTATAATATTAGTAGGATTTGCTTCAATGTACGAAGTTTGGTTTTAAGAAATTGTACTTCCGTTTATTTTTTAACGAACAACTTTTGGGTCATTATTACTATTTTACGAATTGTTTCAAGTATCAAACTATAAGATCAATATATCATATTTATGTTATTCTTTGATTAAACTCAGGTCCATTCAAACCCAGATTAATCTGTAAGATCACCTCCTAGGAAATTGTTAATTTCTTAAAAGGTTTTTACTATTTTTTTACTAAACGTAACATAAAAACTATCAGCATAGAGTTAGGTAGTACAGCGTACTTCTAAGGTAGAACCACATGAGTAAAGAAACTGAACAGAGACAAAGCTTCTAAAGAGCTAGCAAAATTTATACCTATTTTGGTAGGGTTGGCACAATTGAATAAATCTATACTAATATTATAAAGCTGAAGAGTTTGTTTGTTTGTTTGTTTGTTTGAACGCGCTAATCTCAGGAACTACTGGTTCGAATTTAAAAATTCTTTTTGTGTTGGATAGACCATTTATCGAGGCAGGCTTTAGGCTATATAACATTACGTTGCAACTATTAGGAGCGAAGAAATAATGGAAAATGTGAAAAAAACGGGGAAAATTATTCATCCTTGAGGGCTTCCGTTGCGTGCGCTGCGAAAACGGTTCTAGAAACCAAAAATATATGTATGAAAGAATTAAGGGACCTTTTTACCGCGGGAAAACTTCGCATTCCCACGAGAAACCGACTTCTACGCGAACGGAGTCGCGAGCGGCCTCTAGTATATAAATATACTTTTTTTTCAAATTTTTTATTAAAATAGGTTTTTTTTTACAAATTACATACTCTAAATATTTTTTTTTTATTACTTTTGGTTTTTAATAATTTGTTGTGTCTTTTAATCGAATGATAAATTCTAAATCTAATATAAAGTTTTTTCAAATAAATTTTTAGTCTTTCTATTATTATTCATGCACACAGTACAATGTACAACCATATTTACAAAACTTTTTAAATACTTAAACAAAAGTATTACTACGTATTATGTGAGAAACTCGAAAACAAAAACAAAACACGCACAACGTTCGAGCGTCGCGTCACGCCTGCACGCCCTGAGATTGACCACTGGCTGATCTAGTTTGAAGCGGTTTCGGCTCATACGTGACAAGCGGCCAGTGGTCACGCACACACACGCGTTGCACTTGTAGTGATGTACCTGTCACAGCGCATTCGTATGTAGCTTTGTCTCTGTTCAGTTTCTTTACTCATGTGGTAGAACGTCTGAACTGGGTGTTCTAGTTTTTGGGGTGTAAATTTTTGACTTAGTGCTATGAGTTTTTACTATTTTTTACTAAATTTCTTCCATATCTCACGTCTTTTACTAAAAGTTGAATAAAAGAACACTCAATGCAGATGCACATTAAAATAAATACAACAGTATTTTCAGTTTAATTATTATTTATTACGTCACCACACATAGTATGACACTTATACTTGAAGTAAAAAATAAACAGGTTTTTACAAACCCGAATTAAAATTACCGGAAATATACAAAACAATGAGTTATTTTAAAATACATTGTTGTGGATAGATGGAACAGATAGCTATGAAATTAATTCAATATTATGATGAAATAGGCCAGCAATATTAAAATTGTTATTAATATCATGTACTCATTTACTTTTAATACATTTATTAGTGCAAATTCGTAAAGAACATTTTTATTCCAAATATTTTAGAGTTACATAGCTACCCACGTGTTCTTAAGGAATAAAATATACACTATTTTACAAATACAATTTCTAGGCTAAAAATTAAAGTGAAAAATTAGCTTATAAATGCGGTGAAATTTTGAAATACTTGTTCAGTTGACTATTTGTGCTACAAATTACAACGAAAATAATACGACAATTTACATAAAACAAAAACTCATTTTGATAAATATAAGTTCAATAAAATATTTATTTTATTTTAAGCAATCGTAAATACAAACTTTTTCGTTGTAAATTAAATAGCAGTTCTTCTAGTTTAATTTCACAGATTGATTTTGACATTTTAAAGTTCCTACTTATCCAATAACATTGAAATATTAGATGCAATATTAACACGCAATGACGAATGAAATTTGAATCCATAAAATATACAAAATACACCACATAATAGTAAAAAAACATTGTTCGAAGATTTAAAGCAAAATTCGGATTGAAAATGCCTACTACACTACTTATTACAAAATAATAATAAAGCAAAACCCTTCACAACCACCGCACTGATCACAGCTTCCTTACCGATAAATTTACGTACTTATTCCGTTTGACATAACACCTACTTTTGTATACAACCAACACTCACCATTGATATCGCAAGAATTTAATACTACGCGACTTTTTGAGTTCCCTCCAGAGCCAGCTACGAACAACTTTCGTTTTGACATCTGTCAAAATGTGACAGTGACAGTGTCTATACTAGGAACCCACAAAAGCGCAATGGAATGATTTTCACAACATGATTTTCAAAAAATAATCCTCTAATCCAAAGAATATAAAAATAAAATGATTATTATTAAGATAGTACAATGTTTGACATTGTTTTAGACCGTATTTTTATTACCTAATTAATGTACTTAAGTTTCTTTTCAATTTAAAGCAAATATGATGTCATCACGTAATATAACCAACGTGTCTTCTTAAGTCATTTTTTACTATTTTGACATAAAATTACAAATTTCATTCCATTTTATTTGTTATTTTTTCCGTCGATTTTAACCGTCGCCAATCCATCCGTATACATTTATCATTAGAATCAAATTGACACTTTTCTACACCCGTTCCATTCTTTATATCACTCAGTTTCTTAAGAAAAAAAAGCCTTAAAAAGCACCGACAGAGGTAGAAAGAGCTTATTCAGAACTTAGCAGTACACGTTAGCAGAAATGACTTTAAAAACGAATAAGAAATGTATGGTTTAGTTCGTTTTGTGCGTATGTTTAAACACGCAAATCAAAAATATTGTATCAATCAGACATTCTGATCTATTTAGAATAAAATCATTCGGATATTTACAAAATAAGCTAGCAGGGCTAACACGTTATTTTAACGTTTTATTTCAAAACACCGTATACTGCCAAAATGTACAGAAATCATTTGTTCTTGTTACATAATACATAGCAAGTTTCAAGCTTCATTAGATTTCGTATTTTGACAGTATGACTAAATTTCGATTTTGACATTATGCTCTGCAGTTTATCCATTCAGCTTTATAATGAATTTATTCTCCACAAAAACCAACTATCAATCCAACACTACTAAGTTACACAAGAACATATTGGAAAACCAGCAAAAACTATAAACAGCATCAAAAACTACTCTAACATCTATGGCAACATTTAAAAAGAGCGTATCCCCTCAATTCAGAGTATTCAAAAGCTAAACGTACGTTTAAAATCGTTATTTTAACCCGACAAGGGTAATAATTAATATTTATGTTCATGAAATGACAAGAAAACTTTTAAAGCTTATCGCTTCGATAATCACAATCTTGGGTGTATATTTTAAATGGCAAGTTGTGTACATGGAGTGATTTTCGTAACTGTATCAATTATTTACTGTAAATTAAACAGGTGTACCTGCAGTTCGTTCTTTTGCTGTCGGCGAAGTCAACCTGAAATTGAAAAAAATATTTACTTTGGATTTTGTCATAAATAATAAGAAAATGCACGATTTTACGATCCAGAAGTAATTAAGATTAGACCGAATTAATAACATTTATGTAGAAATTAAAAGGCTCTAAGTAGTTAACGCTATTGTGTCCTTGGAGTTAGTTAATGTTATATGACAACACTTTCGGCAAATTAAAGATTTACAATGACATACAAAATTAATGCATTTTGACATAGTAAGTTGACACCACAGTGGTTTAACCAATGAAAAATATCATCATAAAGTTAAACTTATTTTTGTGCTTTGACATCCATTTTGTCATTTTTCTCAGCTTCTTTGTCATTTTTCTCGTTCTCCTCTACACCTACCTCTCTGTTCCAGCAGTCTACTTGGAGTGGAAGTGGTGTTATTCTCTCTTCTCTCGACCTACCTCTGCTGCTAGTTACCTCATCTTTCTCCTGTTTCACCTACATCTCTGTCCCAGCAGTCTACTTGGTGTGGAAGTGGTGTTATTCTCTCTTCTCTCGACCTACCTCTGCTGCTAGTTACATCATCTGTTTCCATGCCACCTACCTCTCTGTTCCAGCAGTCTACTTGGAATGGAAGTGGTGTTATTCTCTCTCCTCTCGACCTACCTCTACTGCTAGTTACCTCATCTTTCTCCTGTTCCACCTACCTCTCTGTCCCAGCAGTCTATTTGGTGTGGAAGTAGTATTATTCTCTCTTCTCTCGACCTACCTTTGCTGCTGGTTACCTCATCTGTTTCCTTTCCACCTACCTCTCTGTCCCAGCAGTCTACTTGGTGTGGAAGCGGTGTTATTCTCTCTTCTCTTGACCTACCTTTGCTGCTAGTTACCTCATCTTTCTCCTGTTCCACCTACCTCTCTGTCCCAGCAGTCTACTTGGTGTGGAAGTGGTGTTATTCTCTCTTCTCTCGACCTACCTTTGCTGCTAGTTACCTCATCTTTCTCCTGTTCCACCTACCTCTCTGTTCCCGCAGTCTACTTGGTGTGGAACTGGTGTTATTCTCTCTTCTCTCGACCTACCTCTGCTGCTAGTTACCTCATCTTTCTCCATCCTACCTACCTCTCTGTCCCAGCAGTCTACTTGGTGTGGAAGTGGTGTTATTCTCTCTCTTCTTGACCTACCTTTGCTGCTAGTTACCTCATCTTTCTCCATCCCACCTACCTCTCTGCTCCAGCAGTCTACTTGGTGTGGAAGTGGTGTATGCAGAGGCTGCAGGACCAGGATCCTTCGGGCGGAGATCGTAGCGGCGGTGCGAGGCAGTACATGTGGTAGCCGCGGTCGCAGTCGTCACAGAACAGCAGCTGGTCCTGTTTGTATTGAAATTTATCAAGAAATTATATATTACTAGTGGCCGCCCGCGACTCCGTTCGCATGGAAGTCGGTTTCCCGTGGGAATTAGAAGTTTTCCCGCGGTTAAAAGTACCCTCTATGTTATTCTGATGTATAACCTATATTACTGTAAAGTTTCATCCAAATCCGTCCAGTAGTTTTTACGTGAAAGAGTAACAAACATACATCCATAGATCCATACTTACAAACTTTCACATTTATAATATTAGTAGGATTGACTAAAATTCTTTATTCCACAATGGTGCTGACTCTAAATTGAGACTTAATGAATGAAACTATAAATATTGATACGTTTAGGTATAACACTAAGATAAGTATGGTTTTAGTACTGTCATACTACAAATTGCGTTAATGATGACACGCCGCAAGCAAGTTTGGACTAGTCTACTTGCATGTAGTTCAATTTACAGTAATGTGGACTTTAATGCAAATTTAGTGAGACCTTTTATATTATGCTAAGATGACAGAAATATTTTAAGTTTGTTTAAGGCAGTGTTATCAAAATCGGGGTCAGTATTAAGTAAACAAAAAGCCGACTGTTTTATAGCTTGCGAAAATTTTACAACCTTTATTCAGTTAAAGCAAGAGTTCAAAGTATTGTGATTTTCTTCAAGTTTAATCTATCTACATACGACCGTTAATTATGTGTAAGCAAATAATTCAAATGACAGTGAACTTCATAGATTCCTGCATCATAAAAGACCTAGAGCTTCCAACCACTAATTTGACGACCTCTGTGGTGCAGCGGTATATATACCGGACTGCTAAGCGGATGGTTCCGGGTTCGATACCAGGGACGGGCCAATTTCGTTAAAATGGTTTTTCGATATTGGCTCGTGTCTGGGTGTAACTAGGTTCTCCCCTAGTCCATCATATGATACCTATAACACAAGTGCGTACTGCAACTTACTTTAGGGCCACATGATTGGTGTTTAATTCTGGATATTTATTATTATTATTAGTTCTCTACTCACATCGTTATCCGAGGTGCCGCAAACCGAGCAACATTTACACTCGATGCATTGCCAGCGGTACTTGCGCACAGACACTATCATGTTGGCCGTGAACTGCAGGCAGGTGGGGTGGCCTATTGTTGTAATTAATATTTAAATTCAAGGAGAGAAAGGGTTCAAGATGTAGCGGTTTTGACAGATTGAGACGATTAACAGTACTGCTCGCATTAAGTAATTATTTTTGGTTTATTTTGCGAAAAATGCAAAGTAAATTAGATGAATATATTGAGTTGGAAATGTTCTTTTATTCAGTTGAGCAAATCATAGTACGTAGTTAAGTCAAAAGGGTATCAAGTCGGTAGTACCGACTCGGTACCGTTTTAATCCCCGAGAAAGACAGTTGATCGTCTCAATCGTAATTTATGAAAAAACATTGTAAGGCACATGATATTTTCTTACCTTCATAATCTTCATAGTTGTAAAACACTTTTATTTCAAATATTTTTTTACGTTAAATTTAAAATAGGGTAGAAAACATGATGTGCCGAACAATAGTGAAATAAAGGATACAAAAAAACTCAAATTACATATGTCAAAATCAATAATGGATATTCAAAATTACATGCTAGATTTAACAGTATCACAAAAGCATCGTAGGGAAGTGCACTTTCACTATTCTTCAGCACAACTTGTAAAAAAAATAAGAAAAGAAACATCTTTGATATACACTTTTAATATTTTACCTTCGCTACATAAAAAAATCGTAACAGTATTAGGTTGACACAAGTAACACTAAAATATATTTATGTAATAATAATAAAAAAGGAAAATAAAACAGTTTTTATAACCTGTCAGCGACAGATGCACTTCCTTACAAAGATTTTGATACACAAACTTCATTTAATCTAACAATAAACTATAATAATATAATAAATGACAGTTGTCATGTCAAAATCTGTCAATATATTAAGGCACTAAGGGATATATGAAATCTAACAGGAACACTATGTAAATAGAACTTTAAATAATAATTTATCTTAACAGTAACATATTCTAAAGAGAAAGTTGGAGAAAACACTTATATTAAGACTGTTTATAACAATTATGCAGTTAAATCTGTACTTTTGTAAATGTTCAATTAATATAAAGTGAGATTTATTTTACTAGTGCTTCTCAACCCTTCTACCTTTTATAATTATCCACAAAAACTGCACACAATTATTTGTCATAGTATAAATAGAATATATTTTTATCCTCTATGTATAAGAAAAAAATATATACAAGATATATGTAATAAAAAAAGGAATTTAATCTAAATATTCATTCAATGTTAAGCTCCAAAAGGCACAATGATAAGCTCTTAATTTTGGGTCCAAAACGTAAAATAGTGCAGATTCTGAGTAAAAATTTACTAAAATGAAATTAAAATATTGCCGAGACTAATCCCACCAATTTATTTCAAGATTAAGTATGGAAAAGTGTTAGCATTATTTTGAATTCATTTTGAAATCGGCACCATTGTCTAAGTTATGTTAATTCATATTGGAATGTTTGTATAATTTTGGAAATTTTGTTAAAAAAAATTGACTTATAATAATATTAATAAAAAAAAATTGTATGAGAACTAACCAAATTATAAAAGGGAGTCTATAATTCATATACAAAACGTATATATTGCCTGTTTGCTGGTATATCTTGGTTTTTATTATAAATGACGAAACTATTGTAAATATGGTGTATCATATTGCATTGGTTCTATTTATATTATTCAGTATACATTTTTACTTTCACACTAACTATAAATATAGATTTATGTTATATACTTCTTAACAACTAACTAAACAAAATAAGTACCGTCTATAATGTATAAAAAGCTCTGTGTAACTTTACTCTATTGATAAAATAAGTAACATTGCACACGCGAGTTTCAACGTATTCGTAACGAAAATATTAAAAACATAATATTTTGCTCTATGCCCAACATGGTAATAAAATTAATATGACTAATCAAAGCGTTGGTATATTATATTGGTTCTGTTCAAGCGTGCAATAAGATTTGGCGCGTGACTAGAAAGCGTCGTTTGAATTTATTTTGGTAATTTAAAAAGAAAACTAAGCAATCAGTAGGCACACTTATAAGGCACGAAACATAGACGATATTTTAGACACCGCGTTAACACTATATGAACTGACTTGACTATAAATTGACTTTAGTAAGGCATCTAAAATATAAAATCTATGCCTCAAAGGTAAAATACGTTTACAATAGTTTGGCATCGAAGAGGAATGCAAAAACATGGCAACATTATCACATTGTTACCAACATAAATATATAGAATCTGACAAAACATGCACATATTTGGTGTAAATATATTTTCAATTTAAAAAAATAAAACATTTAAATATGGAAATTTAGATTAAAACTTAACAAAATGTACTTTGGAATGTAAAGAACACGAATATATTTCTAATTTTAAATTAGTTATCCAATTTATTAGGTACCTCTTTGGTATCTTTACTATAAGCAGTCAATTTAGCTTAAACTGTCAAAATACTTCGAAACAATTTGACTGTCTGTCAAAATATTCTCATTTTAAACCTATCCCAAACAAAAGCAAATATTTCCCCGCCATTTACAACTCAGTCGAAAAACCGTCCACTGCGAGTTTTCCTACAAAACGGCTCGTCGCCCGTTATCGGGCTTTGCCTCGACGGCGGCGACCCCGGATACGGCTGATAGTCATTATTCTCAAGCAGTTTCTGCGACGCGAACGAGTCAAAATCATCGGCCGGGTACGACATCGAGTTGACTATTTCTATCACGCCGTTCAATTTCAAACTGTCTTTGAGAGGTCGGTGTTTCTCGCAGACTTTGTGTTGTATGTGGTAGCAGATAGGGTTGTTTTTGGGTCGTCCTCGCTTCTTACCTGAGCGGCCGCAGTCGGAACAGCTGACGAGTTCTTCGGGCGCGTTTGTCTTCTTGTTCTCGCGCTCGTCGCCGAGACAGAAGTCGCAGTAGGGGGACGGCGACGTCTGGGTTTAGAGGCGATTGGTTAAAGGTGGGAAGAGTATAAGATCGTATTAATAAACGGCTTTGAATAACAATCGTGTACTTAGTAAATATATCTTTATTATATTTGTCAATTTTAGGCTAAAATTGGGTCACATTTAGTAAGATCGATCATTGCAAATCTGACAGTGAACTCGATCGTAAAGACTCTATCTTTTTTTGGAATAACCCATGGGATACTCTTTACTAATAATACCAAATCCGATCAGTAGTTTTTGAGTGAACACACATACTCGTAACCATATGCATTTTTAATAAAAGTACGAAGTAGGATTGACACATATTTGATTCCATGAGACATATACGATATTCCATATAAACACCATATAATCTTACTGCTTTATGTCCTGTACGACAGTGTTGCGTATGTTGCGTTCTGTATGTTGCGTTGTGTATGTTAGTGTTGTGTATGTGTTACGGCTAATACCCGAAGTGCGGCTACACCTAGTTTTAGCCGGTTAGAACATCAATAGGTTAAGTTAGTTAGGTTACTTTTTTGATACCACCCAGTAAAAGGAGTCCGTCGACTCATGATTGAAGCCAGTTTTTATATACATAGGTATAATTATTTTTTTACAGTTTTCCATATTAAAAACACTTCTAACTAGGTGTAGCCGCACTTCGGGTATTAGCCGTAACATATGTAATGATGTGTGCGAAGAGTTGTGTGTGTTTCTAGTGTTTGTACCTTAGGCTCCCCCTCCTTAGCCAGCGCGGCGGCGGAGGGCACGGGCGCGATGGGCGGCGGCGGGGGGGGGCGCGGGCACCAGCGGCGCGTGCGCAGAGTCCGACGAGGACGTGTCCGCGGACGCGGGGCGCGGGGGCGGGGACACGCGCCGCGCCGCCGCCGGGGTGGATGACGCTGGGGGCGGGTGGCGGGTTATAGCGGGGGTAGTTGGGCTTACTATAGGGTAATAAGTAGAGTGTACGATGAATAGTGGACTTGTAGGAAAGTGGGAAATCGGTTTAACCTAAGTTTGCACTTACTATAGGGTAATAAGTAGAGTGTACACGAATAGTGGGCTTGTAGGAAAGTGGGAAATCCGTTTAACCTAAAGATAAGTGAGTACGCACAGCTGACGTTTTGGTAAAATAATTCGCAGATGGACGTATATTACGTAACAAGTAGGTATATGTACTACGCGGAGTAAACTATTTGATAACTTAGTTTTTATAGTATTAGAATTACGCCGAAAATTTGGTTTACTTTGATTTTAATAGATATTCCGGCCCGGAAGAAAATCAACGTCAAAAGAGTGTCAAAGGAAATGAGTTACGTTAATAAGATTCATGATCATTTGAGGACGTATCTTTGAATTAAATAAATACATTTCTAAACGATTAACGTTACTTATTATTCGTTCGCTACATAATCGGGATTAAAACAATAATTAATTGTAGGCATAATAAAAATCTACGACCGGCAAGCACCTATACAAAAGATCAGAAAATTAACCAAAAAAAAGAGCAAACTGAACCATATTTTAAAAATATATTGCTATCACTTTCTGCCCGCCGCCAAACGGTGATGCGTAAGAGAGACCACGGTATTTCTACAAATGAATGATAACCCGTTTAACCCGAAACGATATCTAAATTCAAACTTCAACCCCTGCCCTAAAGGCCTACCCCGTAGGTACCGCTCTTAAACCGCGTTATCTAAGAAGCCATGCCTGCCTACCACTTACCAGCTGCGGCCGCTGGTGTAGCTTTGCTGGCTGGCGCGTTCAGAAAGGTGACATAACTATCTTGGTACTCAGTGGCGGCCGGCTCTTTACCTCCTTGCGACTCGCGGGACTCATTGTCGCTGCCGGCGCCGGGCGCGGGGCCGGCGCCCTCCTTGTGCGTGTGCGTGTAATGGTAGGTCAGCCCGGCGCGCGTCTTGTACTTCGCGCCGCACACTGGTGGAGGGTGGACGGGGTTTAGATGGTGGCTCGATAGATTGTTGAATGGATTGATGGCAGTGAGCTCTTTTATATAACTTAGTCACTCATGTAACCGCCTTTTATATAACTTAGTCATTATAGAAGGCTATGTAACCGCGATACTGAAGACTATAGCTACACCAAACTAACAGTATTGCTGTCACTTTCTCAATCAATGACAGGTTGGTAGGAAAATTATATTAGTCCCGCTCAATTTAATTCAAAGCATTGTTGAAATTGGCGAAATGCGCTGAGGGCTAGTCAAAACTAAGCATCTATCTCTTAACGATCGCTAATATCGTTATTTTGACAGTTTTCATCGTTAAAGCTCAAACATATTTAGGAAACAAATGTCAGATTAACGATATTAGCGATCGTTAAAAGTCCTGTGCTTGCAGCACTAGCTAGCTTGTCTCGTGTCATAACGATCGCAAAATCTAAGGTTGGTGTTAGCTACTAAATTCACTACCCGTCTCAATTTTATACTAACGCTTAGAAAGTGATAGCAATATTAGTTTAGTTAGGACAGTAATAACTCGAAATCGGTACGTATGATTACACAAAATTGGACTGTACAGTGCTACAATAACATTGGTTTTTATTTGGCGCGAGGTAAATTCAACGTCAGATTCGAATCGTGACTAGTTGTATAAAGGATTTCACTGTATATGAATAATATAATGCGTTGATATCATGAAGTATGTAAACAATGGAGAAACATAAGCACATTTTTGTATGTCTTTCGTCATTCCAAAAGAGTGTGTGACGTAATTGTCTGTCATGAAGTACAGATAAAGCCTTCTCAAGATTTTGAACTCTGCATTAATTACATACTCCACAACTTTAATCAAATATACAAAACAAAATAAGAAACTTACCATCGTGGTGCCTTCGTCTGCTTACACTCCGTCATTTAATTTATATTTTTAGGGTAAAGTAAGAGCCTATGTCATCAGAACAAAGCAAGTGGGAGGCACCACGACGGCATTCGACGTATTTTTTTATATACACGAAGATTTCCAGCAATTATCCGTCATCAATCAACGTTTACGTCATCGTAAGAACGCCATTTTAAAACAAAATACCAAAATTTCAAAAATCGAACTCTTTCTTGATTTTACGGCATTTTTTTAATGGCCAGGAGTTTAGATTTTAGCGTTCTTACATTCGTTCTTTTTTTATTTTATTTTTAATAACAGCCGGTCCGTGGTGTATCGACTATGTTGTTCTGTGGACATAGGCTCCCGAATGTGGGAAATTGATTGATGACTTCAAATCAGTGGATCCAACTTTGTAGTAATAATAATAACATTGAAAAAAAATACATTTTACACAAAAATAAACATTAGCAAAGATCCAAACTTGGAGTCCAATCAGAACAGAAAAAAATAAATGTACATCAGTTTTTTTACTTTATTTCTTATAACATAAATACTTTGTATAAATTCATAACAATCTTTGGGTGCTAATAATAGTTTGGATCTAATTATAACATCAAAATCCTAACCCACGCATACAATAAATAAAAAGATTTAGATTAAAGTTATCATAGTAAGAGTACATACATATGTGCATTGATTTAAAATTGATTCGAACATCCAAATAGAAATAAATAAATGAGATTTTTGGAAGACTATAAAGAGTGACCAATTAAATTACATGATTTTATTTATGCTCAGTTTAACAAAACCATCTGTTTTTGCCATTAGTAAGCCATTCTAAATCCACAACAAAAAACATAGGTATTTAATAAAAATGTAACGGATGTTTAACGAAATTTGTTGCCGTTCCTAAAAATATAAAAATGTAGGTAATTCACTGTTTTATCAGTTGATTTACCGCAACAGTGACGTTTCGTCGGATATGGCAACTGGGCATTTAATTTTTGTGATGATAACAAATCCCTACTAATATTATAAATGCGAAAGTAACTCTGTCTGTCTGTCTGTTACGCTTTCACGCCTAAACCACTGAACCAATTTTGATGAAATTTGGTATGAAGAAAGAACTGAACTTGGGAAAGGACATAGGGTACTTTTTACCCCGGGAAAACTTCTCATTCCCACAGGAAACCGACTTCCACGCGAACGGAGTCGCGGGTGGCCACTAGTACGTTTATAAATGACTATTTGGCACACGTGCGAATGTTTTCAACATAACATAAGCACCAATACAGGTGGAAAGAAAATTAGACAACCCATTTTTTTTTCGCGATATGTAAGAACTATTAGTTATAAATAAACGACAGGCTTAAGAGTTTTTTGACTTCGGACGTTAGCAACATATGCTTTTCAAATTTATTAACAATACAATCCTTGTTTTAAAAATGGTGACTATACTTTTTATTTCAAATAGCCATTTCCGCAATAAATAATATATTTTTTATTTACACAATCCATTTACTTGTCTTTAAAATTGTGATTATAGTTAAAAGAGCCATTCCCGCAATAAATTACATATTTTTTATTTACAAAAAGCATTGGCTTGTTTGAGTTAAGCTTCACTTCAAACTTTCCAATGTTATCAACGAAATCAAGTCAGCAACAATCCGATTTCAAAAGTTATCACGCGAAAAAGATCTTTATTTTATTGACACATTAGTGTTGCAAGATAATTAATACAAATTTACAACCCAACCATTGCACATCAAAACATAACATAATTAGATCTAGTACGAGAAATAAAAGAAACATAAATAAACTTATCACAGACACATGAGTCATACAATTCAGAAGCATTCAGTGCTACAAATAAATAACTTATTTTATTACCTAGAAATTGTGGTTATTCATAAGATTCCAATTTAGAATATGAACGGGAAAAGTCTCTCATTTTATTTTACTTTAGAAACAACACCATTAATTTTTCACTTTCAATGATTGATTAAAAAGTTCTGAAAATGAGAGTAAGTTCCAAAAAAAGTACTAATTTACTAGAGTAATAATTTACTCCCACTTTATTTACAAGCACAAATTAGGTAAAATTTATTGTTAGTATCGGGTTTACAAACTGTCACATAAGATTGAATTTAACTCCAAATTAGAATAACTTCAATGAATAAATTTAAATAGAATTAAATTAAGTATAATTGATTAAATACCGATGTTTATCCCCATTAAAATTACACAGACTTTTCCCTACTTGTGATTTACGACCTACATCTAAAATCTGCCACTTTCAATCATTTATAGTAAATTACACCTTATTCATTCTAAATAAAACACCAATTAATATTACCATAATAATAAATAATCAATTTTAAAAGTGGCAGTGTAACCTTATCAGATAATTGGTGTTATACATAGTCAAAACGTCTAAATTTTATAAAATGCAGTATAATTTTGAACTTTTGGTATTTTAAAATTGACTATAAGAGGTTATACATACTGATTTGTGTTCTATCAATGTGTACAAGCCCTACTACTAACCTATTAGTTAAATGCATTTTTCTTTACTAAAATATGTTTTTTTTTAAATATATTTTAACCATCACCTAAATTCTATCCGGGACTACTAAGT
Organism: Emmelina monodactyla; assembly: GCA_916618145.1. Lineage (NCBI taxonomy): Eukaryota > Metazoa > Arthropoda > Insecta > Lepidoptera > Pterophoridae > Emmelina > Emmelina monodactyla. The sequence goes on along the minus strand of OU745323.1, from coordinate 3,305,597 downwards.
TTTGCTACGATGTAGGAATCAAGCATTTTGCTATACCCTAATAAAGGATTATACTTTTAATGTTTGATATATTCTTTTACAAAATTATGACTAAACTACTATCGTATAAACAGAGGTTATTTAGTTCCATTTTTTTATGTATTCTGTCTGATACATTAATTATAGCGTTTGCAATACACTAAGATAGTCTTAATTATAGCAGTTTTCAAGAATTTATACTAAATTGAATACACACCGTTGCTAAAAGTCAGTTATTTGATTAAAATTGGTCATCCTACCCTTTTATAACTAGTTTCAAACACTAAAACAAACTATATCTAGATTTACAGCTATCTAATATTTAACAGTAGTAATTAAAGGCAAAATTTGGTGGAATATGAAGCAGTTGTTTTCGTTTTTTTTTCATAAATAAATCTCCAAATGTGACAATCTTAACATAGTTCAAAGCAAAGTTAACTTCCGTGTTTGTATGTTTATGCGGTTTGATCATTATAAAAAATAAAAATAATATTTTAGGGTGCTGCTCAAGTTAAGTAAATTTATTAAAAGATTATTTAATGAGACAAAATTTTGTTTAGTTATTTTAATATGACTAAAATTGATAGTGAAAAGTCAAGGCGGGATTTTTTAGCCTCTACTTTACTATAATACACTACATAATGACGATATCAAATTCTATTTCACTTATCTCATTACTTTCTTACTATTTTTATAATTATTGGTTTGGTTTGCAGTCAAAAAGCTGCTTAAATGGACTGTAGCAAATGGGATTTGTAAAAACTCTAATAAAAACACTTGCACTTTGTATCTTCTTTTAGAATACTTTATGAGCGATTTTCAGTAATATTGTATAGCTTTGGCTTTCACATAGATATCATATATTTTGAATTAACCATAAGTGTTGAAATATATATTTTTAGAAGTTTAAAAGATCCATTGTCATATCTTTTAGTATATTTGCATCAAAGTACTTTAAAAAAAGGCGTTTTTTATTGCTTTTCCTACTTGATAATAAATATAGCCTAACAGCGATGCCTTTATTTCTTAATATACATTTGAGATTTGAATTTTTATAAAAAAGATAGCACTAAACCAATTTAAATTAAAATACATATTCATTTGTGATGATAGCAATTGAAAGTGATTTCTTAAAATATAACTAAGATTCAGTAAAGATGGCTTTCCAACTAAATTAAATAAACTTTTAGTTTTAGATAGATTGAAGAAGATAATAAAAGGTATTAAATTATACCCCTTAAGCGCCTACTCATGTTTAAATAAAGTTAATTATACATATTATGTAGTTTTTTTTATAGATTACTAAATTAACTTGGCTGAACTAAACCACCAATACATAAACTCTAAACAATATAAATTTACAAATATTCTTCTCTATATTTGCTAAATGAAAGAAATGATCAAATGTTTTTCTCAAAATTAGCTAAGCAAAATAACTTTTCATGTTTTCTCTAAAAAGGCCAAATTAATAAGACAGTAATAATTTGGCAATAGCAGATCTTAAGTGAACTTAAGTGTTAACAAATAAATGTGTCATTACCACCTTATAACCGTTGACATTTCTTTCTCTATTGGATCATGCTAACATATCCATAATTACTTTGTATTATGAAACAAATCTGATAGTGAGAATTCCAAATATACACCCTATTTTAAAATAAGATGGTAGTATAGTTAGCTAGTGCTTCCTGCGGGTAGACTTACGTTCGCAGCCGTAGGGCTTCTCGCTGTCTCCGGGCACCTCGTAGGGAAGTGTGGCTTGCACTGTGCGCTTTCTGCCGCGGTTCTGTAGATAAATGAATGTGATTTATTAGGTGGGTTTAGAGGCAAAACGTATATGATCTTAAAAAAAGAATCCATGGAAATTATCGCAAATTTGTAATCTTAGACCACGAAAACAAAATTAAAACTTTATATTTTTTATTAGTTATATCTTTTAGGTAAAATGTTACTATGTATGTATAATTTGATGTATGTATGATTATGAATGTATGTATGATTATGGATTATTACTTTATGGAGCCCAGTACTCAGTTTCTTTCATTTAGCTGAAGTCAATTTATCGGATATAATTTGTGTATGATTCAATAAAGTTATTTTATTTGTATTAAGCTTCAGCATATTGTAATCAACTTCAGCATTAATAATAACAGCCTTTTTATGTCTAGTTGAGCAAACACTCCTCTGATAGTGTGAGGAATTGAGTTGTAGTCCACCATGCTGGCACAGTATGGGTTAATTAATCAATGTATCATACTAATATTATAAACGTGAAAGTTTGTGAGTATGTATGGATGGATGGATGTTTGTTACTCTTTCACGTAAAAACTACAAGACGGATTTGGATAAAACTTTACAGTAATATAGGTTATACATCAGAATAACACATAGGGTACTTTTTACCACGGGAAAACTTCTCATTCCCACGGGAAACCCACTTCCACGCGGACGGTGGAAACGGAGTCGCGGGCGGCCACTAGTTAACAATAAAAACTCACCCCCCGCCCCCTCTTGGCCGGCGTGTCCTCCGGCTGCGACTTCCTGGTGCGCCCCCCCCGCGACCCCGGCCCCGAGGGGGTGCTCCCGCCGCGTCTCTTGCGCCGGTTGGCGTATGTGTCGTCGAAGTAGTCCTCGTCCGAATCGGGCTCGGGTTCTTCGCCGGTCTCCATCTCATCTATGCCGAGGTCATCGTAGAATGTGCCCCACTCCTGTTGGATAATTTAATGAAAGGATGAAAATTGTTAGTTTAATGTTATTGTATTGGACCAATTCTGAAAAGCTATGCTGATTGACATAAGTATTTTCAAGCACATCAAATTGTTAAAATCTATTAGATTAAGTTTGTTTGTAAAGTTAGATGTTCTGTTACTTAATTTTACCATTTTTCAACAGTCCAAAGCTATGTTGTCAAGAATAGATATAAAGCTAAGTACTTTTATTAGTAAAATATTATTTCTACCCGAGTAAAGTCACACATGGTATATCTTAGAAGTCTACAAACCTTTTGTTCATCTTTAGCCGCAGTTTGTGATCCGTCTCTGCTGTCTTCTCCCCCAAGAGCTTCTCCTGGTATTCCTGAACTGTTTTCACCTTCCCCAACATTCTCCATTGTATCTAAGGCACTCCATCCCCATCTCGTTGAAGACATTATAAGGTATTGCCGACGTGTTTTTCTCCATCTTAACAAAAAATAAAATGTGTTAACATATTATGTCTCCGATTATATATTTCTGTAAGTACCTACTAAATTTGTTTTGGATTTAAATATAAAAGCTGAATAGGTAAAAATTACCTTTGAGCTGGATATGTGTATAATTGTCCCTCTTTTACTCCTGGCATGCGTTGCTTTCTGCTCATAAAAAGATTGGAATGGCTTTGCGCTACACCTGCAAATAACAATAAATCTCAAGATCATATAAAACAAAACTTTATTAACTTGTTAACATTTAAGTATTAACATTTTCACTAATTAGCTATTACATAGGGCGGAACACTGACCTAAATAGGCCGCATCAATTACATGAAGTGGTTCACAAAAATGAAAAAGAAGAACTTACCAGTTTGAGTGTCTATAAATGGCATTCGCATCCGCCTTTCTGCGCATAGTCGTGCATTGAATGTGGAAGAATTCTCGATTATTTCTTTATAGCCTGGGTCACTGAGAAAACTGCAAAAACAAAGTGCATCTTAGCGACATGGACAAGCATCAATGTTTACGTCAGAAATAGTCTTTTACACAAACAATTTATGTTTTGCTAAGGTATTTAAACACATTTTGCACAAAACTAGCTTAGAAGCACTGTTATTACCTTTCTATTTTCTGTAAATTAGCAGGATTTACGACTTGAATCTCGGCGGCCGCCATTTTGTAAGGAGACGCTGCCTCGAATGACGTCACAAAATATTGACATTTTTAACGTCAGTTTAATTACCATAATCAAAAACACAAAATCTTAAGTTCGTTCAAAAAGCAAAAGCTCATTCATAACGTTGTTTTTAAAAATATGAAACGACTAACAATAATATACACGTTCCAAAAAAAGATATTTTATGACATTTCTTATTGCTTCTCATATTACAAAAGAGATCTCCCGTAATGATCATTGACAGAAATTTGCTCTTTTAAAGGTTATAAAATGGCAACTCCTTTACGTCAAGCTTGTGACTGGTCATCGATGGACGAATCGTGGAACTGGCGCACATTCCAGTAATTGGTGATTGGAGATCTCCAAATAATAAAGTGATTATTGGCTACCCTCCCTTTTTAAATAACTTTCGCCGCGGCAACAAATTTTCTAATCATCCCTAAATATTTGATACGGGGAAAAGTGCAAAAGTAAAACTAAAGTCACCTTGCTTTGGAAATTCAAGATGTCGTCGGTGTGTTTCTACGTGAATGCGTAAGTTCATTTTATCTGCTTCCCGTAGGTATAGGCATTTGTTATCAGAGAACCAAAACTGTAGGTATTGATAGTTTCCTCAAAACTTTGGATACCTACTTACTCAAACTACGTACCTATGAATCCTTCGTATTTCTTGTTTAGGTACTTATGTATTGAATATTTATATCATGTACAGTCAGCCACACAAGTGGATTTTATTTATATTTTTTTTAATTTTAGTGATGAAGCCGGAACATCTGCAGAATCAGAAAATCACCTCCTACAAGAGGTTCCAGAAAACCCAGAAGTTCAGACCCTCCAAGAATTCTGGAAAAAAATTAATGATGATATCAAAAATGTCAATGCGGTAATGAACAACAGTTTAAAAAAAATACATCTAATTACACCTTTTTATTTAATATTAATTAACCACTTTGTTATGAGCTTTAACTTATTTATTTATTTGTTTGTTTTCATTTCAGGATGACTTTAAAACTCAAGCTCTACCGTTAGCCCGCATCAAAAAGATAATGAAACTGGATGAAGAAGTAAAAATGATATCGTCTGAGGCACCTGTATTGTTTGCTAAAGCTGCTGAAATATTTATACATGAACTTACCCTGAGAGCTTGGGAATACACTCAAAATAATAGACGGAGGACATTGCAGGTTACTTTTTATATTAATATAGATAATACTAAGACATGCGTAATTTTATATTTAAAAGAATACAGCATGAAACTGGTGACATACTTCTTGGTGATACCATTATAGAAATATGTAAATATGATAATTCTTCAAATAATAGAAAAAAATTGAGTATTTCCGCCTTGTTTTACCGCATTTTGAAGTTTAGTTTCACCTTCTTTAAAATACCAACTTGCACTAACACATATTTTTTTTACACAATTTACTTATACTAACAACAATATCTTGAATGTTTTTGGCTTACCGTATACATAACTCTTAGATTAAGATTTTTCGTCTTTCAGTTATTATAAAAGTGTTTTCCGAATTTCTAAAAAAAAATTTTCTACCATTCAAGTCATATAAATAATTTGTTTATATTATTGAATCTTCCAATTGCAGCGTAACGATATTGCGATGGCTATATCCAAGTCGGACCAGTTTGACTTTTTGATCGACATTGTACCGCGTCACGAAGCTAAAGTAAACAAGCCGAGAGATGACCCGCTGGGAGCACCTTCTACCTCTGCTGGACATGTATGTATCTTTCATAATTATGTATTTTTAACCGACTTCCAAAAACGGAGGAGGTTCTCAATTCGGCCGGTATTTTTTTATTTTATTTTTATAATATAAAAGTTACATACTTAACTTGAGAAAAAATCTTCGTAACATTTTTGTTACTTACTTGAGAACATCTACTTAAGCCTCAGCTTAAAAAATAACTGCAGATGTTTTTTTTGTACATTACAATCCTAACTAATCTTGTTTGTACATCTACGAGGGAGCGTTTTTATGTTCGCGGAATGGAGGGTAAGGGGTCGAAATAAAAAAACCAAATTATTTTTCCTTTTCAATATATTCACCTGCAAGACGGATACAATTTTCAGACCTTTCAATTAATTTATTTATACCCTCATAAAAAAAATGTTTTATCTTTGTCTTCAAAATACGCTGAAACTGCCTCCTTAACTTCATCATCGGTGGTAAATTTTTTACCCCGAAGCTCTTTTTTAATTTTTGGGAAGAGGTAATAATCACTCGGGGCTAGGTCTGGGCTGTAGGGTGGGTGGTTTAAAATATCGAAGCCCACCTTATGCAGGGCAGCCAACGCAACGCGACTCTTGTGGACGGGCGCATTGTCGTGCAAAAGCAGCACACCCTTCGTCAATTTTTCCCGTCTTTTCTCTTTAATGGCTTCTTTTAGTCGCTCTAATATTGAAGCGTAGTATTCTCCGGTTATAGAAACACCTTTATCTTTATAATCGATCAACAATATTCCTTCTGAGTCCCAAAAGACCGTTGCCATGAGTTTCCCAGCTGACTGTGACACCTTAAACTTCTTGGGGGGTGCTGTGCCCTTTTTATGCCACTGCATGGAGTCTTGTTTCGACTCAGGTTCATAATGATGAACCCAAGTTTCGTCTCCAGTAACAATTCGACTCAATACACCATCCTTGTCGTCACTGCAGAGGTCCAAAAATGCACGTGAAAACTCTACGCGTTGTTGTTTTTGCGGCGGCGTGACTTTTCACTCCCGATTATGTTGCTTGGTTGACGATAGCTCTAAGACTAATTGTCTGATAACAATGAAACCTCGTATTTATACTAATTATTAGTCACTGAAAGCGTTACGGTCCTAATGAGCCTAATCAACCCCCTCCAACCCTCTCATTCCGCGAACTTAAAAACGCACCCTCGTAGCTCACAAGTTTTACCCTATATTTAGTAAAATTTCTAGAGTCAGGCGTACCTTGGCAATTAATCCATACTAGATCAAGTGTTTGTTTGCGTCCAGGCGTCGCCGCCGCCGCAGCCGGCGCCGGCGCAGCAGCAGTACGTGGTGCAGCCCTGCGCGCAGCTACTGCAGCAACAGGTGATTCATACAATCATTACATAGTATAAATCCAAGTCGCTAATTGTGTCTGTTTGTATGTTTGGCCGCTAACTCCTCCTTAAGTACGTAATGGATCTTTATTTGGTTTTCGCCATCTTTTAGGGAATTTATTCATTCAAATTTGTAAATAAAGAAAAATCTGTAAAAGTTTCTTTAAGTTAGCTAAACACCATTACACCATTGCAAAGCGTGGGCGGGTCGCTAGTACATTATATTTTACAAAAACTTACGTAGACATGATATTGTCCTACCTTAGTGGCGCAGCGTTATGTATACCGGACTGCGGACTGTTGGTAATTTAGTAACAAGACAGCGCTTCTAACTATAGAACTAATAGTTGGTAGTCTCTGCATAATAAATTATTATTTACCTACAATAAAATATCACAACACAACATCCTTGTACCATGCTGACTGTACATATAGGTATTTACAACATTATCCCTACTAATATTATAAATGCGAAAGTAACTCTGTCTGTCTGTCTGTCTGTCTGTTACGCTTTCACGCCTAAACCACTGAACCGATTTTGTTGAAATTTGGTATGAAGAAAGAACTGAACTTGGGAAAGGACATAGGGCACTTTTTACCGCGGGAAAACTTCTCATTCCCACGGGAAACCGACTTCCACGCGAACGGAGTCGCGGGCGGCCACTAGTTTTTCATAAACATATTTATTCGTATTTTTTACTTTCTCTATAACAGCCTGTAAGTTCAACCATCAGAAGCTTTTCTTTTAAATTTCCATATTCACAAATTTAATTCAATGACAACTATACAGGGCGTCCCAAGACTACGGGACATCAAGGGAAAGTACCTTAAATATCGTTGATAAGATATTTTGCTGAAAGAAGACTTCATGTTATTTTTTAAACTTAGTAATTCTGCATTTAAAGAATTTCTAATAATTACTTGCTTCGTGCGGGGAATCGAACCCACTTAAATATGAAAAAAAAACACCTGTTTTTAACTTGATTGAAAAGATTAATTTCACGTTGTTCCTTCCTTTAAAGATACTATGTTACTTAGAAGAATTATTACTTTTTGTCTATTCTTTCGATTGGCATAATTAAAATAGGGGTGTTTTTTTGGGTCGATGACTTTTCGGACACGAAAAACTCGGACACCTTAGCCAAACTATGGTTTTTTAATTTTAATATTATTTTTTACCAAGGTGTCCGAGTTTTTCGTGTCCGAAAAGTCATCGACCCGTTTTTTTCTTCATATTGTATAAACGTCTTGGCGCCCTGTATAACCACTTTCCCACATTCCCACATTCCTCCATGCAGACAACCGCCTCGTCCTCGTCGTCGTCCAGCGTGTCCCCGCACCCGGTCACGCTGGTGCAACAAGTGCAGATGGCCTCGGGCGAGGTGCAACAAGTGCCGGTATACTATTTATGAGATTACAATAAATAATAGCCTATATATGTCCCATAGTTGAGCACAGGCCTGTTTTTCGGATAGCGAGAGGGTTTGAGCCGTAATACACCACGCTGGCTCGGTGCGGGTTGGTGGATGATTTCCATGACATGATGGATAATCTGGCTCGGTGCGGGTTGGTGGATCACATGATGGACTATCATCCAATCATGTGGGTTTCCTCACGATGTTTTCCCTCACCGTTAGTGCGTGGTAAATATGTACATAATTTGAAAAATACTAAATTAGTGATACACCCTAGTGGGGATCGAACCCGGAACCTTCGGTAGTGTAGACCCGTTCCTGTTGCCACTAGGCTACCACGCACTTTTTTATGAGATTACGTTTATAAAATTTAGAGAAGGATTCATGATGGTAAAAAGTAATTTTATAGGCTCGCTTTATGTAAGTAGTGAGATTTTATTTTATTATTTAAAACAAATACGAAATATTCATAACTAAAGTAAGGTGTCTAAAATCGCGCACCGCGCACCGGGCATAGATCGGCGCTTGTAATTAGGTCTATTTTAGCTTGCTAATACCAAACTTTAGGTTATGAGTGCGTCGATTCACGCATCGTGTGACCCCACAGCAAAACCCAGCCAACGAAGTGAAGTTGTCTGTAAAATCAACGGGTCGGACACAAAAAACTCGTACACCTTGGTAAAAAATAATATTAAAATTAAAAAACCATACATTGGCCAATGTCCGAGTTTTTTGTGTCCGAAAAGTCATCGACTCGAATCACCCTGTCTTTTTCTCCACGTGTTGACCATTGTTTTGCAACACAGTTCCACTAACAGACCCTCTAATCTATAATTCCAGGTGCAACTATCCACCCAGCAGCTGCAGATGATCCGGCTGCAATTACAACAGAACCCGAACCAGTCCTTCATCATACAGCCGACGCACCAACAACCGCAGATCATACAGGTAATTTAACTTTACATCGTAATTACAGTTAACTATATGTATAGCCACTTATAAGGTATGGTTTAAAAGTCTTACTTTTTTATCAAGAGTCATAACCAGTAATGAATCACCCTGTATAGTTTGCTAGTTTGGTTGTATGTCTGGTTCATAAAAAATAAACAGTTGTAGTTTGTTTATGGGTCATCTGTGACAAAAAATGAGGGTAGTTATAAATTTACCGAAAGCTAGATGCAAACTAACATCAAACTGTCGAGCATAACTATATAGAATAATCATTTCTATTGGTTTGATTGTTTTATAAAAAAATCACTTTGCTTTAACGCAATTCGATAATAAAACTCGAAAATTTAAATACCCCAAACACTTCATTAAAATTTCTTAATGTTGACCTAATCATTTATTTTTATTTTACAGATGTCATCACAAGGTCAAGGCCAGCCACATCAGCTTTTCCTAGCTCAAGTTTCTACAAGTCAGGAAGAATCCTAGCTCACCAGAAGAAATAATCCAAATTCAAGGAATGAACTCAGTGAAAACTAACAGATGGCAACCTAAGATGGCAACGAATAGGCAATTCGACGTTTTTAAGTTATTTCGTTTTAATGTTAAGATATTTATGTATAAGTTAATATAAGGATGTGTATAAGATGTTTTTGAGTTTTATTTATTTTATCAGGGGAAATGAAACTAACAATCAAATCAAAACGTTTAGTTATTATACAATCAATTGTTTCAAAGAATCGTATTTTTACACAAGTAGGTAACAAACTATTAAAATCTCTATTTTAAAATTATCAACAACAAATTATTACTTAAAAATGACACTTATTATACACTAAAATAAGAAAGTAAAATAACTACTTATGAAATTAAAATTACATTCAAATATTATTTAGTTTTCTTCTTAGCTATATGGTTGACTACAGCCTGTATGTCTTCCTTTAAAATGTGGACCATAAGACGTTTCTGCTTGTTATCTTCGCGCACCATTTTACAAGACCCTTGCTTTAGGTTTTGCATAAACTGTTGCTCCATTTCTTGTGATCTGTAACGGAAGATGGAGAGAGATGATTTGAAAGGCTGATTACTAAAAATATTCAGTTTTTTTCTACCTCAGGTCATCAAAATTAAGTTGCGTCAACTGTTTAAGATAATTAAAAAAAAACATTGCTGAGTAACCTTTCGAAAAATCAACACAAATTTAATTTGAACGAATTTTGACCATCGTTTAGTTGTGTTTCAGAAACGTGTTTACTTACACTTTTTTTATTACATTTTCGGAAACGGCTATGGAAAAAAACTCAATTTTTGGAATCCATGTTGACACCCCTATCCCTAAACCTATTTTAAATAGACATATTTGATTTATGTTTAAGTTTAATCCCTCTTTCTTTAAATTTAGTATACTAAGGCTAAATTGCAGGGAACGTTTTAACCTCGGGTTAGCTAACTCAGGTTTAAATGGAGCCACCATCGATTGTAATAAGAAGTAGTTACGTGTGGTGGCGCCATTTAAACCTGAGTTATCTAACCCGAAGCTAACCCGAGGTTAAAACGTTCCCTGCAATTGGGCCTTAAACGTCATACTCACGTCGGACTCAAACCATAAGTATCGGTTCGAGAGCCACTAAAGACTCACGGTTACTGTCAAGTAGGTACTAAGCTTATTATTGAAACAAATAAACCACTTACTTCCTCTCTAAATCAGCGAACTTATCATCAATGACTTTGACTACATTCTTCATTATTTCTCTGGCTGTTTCTTTATATAGTTTCTGACGTTCTAATTTTTGGTGTTGCAGCTGCTTTTGAGCCTCGACAAATAAGCCGATGAAACTGGTAGGTAAATAAGAATAATATTTAAAAAATATGTATATAAATAAAATTAAAATTAAGTAGTTTACTTTTATTTATCAGAAGAAAACATAGGTAATATTGAAACATCCCAGTAAGTAGATGTGAATGTAAAAATATCATGTCAATTAATGCTGGTAAGCATCTTAATGCTGCCGAAGTCTAGAAAGGGTCATCTATTGTTTGGCACAATTAAATTGTTTCATTACAAATAAAACTACAATCTCTCTGAGAACTTTTTCGATTTTTTTTAAAGCTACGATGCTACACACGAATTATATCTTATATCCACACAATTTTACTATCCGTTTTTAAATCAAACTTACTTTTTGCTAGTGCTGTGATGTATCTCTCCTAAAGTAGTATCTAACTTCTCTATCACAGTGTCTATGACTTCCTCGTAACAGGACAATGCACCGTTTTCTTCAGACACTGAAAAAATATATGTATGGATTAAAATATTGATATTTCTGATATACTATTTTTTACTAATTTCTTTAAAATCTCACGTCTTTACTAAAAGTTGAAAAAAGGAACACTCAATGCAGATGCACATCATACATGTTTGTCTAATAACTATCACGATAATTGCATTCAAAATTAAATATAAATAACAATAATTTTAGTAACTTCGTTTTTTTAGGAAGCACCCTGCATACGTCAATTTTTCTTAGTTTTTTTATGAAACATCCTGCAAACGCCTTATTTTTTGTTTAAATGTACATGATTCCAGTGATTGACATAAGTATTTCCCTTAACACAAGTGCACAATCAATATCTAAAGGCAAGTTCAAATACGTTCCTGATTGTATGTGTACCTATTTCGGATTTTGATGCAACATTTTCATATTTCTGTCAAGAAAGTTTAAAAGTACCTGCATAATAGTTTCTTTAATAAATTCACTAAATTCCTAATAACGTAATTAAACGACTGATCCGCTTCCTTACATAATGAGGCCCTACGGTTCCTTACGCTTTTTAAAATGTAATTAATTTCAACAATTTCATACGTACCTTCATTAGAACTTTCCATATTTTGAAACCATTCATTGACACTCGACACACTAGGTCCACTTGCACAATGTCTATCTTCCACATCTCTTCTCTTTGTCAATCTTTTATTTGGACTAACGTTATCTTCATATTTGACTGGTACAGTTTTCCTTTCATTTTTAGCAACAGGCGAATCCAAAGTAAACTTCGTTGCAACTTTGTATGTGCCTTTGGGTGACTTTCGCAAATTGTATCGTTTTGTTGATGGTATATCAGTAATTTGCTTTGTTTTATCACTGCGTTCTCGAGAAGTTGACTTAGTTAAGGCTACTGCTGTCTCTGAGTGAGATTTGTTCGACGATGTTTCAAGAATAAGATTGTCGAAGCTTAGTTTTATAGGTGATATGGTATTTTTTCTTGTTTGTATAATAGGAGATGATATTTTAGGTTTCTTAGCTGTATTATAATTTTTAGAATCTTCTTGTTTATATCTCTCAGGAGTTCTCTCAGTATCTTTAACAACGTTCACTACAGTACTCGCATCGCTCGTTGATGTATCTTTACGTATCACGTCTATAGTAGATACTTTGTGTCTGAATATTTTTTTCGTTTTCTCAGTATTAAATGATAAAGTTTCAAGAACAGTAATCTCTTTCTCAGGACCATCATCTTCTGAATCGCTGCTTCTCGGCGATGGGAGCCATTTGTGGACTTCTCCTAACACTCGTAAGTTCAAAATTGGAGACTTATTAGTACTATGGCTATCTTTATCATCAGTACTTTTTCCATTGCCTTCTTTAATCGAAGAAGTAGATTTACGTTCGTCGCAAGAGTGGTAATTTTCGGGTGATTCGTTCGCTTCTCGGGTAAGTTTTAGAAAGTAATTAGCCATTGATTGATCCATATCTATTAATTCAAGGTTTCGGGGTACTATAGTTGCATCCAAGAGTTCAGGACGGGGTGGACTCTCATCGGAATCTCCGTGACCTGTTATAGGTAAGTTAGCTTCACTGCCTATAGATACATTATCGCCATCGCTTAGGTCTTGGGAATCAAGTGTTATATGAGTTATATCTGTTTTATTAGCTCTAGAACCAAGTTTACTATTTTTATTATTTTTTTCTTTTCTCTTGTTTTTCTTTACAGGCATATTTTCTTTATTACTGTCGCCCGTAAAGTTTGTTAAATCTTCGATCTCTATGATATTAGAAAGACCTTTATTTAACTCATTTGTGACATTGTTTTCTGGGCTGTAACTAATGTCTTCATTATCAAGCGACATATGTGTAGTGTTGGTATTATTAGGGTCTACGTCTCGGCTATCGTTATATATTTGTTTAAAACGTTGCAACATATTAGGCGTTATAGACTCATCAGCGTCAACTATTTCTACAATATTCTCTACAGCTTCCACAACTAAGTCTGGCAATGGACTAACGCTTTTTACACCGGTGTTTGATATTGTTTCAACAGTTTGGGTTTTAGAAGCCTTCTCCACTTTAATACTTAGATTTTTTGGTATTTTCTTGGATCTTGTACTTATGACTCTTGCTGGAGGGTCATTATTTTCGTCCTCGACTGTTAAGCATTCCATTTGTACAAGTTTGACCATAGGTTCAAGTGGCAAGTTTTTTGCTTCATCAGTTGCGTTTTGAATTTCAAAAGATGTATTTAATTTTTCTGTTAGCCCGCCTCTCATCTTTTCATCAATCAAATCTTTAGTTATAGTCTGAGCTATCTTGGTCTTGGAATTGATTCGTTTAGATCGCTTTGGTCTTGTTTTGGGTTTAGAATTGTCGTCAGTGGCGCTGTCAGATTTTTTCTCTTTATAATTGATTTTTGTAACTTTTCTGCCACGTTTTGTTGATGTTGTAGAATCAAAACTGGCAATAGTTGTTGTACTAGTGCGTTTTGGTAGTTCCGATTTCTTTTTGAAATCTTCATCTTCACTGTCACTAGTAAAGTTGTAGACGGCTACATCCTTATTCTTTTCAGCGACTATTATACTTTCTCCATTTTCAAGGTTATCTTTTAATTTATCGAATACTTGGTTTTTGTTAACGGTTCTTGGTGAAGGCGGTGTATCTGTTATTTTGTTTTTTCGAGTTCTTGGTTTTCTTATTTTTCTGCGTTCCTTTTCGATTTCCTTATATGGCGTAGCAATCGGATTTAATAAAGGAGTTTTAGAAGTTTCTGGCATGGTTGGCTCCATTTTGTTCTCTTGCACTTCATAAGTTAATGGGGTAGTTACTTTTGTCTTCTTGACTTCTGTCCCAATATTATCTTCATCCTGTTTTGGTGAATAAAGCTTACGTTTTCGTTTCAATAAAGGAGTTTCAGAATCCGTTGTAGTGCTTTTAGACGAGTTTTTATTTTTTGCTGGACTGGATGGTTTTGAACTAGCCTCCGTTTCAATAACTTCATCGTCAACTTCATCAATCGTAGACATTTTAGTAGGCCCAGCTAATTCTAATTTATTTTTAGGTTTTTTAGCTTTCGCTTTAGTGTTACGTTCAGTTTTAGGAGCTACTACATATTTTAACTTTAAATTGCGTTTAGCTGGTTGCCGTTTCTTTGTAATTTTAACTTTTGTTATTTTAGCGTCATCGTTTTTCATCTTTTCTTGTGAATCACCTTCAACTGGAGCTAATTCGTGAGCAATTTTTTTGATAACTTTCTCATTTGGATCTTGATCTAAATACTCAGTACATTTTTGCAAATTATCACACACCTCATCAATCAAATTATTTAAACAATTGATAACTTCCTCATCATTTTGCAGGGGAAACGATTCTTTTTCAATTTCCGATGTTTGCAAAATGTTTTTATCAAAAGTATCACTTGTAAAGGAACTTGATTCGTTAATTTTTTTTGCTAGCGTTGGGCTAATAACACGTTCTGCTACCGGATTTTCCGAAAAGTGTTGGGAGAAGAAGGTTTCGGCTATCTTATCGTCAAAAATATTATTTTCTTCCTGGTTGTCATTAACACTTGGACAGGGTTTTCTTCTAGTACTTACATAATTAACCTGAATGTCTGGCTCTTCAATTAATTCTTCTGTGTTAGACTCATTGCTTGACGATGAATTATTAACCACTGAATATTTATTGTCAGGACAATTGCTTTTATTTAACCTTGGTAAGTTTAAATTGACATCAAGATACGGTGTATTTTCTACAAAATCACTGTTTATTTCATTTAAATCTTGTGTCCTTTTATCCCCCGCAATTCCACTGTCACAATTGTTATCGGTTTTGTTTCCTTGTGCTTCCAAAGCTTCTTGAACAAGCAAATCTACTATATTATCAGTTGTGAAGGCTTTATCTTTAGGTAACCGATCCAAGGTATCATTAATAATCGACTCTTCGGATCCTATTGTAGCAACAAGCAAGCAGCTGATAGAATTTTCATCGTGTATTGCTGGTGATATGCATTTATCTCTTTTTTTATCTGGTTTTCTTATTTCGCTGTCGCTTTGCGATCTTCTTTCTTTTTCTTCGTTGATATTTCTAAACGATTTGCTGAATACACCACAAGGTCTTGATCTAAAAGTGCTTGTGCTAGTATTTGCGCTAGATCTTTCTTCAGGCTCAGTGACTTCAGTAACATTAGACAACTCAGGATGAGCGCATACACTAACAGGCTCTTTATCAAAATTAAGCCTAGGTAACCCTTCGAGTTTTTCATGAAGCTGAAATTTAAAGTTACTATGATGAATATATTCTTTATTTTAACAGATCTTCAAGTCTAAATACTACCTGCGCCAGAGATGAAGTGGAGACTGTGCTTGGTGACCTTAGAGGATCATACCTTGGTCTCACTATATATCCTTAAACACAAAACACAGGATATCACTAATTAATTACCTAATTAACGATATCAGCGACGTTTGCGGCCTATTAAAATAAAGTATTTGTTAAATCCCATAATTAGTTTAATGACTAATGGTCAATTAATTACAAGTGTTAATTTTAGCGATAACGTCGCTGTCGGTAATTCTTCATAACAACAAAACTATACGAGAATAGAAACACAAAAACATTTAAGGAAAACCTAGCATCTTACGATTTGTAAACTATAAAAAGGGTGTTAGATAAATACTTAAAATCAGGCGCCGATTTGTATGTAGATAGTGCATTTTACTAAATAAAGAGAGACAAATATATTTTCTGATAGTTGTTTGGCATAGTCTGAAAGTAGTGATAGCAACATTTTTAGTTTGGTTTAGATAATATTTTCAGAATCCGGGTCAATGTCTTTGAAACTACGCACCATACGTACCTACCTACCAAGCTAAAGTTAAAGCTAATTAAAATACTAAATAGTTATAAATAGCTGTAAATAATTCTAAATACAAGCTGATACCTATAATTAGTAATACAAGCTTATCGCAGTGTAACAATCCGCGAATTACAATTACTTCGCAATTCTAAAACGACTATAAAAAATAATAGCACTACGTTTATTAATTTAAATATGTGTACCTATATAATATGTATACCCACATTGATAACATGAACGTAACTATCGAAACATTAATGCAAGTGGGTTAATATGTACTTTTGTACCTACAACACTGAAGTAATGGTTCTGTATCAAAGTTAATTACTTTTTTATTAACATAGGGAGGTTGGTAAATAAACAGTTCTTAGTATTTTACAGTTATTGAATTTTTAATTTTACTTCGTAACAATTTTCTATTCTAAACGTGATTTTTTGTTTGATGTTTGTAGCTTTTTAATATCTGAAACTATATATGTTAATGATTTAAAATTATACTACACTAGGTAAGTACCTACTTAGAAAATAAAACGTATTTTTTAGGTGGTAAATACCAACATGTTTTGTAAGTATTCCAAATTTTATTGTGATTTACATATTAATTCAATTATTGATAAAAAAACGGAATTATAAACTGTTAACGCCAACTGGTGATAGTCGGTTTATTTCATTTGTACCTAGCTACCTACTAGTTCATATCATATTATTTGGGCCAATCAACAATTTGTAAAAGTCTGTAGGTACCTTACCAAAAAACAGTTTCCCGTAAACTTGATAATTTACAATAAAAGCAGGAAAAAATGGTAAGTGATTAATTAAATTAATATGTGGTTAATTAATTTCGGTTTGTGCTCTGAAATATCCGCTTTAGTTGTCGCACTGAAATTTTTATAACTAAATAAATAAATCTCCGGACAAATACACAAATTTTGTGGCCCTAATGTATGGGCGCCTGTTTTGGTATCGTATGGTAAACTCTGTACAACGGATTGGGGGAGAACCTAGTTATTTTTTATACAAAGTTTCATTTTATTATTTACATCTACTACCTACCCTACTACCAAATTTCATTCGAATCCGTTCAGTAGTTTTAGTTTTTAACAGATATCTTCGCATTTATAGGTCATATGTACTTAGGTATAATATAAGTACGACATACGATATGGAAAAAAGAAAAAAACATGTAACACAAATACCCAATATAAACCTAGTACCTACCTTTTACAATATATTTTTTTACTGTTTTTATTGTTGTCAATCTTTACTGTGCATTTGTATATTATTTATAAATAAATAAAACAAGAAATACCAAGTAACTTTAACGATTTCAAAAGAAGGAGGTTATCAATTCGACATGTACCTACCTACAGTCAATGACAAAAGTCGATATTTTTTTAACTCTTTCTTTACTTAACAACAAAACTCTGAAAAAAACATGTTCACTAAAGTTGCAGACCACTTTCAAAGTTTGAAGCCATAAGGATAAGGAATACCGACCTACAGTAGTCATAAAAGCTCAAATCTTTTTCAGCATTCGTTGCGTGTTGCGTATAAGGCAGACCCACGAAAATGCATTGCCTTTGCCCTCACATAAATCAGTGTTTGCAAAAGATCTTTTCAGTTAAATGAATATGAGCTGTCATAGCTGTGCACTGCGGGAGCACGCTGTAGGAGTTTCGTTGTATTGACAATAATAGTTTATTTATTGTAGGTACATCAATAACTCTTAAACATAGGTACAGTGTGCATCCGATTTACTTGTACATTGACTTTTGACGTTGAGTGTATTCTGTAATGTATGTAGAATTGTAGACCGTAGGTTTTTAATTGGAAAATTGTTTACATATAAATTATCTGTGAGGCCAAATAAACACATAGCAAAGTAAAAAAAAAATTACGGGTTTATTAAGTGTCTTCGGATAGTAATTATAATTAATTAAAATAGAAAAACAATAGCGTACATTTCCACGTTGCATAGAAATTCGTTAATTGTATTGTAACCTTTAATACTCAAAGATTGTAGGTACCTACCAAAAATGTTACATTATAGTTTTTTTATATGGTATCTAAGCGAATTAATTAATGATCATTAACTTACAATAAGTACATATGGAGCATGCAGTTTCGTAAAATTGATATTTTTTTTAATTTTTTTATTTTTGATCCCTTTTAAATTTAATCAATCACGCAATCTCTGACTAATGTTTGTTAGTAGGCTTAGATATATTACGCAAATGAGATAAAGGCCATTGTAATTAATACATTTTAAGTAAACCTCCTTTTATCTTGAATAATTTTAATGACTCATGTATAAGAGATCTTTATTACTCTTTGTTTGTACATAATATTCTTTTATATACTTTATTAAACGCAGTTTCACGCACCGCGGGAACTTTTACGCACTGACCCCTGATAAGAGTATTAAAATACAAAGTAAACAGGATAAATCAAGACTAACTAATTATTAACCATTCAATTCATACAAATCTGTCGGTTTGACTTTTATGCATTATCCAACAACATTTTGCTGATAGAAGTAAAGCCTCTGTGTTTTGGTTGTGGTTTTAATATTTTTTAATTTTACATTAATAACAAAATAGTTACCTACACACAAATTTGTCGAAATTTCACTTATTATGAGGCATTCAATTTTATTTTGTTAAAGTATCTTTTTATATTCAAAGACGTGGAAAAATACTGTTCAAGTAAATTATTTATTGCTAAACTAGTGGCCGCCCGCGACTCCGTTCGCATGGAAGTCAGTTTCCCGTGGGAATGAGATGTTTTCCCGTGGTAAAAAATACCCTATGTGTTATTCTGATGCATAACCTATATTACTGCAAAGTTTCATCCAAATCCGTCCAGTAGTTTTTACGTGAAAGAGTAACAAACATCCATCCATATATACTCACAAACTTTCACGTTTATAATATTAGTAGGATACTTAACATATTATTGATAAGACATTGTGTGCCATAAAATTACCCGACATTGATTGTTGTTATTCCACGGATGTCGTAAATTACTTATTTATTAGCCAGATCGAGTTTATATGCACATCGTACCTAACCATTTATTTTTATTCATTAAAGCAATAAAATATCACCTAATGGAGAATACAAAGGCATAATGTCTGGTTTTAACCCTTTAGGTGGCTCCATTAGAAATATCGTAAAACCACTACTTTGCGAACAATTTTTATATTTGATTTATAAAACAATTCTATTTAAATACATACTTAATTGAAAAATGCATTTGATTGGTTTATGCAATAAAACAATTGACTTTGCATTACATGACTTGGTTGTTAAGTTTTACTCGTGAAAAATCAATATACAGGGTGACTTCTAATGTCACGTCTTCCTGTTAAGGGGTGATAGATTAGGTCAAAAGCAACCGATTTGACCAATAATGTCGTATGCAAAAGTTAACTGTTTTTGAGTTATTTCAATTTAAACCTAATTTTGACCTAATCTATCACCCCTTAACAGGAATACGTGACATTAGTAGTCACCCTGTATAAGTGTGACATAAGCAAATCACTCGTCATTTTTAAACATCGTCAGCCAATGACATTCAGCGATTTTAACCGCCAAAAGTGACAACTTGATTTCAAAACAAATATCACGTTGCTGTGATCTCTATTGGATCGATTGTTTGGGTTAAGACAACAAACAATGTATGCAACTATTCAGTAAGATATGTCATCGATTCATAATGAAGGCTGAGTTAGAATAGAAACCTAGAAGCTTTATCAATGTATAACGTGCCTAATTATAATCTTGTTTAAATGATTTTTATTTTTTGATTTTAAGGCATCCCTTTGTTCTATTTCATAATCGGCGCTTTTCTCTAATATCTACACGTCATATAAAGTAAAAACAATAGCCGAAATAAAATGAGAGGAGGAAAAGCATTTGATATTAAATAAACCTTAAGACTGATTTGCATACAAATCGGCGCTTGATTTTACCAACTAAAATCCGAGCTATAGCCTGTTAGATAAATTGAAGTGTTCTGTCCATAGTGGGGCTGCTCCTTTACCTACTTTTAATGTCGGAAATAAAACCTATATTATTGAATATTCCGATGTTATATGCATTTCTAACATCTATTTACGTTGTAGATTAACAGCTTAAAATAATAAGTACTTACCGGAACGTCTTCCAAGTTGCACGTCAGACGGATGCGAGAACTCTTCATTCTAAACAACAATAACAAACAAATTAGAACTACCCACATTGTATCATAGTTCAGAAACAAAAGAGGGTAGGTTAACATTTGTGTATTTTTAAAGAGAAAAACAATTGAAGCTAGCTCGCGGTTACCAACCTTTTGGGTAAAAAGTAGGAACTACGGACAAGTTATTTTGAATTAAATTGTCATAAACAAATACATAAATTTGTTCGTTAGAATATAAAAAAACTTTTTAAACAAAATTGCACTAAAGTATTTCTTACTTTATTTTTATATAAAACCTTTAATGTAACGTTAAAATACTCTAACGGGGTCACGTAATGCACTAATGATTGTAATCTAGAACGATAGGTAGGTAGGTAGGTACTCAGATTTCATCATCGATAAGGCTAGGCGAAATCAAGGTTTCCTTTATCATACCTTGGTTAAATCAAATGGTTAAATTTAAACGGCATACATAATATCTTTTAAATAAAGACAATAGTTAAAAACGATTTGTTAAGTCTAAAGACTCAAGTAGCTGTACAAAATACGACCTTAACAATGCAATCTACAAAATACGTAAGTGATACGTCACTTCATTGGAACTTTGAACGCAAAATTAGTAAGCTTCAGTGACGTAAAGATTCTCTGCGAATGATATAAGTTTCATAAACCAACACGTAAAAATGCACTGACCCAATGCGATTAAACATTACGGTTAACTAAGTTGACGCATCGGTCTTCCCAGAAATCGTACACTCATAGCACATGAGTAAAGAAACTGAACAGAGACAAAGCTTCTAAAGAGCTAGCAAAATTTATACCTATTTTGGTAGGGTTGGCACAATTGAATAAATTAAAAATATAAATGTACTTTTTTTTCAAATTTTTTATTAAAATTGTTTTTTTTTTACAAATTACATACTCTAAATATTTTTTTTTACAAATTATTTGGTTTTTAATAATTTGTTGTGTCTTTTAATCGAATGATAAATTCTAAATCTAATATAAAGTTTTTTCAAATAAACCAATGGGAAACACTCACATGGCATATGAAATGTACAATCTTGCAAACGTGCTAATATGTCATTACCAATATTAACATTTTTAATATGAAGATCAAAATATTCGCGAAATTTTTGCTCAAGCAATTCAACAAATTCAATAAAATTATCAGGAGGTATTATCAAAAAACCTGATTTCACACTACCTTCATTAAAGTCCTTATAATGGCAAAAAAAAAGAATCTTTTCCTATATTTATGGTTTAAATACTAAAACAAAAGTATTACTACGTATTATGTGAGAAACTCGAAAACAAAAACAAAACACGCACAACGTTCGAGCGTCGCGTCACGCCTGCACGCCCTGAGATTGACCACTGGCTGATCTAGTTTGAAGCGGTTTCGGCTCATACGTGACAAGCGGCCAGTGGTCACGCACACACACGCGTTGCACTTGTAGTGATGTACCTGTCACAGCGCATTCGTATGTAGCTTTGTCTCTGTTCAGTTTCTTTACTCATGTGCTCATAGCACACTTGAAGACAATCTTGAAATGTCAGTTCATCGAATGTGTTTCATCGGTATTTTGATTGGTATTTTGTAAACACTGAGGGATATTTCATATGAATACTGGCAAGCGAAGTGAAGGTTAGTAGCAAAACTCCAAAAATTTTGAAAATTGATAGTACGAGTAGCTATATAATATAGGTGGATAAGTACGAATAAAAATGTAAAACCAAATTAGAGATGAGCGAAATGTCGAACTATTTTGACCTCACAAAAGTTTCGTTAAGTATAAATTTTAAATAATTTGGTCTTTTTCGAATTATGTAGATACGTAGAGAAAGTTTTAAACTTGAAATTAAACACATAAAATAAAATGGATTAGTATACGTATTAATTAATCTTTTATTTTCCGACATTTTGTCATTTTTCAAAACCCTGGGTACTTCCCCACAAATCAAAGAAAGAAGGAGATAAAAACATTATTATTCTGACATAACATGGGACATAACATAGTCACATGAAACTCTTAGCAGATTGTAAATGCGATAGGTACCAAAATAGGACGATCATAATAAAATAGCTTATCAATAATAAAAAGTTATCACGTCCGCATATTATCTACCTATCCTATGTTTAGTTAAGTAGGTGGGTCGGTATTTACCGGTTAAATATTGGTTAATTTTTTTATAAGCGTGTGTGGATAAAGAAGAATGGGCAATGGAAGAATTTATGAAACCTGGGACCACCCTCCAATAGCAATAAGATATATGTCGTTGGATAGGTCTCATCAATTGGAACAACTATTTCTATGACAGCTTTGTTGTAACAACTGTCCGTTTTGAGTAATTAGACATTTATAACCTATGAAAAATAATAAACTATTTTTAAGTGTAGGTTTAATATCTTATATAGCTATGTTCTTTTCAGATGTAAAGGTTATAATTAAATATTTTTGGATTGAAAAATATTTAATTATATGTAAGATCACACAACATTATTAAATTGTTTACTTTTTTAAGCTGTTCTTAGGGGTTACCTATAATGACATCATTAAAAATATTGCTGGTGCATTTAACCCTGCATAGATCGCATAAGTATCCTAAACTACTAACTAGGTAAATAAAGTAGGTATAATTACAGATATAAACAACTGTATAACTAACTTAAAGATAAATTCTTATATACAACCTAGCTTGGTAACATAGTTTGGGTGCCATGAAATATAGCTTGTTTCCCTGTGATTTGAGTTTTAGAGTCCAAACACTCTTATAAAATGGTAAAAATAAATACAACACACGTACCTCTAATAATGCAGCAACCCAGGGTCGCGCTCTTGGGAGATGATCTGATAAAACGTGTTGCTGATATGTTCCGCGATAGAGATTTTTAGACGAAACAGAGAACCGAGAACCAACAAAACGGTAAGCGTACGTGCGTTCGTTCCTAGTGTCTAAGCGAAATAAAAAGCACCTACGTATAAATATATTAAACATAACTAAACTTGAAAAGTAGTATTTTAATATTTTTCTTTAGTCTCATAACTCGAAACGGACAGCTCTTACAACAAAGCTGCCATAGCAATAGTTGTTCCTATGTAGGAGACCTATCTAATGACATATATCTTATTGCTATTGGAGGGTGGTCCCAATTTGTCCATTGTCCTTTACGGTCCTTTTTAAATATTAATTCACTTTGTACTAATAATACTCAATCGTGTCACAAACAGAAAGAATTAGACTACAATTGGTATATTTTTATGAAAATAAGTAACAAATTTCTACGAAAACCGAGTAGATTGATAAGCTAGTTGTTAAATAATTAATAAAGCTGGGCAATATTGATATTAACTGTAACGTTTACCGTCTTATTGAATCGTTAAAACAACAGAGAGTTCGTTTTTTCGAGTTATTAGATAAACTATGTTAAATTTAAAATTTAATTGATAACGTCCGTTAGATCCTACCGCTGTATTGCGTCTGTACTGTTTAAAAATTGATATTTTTCTTACGTAGCTATTGCAATAAATATTTAAATAACTTACCTTATAACTCACGTCTCCAAATATCGATTTAAATGCACCATCAATATTCTTGAAGTCACTTACATTAGATACAAAAATAGTGACATTTTTATCTGTTTGGTTAACTTTAACCAACGACGGAGTTAACTCTAGCGATTCTTTTGTAAGGATTGTGATTTTCACGTCTTGTGATTTTCTGGGGACCATAAAAAATATACTTACAACAAATCAAAGAAAAACAATGAATGGGCAAGTGAGAACAATACTGTGTAGTCAGAAAAATACTTTAAAATTTTCAATAAAATCACCGAAGTGAAATTAGCGTTTCAAAGGGACCGCGATCGATGTTTTAACAGTTTTACCTACTGTAATTCATAAAATTAAACTATCATTGATATGTTTTATAAATGAAATTACATAAGATCGCATCGTTTTTTTTATCAGATTTTTGAGCTTTCTGTCTCCTGTAGTTTCTTTCACCCACAGTTAAATGTCTTTTTTCGGAAATGAAGTTTAGGTACAAAGTGCTATTTAAGGATAGTCTACGTATAGTAATAGGTAGGTACCTAGTTTCATCCAAATCCGTTTAGTATTTTAGTGGTCAGAGTAACAATCACAACACAGATATAAAAATTCGCAAACTTTTGCATAATTTTGTAAGGGTGACAATTAAGATAATTCTTTGTCGATTTCCTAAAATGTCGAGTTCCCACGTTGCGCGGAATTACTCTCAACTTCATAAACACGCGTTAGATAAGAATAGCTATAGATAGCTTAGTGTGTTTTTATGATAATGAGGAAGGTTACATACCGTCGTTGTTTTACGGAAATACCAAAACTAGATTTAGGTACACCAAACGTTTTTTTTTAAATAACTCAATGTTTTTTAATTATTTCTATTTTTTTATTGTTTGGTTCGCAAATCTAAGTAATAACAGATATAAACTAAAAAAAACTGCTAACAATTGTTATCTTAATCAATTAACAGGCAAAACAAATATTAATTGCCGGGGTTTCCTCATATTAAAATGATTGTTCCAAAATCATAATTATCATGCAAAAATCAGTTCCAATTACAAGTCACAGCTTATCTTACTTACCTAGAAATTTGAACATCGCTGGTATTCCCGCCAGTGATTGTCAAAGTTTCGTAACAGCTGTCAGAGTCGGGAGACAGCATAGGAAGATATCGTGGTTCAAGAAATATTGTCACACATTTAGTGGTCGAATTTAAGTCTAGCCAAACAGGCTTCTTTTCTGAACCCTAGAAAATTGTTATACTAATAAATAGATACACATCATCTTAGTTCAGTACCTAACTAAACTAACTATACATAATAGGTAATTATACTTTAATGAGTTTTTATTAAAAACCAACTTTTACAATCCTAAATGCTTCCATAAAATTCAGCAAACTCTTTAAAAATATACCAACTTACCGAAACAATAACTAGTTTTCCAATCAAAAGTTTTCTGCATAAAACTGAAGTTATACCAGATCCCACACTATTATGTAAATTGAGGAAATCTCTTGCATCCTAACACAGAAAAATAAGTTAAAATTAATGAAACCTGACAATGATATTTTAGCAACAAACTGAGGCCAATACCTGAAAGAAATCAGTCCATTTTCTTTCAATAAACAAATTTATAGCTTTATTATAATACAAGTTTGATGGAAGCAGTTTAGCGGCTGCTCGCTTCCTGACATCTAAGTCTTGTCTGCCAATAGTCCAGCGAAGAAGAGCTTCTAAAATGCTATGCTGAGTAGGAAAGTGACCACATGATGCCATTATTTGGGCTAGCTTTATTCTAAACAGAAATACACCAATAAATATAATGTCTTCATGTAAACAGTTATACAATAACAGGGTGAAAGCACCTACAAATACTCATCCAGTCTTATTTTCATAGCAACCCGTACATCTCTACTAGACTCAGCACAGTAAAGGTTAAAGCATAAGATTATTTCAAACTTCTGAAGCACATCTACTTTACAGTTGGAAGCTAGGTCTAGCAAACATTCTGCTGTATCTTGAACCAGCATGTTGGGGAAAGAAACATGTTTCTGTTTGATGACCTATAGCATAAAAAATATAAGTAAAATAAGCTTCTAGGGGATTAAATTAGAAAAAATATATTATTCAAATCACCTTGACAAATTTTAAAAGTGTCTTCAGAAACACCCACCAGTTTAGGCTAGTATTTATTAATTGATTTCGAATTTCATCTAACCAAAATTTTAGTAGAAATATAAGCTCTTTGCCAAGCAAACCCCAAGTTTTGGATGGCGGTATCCTTAGTAATTCATCAAATAGAGTTACTGCTATTCCAACGCCTTCATATTTCCTGAAAAACTAAACACAAGCAAGACAAATTTTACGTAAAAAAGCTACCATAAAGATACTATAAATAAATTTTGGAAAACTCACTTCTATCTCGAAAGATCGAACTTTCTTCAACGCTAGAATCGTAGACAAATTTAGATTGGCCTTTTGCGCTTCTCTATTCAAGGTATAAGCTTTCGTTAGATTAGAGTACTGAGTTAAATCAGTAATGTTTTTTAAGACTTTATCCATTTTGTTGTTGATGAAAAGCTGAAACTGATTTTTTTGTCAAAACAAATCAAACAAATTCATTTCCCGCGTGACAACCGGAACTTATATTTTATTGTCTATAGTCTATGGTCGTTTCTTTTTTGTTCAAAAATGACAATTTGTACTTTTTTTATAGTTTTAACTGGCATGGTTACCATACGAATCATGGGCTCATAAATGATTAATAAGGCAAAAATGTATCTAGGGCTTAAGTTCACATTCGAAAATAAGAATTCTACTTAAAATCCAATGTACTCAATAAAAATGTTTTATAAATAATGAGACAAACTAACATAGCTAGATTAGCAAAATAAAAAGGGAAGTAGGCAGATACTTAAACGTAAAACGTAATAATAAATAAGCTAGACACCCTTGCATTGTGTGTGATACAGTGTGTATTGTTTTAAGTAGTATATGTTTGGGTCCACACATCTTTATGTCAATATTTAAGTCCTCCAGTGGTGGATTTACCACTAGGCTGAGTAGGCTGGAGCCTAGGGCGGCAGATTCTAGGGGGCGGCAGATTTGCTTATATTTTTTTATTTATAAAAAACATACTTAGAGAAAAATAGTCTTAACATTTTACAAGTGAATAATTTCAAGACATTTTGAGTGTCATTAATCTCCATTTTTAACTTATTATAATATTCCAAAGTAAAGTTATTTATTATCTTTTTGATTTGTTTTGTTAGGCAGATTCTAAGGGGCGGCAGATTTGCTTCTATTTTATATTTGATCAAAAACATACATTGAGAAAAATTGTCTTAACATTTTGCAAGTGAGTAATTTAAAGCCATTTTGAGTGTGCCATCTCCATTTTAAAACATTAAAACATTCCAAAGTAAAGCTATTTATTATCTTGTTGGATTATTTTTTATTATTTTTGTCAATGGTAAAGCCTTGCTAAAGCAGTTAGGGCATAGATAAACTGTGCAAATCTGAAAAAAAAATAAACGACGAAACAATCTATGAATTTAATGCTAAACAACGAAATACTTTACACGCTCGCGTGCGGTAGCGGCTATTACAGTCATGGTATGGCAGCAATTTTACAGTGCTGAATGAACGTTATTTTATGCTCGTATGAAATTGACACTATGGCTGTAGCAACATCTGCCAAAACTGTTGAGCCAAAAACTGCGTCTACCAACTTTCATGATACGTAGTCCTAACACAATTGATACTGCAATTAAGTTACAAAGGGTGGTCAGAAAAGTGACGTGCAAACATTTTTTTTGGTTCTTAGTGTTGTGTGATCCCTGAAACACCTGCATGTATGTTATACGATTTTGCGTAGATTCTGAGCTTGTAACTTCAATTAATTTTATTAGGCTGATAAATTTATGCATAAATGCACAGTTTGAAAAGATTTAGAAGCAAAAAAAGCAATAAAGAAAACCTTTTATTTTTTTAAGACATTGGCCAAATTATTCAAGTTACAATTTTGAAAAAAATCTTAAACAAAATCGTAACTCGAAGACTATTCAAGATCATGGGGGTATTTCATCTGAACACGAGGCACCTTAAAAATATTTTTGGGTGGTTCTTTTTTAGCCACCCTGTATAATTCTTTACCGACGATTCAATATCATAGATTAGTAAAATATAATTTCTCTTCGGAATTCCAACAAAGATGCTGTAAACTCTATCTATTTTCTAATCATTAATACCTCCCACAAATGATTTGATTAAAACTTCTTTTTACTTCATTTAAATATATTTTGCAATTATTTCCTATGGGTTTTCCGCCATTTGCGTTTAATTATTTGTAGTTTGGCCATAATATTTTGAGACGTGGACATAAGGTAAAGTGAAAAATAGAAAAAAAAACTTCATTCATCATAGGTAACAAAGAAATGTTAATGCAAGTCGGTATTTTACAACTTCAGCTTTAAATAAAATAGACCGTGCGCAATGTAGTGGGCGGCAAAAAATTTAAAGCCTAGAGGCGGCAAATCTGTAAATCCGCCACTGAAGTCCTCTTATTAAAATATATTTCAATCCTCATAGAAAACTTGGTATTATAATTCAACGCGTAACAAAATGATTTAGTGAATTAAATTATTGTTTACCGAGTTATTTCTAAGAATTTATTTAAGATAAAAGCAAGAATCGATATGTTCATAACAGCTATCTATTGTATGACATTGGCTTAATGAATGAATGAGGTGAGTGAAAGTCAAACAGACAGATCAATCATTCCGGCAATTCCATACAATTCATTCTTAATTTCATTCCATTCTTCTTCAGAAAAATGACGAGAAACGATTTTTGTGTGGCGGCTTTTTACTAACAGCAAAAAATTAAGTAGACTGTCTGTAACGTAATGAAAATAACGATAGTTATGAATCATGAATATAAACAGTTATGGTGTTAATTTACATAACGTTGTGCCGTAGCGCAGATAACCGTTTAGTCAGTGCAGTGTAATGAGCGAAGCGTAACGCACGGGTTTTGTGTTGAGAATTCTTTCGATATTATGTGGCCCAAACGAAATAAATATACGGAACTCCTACAATTATGATGCCAATAGCATACACAGTGTACGGTTTTGCAATATTCTTCGTCATAGCGTGGGTGTGTTTGTGGCTTATGCACATAATGTCACTGTCTTACTCGAAGTGGAAACTGCATCGAACAGTGGACCGCTCGCCGCCTGAACAGCCTTACCCAGGAGTGTCGATCTTGAAGCCGCTGAGCGGCGTCGACTCTAACCTGGAGGCTAACCTTGAGACCTTCTTCACTCTCGAATACCCTACGTATGAGATCCTGTTCTGCGTCGAAGAAGAAAAGGACCCGGCCGCTGCTTTAGTAAAAAGTTTGCAAGCTAAGTATCCCAATGTAGATTCTCGTCTCTTTTTGGGAGGTTCAAATGTCGGCGTGAACCCTAAGATTAACAACATGCAACCTGCTTACATCGCAGCTCGGCACCCCTTAGTGTTAGTATCTGATGCCGGCATCCGGATGCGACCCGAAGCTCTCCTCGACATGGTGCAACATATGCGAGACGACGTCGCTATAGTGCACCAGATGCCGTTCGCCGCCGATGCCGAAGGTTTTGCTGCCGCCTACGAAAAGGTTTACTTTGGGACTTCGTGTTCAAGGATGTACCTAAACGCCGACCTGCTGGGTATAAATTGTCATGTCGGCATGTCGTCACTGGTGCGGCGGGCGGCCCTCGAGGAGGTCGGAGGACTGGCCGCCTTCGGAGAAGTTCTGGCGGAGGACTACTTCATAGCTAAGGAGGTGCTGAAGCACGGATGGCGAATACGAGTGGCGTCCTTACCGGCGCTACAGAACTGCGGGTCGCGCGGCGTGATGTCGTTCCAGTCGCGGTTGACTCGCTGGGCGCGGCTGCGGTTTGCAATGCTGCCGCTGACGTCCTTGTTAGAGCCACTCATTCAGTGCGTGCCGCTAGGAGTGAGCGCGGCGTGGGCGACTGCGCGCCTCTTCGCGCTCGAGCCGCTTGCGTTCTTCTTAGTTCACGTGCTGATGTGGTTCCTGTCAGACTGGCTGCTGCTGCGCGCCATACAGAACGGTCCGCCGCCGTTCAGTAAAGGCCGGTTCCTGCTGGCGTGGGTGTGGAGTGAGACGTCGGCGCCGCTGCTGCTGCTGGCCGCGCTGCTGTCCCCGCGCGTGACGTGGCGCGCGCGCTCCTACCGCCTCGACTGGGGCGGCCGCGCGCACGAACTCAAACCCAAACTCAAGTTTTGAGCATCTACGGCTCAAGTGACCCAGTGTCCCCCAGCTTTAACCTGTGAATAGTGCTGTGCTATGTGATCTGTGAACATGAGTCCGCAGACACTGTTATTTAGTTTAAGTTTTTATGCTAATTATTATTAGTTAATTTTAAAATGAATGAGAAATGGGAATTGTTTATTTTTGTTTGGAATTTGTATTTATTTGTTTTGTACTGAGATTTTATTTAAAGTGTCCATCCATGCTCGGTTGTGGTTTTATTAAAAGGTTTTATTTTCTATGGATACTGGAAGAAGTTGTTTTGTACCCTGTGATCAAGACTGTTGTGTTTATTCATATGTACAATTAGGATTACCACAATACTGTATTACTCAATGTGTTGCGATTAAGATATTGTGCCATAATTGCATACAATTTTGCTTTCAGCATAATAATTGTTAATAATATTTTTAAAACATACTCAATTATCACTTAAATACGAACTACCTGTTGTCGAATATATTAATGTATGTAGATAAATGCTGTACATTCCATCTTAAACCATGTACATATTAATAGTACATATTTTACTTGATAAGACCTCTACATAATTTTATATGTAAAATTGACAATGTAAATAGTAGGCTTGCCAATATAAAAGTTATCGCGAAATCCTAAAACTTGTTCTTATTAAATTCCCAGATTTTACAATATTTTGTCAACAAGGCAACGGTTTTCTTAGAAGTTTATCCTTATCATACTTATCACCGTGCCTGACTAAATATTCTGTGTGAATCAATACCTGATATCATATCAGCACACAGACTAATATGATATTGTCTAGATAAGGCTTATTTTACACTACATTACCTTTATCAGTTTAGGATATTTCATCCTTCTTTTTCAAGTACATATGGTAGTTTAGTGCTTATTTTTCTTATCAGTTTTTTTTTTTTGTTATATTTAATAAGAGGTTTTGGTCAACTAATGTAGATAGCCTTGACAGCTTTGAATGCATGCTAGTATTTCCTGTTAGGCGTGCTTCACCTTTTAGGGTTCTGTGATGATCCAAGTGTCTATCCTTTTGCATTTTTATTCAGTGTTTATTTATAGTGACCATTTGCTTTAGCTTGATTTATAAATGATAAATGCTAGATAAATATATGTATTTGTAAATCTATACTAATATTATAAAGCTGAAGAGTTTGTTTGTTTGTTTGTTTGTTTGAACGCGCTAATCTCAGAAACTACTGGTTCGAATTTAAAATTTCTTTTTGTGTTGGATAGACCATTTATCGAGGCAGGCTTTAGGCTATATAACATCACGCTACAACTATCAGGAGCGAAGAAATAATGGAAAAAAAATCGGGGGAAAATATTCATCCTCGAGGGCTTCCGTAGCGTGCGCTGCGAAAACGGTTCTAGATACCAAAATAAAATGTATAAAAGAATTACGGGAACTTTTTACCGCGGGAAAACTTTCATTCCCACGGGAAACCGACTTCTACGCGAACGGAGTCGCGAGCGGCCACTAGTCCTACTATAAATACTTATTACCTTCAATTCATCCTATATTTGAGGTTGAAAAAAAATGAATATTCTTTCTTTTGGAGTTTGGAGTTTATGGTAGACCGAAAATAATAACAAAAGACAATTCTAGGAAAATATATCATTTTTGGCTTAATTCCCTTAAAAAATGCTAGTTACATTTCAATTAAAAAATATATATGTATTTTAATAAGATCAAGATAGATTGTTTTAAAATTAGTTGTGTGCACAGATTACAAAGAGTTTTTCTCCTCAAACAATTTGGTAAGTTTGTATGGCTAATCTATGCTTCGTTTTCTCTTTTAAGTAAATACCTAATAAATTTGTGATTAATTACATAGAATACAGTAACTTGAGTTTCTCGACTGTTAGGTATGTTGTAATTTCTACATATTTTCTATTTCACACTTAAGAACCTTAATCGGTATAATTTTTTTAGTTAACATTAGATCTGATTTTTTTTATTTACATTCCAAATATTTTCTGCATGTTGTATTGTTTAAACAAGGAAAAGCCTTTACTTTAACCGGTCGAGCAGTAAGTGGGCGAATGAGAGCAGACACTGTTATGTGGGTACCTATTACGTTTTTGTAAAGGGAATACCCAACCCAAGCTGGTAACTTCGCGTAACTTCCTCTTTCTTAATAAAAGCTAAAATAAAGTTAGAATTACTGATTATTCAATCATAATAAACAGACTACGGGTAATTTCCTTTACTTACCTAAATTCTAAGATTTACGCGATCATTTCTTAAAGTTAAACTCATTTTAAAGCATTATAGATATGCGTTTATTTTTCATAAAATCTGGCAGTCTGTAAACATTTCATGGATAAGCCCAACCGTTGCTACCTAAGATTTGATACGGTAAAGATAGCGGTAAGAGAACTGAGAGAAACTATTGAAATAAAAAAAAACTTACTTCAATAGATAGTTAAAAATTGTCAACAACATGGGATCCATTAAGTACCAAGCAAAAAAAATAAGAACAACCAGTACACAAATCTAGACACCCTTAACGCCTTTTGTGTAAACCCGGGAAATATTTCAAGAAAATGAAGAAACTAATGGCGCTGTTATCATTATCATCATTACATTACATAGTATAAATCCAAGTCGCTAATTCTGTATGTTTGTCCGCTATCTCCTTCTAAACCGCTTAATGGATTTTAATGCGGTTTTCGCCATCTTGAGGGTAATTTTATCATTTAAATTTGTAAATAAATAACGTTTAGAAAAAGTTTTTTTAAGTTAGCAGAAATGCAAGGGTTCGCGAGCAAGTCGGCAAAATTACACCATTGCGAAGCGTGGGCGGGTCGCTAGTTTCTTTTAGGTAATTCGAAATTGGTTTGCTTTGACTTAAGCTAGCCAATTTGAAGAAAAACTGCAGCTTATCCTAATTGGACATTCCAGGACCTAATGTCCTCATAAAAGCTACACGGAACCCAATACTTTATGTCAAAACCTGTTACGCCTTTAAGTCAAAACTTAGGTTTTTTGTTCGTTTCTCCGTCTCATCTTTTTGGTAGGTACCTACATGCAAATTTTTTACCTACGGGATCTCGCTGAATTACTTCATTAAAATATATGCTGTAGCTTTAATCTGTAAGTTACACCGAGATCGCGTACTTAAGATAGTTTTAAGTTAGTTTTGGTAAGCCAATAAGTAACCGACCTAGATAGAGGAATTACAATGGCATATTAAAATCAAAGGTTGCTTGTCTGTTTTAAATGTAATCACAGTATAAAAGGTGGCGGAAGTTCCTTAATCACTAACCGTGACGCACGGATAGGTAGGTATTTATTTAAGTATACTGTGCCTTGCAGTAGTTATAGTAGGATCTAATCTTCTTGTATTGTAACGTAGTAGAAAGAACTTGGGTACAAATGTTTCCAATCCCTACTATTCCCTACTAATCCCTACTAATATTATAAATGCGAAAGTAACTCTGTCTGTCTGTCTGTCTGTCTGTCTGTCTGTTACGCTTTCACGCCTAAACCACTGAACCGATTTTGATGAAATTTGGTATGAAGAAAGAACTGAACTTGGGAAAGGACATAGGGTACTTTTTACCGGGGGAAAACTTCTTATTCCCACCGGAAACCGACTTCCACGCGTACGTAGTCGCGGGCGGCCACTAGTTCACAATATTTTTTTTATTTTATCAGTGATTTATGTTTGATAGACTGCAACGTCTGTTTTCATTTGTATTGTAACAAATATACCTCCGAGGTAAATGACTCTTTTCCTTATCACGCGCTTTAGGCCTTCAGGCAGTGTTGCCAGCAATATGCCAGACAATTTTATTTACTTCTTTATGTTATTTAATTAAACTATTTTAGATCACCTACAATTAGGTTTTACCGGGTAAATACTAGTGAGCTATAAGTAAGTTTTGTTTTGTACAATTGGCCCTTTTAACACCATCAAAAGGTGTTTAAGTCTAGCTTTTTCCAATGCCTGTAATTTAAAAACTAGGCAAGTGCATTAACCTGGATTTTTTTATATTTTCTACTAGCTTGATATTGGTAAATGGGACACCCAGTACCTAAAGGTATTTTGTAGCAAGGTCATCTGTGCCGGATCGTAGTTTCGCAGTTGTCAGTTCCCACAATTATTAAGATAATTTTTCGAGAAAATTGGTAAGTTAAGTACCTACTTACTTATATAAAATTAAAAACGGCAAGCACGAAGACTCGACCCGACCGAGGGTTAACCAACATTTTTCCGGGCCATGTTGGACCATGTAGGACGTCTATAAGATAATAAGAGTTATTTTTCCGCGTGTAAGAACTTAACAATTTTTTTTTTTTTTTTTTTTCCTTCTTTGTGCTAACCTTGCATCTTGCCAAACATGATTCTAAGTAGGTTCACTGCAAACAGTCAAACAGTCGGTCAACAAAGTGTAGCTTTTTTTATGATAAGATATAGGTATGTGTCGTGGACTAAATAAGACAAATAATAATAATTAATCTCCAGACTTACACACCAATTATGTGGCCCCATGGTACGTAAGTGCATTAAGCGCTTGTGTTACAGGTACCACACAATGGACTAGGGGAGAACCTAGTTACACACAGACACGAGCCGAGTGTCGAAAAACCATTTTGACGACAAATGTTTTTGTATTACATGTTTTGATTTGTAATCCGAATGATCACTCTTCCTAAAAATTTCCGTCCAAAAATTTTCATTTATAAAAATTGAAGCACTACCGACGATGTTTATACCACTCATGTTTCCGATTAATGTCATTCATAATATCACTAATTGAAAAACATTTGAACTCCTTTTTTTGTTTTTCATAACGCTGTTATTCCTAATCCAGGCGAATGAGTTCCAGACACGAAATCTAAATACGCAAAATCCAGATGACCGCAATCCATAGGTATGTTATGTAAGTATTAAGGCTAGATTAGAGAACACACATTTTTGAAATACAGTTAAGTAGTTAATTGATATCCAGACAAACAATATCCAGAATTTTAAAATCAAGATTTATTAAATTTATATAAACGATATCTACAAAATCTAAATCCATGTACATATTTTAAATGGCTCTCTATTTTTAAGCATAAAAAAAAAGGTTTTGGTAATCTTAAGTAAAAAAAGAACTTCGGTTTTTGCGGATGGTCACCATTCAACCTCTCACTCCTCCTTGCTTGGCTCGTCGTCGTACCTATCTGTTATTTGGTGTGTGACAAACGATTTTAGGACAACCGACATTTACTAATTTGAAAAGAGCGGCACCCATTTCAATAGTTTAGCTGGAACACGATTATACCTATGGGAACTAAATAAAAAAATATGAAAATCTGGTAATAGTTGATCAGGAATATGATGTATGGGAACTAAATAAAAAGATTGTGAAATTTTTGAAATATTTTATTAATTTGGTATAGAAGAGTAGGTATGGAAAATGGTACGATGGGAAACCAAAAAAGAGTTCTGGGAATCTGGTATAACTCTATCTGTATTATGTGAATATGGGAATTTGGTTTTAATGCACCTGGAAACTGGATTCATCTGGGAAATTAAAAAAGGAATATTAAAAATGCCATGCAAATTCCAGGTGCATTAAAACCAAATTCCCATATTCACTTAATACAGATAGAGTTATACCAGATTCCCAGAACTCATTTCATGTCTTTTAAAAGTTCTACCAACCGTTTTCGGGGTTTTAAGATCGGGTAACATAAATTCGAGATTTCAATAGGTTACCGCGCGAAACACATTGGTGCTTGAATGTTTTGCTTGGCTAGAAAAATACAAATTTAAGGGACATGTGCGTAGTTGCTGGCATAACAGACCGTGGGAACCTATTTGTACAGTGATATTCTAGCATAAGTTGTAGGTATTAATTAGCTAGTGGCGGAAGATGCAATCAAAAAAGATGATATCGTCAACTACAAAACGTTGCTTTACCTCTGTACACGGCTTTTTTTTTATATTGAAGTCAAAATTTGTCATATACCGCGTAATAGAGTTCACCTTTACTTCATTGTTTTGAAAAAAAAACTGCTCGTGTTTGGTAGGTAATTACTTCATAGACCTAACATTTTTTTACATGCCTACATTGTTTATTTACCTACATCCTTTTATCACACCACAGTAATGTCACATTGTAATAATAGGCACAGAAATTACTGCTTAAAGTGATTCAAGGTTGAACACATGACTAATATTTTTTTATTGTTATAATAATAATAATAACAGCCTATACCTATTACCTACGTCCCACTAATAGCACAGGTTTCCTTCTCGGATAGCGAGAGGGATTAAATGCAACTTTGAAAAAAACAATCACATAATAATCACAACGCCAATTTTTATTGTCGGAGATAGACAGAGGTTAAAGGGTTAAGCTAACAACTCTTAGGTATATAACAGAATCAGAGTGCTAAATAAAGCTAAAAAAAACAGTCAATATCACAGACATTTATTTATTAGACGTTAGATACTAAAATCTACGCTGTGGTTTGTAAGAGAATGAGTAACGTTGGTAGTCAAAGGACTTCGGTACTGTCATTCAATTAAAACTAAGTAGGTATACTATGGCAAAGTAATGGAGAAAGTCACGTAAGAAAAGCAACAATTATTCGGCAATTTGGTAAATGTCATTTCATTTATAAAATGACTCAATTATTAATGAAATAAAATTTAATCACCAAATCGCTGAAGATGGTAAGCAGAATTGAGGGGCTGAAAATGCACTCACTGTTTTAACCATAATACTTAAATCAGAAAGGGTCTCATAGATCGTGGATGGTGGAAAACATGCATCTGTTGATAACATCCACCTCGGCTGTAACACAGTAAAACCACCCTGATTTAGTATCCAACACACTTTTCTCCTGACTATCAAATGTCTTACCACCAGCCGCCATACATATCCATCGCAAAAGCGTTGAAAGACATTGCGTAGGAACTACTTTTTGATCAATATTTATAGAATTAAAAATGATTGATGATTAAATTAATAAAATAATTAAAAAAAGATGAATGATTACGAATAGAAAACTTTCATTACTTACGTGAACCAAATTGCGCCGGCCAGCTATATATAACGCATTAGGTATAACCCAGCTATATGTATATAATGTATATCTATGGATGGACCGACAAACAAATATCGACGCTTGAAAATAAGGGCTAGCTGCTACACAACATGCCTGGGTACTTTCCTACTATGAGAGCCGTATCGCGCACTGTTGTAACCCACTTTTCAGCACCGATGATAAATAATATGAACCTTATCATCTAAAAGTACATACCTACCTACCTACTATAATAGATCTAGGTGCATTGGGTATCAATAACCACTTAAAATTCCCGTGGTCGTTTTATCGCTTGTTCAAAAAAAACTCTAATGGAATTTATTTTACATAGTCGTTTAGTCCAACATTTTAAAACTTTATTTATCGAGTAAAATTTTGCATATAGGTAGTTAACTACATTGTGGCTATGGCGCTGGCGGTGCGGGCGCCGTGCAAGCAAGTCTATTCCTCCGCGCATTTCATCAAATTTTACAATTACTTAGTTGAAATTAACTTAATTACTCATTATAACTGTTATAATATAGGGTTCATTCTGTGCTCAAGAGAGTTTTAAAAAGTTGAAATTTCTTATAGTGGAAAAAATAACTGTTCTTGGATTCATTAGTAGCTTTTGACCTGAGGCATATAATATGCTCCAAAATAGGGACAGAATCAATTTTTTCATTTCAAAAACAACCTGTGTCCTATATATAGGTCAGTCAAAGATGACTAAAACAGGTCAGTAAATATGTTTCTCCTATTACAACATTCCAGCTACTTGTATCACTTGACTTCCGTCTACGAAGGTTTGATCCCTGAACTCTTTGTACCTACCTATTTTATTTATCTAATTAATGAGTTCAACTGATGTGTCATGTTATATGTGTAAGAAGATTAACTTTTGGAATGAGTCATCCACAATGTCTGTATAATATTTAGTGTCTGACCGAAACAGGCTTTTCAGTCAAAAACTGGAATCGGGTAGGTACTAATTCTATTATCAATATTTAAATTGCTTATATTTTATGCCTTTTTTAAAAAAGCAATGAGATGCTGGTATTGCATACCTACTTTTCGAGGAATTGGTCAGTTAATTAAATCAGGCAAAATAGTTTGGATAGATTTAGGTGGTAAACCAGGTTTCTGGCTGTAATACCTACCTTTAGAGGATTACGATAGAATATTTAATTTATTTTGTTGTTACAGGACAGTGAGGAAAGTTACTCTATCAAGTTTCGGCAGGACCGAAAGTTCGGCCGTAGGTACACTAATAGGTACCTAATATTTATTTTAAAGGAGAAAGTAAAATAGGTAGATCTTACAAGTTTGTTTACGTGTCTGTTTGTAACTAATTACATTTTGTACACTTTCATTGAAAACAATGGTCAAGGTTCTTTAGTAGATTATATTGTAATGTTAATAGGCAACTAGGCACTATACCTAAATTATGTACCGTATATAGGTACCTATGTAGGTATTTTTTTATCACGATTAACGGTAGACTCTGACAGGCTTTGTAATATCGGTAACATTACCCACCATATGATATCAATAGGTTTCATATTTTATGCTAAACATTTTTGAACAGAAATAAATCATTTTTAACTTTGGAAGTATCAAAATAATAAGTAAGATTATAATCTAATGAAGACAAGTTATACTTATCTAATGTATGCAAGTTTTCAACTATATTTCTTATTGTTTATTGTTTTTGGGAAAAGTACTAAGGTAAAGTACTTATTGTTACAATTCAATTAGATACAAAAAAATCATTTGGGGTTACAAACATCTCGGAATTGTTGCTAAGAAGGTATGCAAACACTTAAGTAAGTACCTGAAGTCCTCCGAAATGTCTTATAAAAACTCATATGCGTGTCTTTAGACATTAAGTTTTTTTGCAAGGCTGATATTTATCTCTATTTTTCATTGATGGTGGTTGCTTTTTGCATTTTTAGAAAATTAAATGGAACCCATCATGCGCGAGTCCTACTCGCACTTGGCCGGTATTATTTTGTATTTTTCTAGGACTCTGTAGGTACCTACATCATAATTATGACATGTTGGGGCAGACCCGACAACCCTTATCCAAGGGTGGTCTATGGGATTGTCGTATATACTTATGGGCAGCATTGAGTTTTAAAAAGTAAACTTTATTGCACGCTTGACTACCACAGAGTTACATTCAAGCGACTTTCACAAACATAAAAGTTTCCCACACTAATACTCGTACTAACATTTCTAAATGCACTAGAAAAGCTAGACTTTCATATTAACACTTAGCGAAAGTACTTACAACTACGCTTTCTGCTAGACTAATGAACTTCTGTATGGTCGGTTTGTTGTTTACATACCTAGATAAGTGTTAAATTAGATATACGAACCCCCTTATTCATAATCACGCCTTACCTAAAGTTTCAAACTAAGTTCATTAGGTAAAGGATGTTTTGTTTCGGCTAATTTTATATGACAGGTTTTCTAACTAAGACAAAGCATATTATAGCTAAAATAAGTTACAATGCGTTAATTTGTTGGTACAAAAAAGAGACATTGTAACAAAAAGGTAAGTAAGTAAATATGTGGGTACACATACATTGCTAACATTTTATCTATTTTAAAACTTACTTATCTACTTCCAAGCAAATAAGTGTAGGTAACATAATCATATACAGGGTCTGTCGTAATGAATGGATAACCCGTTACCTACAGTTGATCCGGATGTGAGGCTATAAGAAAATGGTGTTTTCTTGCCAGGGTTGTCAACCAAAAGAAAATGGCGTAGACTTTTAAACTTTTTTATAAATTTCGCTATTTTTTTCATTTATTCCGCTGCCATTTCTTCAAATTTTGATGTATTTGTATAATTATTTTAGTATTATACTGCTGAAGACGTGTATTATGTAATTTAAATACAATTTTAGGTGTTATTCACGTTGAACATTATCAAAATACTCATTTTAAGAAAAATATTTCCAATTTTTTTTCTTTATGTCAACTTTTGATCATCTCCTGTGGAAAAAAAAAGTATGACGTTATAGCTGCCCATGATCTCAATAAATTGTCTAGTATGTGTAGATTCTAAAAAGGTATAACGATGTGTACTTTACAAGCAACATTAAGTTACAGGAGCGAGAACACTAATCAAGGTCGGAATTTTTATTTTTCATGTTATGTTATAAATGGTTGTAAAACTTCGTCATAATGATTTTATTCTATCAAGATACTTTGCACAAACACTATCGGGCCACTAATAGGATATTCAGAAGAAAACCCGGTTGTTTTTGGGAAAAAAATAACATTACTTCACGATAATAATGTAATGAAAATGTACAAATGAAAATTGTTGTGCTCTAATAGTTACATGCGACAAACATGTTGCGACAAGTTTATTCGAAATGAAAACGGATTTTAAAAATCGAACCAGACCGCATTACAAAGAAAAGGGTACTCATCACATCAGTGTGATTTTGACCATCGCATGTCCTTTTGTTCACATTGGCCCCGATTCTGAAAACACTCTCTAAACTAAACTAAAACTATCGCTGTCACTTACACATCAATAAGACAGAGACAGGTAATCATTTTAGTCCTGTCAAACTAAAATGTACGTGCAATATGACACGGCGAAGGCAATTTTAGGCTAGTCCTCAGCGCATTTCGTTCAATTTCACAATGATGTGGACTAAATTTAGTGAGACCAATGTACCTGTCTTGTTCTAATACGAAGCATGAGAAAGTGACAGCGATATTTTTAATTAAATTTTAGAGAGTGTTTAGAGAATCAGGGCCACTATTTTCGTCAATTTGATACTGCTTTCTAATATTTGACTATGATTTTCCTTGTGATTTGGACTTGATAACGTGGTGATACTGATGATTTTGCTCACATTTACGGACATTGTGTTGTGCTATCGATTGAACTTGTTGTTTTGGAAAAGTTTTTGTGTAGTTTGTGTATCATGCCGCAACAGTATACGCCGGCCGAATACGCGAACATGCATTACATTTACGGTGTATGTAATGGCAGCACCAATAGAGCTTCTAGTGTTTATCGTGTAAGATATCCAAATGTACGACATCCTGATTACCGTGTGTTCATTAAAGTGCACAATGCATTTATGGAAGGACGATTTCCTTCTTATTTTTTCCACTTTTCTTTGTAATGCGGTCTTTGTTCAATTTTTTAAATCCGTTTCAATTTCGAATAAACTTGTCGCAACATGTTTGTCGCATGTAACTATTAGAGCACAACAATTTTCATTTGTACATTTTCATTACATTATTATCGTGAAGTAATGTTATTTTTTTCCCAAAAACAACCGGGTTTTCTTCTGAATATCCTATTAGTGGCCCGATAGTGTTTGTGCAAAGTATCTTGATAGAATAAAATCATTATGACGAAGTTTTACAACCATTTATAACATAACATGAAAAATAAAAATTCCGACCTTGATTAGTGTTCTCGCTCCTGTAACTTAATGTTGCTTGTAAAGTACACATCGTTATACCTTTTTAGAATCTACACAAACTAGACAATTTATTGAGATCATGGGCAGCTATAACGTCATACTTTTTTTTTCACAGGAGATGATCAAAAGTTGACATAAAGAAAAGAAATTGGAAATATTTTTCTTAAAATGAG
Source organism: Emmelina monodactyla (assembly GCA_916618145.1). Classification (NCBI taxonomy): domain Eukaryota; kingdom Metazoa; phylum Arthropoda; class Insecta; order Lepidoptera; family Pterophoridae; genus Emmelina; species Emmelina monodactyla. The sequence continues at coordinate 3,263,426 of OU745323.1, read as the reverse complement.
TATTTTGATAATGTTTAACGTGAATAACACCTAAAATTGTATTTAAATTACATAATACACGTCTTCAGCAGTATAATACTAAAATAATTATACAAATACATCAAAATTTGAAGAAATGGCAGCGGAATAAATGAAAAAAATAGCGAAATTTATAAAAAAGTTTAAAAGTCTACGCCATTTTCTTATGGTTGACAACCCTGGCAAGAAGACACCATTTTCTTATAGCCTCACATCCGGATCAACTGTAGGTAACGGGTTATCCATTCATTACGACAGACCCTGTATATATACTAGGTGGGCACTTTCATAATACTATTATTATGTAATGTAAGTATGTAAAATGATATAGGTATTGACAAACCGACATCGGGTATCATGATATACTAGCCTTCCGCCATGTGGTTTTACTATTCAGGCTTCTCGGCTTTGTAATCCAGACAAACACTCCCATTATGTGACCCACATGTTATCTAAGTGTTGTTATAGGTAGGTACTTACTTGCGTTAAAGGCTTGTGTCTGGCTGTCAATCTCCAAAATACGCCTGACCCAGGAATCTAACCGCAGAACTTTCGCTTAACAGTCCGGTACGTAAATAAACTGCTGCGCCACTAAAGTTGTCATAAGACCCCATAATTTGAATAATTTTGCTTTGTACAAAATAAAGCGTCTGAAATTTAAAAAAAAAAAGATATTTTTTATAATAAAATATAAATCCGCTCATAATCACAACTAAATTACACTTATTTAGTTATTACCTACATTATAACGTCTTTTCTATATTTGTTGCTTTACGATATAGGTAATAAAAAGATACTCCCGCCAAGAGCTTATTAATTTATGCTCATGATTTCAAAATAATGACTAAATACCATTCATTCATCCATGCAGTCTCCCACGACGATCAGTGACTGGTAGCTGGAAATATGAGTAATGTTACCACTTTTTATTTGTGTAAAGACAGGACGCACGCGGATTTAATAGAGCAAGAGGGTAACAAAATAATTGCCGCTATTTTTATAAGGGTTTTTTAGTAATAGATAATCATGATCCGACTGAAATTAATTTAAAGTAAGGACTTGCAAAAGTGGATCATTATTTCTTTTGGCTTGCTGGGGATAACAGGACAGACAGTCCATACCTACTATACAGGATGTAAAAGTAATACTTCCGAAAACAAAAACAGTGTAGGTATTGCTGAGAACATCACATTTGAATTATTAATAAAACAACAATACTTGTTTTTTTTCATTTTGTGTTCGCTTATAGTAGGGGAGCCCAAGAGGGGATTTCTGAATTTACTCAAGCGCGGCAGATTAACATACTGACTGGGGGATACATTGTACCCGGTTAAGCACTTCCACCAAATATGAGCCTTGTAAGTGGCCGGACGATTAATTCAATAATTTCATATAGGTAATTCAGTTTAATTTTATTGTCAGATTAGGTAAATCCCTCCAGATTATTGTATAAGAGCGTTGTTTTGGTCTACTAATCATCCCCTTAAAAATCGCACGTGCTCTATTAAAAGTTTTTTTTTTCATTTTAAACCCTTACGTACGCCCATTTCCATAATGGTAACCATCAGATTAACCGACTCCTGTCCCGTGACGCTCCTAGCGCGTCATGAAGAAACCTTCAGGGAGGCCCATGACGCGAGAGATGCGTCATTAGAAAATAGTTACAATTCAAATTTTTATTTGATTTAATCAATAAAATATCTCATTTTATATAAAAATTAACTCATTAGGAACACCAATATCAAGGGCCACTATTTTTTTTTGGAAATTAAATTTGCCAGTGGTTGTCAACTATAGGGTGCCTACCTACAGGTAACTGTTTATCCTACTAATTATTGAAAAGTGTTATTATTAAAGCCAGGATTCGAACTTAGCAAATCTATAAAAATAATCACTATGTTTTGGTCACCAATGAATAGTTTAGATATAAAAACGGAAGATTTTTGATTTGCGATAAAATACTTCCCACAGGTTGACAACCAATGGTGGAAATCTATAACATACCTTCCATCTCGTATAAAACATGTAGATCGACACTTTTAAATACACTAAACTAATAAATGAAACAAAACAAACAACAACAGGTCTCACTTTGTATTATTTTAGTTGAAATTGCCTAAAATAGCGTAATAACATCACCAGTGGCCCACGACGCGTTAGGTGCGTCATCATTTAGGAGGGCCCGTGACGCGACTAGCGCGTCATTGAATTTTGTATGGGGCCACGGAGGAAAGGCTCGAAAAATGATGGTGGCAAGGAGTCGGTTAACAAACGTACATGTTTTAAAAATACGTAGGAAATGGATGATATCAATATCTGACACGCCCGAGTATGTCCATTCAATTTTTTTTTTAATATTTTTTGGAAATCTATAGCCGTTTCCCCCACCGATAAAATGGTATACCTATGTTATATAACATTTTTTTCTTTTTGTCATCTAAGTTTTGCAACCCAATAGGTATCTTTCACGTTCGAGTAAATCCAGATTTAGCATCGTGGGCTCCCCTACTATTATGTTTGTACGACGACCTGCGTGTAGAGTAGAAATGTCATGCCAAGAGGTATGGCGACGTAAGCAAACTATATGCTTTATAAATATGAAACAATAAAACAAGTTTTTCTGTATGAAATTATTTATTTAACGGTTTTGGTTTTTTTTTGAGACATTTTCTCTTTTAACGTACCCACACTTGACCAAATAAAGTGGTTATAAATTACAATTATAGTGTTTTTTTCGAAAACAGAGTCTTCAGTAGCAACTTAGTCGGTGATTAATAGCAAGAAAAATATTTACCTATATAAGTAATAAATAAAACAATTCTTAACAATATACATTATAAGGTATAGGTACTACATGTGAAATGGCTTTTATTACATGACTGTAAACAGATGACAAGTATTTACTTTTTACTTTATGAAATGAGGTATTTATGACAAAAAAATCCAAGGGACAAAACATACGTAAGCGCACAAGTGTTAACATTAAAAACATTAGATAAAATATCTCGATAAAATATAGGTAATGTTTGAACACAATGGATAAACACTGCGTTAGTTGAGATTTCCCATGGACTCATCACCAGAAATCTGATAAAACTTTCTAATCACAATATCTTTAAAAGTAAAGTAATTGATGTCATAATTTTTGACCCCACCCACGCGTCAATACTGTACTAAATGAATAATAGTACTGATGTTTATAATTATTTCTAATCTAATTTGCAAATGCCAACACTTAAAGTTGTAATGGCATTAGGTCGTTTACCGCAAATTTAACATTATTATTGCGCGCGCATTACTTTTGTTTGGTGCCGACGATATAATAGTTTTTGTCAAAACTTTTTGTTTTAAAGACATTAACTCATCTTTATTTATTAACGTTCCAAGGCTATGAAGATGTTTATCCCCTTTATTATGACACTGAAACATAATCAAATTGGACAAAACTTTAAAAGATATATAATATTATTGCTGAAAATTTTGCTTTATGGTACCTTGAGTTTTTTTACACACTTGCCTTTTTTTAATGTTAAAACTAGGTTATTTTTTAACATCTTGAACCCACAAACAACTAAGTTTTGTTTAAAATTGTGATATTGTTGAAATGAAGGCTATCTTAGTATTGAAACATTAATATTGGTAGTCTGTACAGTTAAATTCTTGACATTTAAAATAATAAATCAATCATTAAACTCGGTACTTACTTGCTACATTTTAAAAATACATCTAGAACAAACCACTGAAAGGAGAGCTATTGTTTTATTTTATATAACAACGATTTTTAATAAATAATAGTTCAACATTATTACAACCGCAATATTTATAAACAAAAATTGGCTATAAGAAAATAACATGCGACTGATAGTCCTTTTATCTGGCAACATTGAATATACTGGCAAAATATTAATTATATAAATAAAATTATAATAATAAGTGTTACAATTAATTGAAAAAAAAAGCAAGGGATCAAATAAGAAAAAAAACATTGATTTAGGATATTTATTTGCCAGAAATACGATATCTTCTTTCCGTAACATTTTGAATCACCCTGTATAAGATTTAAAAAAAAAACAAGTACACATTATTATGCCTCTGGAACAATTGTTGCTACTTAAATGATATTGTTTAACAGTGGGTTTTTTCACTTCTCTTATATTGTTATGTACTACTAAAATGCATAATATAACCCTTACTACACATTAATATACAAGTTATATTATACGTTCGTCAGCCTTCATAGAATCATTTCAAAACATTTTCAATTCGTGAACACCGAGAGATTTAGCACACATTTGTGCGTTTTTTTTTAATTTTCTTTTTGACAGGCTGACACAAAATACATACAACAATATAATTCTTAAGTGAAAAACTGTGACTATTACAAGTCACAGGTAGACAAAAATAAGCTAATTATATTAGAAAAATAACTTCATTTTGTGTACGAAACGACACTTTCCTCGCATTTTTGCAACTTTCGCTTTTTCTCTACGTTAACAGATTAAGGCCCCTACAGATTCAAAAATAGAAAACTCAAATTTTCGAATGCTCGTTCCATACACAAAATGAAGTCTGTAGCGATGGCTACCTTACAATTAATACTTTTTTATTTGTATTATTTGTCATTTTTTATATTTTTTTTATGGCACCGCAGCCACTAAATATTACCGCCAAACATACATGAACGACTAACAATTGTGCTTTTATGTCTAAAATGAAATGATAATTTAAATAGGCATTATGAAACTTCAGTCCGGTCACCCAGAACCTCGAAGGTCGCAAAAAAAAGCCACGGCTCCGTTTTTTATGGGATGTTGATAATAAAAATAATGTATTGAGTAATCAAGTTTGCAGTTTTTAAAGACTTATTGCGTAGTGCTTTAAATCTTACTAATATTATAAATGTGAAAGTTTGTGAGTATGTGCGGATGTATGGATATTTGTTACTCTTTCACGTAAAATCTACTGGACGGATTTGGATGAAACTTTGCAGTGATATAGGTTATACAACAGAATAACACATAGGGTACTTTTTACCGCGGGAAAACTTCTCATTCCCACGGGAAACCGACTTCCACGCGAACAGAGTCGCGGGCGGCCGCTAGTATCTTATATTTTTTGTATAAATTTTTGTCTTGTAACTTATGACTCTGCTGATATAGATTCTACTTACTAAAAGTAGTTCTATAAATATTAATAAACAAATTGATAGTGTTTTTGTAACAACATCCCACAAAAACAAGTAGTTTTGTGACTCGTGCCAAGTTCCTTTTATTTCCTCAATGACTGGACTAAATGTGGAGTTTGGGTTTATCTTTTCTTTGATATGAAAGTTCCCTGATTAAGGAATTTAGTAATAATTTCACAACCGATCTACCTGAACAGAGCTCCACATAATAATGAATAACACAATATACTTTTATTCTCGCATCCAGGTAACTATATATTTCACTATGTACTTATTATGCAACATACAATATCAAATGGTATTTTCAAAACCAAAGTCACGATCACAAGAAACAAATATCCTTACGAAGTAACAGTCACGTTTAAGTACATAATGAAATATACAATGTAGTTATCATTTATTTTACAATACATTCATAGAACACGAATTTTCCAGACAAGTTTATAAGCTCGTTTTTGACGATTTTTTCTAACATGTTGGCACTATAAGTGAACTTTTAAGCACGCTATTTAAAAAAGGAGGTCGGACTTGAATTATTAAAAAGTGATGTTTAAAACATTAAAACTAACTACTAGTGATGCTACTGTTAACTTCCACGTTGAATTTTTAAAGTTTCATTCGTCCAAATAAGTTATACTTAATATCCTGAAATAGACAATAGCGAAAAAATCTCTAGACTGACATCAAATAATGTAATCATAACGGAAGTCAACAATCCCAAAACATATAGTTATTATTTAATGTATTATCTTCATCTTTATTAAAACAACTATTTCCTAATTCTAAACATTTTGTGACTGTCATTCGCCATTTTAAATTATTAACATACACACACACACGCTTCTTATGACTCTAATATTTATTTATTATATGATTTAATTGCGCACATTATGAGAATATTAATTAAATAATTGAAAAATATTAAAAAAATACCTAATTTGACAAGTCAACATTTTTAAACGCTAAGTTCAAAATGTAATTCATTAAATCGATTAATAAAAACGTTTTAGAATCATTAATAAATAAAAAAACAATTACTAACATGTATCGCAGCGTTGTCATTACAATTTTTTTTATTGGTTTCTTTCATTATATAACACCCAATTTCGTCGAAATGGTCAAATTGAAAATGATTTTAGAAAAAATACTTTTCTTGTTTTTTTTTATATATTTACAAAGAACTGCCTACGCTTATAGATATTATTGATTATTTTAAGTGTCAAAGTTTAACAGTATGGTACTTGAATAAAAACAGAGAACACATTTGACTATAGTTTTTTTTTTCATATTAAAAATTACCTTTTTGTCACTAAATAAAAATATGTCAACTTAAAAATAAGTGATTTAAAGTAGATATTTAACTATTACCGTCCTTGATTTAAATAAAAAAATATTACAACACTCCAACTGAGATCTGTCACTCACTTTTTTTTTTAGTTTTTTTTTTCACAGTTTTATCACATTTTTTTTCAATACTGCTTCCTCTTAGGTGAACTGTTAAGGGATATGTAGAGGTCACTTCGAAAAAGAAGTTTATTTTTGATGTGGCAACATTGAAAGTGTACTTTTGTATAAATTGCCGGTGTTGCCACTTTAGTGGAGGATTTTTTGAAACTGAAGTGTTCAGGACATGAGTTTACCTTTGCTTGGGGATACCTGTAGAGCAAAAAAAAAGTTATGAAAAAATGCTTTTCTCAATATATTGTTTGAAATATAATAGTAAATTGTACCTTATGATGTCACGCAATAGAGTTGACATTGAAATGAGGTTTGGTACCCTCCGGCTGATATAAAGTGATAGACGCTATGAAGTTGTTGGACATCACCTGAAAGACCAAAAAAAACATAACAAACGCGTCATACTAAGTTATGCAGAACAAAACTTTTGTAGCCTTCGTCTTTATTACATTTCAATATCTTTTTTTTTTTTAACCATATTGAGAATCTAAGAAAATGCGTTAAATTATTGACAGAACTTTTTTAACAGCAACGGAAAAAACCTACAATTCCTTTATAGAAAATGAAATATCAGTTTTTTTTCTCGTTTCAAAAAAAAAACTCTATTTCAATTTTTTTTCTACAAAAAAATTGTTTTATCCCACAACCAACCTCAAAAATCATATCCTGGTACCCATAACAGAAAGTAGAACCAAACGGATTAGTGGTATTGGTACTAGAAGCCCGGTTGAGCACCACCGGTCTCTCACACACTCTCAGTGCTCGGGAAACTTGCTCCCATTTACTGTAGGCTGTTATTGTGACACCACCCACACTGTCTACCAGGGAGTTTGTGTCGCATCTGTGAATTAAATAATTTGTATTATTATAACAGAAATAATAAAATTTGATGTAAATAGACATAAAAAAAAAACGCGCGCCGCGCTCGTTTAAGAAAGACCTGTTTTGTTTTTGCTCCGCAATAGTAAATTAAAATTTATGTTTATATTTACATTACAAGTCAGTGTTTATAATAGTGTTTTTGTTAAGTAATTATACATTATGTTGGTGAAATTATAATAGTGAAATTCGTATTAGTTTGCGAGATATAAGCAAAAACATTTCAAAAATTTTAAATAACGAACCGTGAAACTGACCTACCACAACCCGCAGTGAGCGTGCGTGCTTCGCTTTGTGCCGCGCTTAGATCGCTACATCGGACTTGAACGTTTCCGTGCTTCGTTTACTCGAGTTTTCAAGAATACGTATAAATATCTAAAATGAACAACTGCTGCAATAGTGGATGCAATATACCATTGAAGTCGAGTGAAAAGATTATTTGTACGCAAGGCAATTGCAAAAAACAGTTTCATTACCAGTGCGTTCAATTGACTAGTACCAGCCTTAAAAAGAAGACTAACTGGAAGTGTCCTGATTGTTCTCTCCCATCTTCTTCACAGCGTGATAAAACTAAAGAGGACATATCTAAATGCACGACATCTCCCACCACAGCAACTTTACCTAACGAATATCGGAATATTACTATTTCCCGGGGCAATGCTGCTCGTTATTCAACAAACGAGGATAGCGATAGTTTACGTACAAACATTAAGAATATTCTAAGAGAAGGACTTGTGACAATTATACGAGAAACTATTATAGACGAATTTTCTAGTCTCAGGAATGAAATTCGAGGATTTGAGGAAAGCTTAAACTTTTTAAATGCGCAGTTTGATGATATAAAAAAAATATTGATTCCTGCGTAGTTGCAAATAAACAGATCCTTACGGAAAATAACCATTTGAAAGGCAAAATTAAAAACCTTGAGTCTAGGATTTCCATGATGGAGCAAGATTCAAGACAAAATAACTTAGAAATTCACTGCCTTCCAGAACACAGACAAGAAAATTTAGTTAACACAGTTATTCAAATTAGTAAAGTGATCAATGCGCCAATTAATGAAGCTGACGTCATAGCCTGTACAAGAGTACAAAAGCAAAATCAAGCTTACAAGAAACCCAAAACTGTAGTCTGCAGATTTAGCAATAAATTGAAGCGTGATAACTTATTAGCTGCTGTTTACAAGTACAACAAGTCCCATCCTAAAGAAAAGCTTAATACCAAATTACTGGGCTTTGGTGACCATGAATGTCCCGTATATATTAGCGAGCATCTTTCTCCAGCTAATAAGTCACTGCATGCCGCTACACGGGTATGGGCAAAACAGAAAAATTTTAAATATGTGTGGGTAAGAAATGGCAAAATTTTTATAAGAAAAGATGATGAACACCCTGCGAAGATGATTTTGCACGAAGATTTCTTAAAAAACTTAACTTAATTTTGCTCAAATTTTATATTTAATTTCTTTTGAATGATTATTTTAGTTGGTTTTTAAAATTCACTCTTAATATTTACTACCAAAATATCCGCGGTATGCGGACTAAATTAACTGATATTTATCTTGAAATTTGTTCTAATAATTACGACTTAATTGTTTTGACTGAGACCTGGCTAAACGATACTATATTTGATAGTGAAATTTTCGATAGCAGATATCAAGTGTACAGGAGGGATAGATCATCTAACACTTTTGATAAAGCGCTTGATGGTGGTGGTGTTCTTATTGCAATAAAGAAAACGATTAATAGTTATAGAAACTATAACTGCGAATCTCGTTGTGAAGACTTATGGATAACTCTGAATCTCGGTAATCATAAATTACGAATATGCGCAGTGTACTTGCCTTCTCCTGTCCAAATCAGCACACTTCAACATTTTATTGAAAATGCCTCAATTTTTTTAAATAACACTGAAAGCGACTTTCTTATTTTAGGTGATTTCAACCAAAGAGATATTTTATGGTCAACTAGTGCGGGTACTTCCCTTATACCTAATAATTACAATGATTCAATCGGTTGCGAACTTGTGGATTTTTTATCTAGTTATAACTTGAAACAATACAATGGCATTTTAAATCACCAGGGCCGAATACTAGACCTTGTGTTAAGTAATACATCTTGCAATATTTCAGTCAAGCGATGTAACCACACAATTTCTCGAATAGATCATTACCATCCGCCTTTAAATGTTGACTTGGTCTTGAGTAAAATAAAATTACTGCCTGCGCGACATTCACCTAAATTGAAATTCTTTTCTGCTGATTATGAAAAAATACGTACTTGTTTATCACAATTTGTTTGGACTATTGAACTCTCAGACTGTTTGACTATTGATGAGATGGTTACAAAATTTTACTCTATTATCAAAAAAATTATAACTGAATTTGTTCCCTGTCATAAAATTAACAAAAGATCTTATCCTCCCTGGTTTACAACAAATCTTATAAAGTTATTAAAAGAAAAAGAAAAATCTCGCATGAAAATGAAAAAATATCACAATGGATTAGATGAATTGGAATATAATATTTTAAAGTCCAGAACTAAAACTTTGATTAAAAAGTGTTATGATCGATATATTGAACATGTTGTTGAGAGCGTTATCAAAAATCCACAGTATTTTTGGACGTACATTCAAAATAAACGCGGAAACATAAGCAGTATTCCTTCACTAATGACATTAGGATCACAAACGGCTGATGATGGTGTGAAAATTGCAAATCTGTTTGCCGAAAACTTTGAGCAGGTATACAATCCTGTATCATATAATAATCAGCCACTTAATAATGTAGATAACACTTTTAATAACATCATTCCTCTTGCTAATATTAATTTAACTCAAAGCTGTGTTGAACGTGGGTTAAAAATCCTGAATGTCAACAAGGGTGCAGGTAGTGATGGCATTCACCCAATATTTTTCAAGGAATGCGCATCAGTACTATCTGAACCAATCCAAATGATATTTAATAGATCTTTAGCGGAAGGCGTGTTCCCAAAAATTTGGAAGGATGCTATTATAAAGCCTTTGCATAAATCTGGTAAAAAGAACGATGTTCAGAATTACAGACCAATTAGTATTCTCTCTGTTTTAGGAAAATTATTTGAGTCTTTGTTACTTCCTTATTTGTTAAATCACATAAAACATATAATAGCAGACCAGCAACATGGTTTTTGTAAGAAACGTTCGACCACATCTAACCTTGTTAACTTTGTTGATCGAATTATTACTAAAATGAGTGCTGGAAATGAAATTGATGCCATATATACGGATTTTAGTAAGGCATTTGATAAAGTCGATCATGAAATTTTGCTCACAAAACTTAATTCATTTTTCGGCATTCACGGATGCTTATTAGATTGGTTTTCCTCTTACCTTAAGAATCGGACACAAAAGGTAGACGTAAACGGTTTCGTTTCTAGAGAAATCATACCAACATCAGGTGTTCCGCAAGGCTCTATTCTGGGTCCTTTACTTTTTGTGATGTTTATCAACGACATAAAGACCTGTATTTTGAACTCTCATTTTGAATTATATGCTGACGACTTAAAAATTTCAAAAGTTGTGAACGATGCCACTGATCAGATTCAATTACAAGACGATTTAGATAGAATTTCTATTTGGTGTCAGCACAACAAATTGCCTTTCAATACAGATAAATGTTTTCACATTAAATTCTCGCGAAAGTTTAACAAATACTTGAGCTCATACAATATCAACGGTTCAACGTTAACAAAAATATCGGAGGTTAAGGATTTAGGTGTCATCATAGATTCTGAAATGCGTTTTTCTAGTCACATCAATCAAACACTTAATAAGTCTCTGAGGATGTTACATTTCATTTTTCGAAACACTAAAAAATTTAATTCCGTGAAAGCCTTTAAGATCCTTTACTTTGCTTTAGTCCGTAGTAATGTCGAATACTGTAGCATAGTGTGGTATCCCACATACCAGAATAACATACAGCGCCTGGAGAAGATTCAGAAACAGTTTTTAAACAAGTTGAGTTATGTAAGTAATGTCCGCCAGAAAATCACGAGCTATCTTGGCAAATTGTCTCACTTCAGACTTCTGTCCCTCGATCAACGCAAACAACAACAATCCATCTTATACCTGCATAAACTACTCAACGACAAAATAGATAGTCCATCCCTCCTCGAGCAGATTAACTTTAAGGTGCCTAGAGTTTCCGCCAGATTGTGCAACTATGTACCTTTTAACGTCAATTTTAGCAGGACAAATTATGGCAGTACTTCGCCAATAAATACAATGATGCTTAGTTACAATGAGTTTTATAAAAACTGTGATGTTGATACATTTGAAAATAGTCTTTCTGTTATAAAAAGAAAATCATTTCTTCATTTTTTTAATAAAAGTTCCAGTATTATAGTCTAAGATATAATTATTACTTTATTTCCTTTTAACTTTTTCTTTTTTCATTTATTTTTATTTTTATGTTGTTTTGATTCAGTATTAATATTTTTGGTTTGTTTAAATTTCAAAAAAAAAAAAAAATTTGGTCTAATTTAGAATACCTTATTTTCTCTTAGTTTACTTTTTAGATTTTATAATGTTAATTAATGTTGTGCATACCTATAATTTAAATGCATATTTAAACTTTCTTATTTCAAACAATGTTTATATTCTATGTTTTTTATGTATTTAGTTGGTAAGCCTGAATAAATAAATAAATAAATAAATAAATAAATAAAATACTAGGACAAAAATTTAAGGCAAAGAAAGATTTTGATTTTATCGTTAATGTGTGTGGAAAGTGGAATCCGAAAGTTTAATAATGGAAATTAAATTAAATTTAATAATTTTATTAAACCAATAGTTAAATCATTTACAAGCAATAAAGTTAATTAGAATTTGAATTGTTCCTTATATATATTATTTAAACTTTTCAACTGTTTTTAATAGTGTAACACGAGCATGTATCATTATCATAAATACATATTATACAGCGTGTCCCAAAAGGTTACGTAGCTGGGAAGGGGGGTGGTAGGGATGGTCACAAGGGTCACCAGAAAAATAATAAAAAAAATCCCCTCTGGATATTTCAATAAAAAAAAACCATTTTTTAAAAAACTAAAAATTTTACACCTTGTTACCCTATTTTGCTTACTGTACCTACAGATATTGCTGTATTTGAAAAAAAAAAACCTGTTATGTAATCGTCAATAACCCTTTATCAAATTAAAATAAAAAAAACTATACATATCTAACCAAGTTTTAAAGAAAATTAAGTTCTTGTCCAGTCAAGGACTTAGTAATTACGACTTCACTCAACTTCCTCCAAGCATACTGAAAAAAAAAACGTACTACGCATCTCCGGCGAGTAAGTTAAAAAAATAGGTAATTTTATTGCAATTTCAAAATGGTATAACACTTATTTGAAAAATTCATACTAGGACATTTAAAAATATTTTTCGGGAACAATACTCCTGCAAAAATAAAAATATCAAAAAACAATAGTCTCAAATTCGTACGCAAATACATTTTTAAATGTCTTGTCTGTTGCTTTGATGTTACTGCCCGGTATAATTCTCAAGATTGGAGTTCAGACATACCTCAAACATTCGAATAAGGCTAGATTAAGTTTTTCCATATGCCAGGGAAAATAATCTTTACTGCATTTACTCAAGTAAACGAAAGATGTAGGTAAAGGATCAAGCTTCACCTTGTCTGGTCTGTACAAAAGCAAAGGTTGATAGATTTGATTAGCTTATCTAACTGGTCTCTTACCTAAAAGTGGCTTATTAACTAATACTTTCAGCTCATCCCTAAAATAGTTTTGGTAATATTCATCATAATTTCAGTATAGGCCATAGACATCTATTACCCTGTAGGTACAGTCTAAGACTAGGTAAGCTGTGATAACAAATAAAAATAAATCCTATTTCCATACAAAAAAAGTTCGGTTAGTTAGTTTCAAAACGGCCACAGCTTACTCGACATTACAGTTGCGATTTTAAATGAAACTCGAAAGAAAACAAAATTATAATTTATTATTTTAATAAAATGCTCGAAATGTCTACCACCAACATAAATACATGCCCTGCGTCGTTTTAAAAATGAGCATCATAAATGAACTCAAGTCAACCAAGTCCTTGATGGGTTTTTCATAAACTTTTTTATTTTTTATTAAACGAGCAAACGAGCATGCGAGGCACCTGATGGTAAGTTATCACCGCCGCCCATAACTACCCGCAACACTGTGGGTGTTGGGGGTGTGTTGCTAACCTTTAAGGTGGGAATACACTCTCGACTTGAAGAGCCCCATGCTGTAGGTAGCCAGGAATACCGCTGCAGGAAGTTCATTCCACATCTGCGTTGTGCGCGGCAAAAAAATCCGCGTGACACGCACGGTGGTACGCACAAATGATGCGCAGATCAAGCTCCATATGTTTACAACTTACGCGTTGATCTAGCCTAGACTGTACTTGAATGTTTGAAGTATGTTTGTACTCCAATCCTGAGAATTATACCGGGCAGTAACATCAAAGCAACAGAACAGACATTTAAAAATGTATTTGCGTACGAATTTGAGACTATTGTTTTTTGATATTTTTATTTTTGCAGGAGTATTGTTCCCGAAAAATATTTTTAAATGTCCTAGTATGAATTTTTCAAATAAGTGTTATACCATTTTGGAATTGCAATAAAATTACCTATTTTTTTAACTTACTCGCCGGAGATGCGTAGTACGTTTTTTTTTCAGTATGCTTGGAGGAAGTTGAGTGAAGTCGTAATTACTAAGTCCTTGACTGGACAAGAACTTAATTTTCTTTAAAACTTGGTTAGATATGTATAGTTTTTTTTATTTTAATTTGATAAAGGGTTATTGACGATTACATAACAGGTTTTTTTTTCAAATACAGCAATATCTGTAGGTACAGTAAGCAAAATAGGGTAACAAGGTGTAAAATTTTTAGTTTTTTAAAAAATGTATTTTTTTTATTGAAATATCCAGAGGGGAATTTTTTTATTATTTTTCTGGTGACCCTTGTGACCACCCCTACCACCCCCCTTCCCAGCTACGTAACCTTTTGGGACACCCTGTATACTACAAAGTTGCCAATATTGTCTGTTTGTATATTTGTCCGCTATCTTACTTGTCAGGCTGCACGGTGAGTTCGAACTCGCAGCGGTGGTACATGTTGAAGTTGTAATGCCCCGGGTAGTTGGTGTGGAGCACGAACTTCTTCACTTGGTGGGTGCGAGCGTCGAACAACACGTCCTGTGTTATGTCATCATCACAAATACTAAATCATTGAGTTTACGAGTCTAAAGGGCTATTGGGTGGTGAGCTTAACTTGATTTTCATCAGAAAAGAAAAAAAAAATCGTGTCAATTTTTTAAATCTTGATTGTGTGTATTTTTTTTCAATCAAGATGGAAGAGGAATCCTGGACCACATTAAAGTATTTAATTAAGAAACTAAAAGTTACTATTTTATATGTTTAAAAACTAACTAGTAATTTTATATTTAAAAGCTTTTCCAATTAAAAAGGTGTCAAAATCTGTGTATTTTTTTACAATGTTTCATCAAAACATACCAGCCCCAGTGTGAAATAATTGAAGAAGTAATCCGTAGCGGGCGGCGGGCGGCGGCGAGCGGTCGGCCGGTGGATACGCATCTTATCATCCGCCTGCAATAGACAGTTTTATTTATAACTTCCCGTGGGAATGAGAAGTTTTCCCGCGGTAAAAAGTACCCTATGTGTTATTCTGATGTATAACCTATATTACTGCAAAGTTTCATCCAAATCCATCCAGTAGTTTTTACGTGAAAGAGTAACAAACATCCATACATCCCCACATCCTCACATACTTTCACATTTATAATATTAGTAGGATTAGATACTTAAATAAAGATAAAATATAAATATAACATAGCATACAATATTCTCTAATAATGTAGCTTTGTACGAGTGAAAGAATTTTGGAAATCGGTTCAGTAGTTTTAGAGATTTTCCGGGAAAAACAAACCTATTTACAATGACTAACGTTAGAATAGATAATATTATTACTCTCTTACAAGTATAAATCTACAGTTTAAGTGCTCCATTAGTTGAACACTGAGCCGTAATCTACTATGCTGGCTCAGTGTGGGTTGGTTGAGTTATATATTGGATAAATATTCCATTAAGTTTATGTTACGATACACATAAAATATACTAGATTTGTAAATATTTCTCAGTGTTACTTGAACCCAGAACCTTCAGTATAGTTACACAGTTATTAAACTGTTTCGCGCTTAAAAAATAATATCTTACAATAGTAGTAAAATTTTAAGTTGGCGAGTGTCTTCTATTCATTACACACTTCATTTGTGATATAAAACGAGTGTCACTTTATAGCTATAAGTTCCAATTAACTATGACCACATTATTTTATGCAATCCATTCATTTTTGTAGTAAATGTAATCTGTAATTTAATTTATTAATTCTACCTTTTACAATACCTAGAAATAATAACAATAATACCTAAAAATTATAACAAAAAAACCGTCTTATAATACCTACCAAAAAAATAAAAGAATAAAAAAGAAATCTCCAGACTAACACACCAATTATGTGGCCCTAAAGTTAGTTGCAGTAAGCACTTGTGTTATAGGTACCACATAATGGACAAGGGGAGAACCTAGTTACACCTTTTTTTTTTTTTTTTTGTTTGTCCAGGAAAATGCCTACGCATACCCGTCCCCTCCAGGGAAAGGAGACGGGTTATGTCGGGCTCGCACCGACTAAAAACCTGGAGTTGTCCTACTGGCCGTCGTATAATGGCGGGGACGCGGGAATGTCCTGTAAAGGTCTGCTCGCCGCGAACCCACCGACGGCTGGCCACCGAGGCAGCCCCCTCAAGTTTGGAGGCGCGCTGGAACAACCGCGGCGCGCCTACCCCCTCTTGTTCCCTTGATTGGCTACCGACCTAGCCCTGTGTCGGCAGCTTGGGAACCTCCCCAGGGTCTTCGGCCGTCTGCCGACCTGGGGCCTCACCGGCTGGAGTCGCCGGCGCGCCACTGTCCCCGCAGTGGCGCGCCGCCGAATCCGCCCTGGGCCTAGGAGAGGGGTTTTCCCACCACCCCTTCCTCAGCCCACCACCTCCAATCCGAATCGCGGAGGATCGGATGCCGCGGCCGCCACGCCGCACCACCCGACCCCCCACGATTACCCCCCTGGGCGCTCAACAGAACGAGGGCCAAAGGCCCTGCTGGAGCCTCCCCTCCTGGGGTGCAACTGACCGGGCCGAGCCCGGCCAGAGCCTCCCCTCCGGGCGCATCAGCACGCTGGGCTCCCGCCCAGCTGGAGCAGCCCCCCTCTCGTGGGCCGGTCTACCTCACGACCGGCCCCATGTGGGACCACTTAGCTTCCCCCAGTAGCTGGCTTGCTACGGGGTACTAAGCCCCCCCGCCGCGGCAAGGCGCCTATTGGGGGGGAACCTAGTTACACCTAGACACGAGCCAATATCGAAAAACCATTTTTACGAAATTGGCCCGACCCGGGGATCGAACCCGGAACCATCCGCTTAGCAGTCCGGTATATATACCGCTGCACCACAGAGGTCATCATATAACCCCATCTCCCCCTCACCTTGTAGTACACGGTGTTGGGCGCCCCCAGCGCGCGCGCCACGGCCTGGCAGCTGTCGCCGAAGCGCACCGAGCGCACCACCGACCGCGCCACCGGCTCTAAAGTGCGGCTTGTGCCTGGCGGATATAATAACGATGTAGTAAACTATACAGTGCGAGTTACGCTTGTCTGAATCAATCAATATACATAATTTAATAACCAATTGTCACTTAAAGATTTCTGTTTGTACAATTGTAATTTTTACAATATACATAAGTAAATTAATATAATATTTATGTTATATATTTTTATGTATATGATATAATATCTATCTTATAGTAGTATTAAATATGTATTTATTTATATATGTGTAATTTTCGAGCTTATGCAATAAAGTACATATCCGCAGCATTTTTGTCTTATTTTTCCTTGGATGTATTTGGTTTGTCAGGCAGAAATCGCTTAAAGCGATATGACCACCGTTTGCATACTTATAAGTTGATGCCATCTGTATTTTTTGTTTTTTAATTATTTGCAATAAAGAGTATTCATTATTATTATTACGTTGTTTTAACTCACGCTTAGGTGTACGACCACGATAGGTGTAACCCTGTAGAAACATCGGGCAAAGAGGTACGATACCTTTTTGTTTAAAAATTACCGCGCGAAATCCCGAAAAGAGTTAAAACAATGTGTTCAACGCTTAAAACAAATACAGGGTGATTGGTAATGCGATACATTCCTTCTAAGGGGTTAAAGTTCTTATTTGCTTGCAGACAATTAAGTCACATCATACCATGTCCGAAAATTGTTAATTTCTGAGTTATGCAACATTTAAGTTTTTTTTTATAGAAACCCCATTTTCGAAGTTCAAATGAATTCTTTTAGTGAAAAATTCAAAACTAAGTTTATTTTTTTGTTTTTTTATGGTAGCTTGATAACTAAAATGATATTTTACATTAAAATTTGTTAAACTAAAATCTTCCTTATTTTGGAAAAAGTAAAGAAAACAAGTACAACTTTAAAAAAAGTTAAGTCTTATAACAATAAATTGCTATTTTCTAAAAAAAGTCCAAATAATGTTGCAAAAAAATTACATTTAAAACTTCCTCAATTCATTACCTATTCAAAAAGGTACATTTGCCACACTAAAACGAAGTATTTGATTGATAACTCTACTAATAAAAGAAGTAACCTCTCTCTTAGAAAGCTTCTATTTTATGGTTACCGCGCACTTTTGCAGTGTTTTCTTTGGTTGATGTCCCCGTCTTGCACAGGGATAATGCAATAACATTAAGGTCTGCCGTTAAATAAATCTATCTTGTAAAAATCCAAACCTTTAAGTGTGCAGCCTATGCAGTAAAATAGAAAAAAATATGTTGAGCGCGGAAAAAGTGACCTCTATTAAAAGAAAACAAACTACATATTTTTCATAAATCCCTTCACATCACTTGTTGTGTTTTCTTTGGTTGTGTTGGTGGTTGCCCCTGTATAAATACGATTTAAGAAACACTAGCGACCCGCCCGGGCGGGCGCGCCCACGCTTCGCAATGGTGGAGCAAGACACTAGTAGAACGACATCCTCACCTATAGTGCTGAGTGCGAGCGTGAGGGCGACAGTGTGCGAGCGAGACCGCAGCACCGTGCAGCGCCGCAGCTGCAGCTGCTGCTTGTAGCACGAGGGCGGCGGCGGCGGCAGCGATGACGTCACGCGGGCGCCTTCACTGCAGGACGCCTGCTGCGGGAAGAATGTATTTTATTGAGTGAACCTCTTTGGTCACTCAGAGGTTTTAAAAAGTGGTATGCCTGTGACGCACCGATCTTCTTTTGTTTTTCATTGGTTGTCAAAGACACACGTCTTGCGGCAACTCTGCGTCACGTGAGCCATTTTGTTTAATTATTGTGAACAATTACTTCTTTGATTTATATGTATTTCTGTTAATAATATTTGAATAAGTAAACCGATGTTATTTTCTGACGTTGTTATTTATTTAACTTGCTTCCTATATCTTCTCTAAAAGTATTGTATAGGTTGGTTGTAAGGCTCATAATGTAACAGCTGTAAAGGCAATTTTCGGAGTTTGAACTTTAGGCGAGGTTACCTCAAGTTCGCCGAAGTAAAACTCAAATTGTAACTGCTGGGGATTAAGGTGTATTGAAGAGGTACAAACTTCTTTCTTTGTATGTGGCTTACTATACATACAGGGAAAGAAGTTTGAACTGTATGGTACAGGACATAAGAATATATATTTATTGTTTGTAAAAACAAAAAATCATCTGTTAAAATTTTAACTGTTTTGCTATCAGAGTTTATAAGATACAGTCTGGGTTCAGACAGACAGCAGAGTTTTATTGAAAAGTTCTCCTTTTACCCTATGGCTACCGAACCCCAAAAACCTTCTAATGTTATATTTTTTAATTATGTTATTTTAACACAATCTATAGAATACTAACCTGATGTTGAGATCCGTAATAAATAGTAGTTCTAGACACGACGGGCGATCCGCCGTTTGGGAATTGAAGAGATCCTAACCCGTGGGCGTAGCCGGGCTGGAAAATAAACAAAAAATAAGTTATAGTAGAAGATATAAGGTTCATAATGGATTGGCTATAAGAGTAATTGGTACTAGCTTTTTACCCTACCTTGGAATAAGTTAACTTTCACTTTTTCGTACAAATTTTATTCTTCGTCGGGATTAGTTTATGTTCCATTCGAAGAGTAGTTTTGAGACATATTTAAAAAAAATATGCTTAAATTTTAACTTCTTTTAAATCTGTTTCGGATATAACATACTGACATATTTTTTTATAAAAATTAGAAAAGATCCAAATATTCTAAATATATTGGCCCCGATTCTGACAACTCTCTCCAAACCTTACTAAAAATATTGATGTCACTTTTTCAAAGGTACACATATTAATTGAAAAATACCGGTACCTTTACCTATAAATATAGTCTCACTAAAATAAGTCCCAATTATTGTAAAATTTGACAAAATGCACTGTAACAAACCACAGGCAAAATCTTAGATCAGTCGGCTGAAATTACTATCTTCGACTTGGTCTTACGCTCTTGCCAAGTAATATTTTCAGGCCCGTATTACAGAAGGCGACTCAAGCGTCGTTTGAACTTCAATCAGTCAAAATTCGTTTTAAATACAGATCACCACTCAAGAAACGATCTTATTATAGAACGCATTTTAAGTTCTGTTCAGGTGAAACTTGACTCGAGTGGCGATTTGAGCGGAGCTCATATTGTTTAAGGTTCTAGTTGGTTTTCATTTACAAAATATTGTGTTTTAAAAAATATATAAATATTTTATAGCACAAAGTTTAGAATACTGGATTTTTTCATAGTCTAAATTAAAGACTGATTAATATGTAAACAGTGCAAGCAAGTAATAAATAGTTTTTTTTAATTAATACTTAGCATAATACGATAAATAGACCCTCACCTCAAATTTGCTATCAACAGGGAAGTAAAAGGACAGTCCTCTGAAATTTAGCGCGAACAGATGTCGCTGCGAGTCGTACAGGCCGGGGTGCGTCGCGCCGAAACAGTGCTCGACCTGTTCGATAGATGGCGTGATCTCCGGGGAGTTGAAACACATACCACTGCGCGGGAAATAACGGTATTTTAGTTTTTTTTTAAAAAATACTAAATCCTACTAATATTATAAACGTAAAAGTTTGTGAGCATGAATGTATGGATGTATGGATGTTTGTTACTCTTTCACGTAAAAACTTCTGGACGGATTAGGATGAAAATTCACAGTAATATAGGTTGTACATCAGAATAACACATTAGGGTACTTTTTACCACGGTAAAACTTTTCATTTCCACGGGAAACCGACTTCCACGCGAACGGAGTCGCGGGCGGCTACTAGTGGTATATCATGGTCATAGAACATAGAAAATACTAAGAAAAACAAAAGAGCTCGTCGTTTCCTTAATGTGGCAAAAAAAAGCGTGTGTGAATCATATTTTTGTTCCAGTTTCAGTTAGAAAAAAAGAACCTAATTTAATAAAATTAGTTGATCGTAGTAATATTAATGTAATATGTAATTACATAGATCTAAATAATTGTACTACACGCGTATAGAGCGATAGAAATACTTAATGCATCCGTTTGATTACAATATATTAATATGTTATGAAAACATCCTTTTATTTATCCGTTGAATTAATAAAGAAAATGTTACTCAAGGATTTTATCATCCTTTTAATCTAGTTTGAATCGAAATGCTAATAATTAAACAAGCTTAAATAAAATGTTCCATACGTTAGTCGTAGATCATCATCATTACATAGCATAAATCCAAGTCGCTAATTCTGTCTGTTTGTATGTTTGTCTGCTATCTCCTTCTAAACTACGTTACAGATTTAAATGCGGTTTTCGCCATCTTTAAGGGATATTTTTCATTTAAATTTGTAAATAAAGAACATTTAGGAAAAGATTTTGTAAATTTGTCAAAATTCTATGTTTCGTGAGCAAGTCAGCCAAAATTACACCATTGCGAAGCGTGGGCGGGTCATTAGTACATAATATGTTGCACAATACATAAATTGTTACTACATGGTTCAATATTGTCTCACACGGTTCTGTCATTTACGACTATCGACTACCATTAGCATTAACTTACGAGGTAAGAACTAATGGCGGGTTTATGTTAATAGCTTTTTGAATTAGGAGTTTTAGGTGCCTTGGTAATGGCCAGTGCTAACTCAAAAAGGAGGTTGCAATGTTTCTTGTAAGGTTTGTACAGGATAAATTCAATATTTTTTTACTTTTATAGTGTTGAGCGGGCGAGAAAATAATTTATATATTCACTGAATGTAGACGTTTTAAATTCTTGTATAATTTCCAAAAAAAGTGCTGGGATTTTTTTTCCGCCGGCTTTTTTCTCTTGGTCTACGGTTAGGTAAAGTCGAAGTTTGTACCATTGACGTTCATTAAGAAAAATATTGTTACATATCTATGATGAATAAAAGAATTTTGATTTTTATTTTAAGATTTTTTGGATTAAGGTTTTATTTTTTGACTAAATTTGAACATTCTCGACCCTTTCTTAAAGAACAAAATTTATTTATTATTTTTAGCCATACCATCGGTTTTTCATGTTTAGGCAAACTTATTTAAGTAGGAATAGTTCGAATACTTAAATGTTACTCAATTTTTAATATGCTAGCCTGGAGTTTGCCATTTTATTTTTAAAACTTAAAATAACACACACATTACATACAGAGAAGCTAGTAAACATATAAATAATGTTACTCACCTATATCTAAGCTTAACTAATTTCATATTGTATATTTCAATAATCTTGAGCCGTTGGGCCACAGGATCGAATATTAATCGAATGCCGTCCTGTGGCATATTCATTACTAAATCCACTGATAGTGGGTTCTGGAAAAAATAAAAAAAACATAATATAAGAACATAATATTTTATCACATTTTTTTATTTATGAATAAGGTTTGGTAGTCAATTTAAGGTTAGGGAAGTTAAGGCTTATTCAAATAAAGCGTGTCAGAAGTGGTAAAGGAAATCCTACTAATATTATAAATGTGAAAGTTTGTGAGGATGTATGGATGGATGGATGGATGTTTGATACTCTTTCACGTAAAAACTACTGGATGGATTTGGATGAAACTTTGCAGTAATATAGGTTATACATCAGAATACATAGGATACTTTTTACCGCGGGAAAACATCTCATTCCCACGGGAAACCGACTTCCACGCGAACGGAGTCGCGGGCGGCCACTAGTAAGTTAAAAACGAAACCGTAGTTTTTTTTTTCAAATTATGCCCTAGAAATATTATGGAATACGTTCTTCGACTGTTAACGTTTTGTTAAATGCTATAAATGGTGTTTACCTGATCACTATAAAGTACTTGCACCCCTCGTATAGTTCCGACTTGGCTTTGGATGATGGCAACGGCTTGGGAGAAATGCATCCCTGGAAACAAACAATTAAATTAAGTGACCTTATATTGTATAAATTATTAGATAACTGAATTGCTTTAAGCTCTAATCAAACCAAGTGTGTACAGTTTGAATTGTAGTTCAGATTTAATTGTATTTCCTTAAAATTTTACTTCAATTAATGTATTTATCTATTTTCTGTCTCTGTACCTTTAAAAATAAATTATAATTACAACATCATACTTTCTTGTAAGTAAGATCTGATCTTTTTTAAGATTTATTTTTGTTTGTTTTAAGGTGCGCAAAAATACGCACTTTGACTAAGCAAAGATATTCAAGGTGTTAATATTAATAACAGTACACTGAAGGTAACACTATTCGCGAACCGTTAGAACACACCTTTACGCAATCAAAATGTTTACAGAAAAAGTTGTTCACTTCGCTGATGCTCTTGATATCGTAAAAAGTACCTATAATTTACAGCACTATAATTTATATTTTAAAGAGATATCATTGAATCATTTCTGAATCCTAAGGATACCTATTATCAATGCAAAAGTTTGTGTGTATGTGTGAGGTGTGCGTGTTTCTCTTTCGTGAAATAACTACTTAAAGGATTTTAATAAAACTGAAGTATAATATGGAATAACAAATGGAATATCTGAAATAAAAAAAAAAACCGCGAAAAAGTACCATATTACCACGGGAAAAGCCATTTAGTTAGGGTAACCGCGCGGCGAAAGCTAGTGTATTATATCGATGAAAGATTTTAATGCACAACAAATTGCATTTCAAATCAATGCTTGCGTCATTGTGTCAATACATCACTTTTACTTTCGCGAATACGCTACTGAAAGTATTTTTATAATACACGTGTCGATTTTCCGTCACGATTGTGCCTACAGCAAGCATAGATAAAGAATAGTGTTGGTAACACTACATTGTGTTTACATTTACCGTTACCAACGTCAAAATACGTATTTGTATATGATGTAACCTAGAACGAATGTTTGTACCAACTTACGTTTTATTTTACGCGTATACCGTCACAGTAAAATGAAATAATAAGGTAAACATCGATGACGTAAACATGTTTTGTGTTTTTGGCACGACACCAAAGCGCGAAAACCGAGAGAGCAGTATAAAAAAAAACGTTCATGAAAAGTTTACAAATAGATGAGTAAGTGTGAGTAAGTCTGGGACAGATCGGTTCTTAGTTCAATTAACTAATATCACAATTACATTGTAATTGATTTATTACTGTGCAAAAAAACGAATAAGCAATATAATAAATATAATAAAATAATGTGAAACATTCTAATGATCAGATTTAAAATAATCTAGTTCGATTAAAGAACTTATATTTACAATCAGTGGCTGATTGTTATCTTGTTTTCATGATAATAATAAGCAAATAAAATCTATACGCATTTAACATCTGCGCATGATTTTCCTAATGGAACAATCATAGACAGTGTGGCGTCTCGTTGTTAAATAGGAAATTAGTACCAACACATAAAAAACTAGTTCATGAATGGATAAACTGTGACTAAATTCTAGGTCTAGTTCAAACTGCCGGGCTATTATGAAAGCCAATAGTAATCGAATGTCATTTTTCAACAATTCTGGAATGGATTAAAATTATTAAAAACTACTGGCCGCAAGCGACTCCGTTCGCGTGGAAGTCGGTTTCCCGTGGGAATGAGATATTTTCCCGCGGTAAAAAGTACCCTATGTATTATTCTGATGTATAACCTATATTACTGCAAAGTTTCATCCAAATCCATCCAGTAGTTTTTACGTGAAAGAGTAACAAACATCCATCCATCCATCCATACATCCTCACAAACTTTCACATTTATAATATTAGTAGGATTATCATGGTTTTAGGCTTAATAGATGGCGACATTGATTATCTATCTGTTTTAATCCCAAAAAACATTTATATTTCATAAATTTTAACGTTATCCAGAATTGTTTAAAAAGTGACATTTGATTCTCGTAAGCTTCCATAATAACCCAGCTGTTTAGAATTAGTAAGGATGTGCGATATAATATGTATACATATTTCAATTGAAGATTTTCTACACTGAAATGTGGTATATAGTCTTCTTACGTAAAGTAGGTACCTCTCTCTTTATGAATGTTATTACTCCAACTATTACTATTTTAAACATTGTTATTGTTTAAAAAAATTACTTCTTAATTTAACAACTTAAACCTAATGTTTTATCACACATAAAGACACCGTTATTTTTGATATCGCTCGCACGTTTTTTTACTACCCACAAGATTAAAACATATTCTCGAAAGTTCATTTACCTATACGTACCTATTATTATTAAATTAACGTATATTCTTATAACAGATGTTGATGTCATCAAAACAACTTTTATTTACGTTGAAAAGAAACGCGCATTAAATTTAAAACTTTTACAACGCAGTTATTTGATTGTGTTGTTAAAAATATGTTTTTATTCTGCACATCTTGGTAGGTACCCATGTGTTTACAGTGATACTGATAATCGATCAAGGTTAAGCTTGCCAACATTTTAAAATAATAACATCTTGTTGCTTGCAGATTAGAGTGGTGAGGTAATTTTAATTATTAGAGATTTGGGAAGATAAAATTGTTGATGTCAACAATTTTTTTATAAAGTAAAAGCTTAGTTATTAATTAAGGGCTCGTCTTCATAGGTCTTTCTGACTCGGTCTCTTTTGCTAATATGTCGGCAGTAGTGGTTAGTTGATGTGTTTCATAACCACTCAAACGATTTTCATGCGATTTTCAAAAGATTTAAATGTCGATCGTCAGTGGGTCCGATTCGGAACAATGAACAAAAAATAAAAATAAAATGACAAGCAGTCTCTTTTCTATATAATTGATTAGTGAGTGATAGCTTTATTTATTAAGTTAGTTAGGTATTTAGTGAATTGCTACCGAATCGAGGCGAATGTTGCCCTTTAAAAACAAAACAAACATTTTTCACAATAAGTGAAGTTGAAAACTTTAAATAGTCTATGATAAACTATTTGAAGAATATATGACTACAATTCAATTGAAGTTTTTTACTTATTATCAACATATCTATCTATCCTAGGGTATATAAAAACTACAGCCTTTGAATATTTGTTTTTAGGGTTCCGTACCTCAAAAGGAAAAAAAACGGAACCCTTATAGGATCACTTTGTTGTCCGTCCGTCCGTCTGTCAAGACCCTTTTTCTCAGCAACGCGTGGAGGTATGAAGCTGAAATTTATATCAATTACTCAGGTCTACTGTCCCTTGAAGCTGTGAAAAAATCAAACTTCTAAGCCAACGCAATCAAAAGATACAGCCGTTTATGCCGCAAATTATGCCGCAAGTCGACACTTGCAAGGGAATCAAAACCTACAGGGTGCTTCCCGTGAACTCAGAATCTTGAAATTTGGTACGAAGCAAAGTCTTATAGCATAGATAAAGGAAAAATTACGAAAACCATAAATTTTTAGTTACATCACATAATATTTTTTTTTTAGTAATTTTAACCTTACTACCCATTTCCTCATAAATGCGTAGAGGTATTAAATTGAAATTCAAACCAAATACTCAGGTCTATAATACCTTTAAGCTGTAACAAAATCAAACTTCTATGTCAACGCAATCAAAAGAAACAGCATTTAAGCTGCATATTTTGAAACTCGCAAGTACTCGCAAGGGAATCAAAACCTAAAGGGTACTTCCAGTCGACCTAGAATCTTGAAATTTGGCATGAAGCAACGTTTTTTATAGCACACATAAAGGAAAAATTCCGAAAACCTTAAATTTTTAGTTACATTACAAAATATATATTTTTTTAATAAATATAAACTTATAAGTTGAAATTCATATCTAATACTTAGATCTAATTGCCTTTAACCCGTGAAAAAAAAATATCTAAGTCAACGCAAAAACGCAAAACGCAAAAGTACAACCATTGATACCGCATATTTTGAAACTCGCAACTACACGCACGGGAATTAAAACCTAAAGACCACTTCCCGTTGACATAGAATCTCGAAATTTGGTAAGAAGCAATAGCTTACAGCACAGGTAACAGAAAAATACCGAAAAGCTTAAAATTTTAAGTAGTTTTTGCAGGTTTGTACGGAACCCTCGGTGCGCGAGTCCGACTCGCACTTGGCCGGTTTTTTTTATTCAGATAATTGGTAGCATTTCATTTACTTAAAGGGATAAAAATAATTTTAATCTATTTAAAACATATTGTATTGGGCAAATGCCTTAGCTTTAAAATATTCCTCTTAAATCAGTCAAGCTTTCACTTTAACTGTAATGTGTATTCTCTGTTCAGACTAAATGACAGCAGTGTTAGTAACAAACAAAGAAAAAAAGTTGATTGAGGGCTACTGTTGCTGTGCAAGACAGACGAGACAGGATAGAACTTTGAAATAAATCTCTCTATTCAACAGTCCAATTTCAGTTACTTTCATTGATATCTTTGATGTGAATGTACAAAGTTGTTGATTTAAAGACTTAGGTATGTGAATAAGGATTACCAAATGCTTTGCTATACCAAGCCTATAGAAGCTGTTTATACCATTGCAATTTATGTACTTTATTTTAAACCAACTACCATAAAAGTTAAATACTGTAAAATATTAGTATGCATGTTGTCTCTTAGATCTAAACACAAGGATAATTGACTTCTAAATCTTGTCATTCCACAATATACCTTTTTGATATACAAACAAAAGTTGTTGCCAACTGCTTTAGTATTCTAAATGGCACTCTAAATTAAACCTTACCATGCCCAAATAAGGTCTAAAAAAGGTCGTAAAGTTGTCTATGGAAACTATCAGTGAACATAATTGCATCACAATGAAAACAATGGGTTTAGTGAATTAATTTTTATTCTGTTCTTGACAATGAGCTCCAGTTGGCAGTCAGGTTCATTCGCTTAGTAACTAGGTTACTACCCATATCTTTTTATGTATGTGATGTTAAAAATGACACTTTGCATACCGATATGGTGGGTACTCTGTATTTTTTATGCACGGAAAGATAAAACTCAAAGAAGTGTACCTTAATAGTTACTTAATCAAAAAGTATACTTTTTGTATATGCTAATTGAATATGTTCCAATTTATATAAATAAAATTAAATAGTGTTATAATAAAGGAACCAACTAAATAAATATTTTGATGCATTGATGTTTCAATGTAAAGCTTTGGCAGTTATTAAGTATTAAATTCAATGTAATCTTTGTTACTAATGACTAATGACTGAAGATAAATCATTTTTGTTGTGTAACAAACATGTAAAGCCATTGTCTGATAAACAATTATCAAAACAACCCTACATTTGCAGTTACAATTAAACTGTTCTCGTTTTTATATTTTGATGGTATAATTTTCAGCTGCAAAACTAATATTATCTTTGTTCTATTGTTGTTATGGATGCAGCTGTTTTGATGAATAATTAATTTATTTGGAAAGATAATGAATTACTTTTTAACTTAAATACAAGAATGTTAATGAAAACCTAAAGGATAGGTTTATTGGCATCATCATAATGTAGTGTACTAAAATTAAGAGGAGTGTCTAAATTTTAAATTTATTGTATAGCAGAGTTTATATTTGCTATCAAAATCAATAGCTAGGATTAATAGAGCATACCAACAAAAGTATAGACATAAATATACATATAACTAATTTGATAAGCTAATTAATAATTAATAGTACCTTATCATTATGCTTGCATAGTATCAATATTATAATTTTTTTCTGAGCAGTAAGGTGACATTGCAGCTGGCATTTAAAGTTCCCTCGCTTTTGTAAAGGACAACCAATGTAACTTACGCCTCAGCTTAGTATACAAAACATACAAATATAGGTCAATAACTAGGAACAAAAATAACAAGTACTGAGACTGTACTACGGAACTTAATGAATAATCATGAAAACAACGCGAATTACTTGTTTTCACGGTCAAGTGTGTTACGAAAAAAAAATAAACACAGCGAGCGACGAAACAAAGAGTCTGCAAGGCGATTTAAGATCGAAAAAAATCAATGTTGCAATAAATTTTCCAGTAAAATAACAACGGAAAACTTCAGTTAGATAGTCTACAGCATTGTGCGGTTATTAAAAACAACATTGCGTAAGATAACACCTAAAGAAATACAACGCAAATACTTAACATACGAAATAAACACAGTAGCCTTACCTAGAACGAATTCCCATGTATCACAGCCCAGGGAACGCTCAGGAACAATTTCTAAATCCAACATTTTGCACAACACAATATACACACAATATTCTAATTAACTTTCACTTTGAAATTGGATTTTTAGTGCTAAAATTCGCTATTACGCTGTCTTTCTTTGTTTGGTCAACTTTAGTTTTCAACCATTTTGTATTTGTCAGATGAACTGTCATTACAAACAGCTGATTGTATTTAGCAAGGGCCGCATTTAGTGCCCCACCTAAACAAAGAAGTCAAATGAGTACCTATTTGAAATTAAACTATTTACATATGTTGCACATTTAAAAAAAACTTTTTCCCATTTACAACATTTTCACTAAAAAATATATACATTGTTCAACCCGAAGGTACACTTTTTAATAAGTGATGATTAATGTAAATTTAAGCTACAATATAACATCTTGTACATATTTAAAAAAGTATTAAATAATAATTCCTACTAAGAAACCAGATGCCGTACGTAGTTGACTCTTTCGGAGTACGGTTAATTTCAACTTAACTTATTTCAATAATTAAGAAAAAAACGCTCTTACTTGTGTCACTTTTTTAACATAGTGTTTAGATTTTATCTGAATATAATTCTTTTTTATTTAAAAGTCTCTCATTTGTTAACTTTATAAAAGCCTGTGTTTCCACCTAATGTGGTCCTGTATAAAATAATGACGCATGCGTACCAACCGAAAGAAAAAAAACAATATCACAGACTGTTTTGTTTCTTTCTCTTGCACTCTTCAGTGCAAATATATATGCATCTTTTTCTCGTCAACAGTTGTTTAACTATACTGTTTCTTCTACAGTTATTTGTATCTATCTATTTCATTCTATGGTGTTCTGTATTGATAAATATTTTGAGGCAGTGGCAGTCACTTCATTGCTGCTTCCGCATAACATTACTTACTTTCTCAATGATAGTTACCGACGTGAACCTACAAAAGCAGCAATGTACGCGCTATTTTCATTCGATCGACATCGTCGCACACTTTATACTTGACTAATTGTGTAAATAGGTACTGATAAGTGGTTCATTTATTATTTAGGTGTGTGCATACAGAAGCAGAAATTAACTCGTATATTTATTATGATGCAATAGGTGCATTTGCTTATATTCATCGAGGAAAAGTTATTTTCACTCACTTTCCTAGCTTCGTACAGAATGTTGAATCTAACCTTGTACGCCCACAGTTTTGGCGCAATTTGTGTCATATTGTGTAAGAATGTTTATTTACAATCTACTGAGTAAGAGGATGCGGATTTTGAACTTTGACTGGTGGGTTCATGGTAATAATTGTATGAATAAAAAAAATATGTATATTAAATTCTTTATTATTCAAAACTACCTATCTTTTTTCTTATGTTTACTTTTTTTGTGTTTCGACTTATGTTTTTTGCTTTTCTTTTTACTTGACTTTTTCGATTTTTCTTTTGCTTCCACCCACGCGTCATCACTAGATGATGAACCGACTTCAATAGTTTGTTTTTCTCTTTCTGCTCTGCTTTTGAAAGTTGGTTTAAATGTGTCGCCGTCTCTTGCCGTCGCTTCTATTTGAGTTTGAAGTTTTTCTGGAATCTTCGGGCCATAGACTTCTTCCTCATTATTTGGCAAATTTTTATCAGCATCTTTTTCTATTTTGTAATTTTCTGGTTTATTTTTGTCTTTGTCAGGTTCCACAGTTTTAGTGCTATCAGCTTCCATGTTTCTTTTCCATGAATTTAGTTCATCGAAGTTTATATTAGCAAATATCCCTTTGGGTGGAGATGTGTTTCGTTCTGTATTTTTAGGTGTATCAATATATTCTCTATAATCGACATTTCTGTCTTTATCTGATTGCATTTCATTTGTTTTAGAGTCTTCTTCTTCATCTTCCGTATCACTTAAGAATATTGACTTATAAAGGTCCATTTTATCAAACTTTTCTATAGTTGTTGTGACTTCAACCTCTTTTGTTTCTAAAACTTTTTCCGATTCTTTCATAAATAGTTCTGCAACTGTCAATCTTTTGTTGAAACTTTGTGATGGTTCATCTTCAGTCGCTTTTGTTATTGATGCAGAAGCCAAAGGCTTTTCATTTTGAATCTTATTTCTTTCGACATTTGGTGTGTTTTTGTCAAATCCAAGGGACTTGGAACCACTGAATTTTGATTGTTCTTTTGTAAAGCTATCTTTATTGTGCACTGATGATTCTAAATATGAAAAAATTGAATACGAAACCTTTGGTTTATCGTCTTTTTGCTTCTCAGGCCTGCAAATAAAAATATAGATTTTAAATATTAATTTTAAATATACCTATATCAAGTAAAAAAAACCGTCCAAGTGCGAGTCGGACTCGCGCACGAAGGGTTCCGTACCATCATTTTCTACCTGTTTATTAAGATCGAATAAAAATTACTAAAAATTATGGGAAAAAGTATGGGAGCCCCCCTTTAATATTTACTTTTTTGTCATTTAATTATTTTTTTGAAAGGTAATATACATGTAAATATTCTGTGAAAATTTGAAGCGTCTACCAGTTACCGTTTTTAATATTGAGCAAAAAATACGAAAAAAAAATCGTTTACTGTATGGGGATTTTTTAATTTTTAGTATTTGTTGTTATAGCGGCAACGGAAATTTTTCTGATTGTGATTTTGTGTAGCTTGTCAGCTCCACTAATGGATGTCATGTAAGGTATGGAACAAAAAAAATATTTTTTAATGAATTCATATAAAATTTTATATTTACCTAGATCCCCCAATCTCAGGCACATTAAATCGTTTGCACACAATACCCTCGGGCCTCCAATCTATGACTGTTCTAGTCATGACACCGTAAACGCCTTTATTTGCTGCGTCGATTTGATCGCGTGTGGCTAGACCGTAATTGATGGAACTTTTCGCGACGGCTGCTAGGGGGTTGACTGCGTCGTCAGGCTCTGAGGCGTGGGTGAAACTGTAAAAAACGGAAATATTGATGAGAAAAAGCCACAGAAACATAAGGTGTATACAATTGTTACTTCAATGTAAAATTGAACTGAAAAACAGGAAAAAATTGAATGATTTTCTTGCAACTCGTACTGAACACAGTTAGATGTTTCTAAAATAGTTTTTTTTCTTATTGACGCGGGTGTAACCGCATAGCACCGCTTGTTATTATCATTATTACATAGTATAAATCCAAGTCACTTATTCTGTCTGTTTGTATGTTTGACCGGCTATCTCTTCCTAAATCGCTTAACGGATTTGAATGCGGCTTTCGCTATCTTAAAGGTAATTTTTTCATTTAAATTTGTAAATAAAGAACATCCAGAAAAAGTTTTTTGAAGTTAGCAAAAATGCAAGGGTTCGCGAGCAAGTCGGCAATATTACACCATTGCGAAGCGTGGGCGAGTCGCTCGTCATTACATAGTATAAATCTAAGTCGCTAATTCTGTCTGTTAGCATGTTTGGCCACTAACTTACTATATTTCAGGGTATTTATTCATTTAAATTTGTAAATAAAGAACGTCTAGAAAAAGTTTTTTGAAGTTGGCAAAAATGCAAGGGTTCGCAAGCGAGATGGCAATATTACACCATTGCAAAGCGTGGGCGGGTCGCTCGTTATATTATAAAATAAAAATTTAGTCAAGCAATAAATTGCAAAACTCACCGATCACCAATAGCCCCCGTCAATGGTTTATACAACTTAGCCGCTTGTTCAAACTCTGCCATCTCCCTATTTCTCTCCCACTCACTCAGCTTATCCGTGCCCTCTCTTTCTAACACGCTGTTTCTATCACTCAAATATGACTCATATCGAGACTGCTTTTTAGGATCACTTTTGAACGGTTTAAATACATTCACTATTTCTTTCCCAGTGTCTTTAATAGGAATGAAGTCCATTTCCTTATCAATTGATTTTGAGCTTTCTGCGTTGGTGTTAAGGTCGCTTTGGGAGGTGAAATTGATGTTTCGTCCGGTTATTTTTGCTATTAGGTCGGCTTTGTCTGGTTGTGTGTTTGATTGTTGTGTTTCTCCGAGTAGTTGGCCTCTTGCTTCGGCGGATAATTCGTGGCGGCCAAGACCTGTAATTTTAAGTTACATTAAATACAATAGGCATGATGACTGTGAATAAAATACACAAAAATTATGCTACCATCTAATAAAACGTAAATAAAATATTAAAAAATAACAAGGTATTATTATAATTAAAGCGAGATTAAATAATATTTTTAAAAAATAAATATACAAAATACTACAGTCCGCCATGATATTCTGAACGCCAATCAGAGCGAATGACGTCAGATTAGAGCATGGTTCCCAACTTAGGGGTTTTCCCCCCAAATTTAGGGGGTAAATTAGTGGGATGGGATTTTTTTTTAATTTTGTTTTTATTCTAAATATTAACAATTTGGTTTTTTCTTATTGCTTTTTTAAAAATAGTCAGAAAAATAATTTATTTTTACTAAAATAATCGGTTATAGATAGATATTATACGACCGTGCAGATTCCTTCTAAATCTTGAAAAAAATAAGTTGGTAGATCTACCTACTTTTCGAATTGAGTTTGGTCGGAAACTACCAACTTTTAGAGTCGTATGGAAGGATTTATAAAATTTCGAGTTGGTAACACTGCTGTTCTGACGTCAAAATCGACGCCATGACACTTTGGAGCGTTTTGGTGGGAATTTTAAACATAAAATTTTAAATTGTTTTTTTCATATAAATCATGCTTTTTTTTCCGAAATATGATATTTTTAACAATAAGTATGTCGGAGAGAACACAGATTCGATGGACTTGGCCAGTTGAAGAACTACTTTACTATCTACCTTGCCTATGTTTTGAAATGCCAATGTCAAAGTCAGCGACTAAATGAGATATTGGTTGCGTCAAGTTGTTTTAACTTGGGTGTAGTCGGTGCGAGGCTTTATGAGTGAACGACTGAATGAGTTTCGGTCATTTTCCGTTGAGTCTGAATAGCCCATCTATCTTGTTGGACGGATGATTATTAATTGGTTCGTGGGGCAGTGCAGACGTAGAGTGAATAAATCAGTGATGGCCACACGCCGAATTCACCGCGCTTCCTATATCCATTTACATCCTGACTATTCTTGATGATTATTGTAAAGTTGCTTAACGTTGTGATTAATACACGCCCATACATCAAGTTCCACGTTTTATTTCGAAGTTTCCGCCATAATCGAACCCAGTGATAACGAACTCCCCGACAAGTATATATTTCTGAATATGATACAACAGTTTTTCAAAATCTGTCATCATGCCTATTATTGGTTTTCAGATATGTATGTAATTGATCCATAGATAATTACAATTATGATGACTGTTTGTTTAAGTTAACTTAGGGCGGGTTGTATCACAACTACTTAACGTGTCTGTCAACGTTAAAAATGGCGTTAACCACCTGTCAAGCTAGAAAACGGGTTGTTTCACCAATGTCAGCCTTTAACGGACATTAAAAATTAACGATCCACCCACTGGTTAACGTAACTTTTCTCTTGTTGACAGAACATCTTTGATGAAAAGCTTTTATCAATACCTATGGATTCTGCTTTATTTTCATACTAGTGGCCGCACGCGACTCCGTTCGCGTGGAAGTCGGTTTCCCGTGGGAATGAGATGTTTTCCCGCGGTAAAAAGTACCCTATGTGTTATTCTGATGTATAACCTATATTACTGCAAAGTTTCATCCAAATCCATCCAGTAGTTTTTACGTGAAAGAGTAACAAACATCCATCCATCCATCCATCCATCCATCCATACATCGTCACAAACTTTCACATTTATAATATTAGTAGGATATTTTAAATAATAGTAATAGTTATTATTTACTTTTTAATGGCAACTCGAATAACATTGACGAACAGTTTTTTTTGTGACGAAACAACGCTTTGTATTTGACGTACGTTAAACATCTGATGTAATCGTCAAAAAGTTACGTACGTTTGATACTTTAATCAACTGTTTGATACAACCCGCTCTTATATTAACTTAGTGTTTGTAAAATTTATAAAATGTTGGACAAAGTACAACTTCAACTTACCCTGATCCCGCTGTGGTTCAGCAGTTTGTTCAAACCTCGTTTTCCTATGTGTTGGTCGATAATCTCGAGGCAACGCCGGGGGAGGATATCTGTTTATAGACGGAGGGGGGTTCACTGCTTTAACAAAGCCTGGTAACAACTGGAAAGAACAAAAATATGGGGTATTACGATGTTAGAGATTTTGATAATATTGTATTGATCATTATTATTGGTACATTTTGTATGCGGACTTACAAAGATGTAAGTATAGCAATGTTAACTGCACTCCTATGAAGAAAAATACTTCTTTATGTATTTAATATCTCTTGAGGTACTTAAATACAAGTAAATATCTTAATATTAGTTAACGAAAGTCATGTAATTGCACACTTTTTATTTATCAGTTTTAAAATCTGTTATTAAATGGAGATTCAATTAAGATAAAATAAAATAAGGGTCAATTTATACTAGGGCAGAGTCGAAGCGCACCGAAGCGTCAAACTCTTCACAACTAAAGAGAATGCGCACGCACCAATCAGCGTTGGTCACGCGCAGACGCGCGAATTCCGAAAAATGCGCGCGTCTTTTTAAAATCTCAGAAGCAATGCGTGCGTTACGCTGTGGGGTTAAGGTTGAATTTGTTATGTTCAGTTTTGAATAGAAGCCTCGATGCGCTTCGACTCTGCCCTAGTATAAATTGACCCTAATACTAACATTATGTTGTCGATCTTTATTCTTGTTCTTCACAGCAGGTTTGCTTGGTCCTCCCATTTCAAAGTCATAGTGTGACATGTCTTCTAAGGCGTAGATATCTTGATCGTCATCCTCAAAGGCTCCTACACCGAATGCTTGTCCACGGATTGACACCTTTAATACATGAGAGTAAAGGTGATTTTTGCGTGCAAAGTTTATTTTGCATATGTGGATGGATTTGTAAATGTAAAAGAACTGGATAATTGATTGATTTGGATCAAATTTAGGATGGAGACAGACAGTCATGGAAAATGACATGGGGTACTATACTATACTATACCTATGCGGGAAATTAACCGAGATGTTCAGGGAATACTTATTTGGAGTAGAACAAAACTTAATGTCGGAAATGATGGCGCCACATTGGCAATCGGCCGGTATTTTGGGACAACTAGCGCCATCTTAAGCATTTTCAAGCTTACCTGAATTAATTTAATTTTTGTTTAATACCATTTGCTGTGTAATTTACCTAATTGAAAATTGTGATTTAATTGTGATTTAATTCTTACTGAATCAGTTATTGTTGTAGGATTAATTTGATTGTTAAATCATTGTGACCGGAAAGGCAGGCCCTCTAGCGGAGAACCTGGGCAAGGCCTAGTGCTATTTTGATAAAAACGGAAACGGCCGTTTGGTATAAAAGACATTGAACATTCAAGGAAGGGGCATTCATTTCTTAGAAATTGAAGTGTTCACACCTAAATTATCAGAATAGCGCGGGAATCGGAGAGAAGCAGTTGTCTTGTCCACATTCAATTTGCTGTTTGATTTTATATCGAGTCATTGCCTAAGTTTAACAGTTTGTATTCTAATGCTGTATCGGAAGTCTTCAATACGAAAGCTAAGTATCAGTGTGTCCGTTAATCATGTAAACTAGTTGCTAGATTTCTGTGAGTAATGTAATAGCGAGTTTTATAACGTTCCTTTGTATTTTAAATTGTGATAATGGCAGAGTGGAGTTTATTCACCGGGTTCTTCTCCACTCAATATGTCAGACAGATTGTACCTGTCTTTATGAATCCGGTAAATTAAAACAAAGTTAAAGGTTAAACTGTTTCTTTATTATTCCAAATACCCTTGTAGTTCATTATGGTTGTGAGGCAGGTCATTTCAATACAGTTGCACTAGTTTTATCAGATCGTTGAGCTAAAGTAGTTAACAGATTGTTCCTATATTCTTTCATAAAGCTTTAAGTTGCTGTTTGCTGCCTTCTACGCCCACAATTGAGATCTTAAACATTTTGGCCTTTAGAAAAGACACCCGCGCCGCGACATCAGAAGTGGGATTTACCTCAAACTAAAAGAAATAAACCATGAGTTTCAGAAACACCGCGTCATGTCGCTTCAAGAGCAGCCATCTGATGATTCGGGCATGCAAACAAAGAAAATGACCTGAATACCACTTCGACGAAAAATAACCGTCAAGTATTTTTGAAAACTAAGTTGAGTGATTTTGTGCAGGTGAGTATTGAACCAAGGTCAGTGTTTTAAATTTAATTTACGATTCTCATTTTGAGTTATGGAGGGTAATTTACAAAAAATATTGGTGGCAATCACAATTTAATAGAATCAGAGTTTAAATGACGAAATTGTTTAAAAGACTAGTTAACTTTGAAATGTATTGCTAATCGGGCTTGCTTGGGACTATACTAGCTCGATCGATATACCTTGGAGGGTAGCCCGTGAGTGCGTCGCCAGCACGCAACGGTTAACTCTGGCGAAGGTCAGGTTTCAGGGGAAACCATGGAGATGTTGGCAACGAATATGAAGGAAGCCTAGTTGTTTAATTTGTTTTTTTTATAATTTTATTTCTAAATGAAGTAGTCAGTTAATGCTCTGAGTTTCGAATGGGACTACGGTACTATTAATTAAGACTTAAAGTTGTGACTTTAGTTTTGCTTTGTTATTATTCTGTTTTACATACTATGGGTCTAAATAAATAATCTCTGAGTGGTTGTGCCTCTATGGCAGTTATTTTAGACGAGTCTTATTCTGCCGTCTCAGTTTTCTTAATTGCGTAGAATAAAAGTTCACCGAACTATGTGATGCTGTGTGCTTAAATTTGTTTCAGAAAAATATGGTGGAATTCGTTAGATGGATTAAATCAAATGAAGGATGCGGCGGTACCTACATTATTGCGTCAGTGCAGGACACAACTTGACTGGGTGATGTACAATGTTTTGTAATAATTTATGGCAGAGTGTGTTCTTAAATTAAATTGTGTTTTGGCGGGAGGAGTTATGCAACCGATTTGGTTACAAAAGTCGCCAGCTGACATAGAATTAGCGTGCACCTGGCTACTATCTACGCCTTTCTACCTACCTACCTACATTTAGGTTTACAATTGTCCTTTGATTAGTATTCACTCTCTTGAACTATTTCATGTGTTGCATTTCTTATTTGTTAGTTTCAAGTTAAACCAAGTTATTTAAGCCCACTAGAAATTATTGGCTTTTACGTTTAGTGTTGGTTGATGTTTAATAATGGTATAGGTAATGGTTTTATTAACAACTGTAATTCACATGTGTTTTAATATGTTCCGAGGATACATCGAATGGCGATTACAATAAACCAACGCTGGAGCCGCGAGGACGAGTTATGTCGACATCAGGACTTAACCCAGCGGTGCAGCAGGGGGCAGCGAGGACTCTGATTGCTACAAATGTGGCGTGCCGGGACATGTCGCGGCCAGATGTGAGCGGTGGCGGCGTCGCTGAGGCTGGGGCAAGCTGCGGGTTGATGTATGCGTCGTGAACCCTGCCACGGGTTGTCTTGAACGCAAAGGTGAATGCTATTGTTTCTTTTATGATTCTGTTGCTGAATGCTCGTTAGTAAATGAAAGTTTTGGCGCGAAATTTTATGTGGGATCATTTAAAAAGGTTTAACTGTGGCCTATTGATCAAACACGCGTATTCAGCACAGAACTAGTGAATGTCATATGACGTTCGATACTCCACGATACCTATTGAGATTTTACCTCATTGTTTACCGAATAATTGTTTTAATGGCGACATTATGATAGATCGGTCAAAAATAATTGAGATTGGTGGTAGGTCATGTACCAGATGTAATTGATAATGTAATTGACGATGTTGAATTGATTTTGGTGGAAACGCGGGTGAGAACTCTATCTGCCGTATTGTAGTCGTGTGTTGTCTGAGGATGAACACAAGCGATCCATGTGGATGCGCGTATGTGAGAGCAATGGTGATGTTGCTGGTCGGCCGGGGCCGTGGAGATAGAGGGGTGTTCACTCGCGTCATGGCGTTGTTTCAATGATTGATTTGTTGTGATAAAGTGATGACCTTTATCGATGGTGCATGATCTATACTGACTTTAGTTTTGTGATATTACTGTTTTATGACAGTCTAATTTACCTTGTTTAAATTTACTTTCTTGTTTTGAAAATATTACCTATCAGTAACATTTGATTGATGGATGTCTCTTTTCACGAAGATTTATGTTTTGATGTGAATATTTATTATCATTGTAAATTTAAATATTGAGCGACTATCATGGCACAAGTTAGACCGAAGGACTGTGTCTAATTCGGCCGAAGGACTGGCCTGTGTGGGTTTGTGCTATGATATGTCACGTGGGAATTGTAATATCTTCTTTTTGAACCGTGATGATTTCGTTTTTTTTTTTCGGGAGTTGAGATATTTCCTACTTTTAGTCATTTCAATGTTACTGTGGTTTTGCCAGGAGTGGCCGAGCGTATACTGTGCCTAGCTTGTTTTGTTGCAGAAAACACACGAGGACGTGTGTCCTGTCAAGAATGGCCGTGTCGGAAATGATGGCGCCACATTGGCAATCGGCCGGTATTTTGGGACAACTAGCGCCATCTTAAGCATTTTCAAGCTTACCTGAATTAATTTAATTTTTGTTTAATACCATTTGCTGTGTAATTTACCTAATTGAAAATTGTGATTTAATTGTGATTTAATTCTTACTGAATCAGTTATTGTTGTAGGATTAATTTGATTGTTAAATCATTGTGACCGGAAAGGCAGGCCCTCTAGCGGAGAACCTGGGCAAGGCCTAGTGCTATTTTGATAAAAACGGAAACGGCCGTTTGGTATAAAAGACATTGAACATTCAAGGAAGGGGCATTCATTTCTTAGAAATTGAAGTGTTCACACCTAAATTATCAGAATAGCGCGGGAATCGGAGAGAAGCAGTTGTCTTGTCCACATTCAATTTGCTGTTTGATTTTATATCGAGTCATTGCCTAAGTTTAACAGTTTGTATTCTAATGCTGTATCGGAAGTCTTCAATACGAAAGCTAAGTATCAGTGTGTCCGTTAATCATGTAAACTAGTTGCTAGATTTCTGTGAGTAATGTAATAGCGAGTTTTATAACGTTCCTTTGTATTTTAAATTGTGATAATGGCAGAGTGGAGTTTATTCACCGGGTTCTTCTCCACTCAATATGTCAGACAGATTGTACCTGTCTTTATGAATCCGGTAAATTAAAACAAAGTTAAAGGTTAAACTGTTTCTTTATTATTCCAAATACCCTTGTAGTTCATTATGGTTGTGAGGCAGGTCATTTCAATACAGTTGCACTAGTTTTATCAGATCGTTGAGCTAAAGTAGTTAACAGATTGTTCCTATATTCTTTCATAAAGCTTTAAGTTGCTGTTTGCTGCCTTCTACGCCCACAATTGAGATCTTAAACATTTTGGCCTTTAGAAAAGACACCCGCGCCGCGACATATAAATATCTAAGTACTTTTGTATGTAGCAGATTTTTTAAAGCAATTTATGAAATAAGTAGGGTACATACAGTTTTTGTTTAGTTGTGTTATAAAGTAAATAGCTTTAAAAATATGAACTATCGACTAAAAACAACTGTTCAAAATCATACCTTCTTCCCCTTCTCCTTCATAACCAAATGGCTCATATTACTACCAGTCCCGTACTCTCCGGTCATATCACCAAGCACTGAATGTCTGCTGAGTCCACTGTAGCCCAGTCCGAATGTATCGTTCTTACGGGCTACGATATAGGGCTCATAATCCTCTGGCTCGAATAACTGATCGTACTCGAATTCTGAGTCAGAGCTTTCGTTTGATTGGGTTTCTAAATTCTGTGAGATAAAACAATTTGCAAGTTAAAGATCTAATTCACTTAAGTTATAAAAAAATACAGCTGAAACTTTTCCTCGAACTCCTTTTATGTAACCATCAGATTTTTATATGATTTTAACCTAACATACTATAATTAAATTATTTGAAAAGATTGATTTGTATCAAGATACTATAATTTTTATTTATAAGGCATAATTGATGCAGATCACTATTATTCTGAAATAAGTATTACCTAACCAACACACAAGCAATTAAAACAATTGACAAAATGTTTTTGTAATTGCCTGTATCTAATTAATTTTTACTCTTTTCTAGAAAAAAGTTTGTTTTTGGAAAGGCTTAACCATTCATCCCTGCTTGTGCTGTATATAGTTATCTAACATATATGTTATCTTTAAATAAATATCAACCTGTCTAAACTCCTCCGGAACATGACACCCGTAAACTTTATGTTGTTCCCTTGCTTTCTTACGCTCCATCTTGTTTACTTTCCCGCCCGCGCCGCGCCCTTCCCGCCAACCCATAGCTTTAAGCAGTTTGACAGCTGCCGTCTCATGCACGGGCCGAAGTAACTGCTCTAGTATTGGTTGCCCTGGAAATAAGATTATAGTTAGGTATTATTATTGGCCAGCAGGTCCGAATGAAGCTTGCAATACATTTAATTAACAGGGCACTTTGTTTTTCTTTATATATTTTTAAATTATCAGCAAAATCCAAGCCTAATCACTAGAACTAGACTGTTAAGTTATGCAACTTATTTTTTGCATGATGAATTTTACTATTAAAATAATAATAAGATATAGCATGAGATTAAACTAATATAGTTTTCAAATTAACTTAAATTTAAAAATATCTCTGAACTTTGAGAACTTTTAGAAGAATCTATTGCTTGTGTATTACTAGCACACAAATACATTATCTTTTTCTCACCTGGTATAATACCATCAAAGAATCTCTGTTGTGTTGTTCTCTTTCTGCCAGCAAAGTCACTCTGTGTTTGCATTTGTATTGGTGCAATACCAAATTCATCTCTGTCCTCTTCATCCATGAAGTCTTCAGGGCGTCGAGACTATTAA
Organism: Emmelina monodactyla; assembly: GCA_916618145.1. Taxonomy (NCBI): domain Eukaryota; kingdom Metazoa; phylum Arthropoda; class Insecta; order Lepidoptera; family Pterophoridae; genus Emmelina; species Emmelina monodactyla. The sequence goes on along the minus strand of OU745323.1, from coordinate 3,221,229 downwards.
ACATTCAAATAAGATAATATATATTTTAAATGTTGGGTTGAAATCCTAAAGGCTTTAAATAAAATTCACAAAACGGTTTTTTATTTAATGATTAAAAGGTCAATTCATTACAGTATCAATAAATACATAAAAAAACTGATTACATATACACTGATTATTGATATTATTATAATATTTTTCACCAGTTATTTGTAGTTAAACTGTAACTAACTATAAAATTTGCTTACAGAAACAGCAGCTTTTTCGCTTCTAGAGCTCTTGAAGCTAGCGGGCGTCCATCCTTCAGCTGAGCCCACCGAGTTACCAAACCCAGCGGAGAAACCACCAGTAAATGCACCGTGAAAGCGACGCCGGCCGTGCGCGTCCACTGCATACTGTTCTGTAGGCTGCGGTTTACGCTTAGCTGGAATTTCATCTGAAAATAAGGGAAGATCAGCAGTGAACTTTCCTAAAGCCCTTTCTCCTGAGCGATAGCCACTGGAAGTAGATATTTACCTTCCTCGATTGGATCTAGTGGAGTTCCATATCGAATGGGATTCTCATCATCGGAGTCATCTGAATTCATGGTTCCTGTGATCTGTGCTTTATTGTGCTATTTGGTTTTAACTTCACGGGAAGAAAATATCTTCAATGAATAGCACAAAATTGGTAAATAACCAATTACGGAAACGACTCTCGCTTCGAGTAAATAAATGTGACAATGACAATGACAGTATTGACATTTAACGATTTTAACGAAACGACAGTGTTGCCAACTATGGCAAATAATAAGTAGCTTTGAGTATTAAATTCAAGAAAAGGAGATGGCAAAGACGAGGTTTCCCTTTAAAGTATTTAATTTAACCAAACAATTTGGATAACTAATCAAAGGGTTTCCCCTAAGACAAATAATTTGCCTTAGCAATGGCCTTATTTCAGAGGTGGGAAACCTATGAGGCGTAGGTAGACACCCCAATACGAAAACATTTTAGTTTACCCCTTAGAGGACAATCTTTTCTAAAATTCATATCCATAAATGGTCCATATAACCAAATAAAGTGTCAACTTGCTATTAATTTACAGTAGGAGATCTAAAACAATAATTTACAGGAGTTGTAAATAAAAATCACAAGATTTATAGTTAACTTATATTTTGTAATTAATATCACAGTTCGATGAGAAAATTAAAATAACTAATTAATCTTAAGACTAGGATTTAAAATTTGATATCAATTAAATTTCAGTTATAACTCTAAAAAGTGTTTTTTCTGCTAAAATTTCGTCCATTGCTCTTTGCAGTCTTACAACTGTATGAAACCGATCATCCCCATTTAGACATTCGTTAAGAAGGTTCTCAAAATTGGGATTTGATTGGTTTACTTTTTGTGGAACAGGAATTAACCAAGGATTATCATCACCAGCTAGAATATAGCAAGCAGCCCAGATATTATGGTCACTGAGATGGTGCCGGCATAGATTTTCAATAGAGAATGTGAAGCCAGGCCCCATTATGTCTCTGGTGTACTTTTGGTACCAGTTGGGGAGATCCTTTTTGGGTGTAGTATTCTTGTCAAGTACCACAACATCTTCTAAGTCCACAAAAGTTACGTTGTCTTTATCATTAGCTACAATATTATCTAAAGACCAGTCCATTAGGTAGAAGCGGAACCTAGAATGTTAAATGTAAGATAATGCACCTACCTAGATAATTTAAAAAAGTATATTTTTTTAAAGACTCAATAGCTTACATGTTATGTTTGTTAGTAAAATCTATGGCAGCATAGAGTATTTTCCTAGCTAATATAAGTTTTCTTTGCCAGGGTATGTGCATCATGGATGATAATGGCTGCCCCTCATTGCTCACTACTGCTATTCTACCACAAACACCACCAAAGGCTGGCACTGGCCATCCTTTTGACTTCGGAATTAACTAAAATAAGAGAAAATAAAAGTTTAGAGTTTTAAGTAACCATATTTTAAATTATATTTATTTATTTATTTACAAATTTATGTATTTACACACAATTATATACAGGACAGGACAAACTAATAACAAAATAAAACGTAAATACAGAGGTCCTGCTTATTCCAAAAGAGAAATTTCTTCCAGCAGACCTGTAGTTGAAGAAATGGTACGGAAAGCAAATTTTGCGTGTCTACATGATACCAATATATATAATAATACATATAAATACCAATATAAACTACATACAAATAGTTACATATTATTACTTAAATATCAATACATAAATAAATATGAAAATAATATTACTCAATTTCAAATTTCAAGTAAACATATCAGAAATCATGAAATCAAATAGGTACCGAGTGGAAAATAATGAATTTAGTTTAATTACCTGTAGAATAATAGGTTCTGGATTTATACTCAGCATAGTCCAAATATTAATCATTTTAGATTTATAACCAGACTTTTTAGTGTTCATGGGTGTTTGTAGCAAAAATTGCTTTTTGTCAAGATATGGACATAATACAATCCCTGTTTTAGGCTCCTGATATGTGTGACTAAAGTTGTATTCAATTAGACTTGTTATCAATTTATCTACATTAGTTAAATCCATTGACTCTGAATGCTTACAGTTTTTATTTCCAACTACTTCACAAAGTTTTTCATCAAAGAGTTCCAATTCCCAGTTATGAGCTAGCTTTTTTAACAAAACTTTTTGTTTAGTCTTCACAACTAAACCATGGTAAATATTCTTTGCATTGAAATATTTGTGTAAGTATCCGCTACTTTCTAAGAATATTTCGCCAGAATAAAGTTCATGACAGATACTATTTCCATAACACGCCGGACAGGTTGTAATTTCGGTTAAATCGTATAATTTTGGGGTGTGTAAATCCCCGACTAGTAATAATAATGTGTAAATCACTAACGCTGATATAACACCACTCAATAAAGCACGTTTTAGCGAGCATCTTTTAATACCCATGATATATTTAAATTACAATTTACTTTAGTAGAAAAATAATCTCAAATTCACAACAAACAAAAGTAAGTAAATTAAACTTAAATAAGGATGTTAAAAGGATATCGATTTTCAAAGAATTTTTATTATGTTAATTATCGATTTTTTTTTTAAAATATGCTTCATTATTTTTAATAAGCATTTTAATAAAGCTTTTTAGATTTTCTTTTCTTTCATTTGTATTTTCATTCTTCTTCACTTCATAGTACATATAAAAAATAAACGGACATATGCATGCCCATAAGGGCTAATATGGTGTTCTTCTATCTATACTATAATATTATAAAGAGGAAAACTTTGTTTGTTTGTGTCGAATAGGCTCAAAAACTACTGGACCGATTTTAAAAATTCTTTCACTATTCGAAAGCTACATTATCCACGCTATAATTTATTTTGGAAAAAGAAGGTTTCGTAAGATATTTGGGTTTTTCGGGCACAAGGTGTAAAAATCAACCAGAAAAGTTACTTATTTTACGTACGCTGCCTTAACTATAAAAGATATAACCATAAAATGTTCTAAATAATTTTACATCTTATAAATATCTACAAAAAAGTCCGCGACACACTATACTTATCTATGTCGAGTGAGGCACAACAACCATTTTTTATTTAAAAATCTTGAAATTTTTTGGACTACATTTAAACTTGTTTATTTTACTCATGCTATTAATCCATATCAAAATAAATTATTTCATCACTAAGTACAGTTTATGAAGATAATATTTGGTCTTTGAATGATTAAAATTTGACGTTTAGTTTTAAAGTTATGGTGAAACTAGACTTAGTTCGCGTGGAAACCCTTTATAACAACGTAATAATATTGTAAAGCACTGCAGCGCCCTTATCACAGGCATATAGGTAGCTACTGCAGTATAGGCTAACATGGCTTTCACTTTATATATATATAAAGTGTATATATATATATAGGTACTGCGAAGGGCTTTTTTGTAGGTCTATCCTTACTATAATATAAAAGGAAATGTGTAGGTATGTCTGTCTGTCCGTCTGTCTGCATGTTCGCTTCACGTAAAAACGGCTGAACCGATTGTCTTGATTTTGGAATAGAGATAGTTCGACACCCAGGGAAGAAGAAACTACGATACTTTTACTGCGGGAAAAAGCCTCATTCCCACGGGAAAAGCCATTTAGCTGCGGGTGAAACCGCAGGGCGGAAAGCTAATACTATAATATTATAAAGAGGAAAGATTTGATTTTTTGTTTGTTTGTTTGTTTGAAATAAATTGTCTCCGAAACTAATGGACCGATTTAAAAAATTCTTTCACCATTCGAAAGCTACATTACCCACGAGTAACATAGGCTTTATTTTATTTTGGAAAAAATAGGGTTCCATAAGATATTGCCACGGGAAAAACCATTTAGTTGCGGGTGAAACCGCAGGGCGGAAAGCTAGTTAAATTATATTTTAGACAACTTTAATACTTTACTTACTTACCCATATTGACAAATAAAGCTTTTGATTTTGATTTGATTTGAAAAACAAATTCGCTTTCTTTGTCCCTACGTATGCTTAAATCTTTAAAACTACGCAACGGATTTTGATGCGGTTTTTTATAGATAGAGTGATTTGAGAGGAAGCTTTAACTGAAAATAATAATAATAAGTCTCCAGACTGACACACCAATTATGTGGCCCTTAAGTAAGTTGCAGTAAGCACTTGTGTTATAGGTATCACATAATGGACTAGGGGAGAACCTAGTTACACCCAGACACAAGCCAATATTGAACCACCATTTTTACGAAATTGGCGACCTCGGGATCGAACCCGAAACCATCCTTTTTTTTCTGACTGTCGATTGCTGGTGGCCCCTTGACGGCCTTTACTATCTTAGGCTTAGGAATCCGGTATACAGAGTGATTGGTAATGCGATACATTCCTTCTAAGACGTTAAAGTAGAGCACGGTATGACTTAATTAACTGCGAATAAGCTCTACTTTAACCTCTTAGAAGGAATTTATCGCATTACCAATCACCCTGTATATACCACTGCATCACAGAGTACAGAGAAAAGAGTTTTACTCCGAATTTAACGCTTGCGAAGCCACGCGGGTAAAAGCTAGTATAAGATAAGTGAGATTAGCTTTCACTTTTGCTATAGATTTTAAAATGGATGCTTTTCGAGGTGTATAAAAGAACGTTTTCTCAGAAACAGTTTAAGTTTATTTTTTTAAATAAAAAATATCTCTTTCTATATCGATTTTCTTTTTCGCAATGTAACATTCCTAGTTATTCTTAGACCTAAAATCCTATTGTCACGATATGCTAAAGATGACACATTTGAAATATCTACCAAATATACTACAACCATTAATTCTCCTTTTTTCCAACACTCAGTAAAAGTGAGAGGTGAAACAAGGATAAAGCATTATGGACAGAAAAATGCCATTCTAATCCATTGAACTCAGTAATTATGTTTTGAGTCTAACATAAATTATTGGTGCCCTAAGGTAACTAGAAACCAAAATGGCATTTTAGTATCAAAATTTTTGTATGACATATCTATAGTTTTCCCGAACTCATTGTACAAATGTCAAAAAATGAGTTTGTTGTTTGTCCAAATATGTGATGTTTATTTTTTTGCATTTTCGCTGAAGTATTAATTAATGACTCAAAATTTACGGCAAAACGCGAGCTGTAATTCAATAGATTTATTGTAACAATAATATAAATTCGGTTAAGTTAGCACATTAGCTGTTAGAGCGTCAGGTATTGTTTTTTGTGGACATTAGTGATCAGCTGTTATAAGAACAATGGGAATTATAACATATTTTACTGATAGTTACACCGCTAGTCTCTACGATATAATGGGTAAGTTTCTGTTATTAATCTGTCATAAAGGTTCGCAAAATATCTTATTCATTAGTATACAAATTCTATGGGTTCTGGAACTTAACATAACCTTTAATTATGTTAAGTTCTTAGTATTTTATGACCTTCTTCTAAACCTATGCAATATTTATTATACAAAACCTTGAAATCAATTTTATATGTAGTTAGGTATATAATTAAATATACAATTGTGTCCATACAAACCCTTTTTTAACTAATAAAAATGATATTATTGTGCAATCAACTAATTCAAGTTTTAATTTAAATAAGTATCCAGTTTTAGTTTTTTAATATTATTCTAGACCACAGTGATAGTTCAAATATGAGTTTAATAAAAAAAAGTAGGCAACTATGAACTGTTGCTTTTTGTTATTTAGTTAGTGTGGAAATATTGTAATTATAACTTAAACAATTTTAACATACTTACTTATTTCCTGCAGGTGCATATTTTCCTTCAAAATTTTATGAAAGTACTTGAAAACACATCTTTTATGTTTAATCATAATAAATGCAATAACAAGTTTCTTCCTTAGACAGTATTTTTTTTACTTTTTCTCACATACATATTAATTAAACCACTTATGAATCATCATGTATATGTATATTGTTGTAGTACCATTACATGCTTTAAAAGGATGCATACTAAAGAAGTTTTTTCTTTCTAATATTTTGTGTTAAATCGTAAATATCAGACAAGGTTTTGTTTGTGGTTTTGCTAAATACTGTGAATCCCAAGCTAAACTAGAACCCTCATTCAATTATTAAGTCCGTACAGTTTTGAATTATCTGGCTTATAATTTTAGTACTAAGCTTTGTAACAACTCTAATATATAAAAAATCCACGTCAACATGACTTCTTTAGACATTGAGGGACATCCTGGCCCCCCATGTGGTAACAAACTATAATTGCAAAGACTTCCAAACTTGCGTTGTGGCTAGCTTATATATATGGTGGTAATAGTAGAGATCTGTCCCAGATAAGACAGAATCCAAGGCCAAGCGAGGCCAATAATAATGTAATTTTTGTGTATGCTAATGTATGTGTGTTTGCGTTTTGGTTAGATGAAACTTTATAGTAAAAAAATGAAAAGAGGTAATTTTTGATATGGGCAAAAGAAAAAAATGCCCATTTGTAGAGCTACCGCGTTTTTAAACGCAGGATGGGTGGTGGGAAATTTGCAAATATTACTAATATCCTATGTCCGAATCATTTTTAGTGCGATCAGGGATTGGCGCTGTAATGGTAAAGTTTATTGGTACCGAAAACAGATGTTGTCCAAGAATGATGGTGTCGCCAGTCGTCACATAATAATTCTTTGCCGAATAGAATAGTTCGAGTCTAGTCATTCACTGATAGGAAAGTAAAGAGTTCTGTGTTTTTTTTAATCAATTAAAAAACAATTTACATTGGCTGGTTTTAGATATAAAAAAAATACTAACCGAATGTCTGACGTTATTAATTTGCTATTTTTTGTGTATATTAATATCTGAATGCTATACGTCACGAAGTGACAATAGTTTTAGACATTTACGGAACTTGAGTACATAATAGTACCTACCATAGTACCCGAGCCAAAATTAATATTTTCATGCCCCCCTGAGTATTGTATACAGAAACGTCAATATTTATTTAAAACAAAATATAAAAAACGGTAATTACTGTTTTTTTTTGGGAATGTAATCCTAAATATTACGTTCCTACGACGCCCCCCCTTACGATCTCTACGCTCCTCTAGGAGGGCGTGCCCCCTTGGTTGGGAAGTCCTGTCCTATACATTCATATCTATCACGCACGCCGGCTAAAAAAACAGAACTTTGATTGTTTTCTTTTTAATACTCTTAAGTAAACTTAAAATAATTGCCAATATTTTTGAAGCCTTTCAAATTAATGTTTGTTGTTTCGAGTTCCTTGAATGTGTGGCGGCTCAGCCACCACTTAGTTCATACTGAACGCACCTCTAATGAGGCGCTATTATTTATGTCAATATACAACGCCAACTCTATGTTAGACTTTTACTCTGTGTTATGATCTCTTGTTTTGAATCTCTCTCTGTGTATGTAAAGTATTTTCCTTGAGTAACATTTTCTAGCAATAAACTGTGAACTTAAACGTAATCCGTGTTTTATATTTCCAATGAACATTCTACGCAACCCCAAAAATGTATACCTACTTACTTACCTGTATCTTTTTAATTTGGAAACTCATAATCGAATTTGCGTCATTCGGCGGATCGGCCCCAGTATCAATAAACGCATTAAATTGACGACAATAGGTGATAATGACTAACCATGTACAGATTTACTGGGAATTGTCTGGATTGTTCGAGATTATTCTATTGCAGTCGGTGTGGTTATAATAGGCATAATTGAGAAAGTGTGAGACTGTACCTTCCTACTCAATGTGGTAGAACTTGCTAATGAACAGAGCTAAAGAAGCAGATTTACAAAAATTAGGTAATTTTGCATGGGATAGAGAACCCCACACAAAAAAAGGGTTAAATAGAGGAACACAGATATGAATTATGAATCGTCACACACAAGAAACGCGTAAATGATAAATCTAATATTTATAATTTACGCGATCATTGGTTTCTTTATTTTATTATATTTTATACAGTTTTGGAACGCTTACAGCTAGAAATGTAATAACAAACAAAAAGTATGTTCTGTAGGCCAGTAACAAGCTTGCATAAATACAAAAAACACATAGACAAAATAACTAAAATTCGTATATGTATAGAGCGTGGAACTATTTATGTCGAAGTCTGCTCCATCGGTTTCTTAATTTTCTCGCACTACATCCCGGGATGACACAATTAACTAAAAAGGTTATTCGATACATCTATACAAATATTATAGAGAGGAAAACTTTGTTTGTTTGGTTGCAATAACTACTGGACCAATTTTAAAAATTCTTTCAACATTCGAAAGCTACATTATCCACGAGTAACATAGGCTAAATTTTATTTTGGGAAAAATAGGGTTCCGTAAGATATTTGGGTTTTTCGGACACAAGGTGTAAAAAATCAACCGGAAAAGTTACTTACTATAGTTTTATATAAAAGATAGAACATAGTCATGTTAGTGTCGCATGCTCCATGTATCTGAAGGCGACTTAGTGAATTACCAACCATATCGCTACAAACACATAACTTATTCCGATCGTTAAATATAGTTATACTGACATTTGTTTCGTTAATTTGTACGAAAATGCTCATACAATAATGCGATGACAACTGTCAGAATAACGATAGAAACGATCGTTAAGAGGAACATGCTTCGACCACATACTCGTTTAACAACGATACGCCAGTAGTGGACTGTGAAATGGGAGAGGCTTATGTCTAATAGAAGGTAGCTAAATAATGTGTAATGTACCTAAATATAATACGAATAAGAAACGAAGTGCCTTTATAATACGTTAGACAAGCGGCAATCACTTTAGCTGATTGCGGGTTGTTGTTAATTTTCCATCATGATTTTTCTCGGAAATTTTCAAAATTTTAAATCAAGTAAATTTTTATACTTTGCTTTGCGAAATGACACCGGTTAATATAATTTAAGTTATATTATTAAGTTGTAAGATATTTTTCGAAATTACAGCTTAAAAATTACTCCCGACGTAAGATCTGAATTTTACTAAGACTGAAAACAAAGAAATGCAAAAAAAAGTAGCGTAAGTGAGTTCGCCGCCCCGCTTATATGTATGTGTTTACAATATTTAAGTATTGCTGTGCTACCACTATACCTACTCTCAAATAATGTAAAATAGATAATTCTCAGGTCAGTAATATCAGCGGGCTCGTTACAGCTCTTCATGGCAGACTTGTCATTCCTCTTAGAGATTTCGCGCCTATCGTACGCCAGTTTTTTTTTTTTTATGAAAAGTGCATGCGACGCTCGGATGCACTGTTCGAACTTTCGGCTCCATAGCGGTCGGCGGGTTATCAGTGCATATTGTTTTTTTATTATTTTAAAAAGATAATAAAACTCTCTGAGCAATGGTGAAGAACAAGTGTGACGCCAGAACAGTGAAATCGTACATTATGAGTGACATTTTGAATAAATTCGATTTCGAAAAAACAAATGATTTTGTTAAAGTCACCATCGCCGTTGTGGGGTTCTACATGGGCATGTTTTACCGTATGTATCTTTTTTTTTAACCTATGTCATAATTTTAGTACTTAATCAGCAGAGTATATTACGGTGTCAGCTAATGGCATTTTACTTATGTATGACGCTTCTTAAAGTTAAATTGCTTGCGCAAGATTATTATAACATTAATAATTAGATATTTAGGTAAATAAAATGTTTGTAGTATGTCACAAAACCACAGGTTGCGGTTTGGTTTACTTTTAGATCAAGAAAGTAGGTGTCTATCGTAATTTGTTACCTATATTGGCATCATAAAATATTTAGCTTTATATAAACGTATTTAAGTTTGAAATTGGAATGCAATTTTCTACTAGAAACGTCGTTTAGTTTTAATTTTTTTAGTTCATCTCACTATTTATTAGGTAGGATGTTTAGGTATAGTTAAGTATTTTTTATTTTTATTTCTAACTAGTGGCCGCCCGCGACTCCGTTCGCGTGGAAATCGGTTTCCCGTGGGAATGAAACGTTTTCCCGCGGTAAAAAGTACCCTATGTGTTATTCTGATGTACAACCTATACTACTGTAAAGCTTCATCAAAATCCGTCTAGTAGTTTTAACGTACAAGAGTAACAAACATCCATACATCCATCCATACATCCATACTCACAAACTTTCACGTTTATAATATTAGTAGGATGGTTTTAAAGATACTATTTTAATTTAAAAAAGTTATTATACGTATAAGTTTTAACTTAACTATTTATAGTTATTCGTATTAATTTAAAAATAACAAACTAACACAAATCAAGCCTGAATAAAAAAATGATTTTACAAAAACTGTTACTTAATCTAATCTCTACTTCTCTACTAATATTATAAATGCGAAAGTAACTCTGTCTGTCTGTCTGTCTGTCTGTCACGCTTTCACGCCTAAACCATTGAACCGATTTTGATGAAATTTGGTATGAAGAAAGAACTAAACTTAGGAAAGGATATAGGGTACTTTTTACCGCGGGAAAACTTCTTATTCCCACGGGAAACCGACTTCCACGCGAACGGAGTCGCGGGCGGCCACTAGTAAGATATAAAAGTACTAACTACGTAATATTTTCCTGAACTTAGTACCTGCCATGCAGTTCATTGACCCACTCCTTTTTCTAGTTATCCTAAAACTTCCATAAATATTATGATAAGATGAGTGATAACCAAACAAATCTATTTGAATGTCGTATTTGATTAGAATTTGGACTCGGTATTTTGGACGATAATCAAGTTTAAAAAGTTAAATATCACCAATGTAAACATTAGATTTGCTTGATTATTTGAAAACATATCGGTAAATAAAATATTAGCAAGTACAATATCGTCAACAGCAAGAACTAGAAATATAATTCGACTGTCGATTTTTAAAAGTCAATGTTTAAAAAAAATATGGGCAGCATGTTTTCGGAACTTTTTTCTCTAAGAACATTAAGAAAGGCTAAGGATCGGACCCCGTTGGATATATAAATCCTTATTGTTGTCTTTCGAAGATTTAAAGCAGTGAGCTAATATTTTTTAATCGTGTTCTAATGACTGATATTAATAAAAAGCAGTTACCAATGACCGATAACAGTTACCTACAAGATAACTTTGTTCAGTTATTAAAAATAATTGTATATTTTTAAGAGGTTCTGTATATTTTAGGATATTTTTTAAATACTTTTCTTTAGTTTTTTTCTAACCTTACAAAACATACTATTTCGTTAACCTAAGATTTTTTTTATTGTGTAGTCTTTCCACTGTTTAGTTAGATTTCAAACACTAATGTTAAAACCGAAGTTCTTCTATAATAGCCAAAACCAACACGTAAAAAAAATTTTTTTTCATTCTTAAAACTGAACCACAATGGGTTAGTCAATAATTTCTTTTATCAGAAAGTGACAGCACTAAAGCACATGAGTAAAGAAACTGAACAGAGACAAAGCTACATACGAATGCGCTGTGACAGGTACATCACTACAAGTGCAACGCGTGTGTGTGCGTGACCACTGGCCGCTTGTCACGTATGAGCCGAAACCGCTTCAGACTAGATCAGCCAGTGGTCAATCTCAGGGCGTGCAGGCGTGACGCGACGCTCGAACGTTGTGCGTGTTTTGTTTTTGTTTTCGAGTTTCTCACATAATACGTAGTAATACTTTTGTTTTAGTTTTTAAAAAGTATTTAAAAATATAGGAAAAGATTATTTTTTTTGCCATTATAAGGACTTTAATGAAGGTAGTGTGAAATCAGGTTTTTTGATAATACCTCCTGACAATTTTATTGACTTTGTTGAATTGCTTGAGCAAAAATTTCGCGAATATTTTGATCTTCATATTAAAAATGTTAATATTGGTAATGAAATATTAGCACGTTTGCAAGATTGTACATTTCATATGCCATGTGAGTGTTTCCCATTGGTTTATTTGAAAAAACTTTATATTAGATTTAGAATTTATCATTCGATTAAAAGACACAACAAATTATTAAAAACCAAAAGTAATAAAAAAAAATATTTAGAGTATGTAATTTGTAAAAAAAAACCTATTTTAATAAAAAATTTGAAAAAAAAGTACATTTATATTTTTAATTTATTCAATTGTGCCAACCCTACTAAAATAGGTATAAATTTTGCTAGCTCTTTAGAAGCTTTGTCTCTGTTCAGTTTCTTTACTCATGTGACTAAAGTGTTCATGAACTTACACATTAAAAAAACAATTTGGTCACTTTCAATGTCACGATGATATTATCTCAAACGTTGGCGTAATATTTTCGTTTTCCTAGCCTAGTGATATGTTTTATTTTTTTGCTGGGTTTGATTATAATTATTATACCTTATTGGACTTGGTGTAATCCTACAATTGTATAAACGTTTGCTCGTTGGCTCTGCCTCTCACATTTAAAATAAATAAAAACAAAGTAATTTGGATAATTGGATGCACATCTGTGACACAAACACGCAAAACTTGTTGGATTCAGATGTTTCTTACAAAGACAGAATAACACCCTTGTTAATTTATTCCGATAAAATCAAATTGTTTAATTAAATGGAAACAATTTTTACCAAAATATTTACAGAATTAAATATTTATGAATAAAAGAAATAAAAGATTTTCAGTGATTATCGAAATATTACCTTTATTTTGATACTTCGAATTTCCACTAGCGATTTTGTATACCTACGTGCATGCGTGCATAACCTTTATTTTAAAAGTACTGCATCAAACCCTTTTTATGCCACTTAATTATGCAATTTCATGGCCAATTAAAGGTTGCTTATACTTTCAGCTAAGTATGCTATATTCAGGAAATATAAATATTATAAGAGCTATACAATAAATACATGGTATTTTTCTTCAAAGAACCTATCATAGAAAATAATTAGATCCTTAACCTTATGTCCCTAACATACTTATGTATGTTAAATGAAAATTATTAAACAATATTTAATAATTCCATTGTTCTTGTGTAATACTCGTCCTTGATCTTTGTACAGACGTGTGGAATAATGATTTGAAAATAATGCTGAATGAAATGAATTTACATTTATATGTAACTAAGTAGGTTAATTTTTTTAATTCTAAACCGAGTTATAAAAATGGAGAATGTTAACAAATTTTGATTATTATCTCTTCGTATTCTCTGTCAAAAATAAAAAATACTGGTGAAAGAATTATTTCGATGCGTCAATTAGTTTCCGATTTATAAGTAAAATAAGTTGCTACCGCACGACGCGGGCTGCCGGTGGCGGTGTGACGTCACACCACAACTCGCTCGGTCTGGCTCACTCAGTACGCTCGCGGTCGCGCGCACTTGTCGTCTAAATTATACCTAAATACTTTTAAAAATGTCTAATCCAACTACTAGGAAATCATGTGTTGTGCCTAAATGTAAAAATACAACTATCAATTCGCCGGAAAAGTTGTTTTTTACAGTTCCAAAGGATACATACATACATCACCAAATCTTTTAACTTGAACATAACCAATACCATTAAACAATTTGTTAGTAAAAATACAAATAAATAAAAGAGGTTTAGTTCATATCATCTATATTTGCAATAAAAAATAAATTAAATTACTTAAATAAAATAGTAAAGGTAAAGTGCATCTGTAACGTTCAACTACCTACATCTAGATCGTATAGGTATCCTACTTCGTAGTAATATAATAAACGCGGAAGATTGTGTTTGTGTTTGTTATGTTTCACACAAAAAGTACTGAACGGATCTGGACGAAGACTGAAATAATCCATAGGCTTTTTTTAATCCTGGGAAAATGTACAGTTCCCGAGGGAAACGCGGGCGAAGCTGCTAACTAAAGCTAGTTAGTACTAAATGTATTTATTTAATTTTATTTAAATTTACTTAGAAGAGCGTTATCTTTGTATACATACTAGTGGCCACCCGCGACTCCGTTCGCCTAGAAGTCGGTTTCCGTGGGAATGAGAAGTTTTCCCGCGGTAAAAAGTACCCTATGTGTCATTCTGATGTGTAACCTACTGCAAAGTTTCATCCAAATCCGTCCAGCCCCCCAAGTCAAGTGGCAAGTGATATTTGCGATAGCAAGTGAATAGAATAAATTTTTGACAAGCTTGCAATTTGACAGTTTCATACATTTTTTTTCTATTCACTCGCTATCGCAAATATCACTTGCCACTTGACTTGGGGGGCAGTAGTTTTTACGTGTAAGAGTAACAAACATTCATACATCCATACTCACAAACTTTCACATTTATAATATTAGAAGGACGTACCTACATTATAGCTACAAAACTATGATACATGATTTGTTGTCTTTAACGTAAAAAAAAATATGATAGGTAGGTAGGTACATACTTCTACTATTGGACTTGGATTCTTCCATTAGTATTTTTATTATATTGGTTATTTTGTTTTGATAAAACAGTTTAGACCATATTAAACATTTCGGCGGCAACAAAATCACTATTTCTTGATAAATAATGCGCAGCCATTAATTCATCTATTTTAGATAGATTACACGATTACCTTTTTTCGAAACCTATACCCAATTTATTAATAGAATAATATTTACTATTAACGTATAATATTTATATTTACTAATACGCGACCGAAAACACAAACAAATTATACATTAAATGTTAAATAAATAAAAAAATAAATTAAAATACTGTGCCAGCTATATGCGCCACCGCTGGCGCGTTGTGGTAAGACGTCACAAACGGTCACGTGACTGTTAGCGGGACTCGATATTTTTCGAAACTTTGAATGCCTATAAAATCAAAACTACTGGGTATTTTTGATTACAACAAAAACTAGTGTATTTGTATGCATACAGGCTTTACTGAGACAAAATTTCAAGCGATTTGGCATACCTAGTAACATTCTCCATTAAGTATTTAGATATCGATTTTTCCTATTGGTTATCATATCATGTCATTAATTAAAAGTAAGTTAACTCAGTGCTTAAAATTGATTGATAATATGAAATGTAATTAGAAATTTCCGAAACCGTTAATCGCTCGCAGGTAAATAAGTATTTCTAGAAACCATTGTTTTAAGTATGCTTTTGTCATTGTTGACTAATGCGTCCTGTATTAGTTATGAACCGTAGATGTCAATAACCCATTTGAAATTCGAATGTCACGACCCTGACCGCTGTAAAATAACGGAAATGTTATCATTGTTTTCAAAATATTCATTGCAATTCTTACTTCTGTAAATACCTACTTTTATTAACAGTTTTTTTTATGTTGGTATGTAACATTATTTCACAAAAGTCATTTCTTTGTAACCTACATTTCGAAGTAAAAGCTCTGCAAATATATTTTTTTTGTGATCGATATGAATACAACATTAAGATTGTGAATGAGTAATCTTCGTCGAAAAAGAAAACGTTTCATTTACCAAATAACCAGTCAGACAAAGAATTGGTTGTCCTTTTATGCCATAAGTGTCAATCAAATTAATGGTGCGAATTACTGCGGCCTTTTTATTTGCAGATAAAAGTAATGGGTCCTCATTATTTTCACCGAAAGCGTTATATTAAAAAAAACGGGACGGCCTTGAACTTTTAATTATACATTTACTTGTTTTGGATACATTCATTCGTTTAACATTTTTGTTATAATAACATACGTGTGTTGATTATACCTACCTAAGTATTACGTATGATATTTATAGAATTATACACGTAGAAGTTTATTCGAAAGTGCCTTAATTTAATGAATTTTCGCATCTTTGATTATTTACTTACCTATGTCGATCATAGATAGACTAAAGTTTAAACATAACAGAAAAATAAAAAAAAAATGTTGCTGGCACATTAGAAAAGTAGGACGTAATGTTTAGTAGTTCTTTTACGTTAAAAACGGACTTTTTTAGTACCTACTTAATTTTTTTATTCAATCTAGACATTAATTATACCTAATACAAGAATCGTTAAAGTATTTTCAACAACAAAATAAAAATACAAAGTTTTCTGAAATTAAACTCTTTGAAGCTGATAAAAAAGGTAAATTATTGTTTCTTCGCGACACAACAAATTTTTGTTTAATACTTTTTTTTCTCAAATGTATTTTTAAACTGCGTTTGAAGTACCTATCACTAATGGTATCAAACAAAAACCTTAGTTGTTACTTGATTATGTTAAATTATTATTTGTAAAAGCTTTGATAAACATCTTAAACAACTTCGTAAAACATTTTGAAGTACACTTACCTAAGTGACGCAAGTAAAGTAAATTCACAGTAGCAATTTATTTTTCATTATTACTATACATATAATGCATTGATACTCTTAACTCTATTATTGTTTCTGATCAAAACTTATGCATCAGGATCTATTTGTCTTTGTTATTATGTTTGTATGTACCTTTTTGTTCACAATAAATGTTTATAAGTACTATTTCAATATTTTATAGCGTCAGTCTGATTTGTACCGAAAAAGAAAATTACACTTTTTGACAACATTTGTGTAACTGATAATCTCTTGTTAAATGTGACAGATTATGTAAGTGAAAATTAAATTACAGAAACTTAAGTTAAGGGTCAAACTATTCTATTAAAAATACCCTTTGTAAGTGGGTAGAGTCTAGATGTAGGCTCTGTCTGCAGCGATTACTGGGCTGACTCGACCGGTGAAATACCACCGTCGCACAGAAACCCAATTTTCTCAAAGGCTCAGCAACACACCCCCAACACCCACAGTGTTGCGGGTAGTCATGAACGGCGGTGATCACTTGCCATCAGGTGACCCGCACGCTCGTTTGCTCCCTATATTATAAAAAAAAACCTACCAGTAACCGGCAATTATGTTTTTTACCCTATTGCGAACAAGCTGCTGCCTATCAGTAAAGTTTTATTCAACTTCAAACGAGATTAATTCCTAAAGTCCAGTCTTCCCTGTCAAAGGGTATCATCTAAAAGACTTTTGAACGTCTAGTCTACCTCTAGACATCTATCTATTTAGGTTGAAATAAAAACTGTCAACAACATTATGTTATCTAAACACCTATTTAGTTTGTATTTTGCACCCATAAGCAATTAAATTTTATGTGTCATCAGTGTATCATTCTTGGTTTTCATATAATTCACGTGATTTCTTAGTAAGAACAAGATATTGAAACTAGGCGGATTATAGTCGTGTAAATATTTATTTAGAGTTTGACATGCGCATTGCATATTTCGAGTACTTATTATAAATTTATAAGTAAACTTTGTGACATCAAAAATATTTTATATTTTTTTTTGATGTTACTTCTTTCTTTATTAGAGTAATACCGTGTTTCAGGTATTTAATAGCCGTGTTATGCCCTCCCTTCTAACTGTGAACACTTTTTGTTTTGACTGTTTACCAAGCTTAATCTTTGGTATTAGGTATAATTAAGTAATTAAAATTCCTATACATGAAACTAGTTAAACAAAGAATTTCTTCTCGTACAGCGACATGCATCAAGCCATCAATATTCCACCACGCAGTCACGTTTTCAATGTATTTTTATGGTGCTAATAAATCTAGAATAACTCACTGTTCATAACTGCATTTTAATTAAGTTTATTTGAAAGCCTTTCACTGTAAAGCGCTTACTTATTTATACTGAGTCACTTAACGATGCGAGTGATCGGGGTGACAGGTCACAAATTATGAAACTGTAATCTCAATTGCTTATTTGTATTGACATATTAATCGTTTATTGCCCATAAAGATAGCACAATGTAGGAAAGATTTCTCTCTGTAACTGTCATTTTGACATCTAAATTCATAGAATGATTTGAGTCATTGTAATGATTTGAGTCATTGTAAGAAAGTCCCAAGGTTGTTCCCAGATTTTTTTTTACTTTTGCTTAAATTTACGAACTTGTATCAGACAGCAGTAAATTATAAGTTGAAGGCCGCGAAGTAAACTCACCTTAAACAGATAATCTGCTTAAAATAAATAAACATATACATCGAATCAGTAATATTCGTGTTTACCTTGACCCGAAATTATTTTCAATCGATCATGATAGCTATCATTTTCAAGCCCTCTTCAGTCTATATTAAGAACATATAATCTACCTTATCATTAAGCATGCAGAAATCAGTAACTGTCTCCAAAAATTAAAGTTAACTAGCATCGCATGCGTTAAGTATAGGATTTAACATGTCGAGATGAGTTCTGGCGTCAATTTTTAATCGCGTTAACGATTGCAATGTTAAAATAAAATCCTTTCATTATTACAATTTAAAAACTAACGCTTCGTATCATGACATATTAAAACAACAATATAATCCTATCAATATATTTTGTGTCACACACTTACTTTTGTAAAAAGATTTTTATGGCACAGTTTTTCTTGTCGTTATTTAACAAAACACAACAAAAAACTATCCAAATACTTACAGCCGTTCTTTCATGCGCTCACTCACTACCCATCTAACAATCGTTTATTATAGAGGTAGGTATATACAATCTAGTGTATTGCTCGTAGCTTCGCATGCGTCAACCTATTACCGTCTTAAAATTCACGACATTCAATTAAACTTCTTTTACTTTTTTATATATAATAAAATATATATAATTATAATCTGTACCTGAGCCAAGTTTGCCTTTTATATGTACTAGCTTTCCATATTCATTTTATAAATTTAGATAACTAGTGGCCGCCCGCGACTCCGTTCGCGTGGAAGTCGGTTTCCCGTAGGAATGATAAGTTTTACCTATATTACTGGAAAGTTTCATCAAAATCCGTCAAGTAGTTTTTACGTGAAAGAGTAACAAACATCCATACATACTCACAAACTTTCACGTTTATAATGTTAGAAGGATTTTGAAATTAAACTCATTTTAACGGGTTTTACGCGTTTATTTTATTATTTTTGATTTTCCGACGTTTCGACATTTTTACAAATGCCGTATGCGTATACTGCGTGAACCCGAGCGACTATGCGAGAAAATTACGAAACAGATGGCGGTGAATTCGAAAAATCGTTTTTTACTTAACTCTATGAAGACGTCAAACATCTCAGTAATAATAATCGCGTAAATCTAAGAAGTTATGTTAGTAGGATTTGTTTATATCTGAAATATATCGGCCATGGAATTATCTATTTGTCCTCATGGTGACTGCGTGTTAGGTGCGTGAGGATACAATCTTCATCAGGTCACACCTAATCAAGGGTCAAATGCACCAGACGGCCAATAGACTATACAGATATCACCCGGATGTTAATGTATTTCTATATGAATACTTTTTATGATAGTAATATCCTGTTGATAATGTGGGTGATAACTTGATGAAGAGTTATGGTAGGTTCGGTTTTCTGTCGAGTTTTGTATGGGAAATGAACGAATTGTTATAAGAAGAGTTAAAGAATTATACGTTTTTTATTAATAGTGTAATGATGTAATAATAATATGTTCGGATTGTTTCCGAATCCCATGACTAAGTATATGTATAAGTCTGAGGAGTTAATCTGTCCCAGTGAGAGACCTTAAGAGATCCTTAATGGTTGAAGTATTTTGCCATCTCCCTATTATAGAGCTTCTATGACCCATTGCCTACCAAAAATACTTGGCTTAATAAAATACGACCTCAATACTCTTGTTTTGATTTAATCACTTTTTACGAGTGGTAGCCTAGCTGTAGGCTCTGTCTGCAGCGATTACTGGGCTGACTCGACCGGTGAAATACCAACACCCACAGTGTTGCGGGTAGTCATGGGCGGCGGTGATCACTTACCATCAAGTGACCCGCATGCTCGTTTGCTCCCTATATTATAAAAAAAAACAACTAGAATTAATCTAAGTTTCAGACTGATCTTTACTTAACAATACCCCCCATTTCCTACAACCAATAACTTCATCTGTTTTTTTTCTTGTTACAGTGGAATACGTGGACACAGAATACCACCTATGGTTGTCGTGGTTCCTTATGCCGGTGATAGTGACGTTTCTACTGCCAGCCGTCATCATATTATTAATATACGCCAGCAGTATTATATACCATCTGATTAGGCTATATAGGTAAGATTGAAAGACTATCCACGGATCTTGAAAGGGTTATAAGCCTTTTTCTAATCAATGCTTAAAATAAAAAATAAAATCGACGTGAATTTTAAATCGATTTCAGAAACGAATAGCGTAGGTAATGTTTTTATAAATTGAAGTAATTATAGGTGTGTGTTATTTTATTATATTGAACAGAACATTTTTGTAAAATGTAAAAAAGGCCTTGAGACATAATTACAAAACAAATGTTTCTTCTTTTTCAAAATGTTTTGCAATTTCAAGTATCTACTATTTAATGAATTTTGACTAGAAGACAGATTGACACCTTGAAAAGAAAATAGGCTACTTTTAACCTCGGGAATAAATCTCAATCCCATTGGAATATCAATTTTATCCACTACAGTTCTACACCGAATGTTCAAGTACAAATTGCATTTGTTCCAACTGGTTTTATTTTTACTATAAGGTAAAATATACCATTTCTTTGTGTTCTAGGTTAAGAGTAGTAGACGGTGTAGAGAACGACTGGAAGCTAGCCGCAGTGCTGGCAGTCTGTGCGCTGTGGGACGCGCACGGCTGGCTGTGGCATGGTACGTTATTAATTATTATAAGTAGGAGATTGTAATATTTAACAAACTTCATAAAACATTATGATATGAATTGGTTGACCTTCCTAGAGGAATGTAGAACACCCAAACACGAGCCAATTTTAATAAAACTTGCTGGTTTACTCGTAAAGTGTACATTGACGCTCTTGTCGAAAAAACGATGTATCGTTATGGCGTTATTGTGGAAACTGATTTGTTGATAAGATATAAGTCTATATCTGATATTTAGAATTAGTTTAACCACCCATAACCATTTGCTGACCCTAACTTACATAAACTACAAAGCGAAGCACTTATCTTGGCAATCTGTAAACTTATAAATCAATTTCATTGCGTGCACTTTGAAACTCCAGTTATTTTGACAATCTGTCAAATTATACATTAATTCCATTGCGTTTACTTCAAAGCTGCAGACTTATTTTGACATTCCCCAAACTTATTCCCGTAACCCAGGCTACGAGATCCGCGGCTTCGAGAACATTCCCGACGGTCCGTTCCTAGTGATCTACTACCACGGCGCGCTGCCCATAGACATGTACTACTTCATAGCGCGGATGCTGCTGTTCAAGCGACGGCACATACACACGGTGGCGGATCGGTTCATGTTCAAGATTCCTGGTGAGTACTCTACCAGCCCCCCAAGTCAAGTGGCAAGTGATATTTGCGATAGCGAGTGAATAGAAAACATATGTATGAAACTGTCATTTTTGACAAGCTTGCAATTTGTCAGTTTCATACATATGTCTTCTATTCACTCGCTATCGCAATTATCACTTGCCTTTTGACTTGGGGATCTGGTCTTCTATCTATCTTTAAAAAAAACGCCCATTTTTTTGTTAACTACATATGGAGAGTGTAAACAGACAACTTCGGATGCTTTCAGGCATGTATTTTTCAACCTTAATAGTAAAAAAAAAGAACCTTAATAGTAAATCATATAACTAGTTATTTAAAAATAGCGGTAAACGCTCACACATCATCCGAAGTCACAGGGGCACCAAATTGTTCATCAAGCAATTTTTCGTCATCTTTACGTAGCTGATCCCTGTTCCCCCTGTATACCCTGTTCTTGTCTCTGCGTGATCCCTCTTAACCACTTTTTTCTTATTTCGTCCCTCATCTTAATAATTGATCAATTGATCATTATCTTCATCACCAGGCGTGTCCAACTTCCTCGAGGGTCTCTGCGTGATCCCTCTTCACCAATCTTTCCTCCATCTTTAACAACTCCCCCAGGCTAGTCCACGCCACTCGAGGGTCTGTGCGTGATCACTCTTCAAAAATTTTCTCCCTCATCTTCTACCAGCTTTCTTCTCAACACTGATCATTCATCCACCCCCCAGGCTGGGCCACGCTCCTCGAGGGTCTCTACATAACCCCTCTTCACCAATTTTCCCCAATCTTCTACCAGCCTTCTTCCCAACAATACGCTCTCACCCCCCCCCCAGGCTGGGCCACCCTCCTCGAAGGCCTGTGCGTGATCCCGGGCACAGTCCAGACCTGCGCGGCGGTCCTCCGCGACGGCAACTCACTAGCCATCTCGCCCGGCGGCGTGTACGAGGCGCAGTTCGGCGACCACTACTACAAGCTCAGCTGGAAGAACCGGATCGGGTTCGCCAAGGTCGCGCAGGAGGCCAAAGTGGTGAGTTCGCAGTAGAAACGTAAGACTGGTGTGTGACCCGCCCACGCATCGTAACGGTGCTACGCGACGGCAACTCGCTAGCCATCTCGCCCGGCGGCGTCTACGAGGCGCAGTTCGGCGACCACTACTACAAGCTCAGCTGGAAGAACCGGATCGGGTTCGCCAAGGTCGCGCAGGAGGCCAAAGTGGTGAGTTCGCGGTGGTAACGTAAGACTGGTGTGTGACCCGCCCACGCATCGTAACGGTGCTACGCGACGGCAACTCACTAGCCATCTCGCCCGGCGGCGTGTACGAGGCGCAGTTCGGCGACCACTACTACAAGCTCAGCTGGAAGAACCGGATCGGGTTCGCCAAGGTCGCGCAGGAGGCCAAAGTGGTGAGTTCGCGGTGGTAACGTAAGACTGGTGTGTGACCCGCCCACGCATCGTAACGGTGCTACGCGACGGCAACTCACTAGCCATCTCGCCCGGCGGCGTGTACGAGGCGCAGTTCGGCGACCACTACTACAAGCTCAGCTGGAAGAACCGGATCGGGTTCGCCAAGGTCGCGCAGGAGGCTAAAGTGGTGAGTTCGCGGTGGTATCGTAAGACTAGTGGCCCACGCTTCGTTATGGTGGGATTTTGGCCGAGTTGTTTGAGAAACATCGTTTTTTTCCTAAGTTAAAACAATTTGTTGTCAATGTTCTTTATTTACAACTTTAGTAGTTTAGGGTAAGTTAATGGCTAAACAACAAAATAATTGAGATGATGTAGCAGTAATGGTCCCAGCAAGCGCAACCGGATGTTTTTAGTCACCGACAATAACATTAAAATGAATTTAAAGACTTATCCATAAAACTTACTTCCTACTTAGCCCAGTCATATTAGGGCTTTCACCTCGGAATGAAAGATAATAAGCTGCAAATTGGTATGAACCTTTGTTTTGTCATTCTAAATGTTGTCTCAAAAGTCACAATCGTTATCGTGTCCGCGTCTCAAGATATTCAAGGTCAAAGGTCACAAAAATCGGTTTTTCGCGAATATCTGGCTTCCTATCGATTAAATGAGATTTGCATTTATTATAAAAGTTGTAGGCTATAAAATTCCCTACAACTTTTGTTTAAACTTTTTTTTCATACGACCAACCGTTTTGAAGGTAGAGCGCGAAGAGTGCACATCGTACAGTCATATACGGCCTAATGCAAGGTCAAGCGTGAGTTATGGTTATCAGTACGTTATAAAGTCAATTATTTACTTGGAAATTATAATGGAAGGTTTGGAGATGAACATGACAGATAATGAGGATGATGACAATGAATCGAACATTTTTGAGCGACAAGAAGAAGAAGACGACGAAGAAGAAGAAGATAATTAGCTTCCATTTCCAATTTCATTACAATTAAAATCAACAAAGATACTTTTGATATTTGAACTCACATTTTGATAAATGTATATTATGCCGTATTTAATAATAAATAAAAATATGTGTAAAATATATACTCTTACTATCATTTTGACTTAAAATAAAACTAAAATATATAATCCAGAATTAATAATATTTTATACTTAAATAGTTAAATATGAATAATTATATATAAATAATCAAGTTACTTACTTTAATTAAATATAAATAATTAATAGTTAGTACATAAATAATGGGCATTGTTTAATAATTATAATTTCCAAGTAAATAATTGACTTTATAACGTACTGATAACCATAACTCACGCTTGACCTTGCATTAGGCCGTATATGACTGTACGATGTGCACTCTTCGCGCTCTACCTTCAAAACGGTTGGTCGTATGAAAAAAAGTTTAAACAAAAGTTGTAGGGAATTTTATAGCCTACAACTTTTATAATAAATGCAAATCTCATTTAATCGATAGGAAGCCAGATATTCGCGAAAAACCGATTTTTGTGACCTTTGACCTTGAATATCTTGAGACGCGGACACGATAACGATTGTGACTTTTGAGACAACATTTAGAATGACAAAACAAAGGTTCATACCAATTTGCAGCTTATTATCTTTCATTCCGAGGTTGACCCCTTTTTTTACCTAATATGACTGGGCTATAAAAATAAAAAACATTTCTGTAAATGACATGACAAATACCAGACATTTCGGGTCGAAAGCCTCGCGACCGAATAATGTTGTTCCTATAAGTTAAAAAACTTAAACGCCTATGAATATCATAAACGTATTTTAAACCAGAATTTAAAAATACAATATGCTGTGATAGCTTCTGCAACTGATAAACAGAAAACATATTTTTATGTTTGCGAATACGGATAGGTTTGTGTGCTATTTCTTAATTTCGTTACTATATTGGCAAAAGTTCTTTATAAAATAATAGTAATCGCATTTAAATCAAAATAGTCTCAGCAGATATTGCGTCAAACTATAAACCAACAAATTACAAGGACTTCAGACATAGTGCTAAATTACGCGGCCCAAAAACTTGTTATTTTCTAACGTACGACCAAAAAACGCTTTAAAACCATATTATTATACGCGCAATCCGGTAAAAAATAAGTGAGTTGATTAAAAATGAATTTAGTAGAAACTTGTTTATAGCTGTATTATTTAAGTTGCAAAAAGTAGCACTTTTGGAAACATCCTCTCGTTAATAATCGTTTAAACCCTTTGCAATCAAATCTCAATTAAGCGTAGAATAGCGTAATGTAGAGTTGTTGAAATGTTGTTGTGAATAACTTTTTATTTACTTTAACAAAAAGCAATGTTTAAGTGGCTTTAGATGAAAGCTTTTCTATTAAAAATAATTTTGTAAGCATTCTTCGTAGGGTCCAACCAATCACCCATCTGCGTTTTTAATATGTAAGATTATCAAACTTCTGGAAATTACGCTAGTTTGGGGCGTTTTTTATTTACTTCTTTTATTCTGCCGACCGTTTGAAGCAAATAAGCTTTGGATTAATAAAAGTCACTACAATATTAATATTTATATTAGAATTGAAAATTAATTGCGTTGAATACTCCGTCAGAGATCTTAGCGCGGAAAGATACTCATGTCATTTATATTGAAACTAGTGGCCGCCCGCGACTTTGTTTGCGTGGAAGTCGGTTTCCCTTGGGAATTAGAAGTTTTCCCGCGGTAAAAAGTACCATATATGTTATTCTGATATATAACCTATATTACTGTAAAATTTCATCAAAATCCATCCAGTAGTTTTTACGTGAAGAGTAACAAACATCCATACATCCATACTCACAAACTTTCACGTTTATAGTATTAGTAGGGTTTCTCTTCTACTACGCCGTAACTACCTCTTCCACATCCAATAAAACCCTCAATTCCCCACAGCCAATAATCCCAATGTTCACGCAAAACGTCCGCGAAGCTTTCCGCACAGTCGGCTGGTTGCGCGCGCTATGGCTGCGAGTTTACACCACGGCCCGGGTGCCGCTGGCGCCGGTGTACGGCGGGTTCCCGGTCAAACTGATCACGCATTTGGGGAAACCGATCGAGCACGATCCGAGTTTGACACCAGATCAATTGCAGCAGAAGGTAAATATAATAAATCAATCTCCAGACTGACACACCAACTGTGTGGCCCTAAACTAAGCAGAGTTGTACTATAGGTACCACACAATGGACTAGGGTAGAACCTAGTTACACCCAGACACGAGCCAATATCGATTTTTTTCGAAATTGGCCCGACCGGGAATTGAACCCGGAACCTTCCGCTTAGCAGTCCGGTATAATACCGCTTCACCACAGAGGTCGTCATAGTACAAATAAATTTATAAAAAAAGGAAAATAAAGGAAATACGACAACTTAATCCTAAAATTTATTTCCGGGTTAGTAGTAGAATCTAAATAATTTGGTTGGTTGTGACCACAGTTTCTATGGTTGTTTTTAGATGAATGACATTTAATTCTAAAATGTAAGATTTTATGAAGATAATAAAGATGTGGGTGTAAAGTAGAGCCTTGTGGTACGCCAGTGAAAACGACTTTAGTTGTTGCGATACTAACGAACATGTTAATTATTTATAATTAGAAGTGAACCGGACATTTTTAATAAAAACATGTTTACAGTTATTTTTATCATTAATTACAGTTCTGTCATTAATTAAAATTACATGATGTGAGGTTTATTTTTAGAAACTTTCATAAGGTAACAAGCATGCAATAGTTATTATTATTAATGTGATATTGCAGTATGATTTATTATCTCATTCCGTAATAACCTTTAACTCCAGAGACATAAATATTATGTATCGTTTAAGGATCGGATAAGACGATATTACGTGATGAAAACGTGATTTTATAGATTATTAATGATGTGTTATTTTGACCAGTTATGAACATATTAAAATATAAACTTTTGTGACTTCGTTTATTTGACTTAAAAACGTTTTACTCCAGGTTGCAAGTGCGATAGAAGGCTTAATCGAAGAACACCAAAGGGTTCCTGGAAGCATTATGCACGCTCTCATAGAACGTGTTCACGAAATGCCCAAAAACAAAAAGAAACAGAAAAAACCAGAGGAAACAGAAACTCAATCCAACGCCAACAGTTGTAAACAATTGTCAAACGGCAAGTGTCAAAACGGAGATGTCAAAACAGACGAAAGTAACAGTGAGAAAATCAAAGTGTCATAATATACAATCGTAAGTTATTGGATGTAAATGTGTTTACGAATTAGATTTTCGTTCCTTAATAATGGAAGGTTCCGCATTATAGTTGTGTCATATATGGTGTTAACAATATTATTAGGTACATCGACGTTTTGAATTTATTGTCAAAATAATATAAAATGCCCCAGTGACATTAAAAACATATATTTTCTAAATTTTAATATAAAAATGCATTGCTTAATAACATGATTTTAAAAGTACAAAATTGCAACGTAGATTTAATAATTTAATCGTGTACAAATAACCTTTTTAATAAGACGTTATACCTACTGGTAAATGTTTTAAATGCCTACTATTCGATTTTATTCAAAAATACATTTGGTAAATGTAAGCTGTGACCACTATATACGCACTGAAGTTTTTTTTAAAACATATCACTGTTATGGGAATATTAATTTTATAAGAAAATATTACTTACAAATTAGAACTCTATATAAAATAATTATGTAAGTATTTATCCAAACTTACCTTTTTTTACTGTGACAACTTTTGTACAATATCACAATGAACTCTTAGGCTTAAAAATATTGATACCATTTTAATAATAAATGAATGTGTAAAAAGGGTTTTATTTAAGTTTTGTGATTAGACAAAGTCTGAAGCTGATTATTCCAAAATAGCTTTAGTTTATGTATTTTTAGTATCCGCGTGATTGTATTTCGGCATTTAAAATTTTCTTGCATTTTGTAAATTAAAAAAATATTGCCAAGTTTGACATTTAATATTATTTTATTAATTTATCACAAAAAAAATATTTTTTAGATTATTTACTTTAAAATTTATTTGTTAAACAAACAAACCCGTAAAATTAGTTTTTTTACTTAGTCATAAGTGAGTTGGTATCTTATTCAAGTTATTATATCTGCATTCCGTAATTTGGTTTTCGAATGTAATTTTTATAAGTTTTTTTTTACTCTGTGTAGCTAAATGTGAATATAGTTTTAAATAGTGTATATTTGTGTGTAGTTGTCAACAAAAATATCTTATAATAACTGATTTTAAATCCTCGTTAAATATTAAAAAATAATAGTATTATCACAAAAACTTTAAATCTGCACAGAGAAACATATTTTGACATAAATTGCATATTTTTTGTGATAATACCGTTAATATAATTAATTTCATTTATTTGTATAGAGATGTTTAGCAAAGCTTTACAATATATTAAGTGCCACAATAGATACCAAAACTGTGTATTTGTATTGAATACTTAATCAGATACTTATTATAGTATAATGATATTTTTACACAATGACTTTTATTTCTTACTTTCTTATTTTCCAAATAATGCACCCATATAAATAAACAATTTATAAACCGTTCATTAAAAATATTCAGATAATTAATTAATTTTATTAACTGCTAAACCGTTAATATTCATATTAAATATCCGTTACCTAAAAAAAAGGCTTTAAAAATAAAAGATGGTAAATTTAGTTCACTTTTTATTTGAATGAAACAAAATTAAAACTTATAATATATTTACATAATAAAATTGTATAAAGTCTATATTTCTTACACATTTTATATTAATTAGACAATGAGGAAGATTTTTTTGTTATATTCGTGTACATCTGTTATTAGAATGAATCACAAAATTATTAATTTCAGTACTGGTAAGTATTACATTGTAATTTTCTTAAAGCAAAAGCTATAAATTGGTATTTTTATAATAATAACGTTCACAAAAACATGTTCAAAAACAACTATAGTTAAATTTTGACATACATATAGTACTCATGTCAAAATGTAACTTTGTAGTGTTTTTATTGTAAGAAATTATGCCAAAAATTCTTAGTTCCTCCTTGCGAAATACAGTATCACCCGAGCTTGATTGTAAATATAAAAGCCGCTTCAATTAATTAAGCTTGGCAAACAAAAATAGTTGTTTATACCAGTCCCTGATTCTTATGACAGTCTTCATTAATGATTGAGTCATTTTATGCAAGATATGACATTAACAATCTCAATAATCTACTAACACCTTGTTAAATCTGTTATTGTGCTAACTTTTATATTTGTTTTCGTGTCTAAATAAACTACCATTGAAAGCTGTTGAATTGAAATCTGAAGTCACAAAACAAATAATTTCCAAGGTTCTAACTATAGAAAATAAATATTGAGACCGGCCCGTTATCCGAAAATTGGTCAAAGCTTCTTTCATGAACTACCCCATCTGTATTTTACTACGATACGTAACGGCTCCCGCACACGGGCCACGGGCCACATATGGATTCGCCGCACACGGTTGGCGCCGGTGGCGGCCACACCTGGCTTAATAAAATGTATGAAAATTACAGGAAATACGCCAGTGGCGGCGTTTTGTGGTTATGGCCCGTGGCCCGTGTGCTCCTAGAAATCTAGTTACATTACTATGTGTTTTATAAGAACTCGCCGAAGTTGTTGACATCCTCGAACTGCTGCGCCGGCGCCGGCGGCCGCGGCGCGCCCCCGGGCCGGTACTGCGGCTGCTGTGGGCATCCACGACTTGTACGATACGTAACGATCATCACATAGTATAACTCCAAGTCGCTTATTCTGACTGTTTGTATGTTAGTCCGCTAACTCCTTAACCGCTACACGGAGTTTAATGCGGGTTTTTATGTCTTTAAGGATATATTTTACCATTTAAATTTGTAAATAAAGAACATTTAGAAAAAGCCGTTTTAAGTTATCTAAATAACAATGTGTCGGGAACAAGTCGGCCAAATTACAACATTGCGAAGCGTGCGGGCGGGTCACTGGTAACTCTTATATAGTAGCTAGTGACTCGCCCATGCTTCGCAATGGTATAAAGCGCGACTTGTTCTCGGCACTTTGAATTTTAGCTGAATTGAAATAACTTTCTCTGAGTGTTATTTGCTTACAAATTTAAAAGAAAAAATTACCTTTAAGATAGCGAATACCGTATTGAAATCAGTTACGTGCTTTAGCAGGAGTTAGCGGACAAACAGACACAATTCGCGACTTTGATTTATACTATGTAATGATAATGATGAGAGACCGGACGCAAATGCGTGTTTGCAGTTTAATTAAATGTATCAATGATGCCGATTCCGAGGTATAGCTCTCTGAACTTAGCTAAAAATGTTGCTATCACTTACGCAGCAAAGTATGAAATGTTGTCACTTTAGTCCGGACTACCACTTCAGTGGGAGGGATTGGTATCTGTCTTCTACTGAAACTAAGTATGCGAAAGTGACAGCAAATTTTAAGTTTGGTTTAGAGGGGTTTACGAATCGGGGTCAATGTAAGCGTAACCACACGCACACAAGACTTAACTATAAAAATCCTTAAATATAATTGGAACCTCATTGTAGAGTTTTGTTAAATACTAAAAAAAAAACAGCAGAAACACATTTGCGGCTGGCTCGTCAGTGATATAAAAGTAAAACACCGTTCATTAAAATCCATATCAATGCCGTCACATAATCAATCGATTGTTGGGCTCTAAAATAACAAAGTTCCCGATTGCTAAAAATCGCTTACTTTACATAAAGGTAAAGTTTGAAGGATACAAGAGAAGTTAGCGGTTGAAAATTTGCAATCGATGTTGTCATAAATCAAGTAAACCATCCCTGTCAATTAATAATCACATAAAACATTTTTACTTTGTCGCAGTTAAGAACGTCAAGTTGAAACCCAGCGATTACCCGGCCAAATTGAAATACTACTTAAAAAATCAGTAACGGTTTTGGTTTTTTTTTGAATGCCAATAATTAAAGTGCATGCACTGGGTTATTTCTGATATTGTTTTGGTAGTTTCTAGGCCTTAGCCTTTAGCCGGATTTCTACTGACGTTCTACAATGAGACATAGAACCAAAAAATTGATATGTTCAGGGAAAGATCTATTTTTTGGTTTTATGACTTGAACAATTTAGCCATAAGGTAAGTGCTATAACTTGCTGTTAGACTAGACTGTAATCTGAGTTAGTTATAAAAAAACAGTATGTTGGATGAATATTAATTAAAAGGGTTGTTGTGAAGAATTGTCATGCAGTTAACTTGAGATTGATGAAGCATGCAAGCATTGGATCAGGCAAGAATAAGCAAGTCAAACACAAATGAGCTATGGTGTTGTCATTTACAAAATTAATTGATTCTCAACTGTTATTAGAAATATTAAATATGATACAAATATTTCGATTTTGACAAACCGACTGTCAAAATGAATGTCATTTTTACCATGACCAAGAAAACCGTGTCATATTTTACTATACAAACAACCGGTTTCTTTTGTCTAATTTAGCTCTTTTTAAACCTGAAAACCACACGTTCCCAAAGAATAATCAACCCTCCAAACTCAATCTAATCTGTCAAAACGCCATCACAAAATGTCAACACCACACCTCGTAACGTAAAGTAAGTGAGTCAAGCATTACTTGCGGTGTGTTCACATTGGCCGCGCGCCGCGGGGAATCTGCTGTTGCTACAGAAATAGAGAAGATGAGGTGGCGTGCCGGGACTTATACGAAACCAATATTCTACTAACCCTTGACGCCTTGTTGTTTGTGTAACTATGGTAACTATTTTCCATGTTTTTGCGTCGCAACAAACTATGGTAGATAGCTGTTGATATGGAAATGACAGAAACACGTCTCAAAAAACAAAACTAGCAGTTTCCAGTACCAAGGTTTTGCCTATAGTAGAATATTGGTTTCGGCCGTTAGGCAGTCAACTAGTGGTGGACGCAAGTTAAATTTATAACCATTTGTAATAGGTAGAACTAATGATTTGGCTATACGAAATGTAAGAAACCAATGATTGTAAACTGTAGATGGGTTTTATACTGATAAATGTAAAGTAACATTAATAGCCCAAATGTAAGTAATTGTAGAGGCATATTGACAGCTAATGGTTTTTAAAGTAAGTATCACTTTTTGGATATAACACGTTTTTGTCCAATATTAAAATTCACAAATACATTAATTTCAAAACACTTAAAACAAGTGAACTGGGCATCGTTTTAGTTTATTAATAAAAGTGAGTTTCATTTATTTTAGAAATTAAATAATCGTATTTTTAATTAAAATTTAATTTGCGTTCACTATGAAGATAAATGAAGAAATGAGATGATTGTATAAATAATATCGATTGAAAAGAACTAAGTATTTTAAAATTTAATAAAAGACATTAGAAAATAATTTATAATATCAATCGACAGAATTTATTACAATTTAAAAGTGTATTAAACAAGGGAAGTAGAATGCAATGAAATGAGAAAACAGTACATATTAAAAGAAAAAGTTATTGGAAAAATTAAGCATTGAGCATGAAACTAAATGGAACTATTAAAAGTAATAAGTTCGTAATCTTTTATAGAAAGAAGTAAGTTTTTAAAATTGTTAACTTTATCGGCTGTACTGAGTAAAATACTTATTTAAAATATTTTAGTAAAGTTTGGTCTGAATAAAATACTGTCATTTAACTGTTTTATATAATTAAAGGAATTTAAATAATCATTTGCAAAGACTTACTGTGCCCTCTTTTTGGCTCAATAGATTCAACTATATATATTTCATTTGACAAAAAAATCCTTATCTTCTGCTATTATTTATATTTTCACTTCAAAGCTTAATTCAAAACCAACTATATTACAATACGAATATTCCGATGTTTCAATCGATATTCATTCGCAATTGTTGGTCTCCTATTTTTATTTTTACTGTCCCTTACATTCTATTCCTTGTAAATAACAACCCTATTGAAAGCCAATTTTTTCGGTCTTTTGAATTACATCTCCTACTTTTACTGTCCCCCATTATTTTTTCATAACATAGGGCTACTTTCCCCCCTCTACATTAACCTATTACAAAAGTAGTTACAAAAACACTATTCCTTGTAAATAGCAACCCTATTGAAACCCCATTTTTTTTGGTCTTTTGAATTTTATCTCCTACTGTTCCCTATTATGTTTTTACAACATAGGGCTACTTCCCCCCCCTACATCAACCGCCCCCCCCCTCTGACCTGCGGCAGCAGATGCTTCAGCCCCGGGTTGGACGGCAAAGACCCGTCGATCCAGTCGACATTTTGTAGTTTTATCGTCCCAAATTTTGTTTTGTCCCCGTTACTCCATTTCCTATTTTTCGAACCCCTTTCTTTGCCCCTAATTTATTTTTACTGTCCCCAATTTTCTGTTTTTTGTCCCCGTCATTTCATTTCCTATTTTCCGTACCCCTTTTTTTGCCCCTAATTTACTTTAACTGTCCCCAATTTTTTCTCTTTTTTTGTCTCCGATATTTCGTCTCTATTTTGTACCCCTTTTTCGTCCCCCTACTATTTTCTCCCCCCCCCTACGTCAACCCCCCCCCTCTGACCTGCTGCAGCAAATGCTTCAGCCCCGGGTTGGACGGCATGATGGGCCGCATGAGCCGCGCGGGGTGCGGGGGCGGGAGGGAACCCCGCATCAGTTGTTGTTGGAGCTGGTGCTTACGCTGTTCCTGTAAATAAAAGTTAAGAAACAGAATAGATGAGTAGTACTTCATTATCATTGTCATTACATAGTATAAATTCAAGTCGCTAATTCTGTCTGTTTGTATGTTTGGCCGCTAACTCCTCCTAAACCAGTTGAGGGATTTTAATGCGGTTTTCACCATCCTTTAGGTATTTTTTTCATTTAAATTTTTAAATAAAGAACAATCAGAAAAGTTCTTTTAGTTAGCCAAAAATCAATGTTACGTGAGCAAGTCGGCCAAAATTACACTATTGCGAAGCGTGGGCGGGTCGCTTGTAATAATATAATGCCGCTTACATCTTGGATTTACGCACTACTTACAATGCCGACAGGGGAAAATAAAAAAATGTTGTAAAAACTAAAACCTGAGACAAATAAATGCATTTAGCTTATAAATAGCTTCACCTATCCACTACCTCTATATTCGTTTTGCTAGGCACCATCCAAACGCCCTTGAATACGCGCAAATGACAAATTGCATTTGGATACCCGTAAAACGATATTTTGTATAAAAATATTAACTTTTCACCTTTCCGGTATAAAATAGTTATATATTTTCCATTATATTCCAGTTTCAAAGTCTATCTCTATATCAAGTTTCATCCAAATCCGTTCACTAGTTTTTTGCTTTACAGTTTTACAAGCACACCCACAAACTATCACCTTCATAATATTATTTATACCATCATTATATCATGTGATAAATATGCCTTAACAGCACTTATTTATCTAGTATCAGAGTTTTGGAAACCGCCATTAACCACTATAGTAAAACACATAAGGTTCATTTTTATAACTTCGAATTGTGTCAAAACCTACCTCCACAACATATTATTCGTATTTAAAATAAGGTTTATTACAACAAATTCTGTCAAAACCTACCTCCAACATATTATACGTATTTAAAATAAGGTTTATTACTACAAATTCTGTCAAAACCTATCTCCAACTTATTATACGTATCTAACATAAGATTTATTACTACGAATTCTGTCAAAACCTACCTCCAACTGCTTATAGTGTTGTTCCTGTTGCTGAGCCGCCTGCAGATGCCCCATTATATCCATCTGCGACTTGAATTGAGCTTCTTGTTGATGAGCGGCTTCCAATGTCTGTTGTAAATGTTGTATCTTCTCCAAGTTGTGTTGTCGTGCGGCTTCTAAACCGTCTAGTTGGTTGACGTTTCTGGGACCTTTCCCGCCAACGGATTGTTGGGCCATGCTGGATTGCATCATCATGTTTGGCTGGGAAATGTCAGGGATTTAATGATATTGTTATAAGGAAATTGTATACTTAAGAATGCAGTTTATTTTCAGGACAATATTTCCTTTCTAGTTCGCGATCGAAAAATATTAACAGTAGGTAAGTTAATACGACTCTAAGAAAAAAAACAGAAATTTTGGATTATTGTAATTTATCTCAGTAAATCTAAAATTACACACTAATTTAATATTGAGACTTTGCTTGTCAAGAACACGAAACTAAAGATTTTAGTCTGGAGATTTGTTTCAAATTGTATTCAACAAATTACTAATCAATCACCAATAATTATTGCAAAAATTTGTTATTACCTGCACCAAACATAAATCTAACCCAGTTTCTTTTTTTAATTTTATTTTTACTCACTTGATTTTGCATCATATTTCCTTGATTGCCAGGCATCATTCCAGGAGACATATTAGACTGTTGCATTCCTTGCTGAGCCATACCTTGCTGGCTCATGCCGGGTTGAGCCATACCAGGTTGAGCCATGCCTTGCTGGCTCATGCCAGGTTGGGACATTCCCTGCTGGCTCATGCCGGGTTGGGACATTCCCTGCTGGCTCATTCCTGGTTGAGCCATGCCTTGTTGGCTCATGCCGGGTTGAGACATCCCTGGCTGGGGCATACCTTGAGTTGACATGCCTGGTTGACCTTTTTAAATAATAAAGATAACTAGTTTGTATATAAAATATTTTTGTGTACGAAAAAAAAAAACTTTTCCTGTGTGATAGTGTTCACAGCTACAGTCCGGTCACCGGAGAATGCGTTTCTGACACATTGTGTTTGAAATGACGAGGTAACTTTGAAAGGCCGTCTGTCTACTAAATAAACGAAAAAAGAAGTCGTCTATTTTAGCCCTACAAACAAATATTAACCAATAAAATGATATTAATTCACACTGATTTTAACTGAGGGCTTACTGTAAGAGTAATAATTACTGATAAAATATATATTTTCAAAAATATAAACAGCACTACTTCTAAACAGTACAAGGTTATGTACTTATGATATTTTTGTAGAGAGGTGCTAAAAATATCAGTCAATTTTAAAGTTATCAATCAATTGCTAATAAAAAAGCAGAATTAGTAGCAATATAAAAACATGATATCGACTTAAATATGGACATGCTTTAAGCAGAATTATTGCGGTTAGTGAAAGAAAATAAATCGGCGAATGTTCGATATGAAATAGATGAATTGGCTCTGCAGTACGGTCATCGGGTGCTGAGACTTATACCATATCATTAGCCAATACAATGCTATTGAGTTTCGTTTGTTAAAAGGCAGCAGTTGGATTTTCTTGCTAGTGCTTTTCCACCTTGGGCTTAGCTTCAAAATTAACGTTATACAAGTATCTTTAATCTAATTATTTACGTACCTACCATAAAATAATATGGTTTCGATTTTGTTTTTTTTTTATTTCACCTAGAAATTTTAACTCGTAACAACATGAAACTATTTTTATATTATAAATAAAATATAAATAAGATAAACAAGTTTTTTTTCTAATGTTGATTGAAAATTTATTTAACAAAGTTGTTTTTTACCCCAACACTAATGGCATGTGTCACAAACGCATTTTCTAGGTGGCCAGACTGTAGTGCAAAATCTATAGAAGTACTCTCTGCACACAATATTTGGAAAACGACTCCAAATTTTCGTCTTTTCGAGAAACACTTTTTCATTTGATTTCTTTTCCTTATATTAATTTATTTTTCCGACGTTTCTGATTTTTACAAATGCCGTGGTCAGAGGGGACTTTAATCATCAAGTCATTGAAAAAATATTTACATTTTTTAATATAAATGAAGACATGAGTGGATGAAGGTGATAATATTAAATAATATCGCAAAGGTTTTATTATCAACGTACCCTCAATTTAAGATCATTCACACACTACTTTACATTCAAATTTAAAGCATAACTAGTCATTTAAGCGACTTACAAAAGAAAATTGTAGTATAACTTTAACTTCAATTTACTCAAAATCTAAAAAATAGCACTTATCACCTTTATCCACTCATGTCTTCAAATATCCTTGAACTTTTAACTCTAAACTCATGAAACACACTAAAAGTCAGACATAACATAATTAAGCTTTATTTATTATTATAAATAATAGTTACCGGACATAGACGGGTTAGTCATCGGGCCGGCGCCCGCAGCCGGAGGCAGTTGCTTGTTCAGTGTCTTTTGTTGTTGGATTACCTGATAATGTCGTGTTTGCCAGAATGTTATTTTGACAGTTTTTTGTCAAAATTAAAATAAGCAACAAAATAAGTATTTTATTTTAAGCTAGTATTTCTTTTTATTTTTCAAAACGGATGTATTTTTTCTCACCCATTAAGCCTTTATCAAAAAGTCTCTTTGAAGGAAAAGTACCTTAGTGTTTTTATATTATTTTTAATCAAAAAACAATCACAAAAGCTTAAAATTATTGTTTATTATCTTACCTTCCGTAATCTATCGACAAATGTGGCTTGATTATTTGGTATGAATCCTAAATAAGCCTTTTTGTCTGGAGTATATAGAAGAATGAGTACTTTTATATCGCATTGTGGTGGGGCTTGCATCGGTGAGAAATGTACGCAGCCAGCCTA
The DNA here is from genome assembly GCA_916618145.1 of Emmelina monodactyla. Taxonomy (NCBI): domain Eukaryota; kingdom Metazoa; phylum Arthropoda; class Insecta; order Lepidoptera; family Pterophoridae; genus Emmelina; species Emmelina monodactyla. Next base: position 3,183,614 of record OU745323.1, on the reverse strand, counting down.
TAAAGAAAACACGTATTCATACACAAATGCGATATACTGTTTCATTTGCTTGGAAATAAAATAAGCTTTATATTGTAACTAATTTAAGATAAAGTAGCTTTCTAATGGCGAAAAAATGTTCATAAACGGTTAAGTAGTTTCAGAGATTACGCCTAACATTTACCTTTAAATACATCGTCGATAAAAATAAATAAGAAATCGGATTACACATTCAGTAAAAAGTACAGTACAGCCTTATTCAACTTTAAAATACCGAATGCTAATTTTATAAACTTAAGAATTCTTTTAAAGAACATCCAAAGATATCAACTTTCATGATATTTCATGGTTAAGTAAAATCACGATCGAGTGTGCCTTTAAACAAATATATTAGAATCATTATCATCTGTTAAAAAACTCGAACACACCAGACACACATAATCTTGCATATAAAAAACTTATAACTATTTAAAGTACTTACATATCCATTGACCATAACTTTGGTCAAAGCATCCATCGCTTCATTCTGATGCAAGTGAAATAGCACTGACTTGCTATCCTTCAAATATTGTCCTCCTATATTACTGATTAGTTGTTTTGGCATCAATTGCATTAGTAATTTATTTGGCCATGTATCCACTTTTAGTTCAGGCTCTATATCTTTTGTGTTAGCTGATACCTGAGAAAATAAACATGGGTAATATTTGTGTGTATAAAAGTTGTAAAGATATTACAGATAGTTTGAGTAAAGAATTTTGACATGTGTCTGATGCAAAATGTCAAAACTAGAGTCACATGTTGGAAGTGTGTCATTTTAAGTGAATTATGTAAAATTACTTTCTAGATAATATGCTAATTTGGTAACAATTGTCAATATACAATGAAGTAATTGTAACGGTCACTTTATTAGATCGCAAAGAAACGTTGGAAGTGAAAACAAAGTTGGAAGTGAGTCATAATATAAAAACATATTGCAACAACTTTAATTACCTTTGTACCATACATTTTATTATTTAGCCCAGGCTAAATTCCCCGATGAATGACTAACCTGGCACGGCAGATGCTTGGTGATCTTGGTCTGGTCTCCCGGCGCCTTGCCTTTCTCCATCCACTCCAACACACCAGACCAGATGTAATTCCTGGCTGTTGGTGCGGCCGAAGAAGATGGCGTGACCATACCTGGTAGACGCTGGATACTTGCCTGATTGGATTTTTTATTGTATTTTGATAAGTGTTATTTCGTCATCATTATCATTGCATAGTATAAATCCAAGTCGCTAATTCTGTCTCTTTGTATGTTTGTCCGCTAACTCCTCCTAAACAACGTAACTGATTAAAATGCGAAATTTATTCATTTAAATTTGTAAATAAAGAACATTCAGCAGAAGTTATTTTATTCAACGTATCGTGAAAAGTTACACCATTGCGATGGGTGGGCGGGTCACTAGTTTTTAATTAGAACTTTGTATGTTATGTTATTTAGCGCAACTTGTTCTTGACACGTAGAATTTTACCTACGTTAAAATTACTTTTTCTCAATGTTCTTTATTTACAAATTTAAGTGAATAAATTCTATAAAAAATGACGAAATTCTAATTTAAAATACTTTATGTAGTTTAGGAGGAGAAAGCGGACAAACATACAAACAGACAGAACTAGCGTCTTGGATTTATACTATGTAATAAAATAATGATGATGACTAGTGACCCACTATTCAAAACTGCATCAGATTAGTTCATGAACAGTTAGTGGCAACCGCGAAAAACGTAAAAACAGACACGAATAGCAACTTTGCTTTATATAACGTAATAATAAAATAAATCTATGGTTTACTTAATTCGGAGTTAATCTTATGTTGAGTCTTATTTTAGGAAAAAAAAGAAAATATTCAATTTGCATTTGCCTTTTTTCAAAATCATTTTTTGCCCTTATCATGTGTTTTAGCCTGGTCTAAAAACCAGGCATTGAGTGGATTACGGCCTATTGCCTCATACTTTTGGAGTAGACTGTTATTATTATGTCAATACTCCAATAAAGTAAGCTGACCTACCAAAACTTTACTACAACCAAACCCGACTTAAATGTTGCTGAATACCTTAAATTCTCAATTCAGAAACCATTGTTGATTCAACTATTAAAACTTACCTGTCAAAATATTATTTTAACACACCTGTCAAAATACTATCACAACTTACCTGTCAAAATACTACTATAAATTACCTGTCAAAACATAACATTAACTTACCTGTCAAAATATGGCTATAACTTACCTGTCAAGTTATATGGCTACAACTTACCTGTCCCGGGTGCGAGGGCGGCGGGTAGCTCGGCTGCGTCAGCTGTGTCAGCAGCGCCGAGTTGTTGTATATGGGCTGTCGCGGCCACGCGGGGCGGGGCGGGGGCGCGCGGGGGGGGCGCCGGCGCCGGCAGCCGGCCCAGCGGCGCCACGCGGCCCGGGCTGGGTTTTTATACACACGCGGTTTTTTATGATATAGGGAGCAAACGAGCATGCGGGTCACCTGATGGTAAGTGATCACCGCCGCCCGTGACTCCCCGCAACACTGTGGGTGTTGGGGGTGTGTTGCTGAGCCTTTGAGAAAATTGGGCACCGGATACCGCACTCACCGAACGAAACGCAGGAACATCGTCCCTACTTCACGTCGGTTTTCTGTGCGACGGAGGTATTGCACGGGTCGAGTCAGCCCAGTAATCGCTGCAGACAGTATACAAGTATACGCGTTGCAGTATACAAGTCGCGTCGTTATAGTAGTTAATACTGCGTCAACTGTGTTAGCAGCGCCTAGTTGTTGTATACATATAGGTTGTCGCGGCCACGCGGCCCAGGCTGGGTGCCGATACAACTCATGTCGTTATTAGACTTAGTAACGATGCAAGTTACCGCGTCGTGGAATACAGTCATGTCGTTACTGGAGTGATTACAAGTTATGTCGAAACAGGAGTGAATATCAATACAAGTTATGTCGTTATAGGAGTGAATACCGATACAAGTCATGTCGTTATAGGAGTGAATACTGATACAAGTTATGTCGTTATAGGAGTGAACACCGATACAAGTTATGTCGTTATGGAAATGAATTACATTACATATCAGACGTTGGATAATACTATTAGATATTGCTTCTTGTTGAATAGCATTATTCTACAGTTTTCAAATATTCTTAAATTAAGACATCATTTGGTTCCCTATCTTAAATATTACAATTAAGTGGCATCACCATATTATTTTTGCAACGACTTATTAAATCAATATATAATAAACAACATACTTGTACACGTCAGTCTGTATATCCGGCACGGGCGGCGGCGCGGGGCTCGGCGGTCGCTCCTTTAGCGTGTACCCGCGGAGTAGCACTAGGTGGCGTGAGTCCTGCAATCATTTACCTTTGTAGAGAAACACCTGGAGCTTCATAGAACAGAACACAGAATCGAAGGAAAACCGTCCAAAGCTTTAGTTCGCCCCACACCGAAAACTAAGCAGTAGGTAGTTAGTGGAGAAGAGAATAGGTCTGATTCTAAACTACTGTAATAAATGAAATAAATATTTAATTATTTATAGAATATTTTCTAATTAAATTCAATTTATTTGTTAAACGCTAACCCCTACCAGGGAATATAAGTAGGACGACACAACAAAAAATATCACCCGCAAAAACCATCATAACTACCTTTTTTTTTTATCGATGTTCCTACTGTTACGCCATAGTGCCGGGGCTGCGGGATAGCGTAAGCCTTCGCACAAATCAGCCCCGGCGGCGTGGGCCCGCGTCAATCACGCGGGGCCCCCTCTCTTTTGACGGGGAAGTAAGAACCATCATAACTACCTTAGCTCTGTAGTTAACCGGTGGTCTGTGGTCCGCCGCCGCGTCATAAAGCGGCAAAAGCGCGGGTAGGCGTCGGGCGCTAGCGACGGACAAGTTTACGCCGCGCTCGCCCAGCGCTCGCGCCACTTGCTCCACGGGCGCTACGCCACCTGGCGTTATACCATTGTATATGTAAACGCACTTTAAACCGAATTAGGTTAGGGTCATACACCCTTATTCATAAACACACCTTTGATTGAATATGTTTTGTTTCAAAAGAGATAGACAACAAACATTACTTATATTATAAATGTGTTTTTTGTAGGTACGCTATGTACGTTTGAGTTTGGCAATCTTACACACAAAACTGCTGAAAGGATTTGGATGAAACACTACTTAAAACAAATTACAATGGTTATTATACTTTTTCTTCACCCTTCTCACATGGACCATGACCATGAATTGGTGAAGTATTCTCACATGGACCATGACAGAAGTGTCATATTTTATTATTGACTCATGGTTAAGATGGTTAATAAAATAGCAGAGATATGCCAAAATAAAAAATATTATTACCTGGTGGTGCTAATCCCCCTCCATACGCAGCAAATGGTGGGGAACAGCACAATAATAGCACATGCATGGGCAAGTCTGTTCGTCCGAAGTCATCAAAACATGTCATAACTGTTGTTAGGGCTTCGGCGATGCATGCTCGACTCTCACTTTGTCCTCCTATGAATCTGAGGATGAAAGATAAATAATTTTTATGTGCCTTAAGTACACATGTTAAGATATAGTTTGTACATAGTAAAAATGTAGGGTTTCAAAACAATGTTCATTGACTGTGAATGTGAATGACTGAGTTTATTTATTTATTGAAAAAGCTGTTTAATTGAATCAACATCAGAATTTCAATTAATATTTAACCATAGAGAAGAGTAGGAATTGTAAAGTAAGTGATATATTTAATAGCGGTTTAGTTGAAGTCAATAAGTCTTTTCTTTAATTACTGTTTAAAGGCAGAAGCACCTAAAGTCCATTCGAATTAAGAAAATAGTGACAACTTCAGGATAAGGGTGTATTCACAGTGGAGTAAAAGTACAAAAGAAAAATAATAATTTTATAAACAGTATTTTTGGACACTTGCTGTTTCTATGACTATGCTCTCCACAGTTGCATTTAAATCACACAATTTAAAGTACTTATAAACATTGTAAATTATGCGTCTCTCTCCACTATGGATTATTAATCCACTTTTATTCTTTGGAATTGGTGAAGTATTCATTTTCAAAATTGATTGTTGGATGTGTCACTCAAAATACAGAAAAGTTTTGTTCGAAGGTCAGACTTCAACTGGTCACTGTGAACTCGACTTTTTAATTTCTAGGATTTTAATTGGCTAAGGGGGCGTGGCCAGGCCGGCTGACAACGATGACTCACTATTTTCTTAATGCGAATGGACTATAGATTTATTAAAATATAAAAGGAGGAATCACCTTTTGATTAAATTACTTATTATGATGCACTGACATAAATAACAACTTTAAAACAGTTTTCCTTTTTAGATACCTTTTAAATAGAAATTGTATAAATACATATTTCAGGATTGGTGTTTTAACCAAACAAAAACAACTGAGTTCTAAATCACTAGCTACAATTTCAATTATCTTTATCCACTTTGTCTTGGCATGGCATCATTGTCCTAATTTGAAGTTATAGTAAACCTACTCAATTTTGTCTATTGCTTCAAGCACTTCTTGCGGGCTTGAGAAAGGCCCTTGGGCTGCAACTGGTAGTCCTGGGTATGCGTCAACGGTTGAATACGTCACTAAAGCATAAATTGATCCACTGCCAGCACCCTCTTCTAAGGCCCCACCATGAAAATATCTGAAACCATTCGAAAAAATATACAACAATAGATAATGGTATGTTGGGGTTTGTATATAAACAAAATATTAATAGATAATAACTAAGTTATAATAATAATTGGGTTAAAATAATAAATGATTATTTAATAAAATACTAATTTGCTACTTACTCTAATGTAGGTATAATGTAGTTTGTTTTCAGTTCCTGTATGTAAGCCCCATTGACTGCCGTTGATTCGATAGCAAATATTACTTCAGCTTGCACTGGTGTTTCCGGTGCGTTGACCACCATCGCGTTTTGATTTATTTTTGTAGTTTTATCATAAGTTTCGTATACAAGCACCTAACTTACCACCACAAGCCAGCCAACAACAAACAGCAAGCAATTTATGACATTGCGTTGACAGAACTTGAAAGTTCAGTCAAAATGACAGTAACATTTATCCATTCATTCTTATTAGGGTTGTCCCAAATTCCCGATGTATTCATAGACACACAACGTTCTAGGAATAAAGTCTATCATTTATTGATCGATCAACAATTTATAATCTATATTGTTTATGAACAATCCCCCCTGCACACCGCGATTGACCCCCTCGCTCGCCGTCAACCAACCATCCATCTGCCCTTTCGTGACGTTTTGCGAAACGTCCTCGTTTGCGGTGTAAATTTTTCTGATTTACTTCTTGATAATAGGGCATGGTTGGTAAAGTTTTACGCGTGATAAACCGTGATTTAAAATCTATAGTTATCATAAAGTTTTCTTGTGCCAAGTGCCAGTAAACTATCAAGATTCCGCCGACAATTCAAAGCCTACCCAGTGGGTGGCTTAATTTGGTAAGTTTCTCCTTATTTTTGCACGTTGTTCTTACATAACAACAATAATATACATGTAGTGCATCTTTTTTCTGCTGTGGCTTGACTAAATCCCCACTTATCATCTTTAACGGCAGGACCAACGTTTAAGGTCACTAGTTTTCCTTCTTACATATTTCACGTTCAGTTTTGGTTAGCTAGCATAATATTGTGATTCTTCAGTCTTAAGTTCAACGCGTGTCGAAACACATAAAGAGAATAGCATTGTTAATTAAACCATGTGACCAACGTCAGCGTCGTCATCTCGAACTTACCGTGCCATTGGTCTGTATTTCATTGCGTAAAATGACTGACTAAAATATTTCTTCATATCAACATCGTACGGCAAAAAACAGATATTGACCAATTACATGGATAGGTTCTAAAATAATTTCATTTGGTTGGGTTGAAAGTTTTATTCCGCTGTCAATTTATACATGATGTTTTAGCAAATAATTAAAATGACAAAGCGTGTTTTATGATTTATATATTGCCTGTTAAATTAAATTAATGCTTTATGTTTTAAGTTTTTGTTCAATCACGCTTTCTCATTTTATTTTAGATACTGTGAATAAAATGGAAAAGAAGAGGGATAATTTCTTTTTGCAACAAAAGAAAGAAAAGAACTATAAAATTTCTGAAGAAAATGCCCAAAACAAACAAAAAAGGCAAGAAAATTTTGATCAAACTAGAAATGGGGTTCCCAAAGAAAAAAACAATGGGGAGTCAAAGAAACCCTTTGACAAAAAAGCTTACCGACTGAAAAAGTATAGCAAAAAATATAAGCTTGAAAAATGGGAAGAACAGCGGAAGAAGCGTCTAACCCATCAGTATCAAAAAGAATTAAAAAATGATCCTGTTTTTGGGTCTTATAAACCAAAATCGTTTGATGATGATACCATAGACTCTAATGAGAGTGTAGGAAGATTTGTGCGTCACCCTGACTTGATTGAGGAGCAGCCACCTGAAACGCAATCTAAAAATAAGAAAGATCCATTTGGTAAAGCTAAGGAAGAATTCAAAAAAGTGAAGCAGAGCAAATTAGAAAAGCAGCAACAAATGGAAAAAGCAAAAGAAGAGAGAATGAAGAAGCTAGAAGAGTATAAAAGGAAAAAACAAGAGAGGTTCAAGAAACTGAGCAAGAAAACAAAGAAGGGTCAACCAGTCATGACTGGCAGGTTAGAGATGCTCTTGGAAAAGCTTCAAAACTCAAAATAATAAATTCTTTTTCATTGTGAGGAAGTGAGATGGTGAAGTGGATGAATTCATGTTTTAATATGTATGTCAGAACTGTTAACCTTTTGCTTAAATAAAATAAAGAAATCTGGCTTCTGTTTATTATTTTAAAATTGAACATAGAATTTAATAGCTTATAATTGCAGTTGTTAAGTAACAAAGTTCAACTAACTTAAAGAACATACAACAAAGGAGATTATGACTCGATTAACAGGCAAATTAATAATATTGATTGGACTCAAGAAATAGGATCAAGGTCCCTTGAGGAAGCAGTTAGCTATTTTTATACGACAATCGACAATCTTCAAACTGCTTATATTCCCTGTAAAAGTATCCAACCTCAAACATACCCCAAGTGGTTCTCCCAAGCTCTCAAGAAGGTTCTCATTGAAAAATTCAAATATCTATCTAAATATAAAACCTATGGCAATCGATGCGATTACGAAACCTTTAAACTTCTTCGAGATAGGGCAAAGTCTTTAGAAAAAATCTGTTACACAAACTACATGTCTGAACTCGAGAAAAATATAGAAAAAAATCCCAAACAGTTCTGGTCCTTTATAAAGAGTCGCCAAAAGTCAAGTGGTTACCCAAATACCATGACCTACAAAGAAGACACTGTCCACTCCGGTAAAGGCATCTGTGACGCTTTTTCAGATTACTTCTACGCTACTTTCGAGAGGCCATCATCCTCAGACTCGACACTTATGACTCCAACCAGATATGACAGTTTATCCACAACTGATATACATAGAATTAATATACAAACATCGGAAGTTTCTAAGTTAATTTCTGAGCTTGATCCATCTAAATCTGCTGGACCAGATCACCTCAGTCCCATCTTTCTCATCAAATGTGCCGATTCAATAGCAACTCCTTTGTCACTCTTGTTCAATAAATCCCTAGCTACCAATGCTTTTCCCACTCTTTGGAAATCAGCTTTTATAACCCCAATTTTTAAAAGTGGTTCTAAGCAAGATATATGCAACTATCGACCAATTTCGAAGTTATGCGTTGCAGCTAAACTTTTTGAAAAAATTGTATATCACCAAGTATATCAAGCGATCCAAAACTCTTTTTCTCCATACCAGCACGGCTTTCTGAGGGGACGGTCAACTGTGTCCAATCTTGTTTTATTCAACGAATTTTTAACATCATCTATGGAAAATGGCGCTCAAGTAGACGTAATCTATACAGACTACAGTAAGTGTTTCGACAAAATCAATCATAAACTACTTCTTCAAAAACTGGAGCTTATAGGTGTTAGGGGCGATTTACTGAGATGGTTTGCATCCTATATAGATAATAGAACCCAAGCAGTCGTGGTGAGTAATTATATTTCCAGCTGGGTCTCTATACCTAGTGGTGTACCCCAGGGCTCGTTACTTGGACCTCTCCTTTTTCTGATATTTGTTAATGATATTGAGGATTGTTTTCATCACAGTCGACTGTTGTGTTTTGCAGACGATATGAAAATTTATACAACAATTGAATCACCTTCCGATGCCACAAACCTCCAAGAAGATTTGGATAGACTTGACAAATATTGTGTTGACAATAAGTTGTATCTTAATCCATTAAAATGTCATGTTATAACTTACACACGAAATAGATCTATTATTGACTCACCGTACTCACTCAGAAATCAGCAGCTTAGCAGAGTTAATTCTGTGAAGGACCTTGGCGTTGTACATGACTCCAAGCTTATTTTTGATGAACATGTGAATAAAACTGTTGCAAAAGCAATAAAAGCTTTAGGATTCATAATGCGAAATTCAAAAGATTTTAATCAAGCTAAGACATTCAAAATATTATACTGCACATATGTTCGCAGTATTCTGGAATATGCATCCCAAATTTGGAACCCTTTATATAACGTTTACATTGCACGTATAGAACGGATCCAAAAAAAGTTCCTCAAGTTTATTTGCTTTCGCTTAAAAGTTCCATATCGTGCTTTTTCATACGAAGAACTTTGCAGAAAACTCCATTTTCTCACACTACAAAAAAGACGCGAAATATCTGACTTAATTTTTCTATTAAAAATCACTAAAAATGCCATAGATTGTCCTGAGCTCCTTAGTGCAATCAAACTAAGAGTGCCCTCTGCAACAAGATCTAGTCCACCTCTATATCTCCCTATGGCTGGTACAAATTACAGACAGAACACTTACCTGTGGCGAGCGTGCAACAACTATAACAAGTTTATTACAGACTCTAAACTCGACATTGATCTATTTTGTAGTAACATTACAACGGCGAGACGACATATGAGTGGTGAATTCTTCGGTGACGAGTGCACTACTAAATTGCTAAGTTTTTAACTAATCATCACTTAAAGCGTTCAATTCAAACAACCATTGTAATTTGATTTATGACTGTTGTTCATTGATGAGAGGTATGGTTCCTCATCAATAATTGGTTTATATCACTCTTCCTATTGACACCCATTTTATTTGTATAATCTAAGAACTTAACCGTGGGATCCTGTAATTGGCTTTCTGTTTTTTAATTGATGTTATCTATTACTTCTCATATGCTGTTGGAACCCCAAATAAATAAATAAATAAATAAATAAATAAATAAATAAATAGAAAATCAATTTATTAAAAAAATATTTATAAACACTAATTTCTTTAGACCTGGGCTACTAAGCTTTTATTAATCATCTGTAGCAGGACAGATGGAATGTTTGATCGAGAACATGTGCCTTCGTATGATTCGTCTTTAGCTTCCGCCCTAAGTTACATTATATTTGCAACAAATCTGTTAGACTTTTGTTGTAAATATTTTTCGCCTATTTTGTATGTAAATTGGTCAACTTGTTTCTTTACTCATATGGTTAATAATAAATAATAATATAATAATAAATCTCCAGACTGACACACCAACTGTGTGGCCCTAAACTACGCAAAGCTTGTATTATAGGTACCACACAAAGGACTACGGGAGAACCTAGTTACACCTAGACACGAGCCAATATCGAAAAACCATTTTTTATGAAATTGGCCCGACCGGGAATTGAACCCGGAAACTTCCGCTTAGCAGTCAGATATATATACCGCTGCACCACAGAGGTTTTAAATAAGACAGCAGCTGATATGTTGTTATGTTATTCGCTTGCGCTCCTTCCGGTCACCTGTGCACCATACTATCTTTATATCGAGAAAAATATTTACGCCCTTGTGAGACCACTGTTTTTGAACTACTGCAGTTTAATAGTAGGCTAGTTTTGTGCCCTGAAATTTTACTCACAGTTAAATTGCTTTCGATGTGGGAATATCTTAAAAAAGAAATGGTGCTCACTTACATCATAAAAAGAATGCCTATACCGAATTTCACGGCCCTAACCTTAATAGTTTACACTCAGTGATAGATAATAAACCAGTTAGTCAGAACTTTTTATTTTATAAGTAAGATAGACATCTCAGCTTATTGATGATCCCCGTAGCGCAGCGGTATGTATGTCAGCGTAAAATCACAAGTTTCGTTATTAAATTTACAGATTTTGTTATATTCCGGTGACATATTACTGGACGATTGTTAGCAAAAGTTTTCAGGTCTTTCCGTTATTGGTTTGCTTCTGGGTGTAACTAGTTTTTCTTCTTGTCAATTGTGTAGTTTTCCTAGGCACTAAACATTTGATTAGTTACGAGTGAGCACTTAGTATCAGGCCTGGAAGTTGGTGTGATATTCTGTAGGTTTATTTATATCGATATAAATATTACATTTTATTAATGCGTTTCTAAGAAAATAAATTAAAAACAATTAATGTAGCTACAAAGGTTGCTCAATTCTTTGTTAATAAATCTATTTTTTGTTTTCATTATCAACACAAATTTTTTCGGCAAATGAGCTTGAATCATGCAAATCACAGCCCACAAATATTTGTTTTAATATTGTATCTAAAATTGAATAAATAAGTTACTGTAGTATTTTTCTAAATGCTCTATTATTTAATTTAAGATTTGATAAAGTTTGAAGTACACATGGCATTATCATAATTAAATAATTTTATAGTATGTGTAGTCTGAAGATTATTTTCACAAACACCTGAAGATAAAGTTATCGAAAAAAATATTAACCAATTTCCGTTGCTATGCTACACTTAAAGATAATAAATTTGGCACATCCATAGCAAGATATGATTGTGACATAATTATCATAACTTGCTTGAAAAGTTGAATAGTATTTAAAAGTATTTTACCACATTTGTTAGTGCCAAAACTCATCACTTAAACTTAAAAAAAGGTTGCAAGTTTTAGTTTCTAAAACGATTATCTAAATGTTTATTGCATAATTGAAATCAGAAATTAAGAATAAAACTCATTTTTATTGTAGTTATTGAAATATACGTAGTTTGTTGGGATATGTAAAATTATTATTTTTGTTTAATAATTTAACTTATTGAGGTAGTTTTTAAAAGTCCATTGATGCACAATGTATAAACTATGTTAAAAAAACAGGCCAAGTGCAAGTCGGACTCGTGCACGAAGGGTTCTGTAACATATTTGTTGTATGGGAGCAATAATAATGTTCCCGGCTGGTTTTTTTTCTACCCTACCTCTATGTATACAATTTTAAATACCTACAGACCTAATTATCAATCGCATGTACCTAATAGTAATGCCCCCTGAGTTGAGCACGAGCGACTCCTTCTCTGATAGCCTATCTCCAGTCAAAGGTCGACAATAACTACACATTTAGATAAAGGCACTCGCAAATACTGTGTTACCAAGCATTTTTTATGGTTCCAAACCCAAAGGGAAAGACGGGACCCTAATGCTTAGACTGCTGTTCGTCTCGCTGCTGTATCTCGTGAATCGTGATGGCTGAACTATTGTAATTTTTACAGGCAATGTATTTCGGTTGCCGCTACAAATAAGGAAAACATAATACAATAAATATTTCAAAAAATCCCATATAAAAAACGTGTTTTTTCCCATTTATATTTTATAGACATGATTCGGAACCCTTCTCGCGCGAGTTCGACTTGCACTTGGCCGGCATTTTTTTTCGACGCAAATGTGCCGTCACTCATCCGGGTATCGGAAATGATAACCTGCAAAATGGTTGATGTAATGTTATCTCGTGTTGCTCAGAATTAAGGTTTACTACTCGTATATAAGCTGAAGTATGAAGTATCTTGCTGGCTAGCTGTAGATCACTTTGTTTTAAACAAAAACACGCTTAATCTCACTAAATATGCCCATGTGTGTGTTTCGATATTGCTTAATAATTTAAGTTATACAGAGAAGTGTAAAGAAATTGCTTTTCTTTAGTAAGTTAATAGATAAGAACCTTTGATTAGGGCATAGTAGTATGGTAATGGGTGTCTTCACTGTACGTAGAAATATTAACTCCATCTTCTTTAAGTGCCCTCGCCGTAGGTAGTTTGCGATTAATTAGTTTGAACTTCGCAAAACATTAATAAAGAGACACGACAGTTTTTTTTTGACACGACACTTTTACAGGCTACTTTAATAGCTTCCTATGGGATCTAAATAAACGTATTATAGTCGTTAGAATTCGACAAAGATATTCGTTTCCTATCCATTCACAGGTAAACTTCATGAAAACAGGAATATGGATAAGCTTAAACCAATTCTAGTCTTTCCAAGTAAACATCGTTTGAGTATTAAGAATAAATTTCCAAGAAGAGTGCGTGTCAACTCAATACGTAGTTTCTCACGTTTTATGTTTCAGGCATGACAATCGCGGTATCATGTTGTGTGTTTGCGTGGACGTGGTAGTAGGTAAACTTATGCTTCGTTTATCGTACTTATCTTAATCATACCAAAGTCTACTGTTAGTCTAGGCTTCTGCCACAAAAATAATGGAAAGATATTGCCGTATTTGGCCTGGTATGACACAATGGGACGCTGCACTTTACGATTCCAAAAATCTTTGTCGTATACGGGAAACAATTCGGGCTGTGGCGTTAAAGTCTTAAAATGCTTAACAGCTAGAGTTATTCGTGCTAGCGTCTTCGTTTCTGTTGCTCCAGGGTAAAACCAATTTAGGTTTCCATTAGGCAATATAACGTACATGAGAGTAAACTGATCTCTACCCATCCGAATCACGAGGTCGTGTGTTGGTTAGAACTCGGACTTCGAATAAATGTGTGCTATATTGATGTCATGTTGGTCTAACGTAGGAAAGAAGTCCGCACTTGGGTATATTGGCGCTCGCCAAGGCGGCTTAATTTATAACATGCGTATAGTCCCATAGTGTGATAGTTCTAGCAAAGCTCATAAAAACGATGTAAACTGAGAAATACATTAGATAGACGGTCTTTATAGTTCGAAAACTACAGATAACCAATATCCTTCAATGTCACCACGTAAGGCCTTTTGATTATCATGTATTATCTGAAAACCGTTGATTGAATGAGCATGAGCGCATTACAACAATCAGCTATAATTTCCATCCATTAGCCCTAAAAACAATCTCTAAATTGAATAGGAATTTTCTCCAACAAATACGCACTTAAAACGACGATGATTGGCAAGAATTGATCATTGTGATTGTTGTGCCGAGTTATTTTGTTGGCTTCGAAGGAGGTGAAATTTTTTTAATGTTTTTTTAAGTAATACAAGAGAAGAAAAGAAGATAATTTTAACATAAACTCCAACACTCTCCTGCTTCTCGAAAAGAAAGGACTCTTGTGTAAAAGAAAGAACTCTTTGGATTTAGTGGTGATTGTTTGTGATGTAATTCAAAATTATTGCTTTTGACGAACCATATACCTACAGGTAGGTTTCTAGGTACAGTAGAAATTAGATATGTCAATTTTGCCTAAAGACAGTTTTGTTATACTATATCTATTCCGGCAGACCTCCTTCTCTATTTCTTTAAAACAAGTATTATTGTTTTTATGATAATAGCTGCCCGGCAACTAAATTTGTCAAAAGTTCTTGGCCTGTCGCAGTCTAATAGAAACAAAATAACATTGAAAGACTCAAGTAATCTAATTGTTCCGTTTTAATTGACGCCAAATATTTGACCGCTGCGCTGGGGACAAATTGGTTTGAATTGGAAAAGCAAATTGTTGTTTTTACGTTTTTCTCTCCACAAAAACCCCACCAAATACAACGTAAAAGAGCAATCAGCCAGATCGGTTAAGCCGTTCTTGAGTTTTACGCTTAGCATCACATTTAGGGACTATTTTTATTAATGTAGATTCATCATCATTATTTGTTGAAATGTCACATTATTCAATAGTAAAAGCAACAGCGCTCTGCTGCCTGTATTGCTCGTTTAAAAGAAAATTACCAATCAACATTTATCTTAAGTGCAGAAAAATTCCGCAAACACCCCTTACTGACGGCACGCTTCAAAACGTGAACTTTATATAAATATTTACGTATTCTCTTATTGTTCTTATTCCCATTTAATCATCATAAAGCTCTTTATCAATTCCGAGAAACAGAATTGACTTATTCTTGTATAAACTGTGCTATCAATATTATTTACATTACTTTAAGACCGCTACTCACTTACCAAAAACGTGACCCTATAAAGCATGTTTTTGCGTTTCATTAGTATAGTGTCGGAAATTTCTTAATCCTTTTAATATTTTTTCTGAGTTTTTATCAGTTTAGTCACCTAGCAACTCTTTCTAGAAGAATTACATAAAGAAACCAAAATTTGTTATCACGTCGTCATCGCCAAATAATTGAGCGAATTTGATAATTGTTATCGACTTCACCAAAAATACGTTTACGGTCACTAGCAGATGTGTAACGTGTCGTGATTGAAGCGGTTCAAGGCAGAACAGTCTTGTCTGCTACTCCCCTTACATACTAATTAAACTCTCGTGCCGTGATAAGTGACTTTTGAATCTGTGTTGTGATAAGAGCTGGTTAAATACCTTCTTGGGCCGCCGTATCACCCAGTCCGCCGACGGTCGGACGACTATTAGCAGTCTCTTCCTCGTATACCAATCGCCGAATGTTGATTGTCGTTTTTCGACCTTTTTGTCTCAGTTTCAAATCCTCGGTGAATATTTAGCAACAACCACGAGGTTGTTGCTTATCGGTTCTTAAAAGCTTTAAGAATTTCGCTCTTAAAGGTATGTATTTTCTCATCTTATTAAATAAAAATTCTATTGAACCCTTTTTATACAATCATTTAAGAATATTCTAGAAACTTCCATTTGGAAATTTGCCTGTGACGTATGTTGTCGGCCACGTTTTTATCAGCATTATCGTAATATGCAAAGTGTGGCCTTGAACGCGAATTTTCGGCGCCTGTACAATTTTTAAAGTCAACATCGTGATATTACGTCATTTTGTTTCATAGTATTACCACGGGTTTGTGATCGATTTCCTCAAATTTAATATGGTTACTTCTAGTCTTGGCAATGAACTAGAAAACTTGTAAGTTTCTAAACCACAGGTGTACCTTGAGACTGTAATAATGATATGAATAGTTAAAAGAGTTGAAATCGCAGTCTATGTTTACAGTCGACATAGTTAGTTCGTCATGTTTGCTTCTTAAAATTAGGGGCTATAGACAGATGCGCAAATTTTATAAATGTATTAATATCTTTGTCTTATTTTATCTAAATTAGTGTTTTTTTTTATTAATAAGGTGGCTTATGTCCAGCAGTAGTCGTTTTATGGATGATGATGATATTTTATTGTACTTAATTAAGCACACGTTTGATACACTTGAATATTATGATACTTATAAATTTTATTTATATTTTCACAAATACTTTATTTTAATTAAAAATATGTTTGGCTGACCCTATCAATACAAATATTGGTCTAGTACTAGTTCATTACTAATTCCAAGTCCACAATATGAATACCGTATGAATCCTTTGTCTGTATAGTTACTTCAATATTGATATGAGTAGTCAGGTAGATTTCCCTTCTCTTTATAATTTGTCAAGCAAGTCTTTCATTCAGACTAATCTATCATCTTTATTATAGTACTAGTACTAGCAAGCACAAGCAATTTTTATCTTTAAAGGTAGTGAAGATACATAAATTACCATTACCTTATTCTACTTTAGGTCCATACTGGTAAATTTCGTCGTTACCGACTATGTTCGCCTGGCTACACTAACAATTCAGTGAGAAATTGCTCTCAATATACCATTTCAGAGTTTGGATGTGGTGTCCAGTTAACCAATCTCAATTCCAGAATTAATTGCATCTTGTTACGATATAAATAACATAACCAATAGTAGTAACTAGTGTTAATGTTTGTCTTTTAAATATCAATAAGTTTGAAGTGAATGTTAAAATAGTACCGACAAATATTATTGACGATGAATCGAGTAAAATAAAACTGGGATTACACTTGCCATAAAATTTACAAAGGTATACACTTGTGTACCTATATAAATGTAGGTTTTTGGTAATGTTAAAATTGAAATTTTCCCTTGTTCTAATTCCTCCACGTTACTGATGTTTTCCTGTAATATTAACATTTACATCTTTCAACTGCAACTATCAACTGTAACCTCAATAAAATTCTTAACATCCATATCCTCAATTCAATCTTTTCCACTTGCAATGCCTTTCAACGTTATCCAATAAATCCGTGAGCACCTGCCATGAAATTCTCAAACTTTTACACCCCCTTACAATGGAGTCTTTTCACTTCCCTTGGTTATCCTAGTGGTATTTCAGCCTGGAGTTGGTGTGTCAGTCTGGGGATTTATTATTTCCCGCCAGGGACCCGTCAACTAAGTCTTTTTCCCCTACCCTCGCTCACCAGCGTCATAATATCCCCCAGGGAGCACCGGGTGAGTCCGGCGCGTGTCTGTGTGCCGGCCACGCGCGCGAATTAGCCCCCGCGCCGCCGCGGCCCGCGCCACGCTGCTGGCGCCGCGCGCTCAACGTCGACCCGCCCTGGCGCCGCCTGCGGGCCCGCTGACGCCACCCCACGCGACTCACGTGAGTACTGATAGTATAAGTCCAAGAAGGTTCATAGTTTTAAGTCTTTACAGGTTAAGGTCTTCTAAAACACCTGGTGATCTATGCAAGGTATGAAGGTCTTCTATTGGAGTCGTTTCTTTGCAGCGAAAATAATATAAATTCTTAAACTCATTTTAACGGGTTTTACGAGTTCTACCTGTGACCATGGCATTTGTGAAAATGCCGAAACGTCAGATAAAATAGCTTTCCTATGGTAGCGACTTGGATCCCTCCTACTTGATTGCCGGAGGTTTTAAACGCAGCCCGTATACGTAGGTTCTACTACTAATTGAGTACAAAACTTCAGCTTGATTAGACGAAGCTTTAATTGACAATCTCCTGATGAAAACAGCCTGTAAAGTTTCCAACCTCCATATGAAAGATAAGTCGAGAAAGTATTGACTTTATTTTGATGAGACAACTCATAAGCAAGTATAAGAGTCTCATATAGTTACTGCGTCTTAATGTTCTTCAAGGTCAAAACAACTATATGTTCAAATTATTGGCATATAACTACTTTAAATACAAATAATAATGACTCCATTGAAAAATAATGACTGGCCTATTTTCAAAGTCTGAGACTCCAGTTTCTCTGTGATTACCGTCCACGACTGTCTTAAAATATCTTATTTTTTTTAAGCTTTTGTGTGTTTTTCCCATAAAGAGCCATGCGGTGTATCCCGCATCTGACGTTGACATGTTCTTGCAGCTGACACCTGTGGACTAGCGATAGTGGGCCCACTCACCCGGGCTCCGCCACCTGACCGGGTCCCCCCGCCGCAGCATAGCCGCCCGCGTAGGCCTCGGCCCGGCCGAGGCTTAGGGCAGCTACAGGACCCACCAGTGCAATATCAAACTATTAAACAAACAGTGCAATAAGTGGACAGTCAGGCAGTGACGAGTGCTAGAATCTTCTACTTGGAAGCAATTTGTTGAACCGTTCTTTTTGTGTTTTAACTTTCTCGCTTTGCGTTCGTGATCAGTTTTCTTTCTCAAAGTTTAATCTAGTTCGGTTGTGTGATATCGGTTTTGCGTAGTGCGCCTACGTTCGTGTGTTTTTGAGTTTCGGTTTTAAAAGTCTTCAAGATACCAGGCGAAAAGATGAAGGTGGTGGAAGAGGAGCAGCGCATCCGCGTGATGGAGGGTCCCTGGACGCCCATGGGGGTGATCAAGGAGATCGTGGACTCCGGAACCCAGGAGGATCCGTTCTATGTTATGGACCTCGGCGAGGTGGTGAAGAGGTACCGCCAGTGGAAGGAGCTCATGCCCAGGGTTGAGCCTCATTATGGTAAGTTTATTTTTTAGCTATTTTCTTCAGTCTAATTTGTTGTGTCCATAGCAAGAGTTAGAGTCTATTCAATCTATAAATGGGAAAAGGTGACGTAGAAGTATCAGAATATTTTAGTCTTCATTGCTTTGTATTGTTACTGTAGCTGTAAAGTGCAACGACGACGAGCTTCTGTTGACCACCCTTGCGGCTCTGGGCACCGGCTTTGACTGCGCCTCCAAGGCAGAGATCCAACAGATCATCAACCTGGGAGTGCAGCCTGAGTAAGTTGCTCTCTCTGTATTATCATCATCTTTTTCAGATCTCCTTAATTGGTAAAATATCTAGTGAGTTTGTTTAGCATCACCTGACTCGGATGAAAGTGTTCATATCTATGGTTTTTGAATCAGTCTCATATCCGATTCCAACTCCTGATTTAGGCCAATTAATTCTAAATAGGTCTTGGTAATTGGCTACTACTAAATTCTTCTCTCATCTTCTTAAACCAAGTTTGCAGTTTTAAAACCATACAATGAAAAGTCTTGTTTCTTTTTACAGAACATCTGTTTCCTACCATGAAATTCGTTGTCGTTCATATTTAACACCCTATCTTTTGCACCACAGTCGCATAATATTCGCGAACCCCGCCAAGCTGGCGTCGCACATCCGCTACTCGAGCTGCGCCGGAGTGGACACCATGACCTTCGACTCGGAGACGGAGCTGCTCAAGATCAAGCAGTTCTTCCCGATGGCCAAGTAAGTAAAAACTGAAAATATCGTGTTTTTTTTAATAATATAGGTAGCAAACGAGCATGCGGGTCACCTGATGGTAAGTGATCACCGCCGCCCATGACTACCCGCAACACTGTGGGTGTTGGGGGTGTGTTGCTAACCTTTGAGAAAATTATTTCACCGTAATTGTACTTTTTCCGAGATAGCACTCTCTGAAATAATCTTAAAATTGCTAACACTTTTGTATGATGTTTTGAAAAAAGCATAATATATTATATTGGTTATAAAATTTCGCCATTACATAACACCATTCTAAAATTGTACGAAATGCGACGGGTACTGGTCAAAACTTGTTTTTGCCGTGTCGTGTGTTGAGATTAGTTGGTACTACCCGTCTTTTTAGGGTTCCGTACCCAAATGGTAAAACGGGACCCTATTACTAAGCCTCCGCTGTCTGTCTGTCTATCTGTCTGTCTGTCTGTCTCCAGGCTGTATCTCATCAACCGTGATAGCTGGAAAGCTAACAAATACTAAATTTAAAAAAAAATATAGATTAAGGGGCCCCAATACAATAAACGTGTCTTTTTCCGTATTTTTTTAATATTTTGTTTGCAGTGAACCACGAAATTATCCCACCCGAGGCCAACAATAAGTATCTATGAATTTGCTTTGTCCTCAGGCTGGTGATTCGTATCCGCTGCGACTCCCGCTCGGCGCAGTGCCCGCTTGGAGTCAAGTTTGGCTGCGAACCCACCACCGAGGCGCCGAGGCTGCTGAAACTAGCTGCTGTTATGGGCATGAATGTAGGTTTATTGTTATCAATATTATATGAATACGAGTGGCGACTCCGTTCGCGTAGAAGTCGGTTTCCCGTGGGAATAAGAAGTTTTCCCGCGATAAAAAGTACCCTATGTGTTATTCTGATGACATTGTATAACCTATATTATTGTAAAGTTAGGATACATTTGACGACCTCTGTGGTGCAGCGGTATACAGGGTCTGTCGTAATGAATGGATAACCCCTTACCTACAGTTGATCCGGATGTGAGGCTATAAGAAAATAGTGTCTTCTTGCCAGGGTTGTCAACCATAAGAAAATGGCGTAGACTTTTAAACTTTTTTATAAATTTCGCTATTTTTTTCATTTATTCCGCTGCCATTTCTTCAAATTTTGATGTATTTGTATAATTCTTATAGTATTATACTGCTGAAGACGTGCATTATGTAATTTAAATACAATTTTAGGTGTTATTCACGTTGAACATTATCAAAATACTCATTTTAAGAAAAATATTTCCAATTTTTTTTCTTTATGTCAACTTTTGATCATCTCCTGTGGAAAAAAAAAGTATGACGTTATAGCTGCCCATGATCTCAATAAATTGTCTAGTATGTGTAGATTCTAAAAAGGTATAACGATGTGTACTTTACAAGCAACATTAAGTTACAGGAGCGAGAACACTAATCAAGGTCGGAATTTTTATTTTTCATGTTATGTTATAAATGGTTGTAAAACTTCGTCATAATGATTTTATTCTATCAAGATACTTTGCACAAACACTATCGGGCCACTAATAGGATATTCAGAAGAAAACCCGGTTGTTTTTGGGAAAAAAATAACATTACTTCACGTATTACTACTAATGTAATGAAAATGTACAAATGAAAATTGTTGTGCTCTAATAGTTACATGCAACAAACATGTTGCGACAAGTTTATTCGAAATTAAAACGGATTTTAAAAATCGAACAAGACCGCATTACAAAGAAAAGGGTACTCATCATATCAGTGTGATTTTGACCATCGCATGTCCTTTTGTTCACATTGGCCCCGATTCTGAAAACACTCTCTAAACTAAACTAAAACTATCGCTGTCACTTACACATCAATAAGACAGAGACAGGTAATCATTTTAGTCCTGTCAAACTAAAATGTACGTGCTATATGACACGGCGAAGGCAATTTTAGGCTAGTCCTCAGCGCATTTCGTTCAATTTCACAATGATGTGGACTAAATTTAGTGAGACCAATGTACCTGTCTTGTTCTAATACGAAGCATGAGAAAGTGACAGCGATATTTTTAATTTAGTTTTAGAGAGTGTTTTGAGAATCGGGGCCACTATTTTCGTCAATTTGTTACTGCTTTCTAATATTTGACTATGATTTTTCTTGTGATTTGGACTTGATAACGTGGTGATACTGATGACTTTGCTCACATTTACGGACATTGTGTTGTGCTATCGATTGAACTTGTTGTTTTGGAAAAGTTTTTGTGTAGTTTGTGTATCATGCCGCAACAGTATACGCCGGCCGAATACGCGAACATGCATTACATTTACGGTGTATGTAATGGCAGCACCAATAGAGCTTCTAGTGTTTATCGTATAAGATATCCAAATGTGCGACATCCTGATTACCGTGTGTTCATTAAAGTGCACAATGCATTTATGGAAGGACGATTTCCTTCTAATTTTTTCCACTTTTCTTTGTAATGCGGTCTTTGTTCGATTTTTTAAATCCGTTTCAATTTCGAATAAACTTGTCGCAACATGTTTGTCGCATGTAACTATTAGAGCACAACAATTTTCATTTGTACATTTTCATTACATTAGTAGTACCTAATACGTGAAGTAATGTTATTTTTTTCCCAAAAACAACCGGTTTTTCTTCTGAATATCCTATTAGTGGCCCGATAGTGTTTGTGCAAAGTATCTTGATAGAATAAAATCATTATGACGAAGTTTTACAACCATTTATAACATAACATGAAAAATAAAAATTCCGACCTTGATTAGTGTTCTCGCTCCTGTAACTTAATGTTGCTTGTAAAGTACACATCGTTATACCTTTTCAGAATCTACACTTACTAGACAATTTATTGAGATCGTGGGCAGCTATAACGTCATACTTTTTTTTTCCACAGGAGATGATCAAAAGTTGACATAAAGAAAAAAAATTTGAAATATTTTTCTTAAAATGAGTATTTTGATAATGTTCAACGTGAATAACACCTAAAATTGTATTTAAATTACATAATACACGTCTTCAGCAGTATAATACTAAAAGAATTATACAAATACATCAAAATTTGAAGAAATGGCAGCGGAATAAATGAAAAAAATAGCGAAATTTATAAAAAAGTTTAAAAGTCTACGCCATTTTCTTATGGTTGACAACCCTGGCAAGAAAACACCATTTTCTTATAGCCTCACATCCGGATCAACTGTAGGTAACGGGTTATCCATTCATTACGACAGACCCTGTATACCGGACTGCTAAGCAGATGGTTCCGGGTTCGATCCCCGGGTAGGGCCAATTTTGTAAAAATGTTTTTTCGATATTGGCTCGTGATTGGTTGTAACTAGGTTTTCCCCTAGTCCATTGTGTGGTACCTATAGCTTTGCTTAGTTTAGTACTACACAGTTGGTGTGTCAGTCTGGATATTATTTATTATTATTATTAACCACACATTTTCATTCCAGGTGATCGGGGTATCCTTCCACGTGGGCTCGGGCGCGCGAGACACCGACTCGTACTCTCTCGGCATCCAGCTGTGTCGCGCTCTGTTCGACCTCGGGGACAGCTACGGACTGGATATGAACCTGCTGGATATAGGGGGGGGGTTCCCGGGCGAGCAAGACGCTAGTATTGATGAGGTATGACGCTTTTTTAGGAGTTAACAGGTTCCCTGTGTGATGAATCATATGTGATACATAGAAATGCCCTAATTGTACGTCCGTGAATCATGTATGATTTAAGTTAGAGGTCTCTTTGTCTATTATCTTCGGCATTTAGGCATTAACAAAAAAAACTCTTTGTATCTATAAGAAATTTGTGAAGAAAATTATGTAATAGATTTTTTTATTTAGGAATTTAGATAATAAAAAATTGTGAAGAAAAATGTATAGCAACTTAAGGAGTAAGGTTTTAGCACCGAAATTTGTAGTCCTGTTATATAAAATAAATGTTTTCTATAAATTCAACAGTAAGATTTTCTCACGTTAAACTGCCACATAAGATTGTCAGAGACAAAGCATATTTTACCTAACTTAGGATTACAAATAAATGTCTTTTTGATTAAAAGTGACATTGTTTTTATCTTTGAAGTTAAAATCTCAGTCTAATCGAACAAGTCCGGTTTTATTTTGTTTAATTAAAAGTTATATCGTATCTCTCATCTAATTCAACCGTATATTATTGTTTGAAGGTGTCGCAAGTGATAACCGCGTCGCTAGACCGCTGGTTCCCTGGCCCCCGCGTGCGGGTCATAGCGGAGCCGGGAAGATATTTCGCGGCCGCCGCCTACACGCTCGCCACTATGGTGCACTCTAAGAGAGAGGTAAAAAAACAGAAATTTAAATCTTTTTTTTGGAGTTTTAAAAAAAAACAAATTAATGAAGTTATGTCACACGTCCTGTCAACAGTGATTTCTTTTTTATTTTACAATACAATAATAATCTTATTGTTAATATTTTCTTATAAACCATTTATTTGCATATTTCCTTATATATAAACTAGCTTCCACTTACACACCCAAAGATTTAGACTTTTTTACCGTGGGAATGGGTCTTATTCCAGCGGTATAAAGGGTCCTATTGCCTTGGGTATTGAACAAACTATTCAATAATTCAAGCCTTTTTATATGAAAGTGGCCAACACATTTTCACATTTGTTATATGTATAAGAACTAACATATAAAATTGTCTGTACAGTTGCCAACATCTGACAGCGAGGAGGTTCATACAATGTACTTCATCAACGATGGCGTTTACGGATCGTTTAACTGCGTGTTGTACGATCATCAGCAGGTTGTGCCCACACCGCTTACTGTAAGTTTAAATATAAATAAATAAGTAAAATATACTTCTTTATAACATGCTAGTAGGAACCCCCTGCTTTATCTGCGAAAAAGTAATTTTCCCGTGGGAATGAGACTTATTCCCGCGGTAAAAGGTAGCCTCTTTCCTTCTAAGGCTGTCGAACTATGACTATTTAAAAGTTCATCAAAATCGGTTAAGCCGTTGTGCCGTGATAACGGAATATATAGACAGACATACACATTTACAGATTGGTAATATTAGTAAGGTTATATTTGGTTTCATATTCTCTCAGACTTAACTAATTTCAAGGCAATTGTCAAAACTTTTTACATCATAAATCAATGTAACCTAACATTATGTTAAAGTTAAATGAAATAAATTATTTTTAACCATAGATTTATTATCTTCGCTCTCACTCTTACTAGATGGAGCACTGCCTGTAAACAATAGCTTTGATCTTGCGGCAGTTTTTTATTTTCGTGAAAACTCGTGTGTCAAATAATACATAACTGTTCGAAAAGCTTCCGACCAAACCATGACATGTTTTCTGACTTAGTACTAGGAACAAACCAAGATGTCGCTTAAGTCTAAACCTTTTATTTACTCATCGTCCTCGCTGAGCAACAAAATAATACGTAAAAAAATTCAAGCTCGACAAAACGGAAACTACACATCTGTCTTTTTGTAGTTTTTCAATCATTTTGGCAATAAAAAATAAATGTTTCAAAAGTTTTGAAACGCCATCTATATACGAGTATGACCCCTGTCATTCCTTGCAAGCTGTTATATGTTAGTAACTACTCTTAAAATTGACTATTTTTTAACCATCAACCATCTACCTACGGTCTCAGAGACCGTAATGTTTTATAAAATTCAAATATAATTTTAATAAAAAAAGATGGTTATTTTTTACTACTTTTTATGTTAAGAACTTACAAAAATACGAAACAATTGCTATATTTTTTTTTTCAGTTCCTAAAGACATTTATAATTTAATAGCAAATATTTAAAACGAAGCATTGGCGTATAAAGTTGCATGTTTTGTTACGGAACTTTAATTTGTTAATTGAAATCCTAAAATCAACGCAATTATCTATTAGCGGTCTTTGCGACCGCACGGTGGTGGTAACAGGACAAAAATAGGTGCTAGGTGGTTGAGGGTTAATGTCAAATATTATGTCATAAAAAAACAGCGGCGTAGGAGTAACAATATTTTTAAGGGCCCTATAAAAATATTTAAACATAGATTCACAATTACTCCTCGCCCATGGTACTCGTAAAATGCGGGATAATAAAGAAGGTAAAAGCACCAATTATAGACAATATAAAGAATATTTTTCTTTTTGCTTATTCATTTATGGATTTTACTATACACGTTTCTAGGGTTTTGGATGTTATAATAAATAGTGACTTTTAGAACCAGTTTTCGTTTATTAAAGTAGATTATTACTAGTTTCATCAAAATTTACTTATTTATATACGAGTATATCCTCTGTCAGACTATCCTCTTTGATCTTACTATGCATTTTCATACGAGAAATCCTATATCTAGACCATATCTTGTAAAAAATATTTTACTTTTTTAACACCGTCAATTTGGAAACGTATGGATTTATGAAGATTTTTTTTGTTTAAAAAATGGAATAAAGTTAGCTATATTCAATGTGTAGGTTTAAAAATACATTCTTTTTAAGTTTTTACTATTTTATGGCCCCTGTAGCTCGGGGGCCCCAAAAAATTGATACGGCGGCTACGCCCCTGCATATAAGTTGACACTAGCTCGGGTAGGTTCGAGTATGCTGAATTCAGCACACTTATGTTTTGCCGCATTTTACGAGTACCAGTGCTCCATCTAGTAAGAGCGAGAGCGAAGATAATAAATCTATGTTTTTAACCAAATTTCTTTACACAAAACTTTGCATGATAAATGAAGAAAACGAAACTACTAAAAGAACCCTAAAATTTAGTTTGACCATCTCAAACACCCTGTCTGTATTATATTTGTTGCAGTGCTAGTATCAAATACAAATAATATACTCCTCTTTATTTTCCCAGCCGGCTTCTACCAAACCCATCGAGTGTTCAATTTGGGGTCCGTCCTGCGATGGCTTGGATTGTGTTCTACCTTCAACCGAGCTGCCCGCTCTCACTCTTGGAGATTGGCTTGTGTGGAACAATATGGGAGCTTACACTTTACCCGTTGCATCCAGTTTCAATGGCTTCCCCGTGCCAAGGGTCCGGGCTGTTATTGACCAGGAATTGTGGTGGGTTGGATTATCATTATCAATACTTGGTATAAATCCAAGTCCCTTATTGTGTGTGTTTGTCTGCTAACTCCTAAACTACGTAACGGATTTTAATGCCGTTTTGGCCATCTTTTAGGTATTTTATTCACTTAAACTTATAATATAGTACATTTTTAAGTTTTTTTGACGTAATTTAAAGTATCGTGAACAAGTCAGCCAAAATTACACCATTACAAAGCGTGGGTGGGTCACTTGTTTAGAAAGTTGAATTATTCCTTTCAATTAAAGTAATAGGGTTAATAATATTAATAGCTTATTCATGTATCAGTAGTTAAACTTCCTACATAAACCTTCCACCCGAATAGTGTGAGAATAATAATCATCAATATAATTAAATAAATTGACTTACATAATAAACTTTACTGGCTCAGCATTGGATGGCGGATACAGACAGACAGTTAATTATAGTAGGGCAGCCCACGATGCTAAATCTGGATTTACTCGAGCGTGAAAGATACCTATTGGGTTGCAAAACTTAGATGACAAAAAGAAAAAAATGTTATATAACATATACCATTTTATCGGTGGGGGAAACGGCTATAGATTTCCAAAAACTTAAAAACAATTTTTTTTGCATGAACATACCCGGGCGTGTCAGATATTGATATCATCCATGTCCTACGTATTTTTTAAACATGTACGTTTGTTAATCTGATGGTTTCCATTATGGAAATGGGCGTACGTAAGGGTTTAAAATGAAAAAAAAAAACTTTTAATAGAGCACGTGCGATTTTTAAGAGGATGATTAGTAGACCTAAAACAACGCTCTTATACAATAATCTGGAGGGATTTACCTAATCTGACAATAAAATTGAACTGAATTATATGAAATTATTGAATTAATCGTCCGGCCTTACTTACAAGGCTCATATTTGGTAGAAGTGCTTAACCGGGTACAAGGTATCCCCCAGTATGTTAATCTGCCGCGCTTGAGTAAATTCAGAAATCCCCTCTTGGGCTCCCCTACTATTATCCAAGCATAAGGGTTTTTTATGGACCTCTCCTTAACGAATGTCCAAGAAATGTCAGTGGGGATGAACCTGGTACTTTCGTTTTGGAAGCCCAGTACCCAACTAGGCTATCATGCAAATAATATCATTAAAACTACCCTTAAAAACAAAACGAAATTATGGTGAAAATATTACATGGCTTAGAAAAACCTAAGCAACTCAACATTGAGCCAACTAAAGCTCAACCATTTATTATCTTAAGTTGATTATTATATAGAAGTTGATAATAAATCTTTTTTTTTCTACTCCTATAGGTGCACCCTGAAAGAGTTGTGGCCCCTTACATCCGGGCACTTCACTTTTGGCCAACAAATGACCGGTCCTCAACAATTGCCCTCACTCAACATCGAACCTTGCTTTGTTGAGTGCGCTATCAAATAAACACCACTATACTATAGGGGCTGGGTTATATATATTATATAAGAAATATATATTCTAGTAGCCGGTCTCAATAAACCTACTATAGTTCATGCCTTGGTAACTGGAAACGGCTAGTTTTGTTTTTGTGACGTTTGATGTATCTGTTACTGTCATTTTCGTATCGACAGCTGTCTCATTGTTTTTTGAGACGCAAATACAAAGATTATAGTATAATACTTAATACTTCTATAGTAACAGATTTAGCATCGAGTCAATGATTAGTAGATTATTGAGATTGGTCATTCAATAATTATAAAAAAAATACATATATTTCTTTGAAACATGGAGTGTATATTTAATGGAGATGGCATCTAAATGTTTTGTTCTAGCACCTTTTAATTGGGTTTGCGCCATTTTGGGCGCTGTGACAATGACTGCTACGGTTATGTAGTGTATCTAAAATGGGTTATTTCGTCTTATAGATTATGACGATACGATAGATTTTTTGGAACAGTATTTGCGTCTGTGCCTTCCATTGATCACATGAGTAAAGAAACTGAACAGAGACAAAGCTACATACGAATGCGCTGTGACAGGTACATCACTACAAGTGCAACGCGTGTGTGTGCGTGACCACTGGCCGCTTGTCACGTATGAGCCGAAACCGCTTCAAACTAGATCAGCCAGTGGTCAATCTCAGGGCGTGCAGGCGTGACGCGACGCTCGAACGTTGTGCGTGTTTTGTTTTTGTTTTCGAGTTTTCACATAATACGTAGTAATACTTTTGTTTTAGTATTTAAAAAGTTTTGTAAATATGGTTGTACATTGTACTGTGTGCATGAATAATAATAGAAAGACTAAAAATATTTCTTATTTTAAATACCTCCTGACAATTTTATTGAATTTGTTGAATTGCTTGAGCAAAAATTTCGCGAATATTTTGATCTTCATATTAAAAATGTTAATATTGGTAATGACATATTAGCACGTTTGCAAGATTGTACATTTCATATGCCATGTGAGTGTTTCCCATTGGTTTATTTGAAAAAACTTTATATTAGATTTAGAATTTATCATTCGATTAAAAGACACAACAAATTATTAAAAACCAAAAGTAATAAAAAAAATATATTTAGAGTATGTAATTTGTAAAAAAAAACCTATTTTAATAAAAAATTTGAAAAAAAAGTACATTTCTATTTTTAATTTATTCAATTGTGCCAACCCTACCAAAATAGGTATAAATTTTGCTAGCTCTTTAGAAGCTTTGTCTCTGTTCAGTTTCTTTACTCATGTGCATTGATTAAATACTCCATGTTGTTCAAATAGTAGCTTTTTTCACAATTGAGCGTATATTTTAGTAGTGGATTTGACACACAAGTTTGTTTTGCTGGCGTTTTTATTAATATTCACTTGGAATATTCGTTTATTTTAAAATGAATCCATGAAAAATAGTTTTGATACACTTTTTTGTTTTCACAAACCTCCCCTTATTCTATCGCCTTATTTTGTTTCTAATATGAATAGCAATTTGATGTGTGTTAGTTAATAGTATTGGGATGCAAGGAAGAAAAAAAAAAGAAAAATTAATTAAAAAAAAAACTTGATGTTTAGTGTAAATGGTAACCCAGCCCCTTTTTACCCTTTTTAATAATCTGTAGTTCGTGTTTCATATGATTTGCTTTCAAGTAATAAAATATTTCATTTGATTGTGTAGAAAGAGTTTTGTTTATGTCCATTTTTCTAACAGTAAATAATGAATTTAAATGCACGTTCAATATTTCGTAACTGCCTAATGTATTTAATTTTATCTGCAGGTCTAAATGATAATAAAATTGATTAAAACTTTATTCGAAAATGTAATTGTAGTTTTCTAACCAGCAACATTCGTAAACTCTGTCATATTTTGGTAATAACGTATATTGAAAAAGATATACGATATTGAGAATATATTTTTGCATGTCAATTGATCATAAAAATCTTGTTTTATGACAAAGTTTTCGAAAGTAATGTTTTTACAAGTATGTAATTGAATCTTCATAAAGCTTATGTTTTGATGTTGCATTATAGATGGGTTTCGCAAAATGTCATGTACCAAAATGCTTTTTCAAATATATTTCATTGCAAAAGAAATTAATGTTTATTCCTCTCTAGTGTGTACCATGTAACCTGTGTCCCACTTTTTTCAGATGTCAAAATACCATTATTTTATTATTTTGTTTAAGTTGTCGATATTTTTGGATCTGAAATTGCTGCGACTGTAAAGTGCCTTTCATTCTTAAAATGAATTATTAAAGAATGAAATGACACTACGGAACGATGATGTCAATGAAAAAATAAATACCGAAATAAAGACAGCAATAAAATAATCATGATATATATTTTCAACTATATAATGTTATCGTGCAAAAGGTGTTACTAGAAAAACACCCTAAGGCCCAATTGCAGGGAACGTTTTAACCTCGGGTTAGCTTACTCAGGTTTAAATGGCGCCACCATCGATTGTAATAAGAAGTAGTTACAATCGATGGTGGCGCCATTTAAATCTGAGTTAGCTAACCCGAAGCTAGCCCGAGGTTAAAACGTTCCCTGCAATTGGGCCTTACTGGGTTATTTATTGTTCAATAGCACTCACGATGTGGTTGTCTCGATGGCTGTCTTAATTTTTTGTGGTGATTTTGACATATCGTGTCAATAGTGTCATTTGGTCACCAAGAGCCCGTGAACCAAACTGCGTTATATTATAAAAGCTAAAAATTTGACAGCGCATACTCCTAACATAGGTACGCACATGGCCCATTATGAAGTTTGTCTCTTCGTGGCTTTGGTAGATAAAGTTTTGTAAGATTTTTTGATATTACCTTCAAAATTTTGTGTTACAATGACGTCATTCATTGCGAGACGCTTCCCATCGTAAAAACCGTAGCCAGACACCCGTAATGCTTACTTAATCGTAGTTTCCAACTTCTGCCCCTCATCGTAGCAATCTGGAAGATTATTTCATGCGTCGAATATAACTTCTTGCCTCAGGGCATTTCTTTCCAAGCTGTCCACTTTTGTTGCGTTGTGTAAATACATTTCTGACCCTCCAACTCTTCGAACTTGCTTTTCACCTCTATAAATTTACAACTTCAAAAAGCTTTCTTTTTATTCGACCAATTGTATTTCTAGAGGTTCAACATCAACTTTAAATGGCTCAATATGGACTTCTTTAGTTATTGTGTTGAGAAGATTTGTTATGAATGCTAGAATGATTTTCTTGGTCTTGAATTGGTTCTGGAATCTATCAGCAAATTTGTCTTTTTTTGTTTACTGTGCTGAAGTAATTCGTGTCAGCAGTTGCATTTGTTTCGTCGCGATATTGCTCAGAGAATTGAAAATGAAGTAGGTAATTAACCACACTGAATATCTTCTGCAAAAATAATCATTTTTTCTTCGAAACTAGTCAATTCTTCCAACTAATATATATACAGGGTCTGTCGTAATGAATGGATAACCCGTTACCTACAGTTGATCCGGATGTGAGGCTATAAGAAAATGGTGTCTTCTTGCCAGGGTTGTCAACCATAAGAAAATGGCGTAGACTTTTAAACTTTTTTATAAATTTCGCTATTTTTTTCATTTATTCCGTTGCCATTTCTTTAAATTTTGATGTATTTGTATAATTCTTTTAGTATTATACTGCTGAAGACGTGTTTTATGTAATTTAAATAAAATTTTAGGTGTTATTCACGTTGAACATTATCAAAATACTCATTTTAAGAAAAATATTTCCAATTTTTTTTCTTTATGTCAACTTTTGATCATCTCCTGTGGAAAAAAAAATTATGACGTTATAGCTGCCCATGATCTCAATAAATTGTCTAGTATGTGTAGATTCTAAAAAGGTATAACGATGTGTACTTTACAAGCAACATTAAGTTACAGGAGCGAGAACACTAATCAAGGTCGGAATTTTTATTTTTCATGTTATGTTATAAATGGTTGTAAAACTTCGTCATAATGATTTTATTCTATCAAGATACTTTGCACAAACACTATCGGGCCACTAATAGGATATTCAGAAGAGAACCCGGTTGTTTTTGGGAAAAATATAACATTACTTCACGATAATAATGTAATGAAAATGTACAAATGAAAATTGTTGTGCTCTAATAGTTACATGCGACAAACATGTTGCAACAAGTTTATTCGAAATTAAAACGGATTTTGAAAATCGAACAAGACCGCATTACAAAGAAAAGGGTACTCATCACATTAGTGTGATTTTGACCATCGCATGTCCTTTTGTTCACATTGGCCCCGATTCTGAAAACACTCTCTAAACTAAACTAAAACTATCGCTGTCACTTACACATCAATAAGACAGAGACAGGTAATCATTTTAGTCCTGTCAAACTAAAATGTACGTGCAATATGAAACGGCGAAGGCAATTTTAGGCTAGTCCTCAGCGCATTTCGTTCAATTTCACAATGATGTGGACTAAATTTAGTGAAACCAATGTACCTGTCTTGTTCTAATACGAAGCATGAGAAAGTGACAGCGATATTTTTAATTTAGTTTTAGAGAGTGTTTTGAGAATCGGGGCCACTATTTTCGTCAATTTGTTACTGCTTTCTAATATTTTACTATGATTTTCCTTGTGATTTGGACTTGATAACGTGGCGATACTGATGACTTTGCTCACATTTACGGACATTGTGTTGTGCTATCGATTGAACTTGTTGTTTTGGAAAAGTTTTAGTTTAGTTTGTGTATCGTGCCGCAACAGTACACGCCGGCCGAATACGCGAACATGCATTACATTTACGGTGTATGTAATGACAGCACCAATAGAGCTGCTAGTGTTTATCGTGTAAGATATCCAAATGTGCGACATCCTGATTACCGTGTGTTCATTAGAGTGCACAATGCATTTATGGAAGGACGATTTCCTTCAGATTTTTTCCACTTTTCTTTGTAATGCGGTCTTTGTTCGATTTTTAAAATCTGTTTCAATTTCAAATAAACTTGTCGCAACATGTTTGTCGCATGTAACTATTAGAGCACAACAATTTTCATTTGTATTTTTCATTACATTATTATCGTGAAGTAATGTTATTTTTTCCCAAAAACAACCGGGTTCTCTTCTGAATATCCTATTAGTGGCCCGATAGTGTTAGTGCAAAGTATCTTGATAGAATAAAATCATCATGACGAAGTTTTACAACCATTTATAACATAACATGAAAAATAAAAATTCCGACCTTGATTAGTGTTCTCGCTCCTGTAACTTAATGTTGCTTGTAAAATACACATCGTTATACCTTTTCAGAATCTACACATACTAGACAATTTATTGAGATCATGGGCAGCTATAACGTCATACTTTTTTTTTCCACAGGAGATGATCAAAAGTTGACATAAAGAAAAAAAATTGGAAATATTTTTCTTAAAATGAGTATTTTGATAATGTTCAACGTGAATAACACCTAAAATTTTATTTAAATTACATAAAACACGTCTTCAGCAGTATAATACTAAAAGAATTATACAAATACATCAAAATTTGAAGAAATGGCAACGGAATAAATGAAAAAAATAGCGAAATTTATAAAAAAGTTTATAAGTCTACGCCATTTTCTTATGGTTGACAACCCTGGCAAGAAGACACCATTTTCTTATAGCCTCACATCCGGATCAACTGTAGGTAACGGGTTATCCATTCATTACGACAGACCCTGTATATGAAACGGCAAGAAAGGTCCCAGTGGTCATTTCCGAAGCCAACTCAATGTGTATACAGGGTGTTTGGAGGGTGAGTAGCCAAATGAAAATGGTGGATAGGTGCGGTCATTAGCTATTTACTTCCACTTAAAAATGCATTTTGTTTCAAGTTTTAGAATTTATTCGATTTTTAAGATGAGAATTTAATGTAAAATTTTTGGATATTTCTCGTTTTATTTTTAAAAAGTTGTTAGTGCTATTTTACTCATTAGGTAGAGTACTTTCGATATCAGTTTAAAGTTTTTTGATATCTGTAATAGTTACGGAATAATCGCATGTGCACACTTAACGATTACACCCTGTATATGTATAGTATACGACACATTCTTGATGTGTTGGCCATGATAACTGCGTCCTTGATCAATTTGATAGTACTAAATGCTACTTTTTCTGAGTTTTCTGTTGGAAGAGCGGGGCCAAGCTTTAAGTGGTGGCATGGAATGTTTGGGGGATATGAAAGATGCTTGTGATGGTCCTGGCACTGGTAAGCTATGGTGTCCAATCTGGGGAATCATTTCTAAATTACTTTCTGTAGCTTCATTTGCAACTGGAGTCTCCATGAAATTATTATTCATTAACATTGACGGACATATGCCTTCCATCGTCACAAAACTTATCACCGGATTTTAAATCTTGATTTTGAATATTAGGGCCTAAACTTTGACTTTGGACCTCAGGTTCAGTTCTGTTCGTCACTTCTGAAGGCATGAAATCGATATCAGTAAAGATTTCTGGGTCTGGAAATGTGCCCCGTTTCTTAAAGGCTGCAAATACAGGGTGTCCCAAAACTCGACGTCAACCCGAAACCGGGTGACAAGGCAAGTCATGCTGGTTATCAGAAAAATGTTTAAAAAAATCTAAGTCACGTGTTCTCAAAATTATTGGCATTTTAAAAAAACACGCAAAATTTCACACCCTGTGACAGTGTTTTTGCTGCTGTTGCCACAAATGTTCACTTTTGGAAACTTTTTTTTTTGATATGTAACCCTGAATAATGCTTCTCTAAACTGTTATCAACATTTCAAATCTAGCTCCTCGAGATTGCATAAAAATAGGACTTATTTCCAAGAAAAAAATTAAAAATTAAAAATGGCCTAGTTTTAACTGTCTGCATTGAAAAAAAATTGTACTACGCGAGTTTGGCAAGTTGTGACAAAAGTTGGCGCATTTAGTAAGGATTCCAAAATGGTATGACACTTGGCAAATTGTAGCTGCTATCATGAACAAAAAAAAATATTTCCATGAAAACCCATTTTTAACTTTTTTTCTTACTTGGTTAAAATTGCAAAGCTTATCGTTGGTTACATTGGAGCCGCTTCCAATTTACACACTGATTAAATTTAACTGAATTGTACATTGTACTGATGTACTCGTCTATCTTTATTGAATGAACAGATTGTTCACTTTTAATTTATTTTTTTTAGTGTGTGCATTGGAATAAGCATTTATTGTTAAAGGTTTCAATTTTAAATAAAACAAAATTTTAATACCAATGTTTATTAATAAAATTTACAATAATTCTTAAAATGTTATAATAAGTGTTCGAAATGCCTTCCTTCGGCGGCAATACAAGCGCGACATCTTTTTAAAAAAGATCGAGCTATCTTTCTAGCGTATCGTCCATTATTTACAAATTGAGCTGCTTCAGCTATTCTCTGCCGTAATTCATGTTCACTCCCAATGGGCTTCTCGTAAACTTTTTCTTTAACAGCTCCCCAGTAAAAAAAGTCTAAAGGATTCAAGTCCGGTGAACGGGCCGGCCACGAGATTGGTCCAGCCCGCCCGATCCATCTCCCAGGAAGCTCTTCATCGAGGTACTCACTTACGGGGCGAGCAAAGTGCGCTGGGCACCCATCTTGTTGGAACCACATTTCTCTGTAAATGCTTAGCGGCACGTCTTCTAATAAATTTGGAAGATGGTTTTGAAGAAAGTCTAAGTAAACCTCGCCAGTTAATGCATCAGGCAACTCAAAAGGACCAATTATTTTGCCATTCAAAATTCCGGTCCACATGTTAACTTTGAATCGGTACTGGGACCGATCCTGTCTCGTTAAATGAGGGTTTTCAACACGCCATTCATGCAGGTTGTGCATGTTCACGTAGCCGTCCTTTTTAAAAGTTGATTCGTCCGACCATAAAATTTTTGTTAGAAAAAGTGGGTCATCTCTGTACCTCTCCAATATCGTCCGGCAAAAATTCACCCTATTTTGGTAGTCACCGGGTAATAATGTCTGTACTCGCTGTACGTGGTATGGGTGTAGGTCATTTCTTTTTAAAATACGGTGGGCTGAACTTTTGGGCACTCCGGTGTTCGTTTCAATAGCTCTTACTGAAGTACTTGGGTCTTCTTCGACAGCCTGTAGAACTTCTTCTTCCATAGGGTTGGTGGGTCTGCCTCCACCATGCGTTTGATTTGGGAGGCGGCCTTCTGAGAAGAGCAACCGATGCACATTCGTAAACACCCGATAATCGGGGTAACGAGCAGCGTTTGGGTACCTTTCGCGGTAAAGTCTGGCAGCAGCACTGGCATTACACCTGCACTCACCATAAATAAGGTGCATATTAGCGTATTCGCGAGTGGTATACGAAGACATCTCGGCACTTGTCACACACTCACACAATAGTCCAGAGGAAAGCAAAGGTCGTCGTTAAGAGAAAACAAACAGTCCGAATCTAAATCGCAAGCAATCACAAGTCCATAAACATAGCCAAAAGTAAACAGTACGAAATCAACACAAACGAATACGAAAACAAGCGCAGTAAACGAAGGAACGTAACGTACTGACTGGTTTGTAATGTGTATCTACAATAGCGAATACCTGGCGTCACTCTCTGTCTCTCTCGCACTTGGTAAAATGACTCTCTCCATCTCAGTCACTTTAGCGTCCATACCTGTCTTGCTCGCACTTGAGAAGGTGACTCTCTCCGTCTCACTCAATCACTTTAGCACAAATACTATCTCGCTTACACTTCCTAGAAAGACTCCTTTGTCACTACTTACAATTTACGACTCTTTGGAAAACCTTGGGCCCATTAGAATATTTTTTAACCAGGTAAGAAAAAATTGTTGAACACTGGATTTTTACGAATTTTTTTTTTTGTTCATGATAGCAACTACAATTTACCACGTGTCATACCATTTTGGGATCCTTACTAAATGCGCCAACTTTTGACACAACTTGCCAAACTCGCGTAATACAATTTTTTTTCAATGCAGACAGTTAAAACTAGGCCATTTTTAATTTTTTCTTGGAAATAAGTCCTATTTTTATGCAATCTCGAGGAGCTAGATTTGAAATGTTGATAACAGTTTAGAGAAGCATTATTCAGGGTTACATATCAAAAAAAAAAGTTTCCAAAAGTGAACATTTGTGGCAACAGCAGCAAAAACACTGTCACAGGGTGTGAAATTTTGCGTGTTTTTTTAAAATGCCAATAATTTTGAGAACACGTGACTTAGATTTTTTTAAACATTTTTCTGATAACCAGCATGACTTGCCTTGTCACCCGGTTTCGGGTTGACGTCGAGTTTTGGGACACCCTGTATATTCATTGCCCTGGCGTAGGCCACTCCATCGCACTCCGCTACGTTATTGTCATTGGTTTTCCTGGATTCCTCATCATCCAGGAATCTATGGCAGTGTTAAAGTAAACTTTAAAGAGTGCATTTAAACCGACGTCTAAAGGTTGCATTTTAGCAATGGTGTGAGGATGTAAGGTAGGAATTGTAACGCCCGTACTTTTAGCCAAATCTTAAGTTTTTATTGAAAGATGAGACTCGTGGTTGTCTAAGATTAATAGTGCTGGGTTCTCTGGGCTTGCAGCGGAATGTTTGATAAATGATTCATCACATCGACAAATAACTCGCTTGTCATCCACCCAGAAGCATGCGCCAACACAAGTGAACCTGGAGGGGCCCCCGTTAGCATAATACCTTTAATTTTTTTTCGCGGAAAAACAAGTGCAGTTGGCAAAGCTTAACCGGAAGCACATATTAAAGCGCAAGTGGTCACTAAAATTCCCTTTTCGCCACTGGTGACCTTTACAACATTATGTTTTCCCTTAGGCCCCAATATTTTTGAGGGACGTTGAACGGTCGTCGTAGCTGGTCCGTCCAAATTATACAGACGACAACCAGTGCTGAAAGACGGATGACGACTCATTGCTGTCTTCAAGTTATTAAAAAAGGTTAACAGTCTCCCGATTGAAAGCTGTCGCACGGGCTAAGCTTCACGCTTCTGGTTTCTTTACTGAAAGATCTAGGTTGCGTTTCTTAAAAGATCGCAACCATTCTTTGCCCGCCATTTGATCTCGCTCCCAACAATCTGGTATAGTTACATTGTTTATTTTTGCCATATAGTACGCATCTTTTGCTTTTCGCTGTGGTGTGGACATCATGCAGTTATAACCCAACCACATAGGAATAGAATCTATTCTTGATAACGACATTATCCATAATAAATCCTTATCTGTTGCTATTTCTGTAGCAACTTTGCATAAGTCCATTGTAATGGTAAACGAATATAGTCGAATTTCTCGTGATATTTCATTGAAACGCGTTCTTTTTCGGCTAGGTCCTTCTCCATTTTCGTTGTCGTTTACTTGAGGCACTGATGAAGTTGTAGCTTCACCATCATCAAAATTATCAGCTTCATCACTAGGATATCGATAAATAATTCCAACTGTGTCATGCATCGTATCCTTTTCAGAAGTTGTGTCAACGAAGCGGTCGAAATTATCGAACGCTACGTGAGTGCTGTGTTCATTTGCTGCAGTGATGCCTTTTGGTATAACTTTGTTATCTTGGATCGACGTATAAGTCATTTCGGTTTCCAGTTCTTCAGCCAAATTATATCCAACCGTATGGCCATACCTATTGAGTATCGTGATTACTTGCCGAGAGTTGGTTAAAGACTTTACTGCCAATCCAAGGGTTAAACTTTTTGCTGGCTTACGTGGACCTCTAGTGACAGCATAAATAATATCACTACATATTGACGTTATTTTAACTTTCTTTACTTTTTTAATTTAGTTTCTTTTTTTTGTATTTATATTTTCTATACTCTGTTCCTATCGATGAGTTTGCCGACGACATATTTACAGAACTTTATGTATGTTTGAAAACTTTTGTTTTATATTGTCAAACCTTCGTTCAGCTTCGAACTTTAAAATTTTAATAGCTTTTTCATTCATGTTAAGGTAATGTCATGGTAAGGTAAGCTTTTTCAGCGCATTTTATGCGGATCCATTACTTCCTCAACCAAATCTTTGTTCTGACCGT
This sequence comes from Emmelina monodactyla, assembly GCA_916618145.1. Classification (NCBI taxonomy): domain Eukaryota; kingdom Metazoa; phylum Arthropoda; class Insecta; order Lepidoptera; family Pterophoridae; genus Emmelina; species Emmelina monodactyla. Next base: position 3,144,377 of record OU745323.1, on the reverse strand, counting down.
ATTTATCCATCAACTTACATTTAATAAAAACAATATTTGTTTTAATTCATAGATTAATTCTTTATAAGAACTCTTTCGTTACCTAATTCTGCCAGTAAGGTATTGAACTCTCTATTGTCAGCACACTCACTTTTCAACGCTAACTCTATATTTTCCCAATTAAAACTATGGTCTATCATAGAAATAATAATAGCGGCTTTACCTTCAAGCTTTCCTAATAATAACATAACGTTTTGTGGAGTATTTCCACCTACTGCTGGTAACTATTGTCTAGTACTATTTAAGTAATTATAAATTGTCAATTAGTCACCATTATAAGATGGGACGGATGAAAATTTTAATAACTGCTGTGGGTCGACTGTAACTCCAATACTTGTTGGCGATTGTTGCAGTGGGACCTGTTGAGGGCTAGGTGTATTGGTAGATACGTAACTTGTGTTTCCCTCCATCTTATCGAGAGGAGAAGGGACGGATTCCCTACCTACGTCAAACTACTTACGTCTAAATACAAACTGCGGTGACTTTAAAAGAGAAATTTAGGAATCGGGAAAAAGAAATGTGTAAAAACAAATGACACTTACAGTAGACTGCACACGGTGACTCGCAACTCTTCCTTTGATTCACTTTGACGAATTTATATGTCAAACCGTGGTAACCTGTTAAAAACTCGAATTTCATTTACCCGAATCTTAAAACCCCGAAAACGTTTGGTAGAACTTTTAAAAGACAGATTTACTGAATGACATTTTTTTTAAATTCCTTTTTTTATTTCCCAGATGAATCAATTTCCAGGTGAACTAAAACCAAATTTTCATAAAATATTTTTTTGTTACCTATATTTTCATAATCCAGATATAGCTATGCCAGATTCTCAGAATACTTTTTTATGTTTCCCTTCGTACCATTTTCCAAATAAACGAATACCAAATTTTCATAATATTTATATTTAGTTCCCATACAATTGTGTTTCAGCTTAACTATTGCAATGGGAGCCGCTCCTTTTGCATAACGTCGATTGTCCCAAAATCGTTCGTCATACATAAATTATCATAATCATCAAAAAGCATAACACTCAAATTGCGAAACAGTCTACAGGCATATTATTCTTTAGCATAATGTATAAAATCCCTAATTTCAATTGGCATAACATCCTCATCATCATTCCTAAAATGCTTTATCTTGATTTGGTTTGTCATAACTACTTATAGGAAAAGCTAATTTTATTTGGCATGTTTTAGGTCGACCAAATTATTAAAATAATAATTTTCAATTTTGGTATGCGCTGTTTGTTCATATATTAAAATAATAGGTACGACGACGAGCGAAGCGAGGAGGAGTGTGAGGTTGAATGGTGACCACACAGTGCGCAAGCCGAGCGAGCGAAGCGAGCGTACCGCGGCAGCGGTCGGCGAAGCGCCAAAACCGAAGTTCTTTTCTAAAAGTAGAGAGCCATTTAAAATAATACTAGGATTTAGTTGTTCTAGATATCGTTTATTTGAATTAAAAGAATCTTGATTTTAAAAATGTAGATTTTGCTTGTCTGGATATCAATTAACTGAATTTCAAAAATTTGTGTTTTAAAAATCTGGCTTTTGTGCATATGGATATCGGTTATCGAGATTTCGCGCATTTAGATTTCGTGTGTCTGGAACTCATTCGTCTGGATTTTAAAACGTCGTGCAAAAGAATAAATGGGCAAATAAAATTCGGAGTTGTGATTATATGGCAAACAAAACTTCGAAATTCTAAAAAACGAGATTATGAAAAAATGTCCAAGCGTTTTCTGGATTATGAAATTCGGAATATTAAAATTCGGGATTAAGATAGGTAACCGTCAAACCGTTGCCCGGAAACTATGACTTGAAAGTCTTGTGATTTAAAAAGCGCACTTAGAGTGTTACTCAAAAATACTTGGACTTTTATAAAAAAACACTTTTCAGCTGGGCCCCACGTTAGGCGCCAGTCAAAATATCACAACGTGATACTTTTAAATAAAAATATTTATTAAAATTCTACAATGAGTACTTATTATAATATAAAAATAAAGAGTTAAGACTACAGCTTGCTATGACGTTAGGTATGAGAATCCCCGATGGTGTCCGTTGTATGGCTTATATAGTCCATTGTTGCCATCGGATCGAATGTGCTACGTGTTAACCATTCTCTTGGTCTTGGTGGTCCAAGGCGTGATCATCATGTTGGATACTTGATCTATGGAATTCTCCCTTGATGAGAAGTCATTGGGATCAAGGGCGGATCCAGCTTTAGTGCCAGGGGGGGGTCACATAGTTGTAGTCAAGTCACAAGAAGTTATCATTTAATTTTGATAATAATAGACACAAGTAAATGATGTTTTATTTAAAGCCAATAGTTAGCCTTTAGTTTATATCCAGCTCTCTGGTGATATAAAACAGGCTGAATCAATTACTAGTTTTAAAAATAAACTGAAAGAATGGTTGCTGCAACAAAATCTTTATAATTTAAATGACTTTCTTTAAATATTTTTATGTATTTAGATTGACATTTTGAATTATTATTATTGAATTGTTATTATTGAATCATTAATAATTGTATTATTATTATTTTTATTTTTAATTCTAGGTTTCTACCTAAATTTATGTTGACCTGTAAATATTTTTACCAATAAAAAATGTCAATGTCTATGTCTATATTCATAACTAGGGGCCGCGCGCGACTCCGTTCGCGTAGAAGTTGGTTTCCCGTGGGAATGCGAAGTTTTCCCGCGGTAAAAAGTTCCCTTAATTCTTTCATACATATATTTTTGGTATCTAGAACCGTTTTTGGCAGCGCACGCAACGGAAGCTCTCAAGGATGAATAATTTTCCCCGTTTTTTTCACATTTTCCATTATTTCTGCGCTCTTTATAGTTGCAACGTGATGTTATATAGCCTAAAGCCTGCCTCGATAAATGGTCTATTCAACACAAAAATAATTTTAAAATCAAACCAGTAGTTCCTGAGATTAGAGCGTTCAAACAAACAAACAAACAAACAAACAAACAAACTCTTCAGCTTTATAATATTAGTATAGATTATTTTAATGATAATTGAAAGTATAAGTACTGTACTGTACTTAATAAAACTTCCTAAATCTAAATAATAAAATATTTTTTTCTTTTCCGACTTCTCCCGAAACGCGTTATAACTTCAATGGCTAAGTTTTTATGGACGTGGAGAAGTGCTAGTCCGGTTCGGTAGTGGTAGTCCGGTAGTTCTTCAAACATGGAAGCTCTTAGCCACACCTTTATTTTTCTTAATGTTGAAAAAGATCTTTCCGCTAAGACAGCCTCTTTTTGTCTTTGCTCAACAAAGAGTTATTGAGAACACGGTTGTTGCACGGGCAACGTTTGGCGTGAATGGGTGTTTTCATTAATTCTTGAACTGCACCTTTCGTTTCTGATGCCATTACCTAGCAGCTATCAGTTTCTATACCAACACACCAAGTTAAATCTAAATTAAATTTGGTGCACAAATTTTCATCAATTTTTGCTAATGCTACACCAGTCAATCGAGGCTCTGTATTATCTGAATGTTTCCTCGCGTCCAAGGGTATTGGAAGTATCGCAAAAAGTCACAAAAAGTTCTTTTATGATCCCTTCATGAAAATATCTAAAGGATAACCTCAGTTGCGAGATGTGCGACATGTCAGTTGTTTCATCAAATAATAAGGAAAAAAAATTAGCTTCCCGCACATGCTGTAAAATTCTTTCCTGAATTATCTCGGCACAAACAGCTCATTTTGCACTGTCTTACTAATGTACGTGGCGTTGGATCTTGAAGATGCTAAATGTTGCTGCAATGCAGTATCACCAGAATCAATGCGAAATTTTAAAAGCTCTCCAAAATTTCCTTAATCGGCTACTACGTTTTCATAGCTTTGCAATTTACCATCGTCGTGATGGCCACGTAATGTTATATGTTGATGGCCACAGAAATAATTGTTTTAACTATTGGCCGCAAACGTTCTCTATTTTCATTAATTTTAATCATTATCTGACAATGGATTTGATTTATTACGTGTACGCGAAGAGTCGGAAGAAGATGACGTTCCGTACAATGTCACGAAACTGCAGCGAATTTTAGGGGATTTAGACGAACCAGACCTTCGATCTACTGCAACAATACAGGCGTCGTTATCGCCTCAACCATCTACATCATCTAATGTGGAGGTCCCATGCGCTGAGCCTGTACTTGTTATGCCTCCACCTTATGTGGCATAACCTGTTGCATCTTCATCTGCAGTGCCGTTACCTGCTGTGCCGCAACTAGCTGTACTGCTATCTGCTGAGCCTTTTGTTCCACGTGATTTATCTGTAAGTAGGAAGAGGACGAGGAGCTAGGGCGGAACGTGGATCTGGAAGGGGACGAACATCAGGAACAGGACGTAGATCTGGACCAGGACGTGAAAGTGGAGGCATACGGCAGAATATAAGCTTTAGACAAAGTTCAGGACACGAAGACGGCGATTCATCGAAAACAATGCGTCACCAGAATCAGAAGCAGAGTCAGATGCGAGTAATTCTGATAGAGATGAAGAAGCGTGGAAAAAAACCATGTGGACCGATATAAGGCCACATCTTGACTTCTTTGACAGTCTTCCGATGACTCCAACACGCGTGTTACCATCTAATGCCAGGCCTATGCGTTATTTTGAAAAACTGTTTACTCAAGAAGTTTTTGAACTAATATTTACAGAAACTAATCGATATGCGAGTCAAAATAACGTTATAGTCTGGGCAGTACTAGATGTTAAAGAATTGAAGGCTTTTCTAGGCATCTTTATTATTATGGGATATTTTACCTACATTCGAATTGTATTGGTCATCAGATCCCGGATTTAGAGTTGACGAAATAGCCTCGACCATGACATTACGAAGATTCAAGCAAATTTTACCTTGTTTGCAACTAAATAATAATACTAAACAACCTGCTAGAACTAGTCCCGAGTATGATAAGTTACTCGTATTTAAAATTCGGCCATTATTGACGCTTATCAACACCGCTTTTCAAGAAAATGCACAGAACTCTTCATCCCAGTCTATAGATGAATCAATGATTATTTTCAAAGGAAGGTCTTCATTGAAGCAATACATGCCTATGAAGCCGGTAAAAAGGGGTTTGGTGCCGCTGTGACAGTACCACTGGTTATCTGTACTAATTTAAGATATATACCGCAAGAGATGGTGGCAGAGTAGAAACCAATTTAGGTGGAAAAGTGGTCACGAAACTAACAGAAAAATTGAAAGGAATGGCAGCTGTGCATGTCACATTTGTCAATGTTTTTTGCGGTTTTAAAAAGTAAAAGAAAACTAAAACTAAGAAAAGGGCAGTACAAATGGAGAGTGAAGGAGAATGTGGCTTTTGTTATCTGGCAAGATACAAAAGAAGTTTTATTCATGACAATGAAACGTCCCTGTCCACGAAAGGAAGAGATGGTTCAAAGACAGATGTAGTGTGTCCTGCAATATACAAAAAAAGAATGGGTGGGGTAGATCACTTTGATCATATCAAAGGGACGTATTCGGTTGGATGAAGAAGCAAACGGTGGTGGCTTCGCATATTTTATTTCATTTTTGATACCTGCATCACAAATTCTTTCTTGCTCCAGGGAAGGAATGCGAATGCTACAAAATTTTTCAACCTGGAGTATCGTATCGCTCTAGCCAGAGGACTTATTGGTGGTTTTTCTTCTCGTAAACGTCGTGCTGATGGCGTCAACTACGTCGAAGAAAAAAAGTAGCTGTTTCTGAAAATTACCAAAAGGCAATTCACGTTGATTCACCAGAAATTCGCTTTACCAATGTTGGTGATCACATGCCAGCTGACATACCGTCTTATTAAAGATGCCGATATTGCAGCACTAAGGCAAAGGATAAGCGATCCATGATGAAGTGTAGCAAATGCGGAGTGCCTTTATGCATAACACCATGCTTTTCTAATTTCCATAAAAATATCTAATTTCTTTTGATTTTCTTATTTGTATCCAATTGTTTGTTTGTTTGTTTGATTTTAATAAAGTTATTGTAAGATTTATATAGTTTTATTAGTTTCATGAAAAAAACATACTGCTATTTCATTACTCCCATCGGGTAAAGGGAATATTTTTACCACCAAATAAAAAAAGGATTAAAAAAAATATATTTATTTATTTTAGGCATCTTAAGTAACACAAATTCGAAAACCAAATCTTTCTATTTCATCTGGATCCCTATAACCGTTAAAGGGTAAAGATTTTAACACAGAATTTTAGTACTCGAGTTGAGTCACTCCGATAGAGTAGCAAGACCTAGATAGACGTTAGTGTTGCCAGATGTTTTTGACGAGCAATCGTACGCTGGTATGGAAAAAAATCGTTTTTCTTAGGGGCAGCGCAGACGGCACACTTTTTGTGCGATCGAGTCTGCGGCGCTCAAAAAGTCTGCATGGCGCGCAAAAAGTCGGTCGCGGATTTTTCACAGACTCAACGCACACGACGCACATCTTCGATCATTCTGTCGGCGGAGCTGTAGGGACGTAGTCGCTATGGAAATCGTGCAGAGATCGCGAAGTATTATTTTGTACATAAAGTACAGAAAAAAAATAAGAAACAGAAAATTTTGGGTACATCCTATACTTTCGGAAAGATTACTGAAGGGACAGTTCCATACTAAACATTCAATTCTGAAACAACATCCGGAAAAATTTTTCAAATGTTATAAAATGTCTGTTACTACATTTGATGAGTTGCTATTGATTTTAAGACCTGCTTTGACTCATTCAGAAACAACAATGAGGAGGTGCATTGGTCCAGAAGAAAGGCTGTCTGTGACACTCAGGTAAGTAAATAAAATATACCTATATATTTATATAACATAATTAAATGATTTATTATATCTCTCAGCAACAAACTAAGTTTTTTATTATTTAAATGACAAATAGGTTTCTGAGGTACATATTATTTAAATCAAAACATTATGAACAAACAAAGATTTTCTTTTATTAATTAGGGAAATACTTGTTTAAAAAATAACAAAACATAAAAAATTATAAGAATTACGTTGATTTTTATGGCAGCAAATTTTTAAGTATGTTGTACTTTTAAACAATAATGTAGGTACACAATAATATCGATCTATTACAAGTGAATTGTCACTTATATTATAAATTTAAATTAGGGGCTTAACTACTAAATCACGATTATTATAGCAGATTAGTATTATTAATTTAGTATTATTAATTATTAATCACAATTGGGAGCTTAATTACTAAATCACAATTGGGAGCTTAATTACTAAATCACAATTGGGAGCTTAATTACTAAATCACAATTAATATTGCTGATGTTATTATTATACCTTGGGAAATTAAGTCTTTTGATTGGTGGTGTATAATTAGCTTAACAATTTGGTACCTAACTAATTTTCTAAAATCACGATCAGCCTTTTATCGATTTTTTTTTGGTTACATTTTTATAATATACCTACTTTACACCTCGCCAACGTCGACGTCGTCGCCAAGAGAAAAAAGCGATTCATTTTCGGGAGAAATTATTGATGCGTAATCTCTATGAACGGGTGAGGGTGTATAGGACGAGCCGCTTGGCCTGCTTGAGTTTTGTAAAGAGATTGGCCTGGGAACGTATTCCGAATCTTCTGCAATGTCACTGTAGTTAGGGGGCTCAGTACTCGGTCTCTCAGCAGTGTCATATTGGTTAGACATAATATTTGAGTCCGTCGATGGATCGGTTACAATTACTATTCGTTCATTAGGTATATCCAATACTTGTTGTGTTTGGTTGTGAATAGACGCTGAACTGCTTAAGGACTGTTTAAAATTTAAAACTGTTTGTAGTAATTGTATTCTTAATTGCAACTTTTGGTCTGATGAAAATTGTTTGACATAAGGCAGAAGCGACCGCAGAAATGATTCATCTTCATCAATATCCCCTAAGATTGTTCTGCTTTCTGAATGACGTAAGTTGTTGTTTTTCATCAGCTGATTGCCTTCTCTTAGTATTTCTAAATACTCCTCATCGTAACAATTAGTCTTGCTCTTCGGTTGCGTCTTTGGTCGTTTAGAATCAGTTGTTCCTGTATCTGAACTCTGCACTGTGACGTTAAATATTTCGGCACTTTGTTCGATTTCGATAGAAGATTCATTATTCTCTACCACTGTAAATGGCAACAAAAATAGCAGTGAATCAAAGTAAACATATTTTCTCTTCTGTTTTCTTCCGCTTCCAGAAGGAATATTCTTTTGAGCACTGAGTTCCCTACGGAAGCAACTTCTCAAAGAGTTCCACTTCGTCTGTATATCTTTTCCTATAAAAAAAGAAATAATTATATTTATGTAGGTTACTAAAAATTAGGTATTCATTACAGTTTATGAACTATTTTTTTTTGCAGGTATTTAGGACGAGGGTCATCGTTCGGCGAACTCGAAGAAGATTATCTGATTGGCGCATCTACTATTCGTTCTATAATTAACGAAACCTGTACATCAATATGGGAACTATGTAAAAGTCAATGCTTTCCTGCTTTTACGGTGCAGAGATGGCTTGAGATTGCGAAACAATTCCACGATCGAACTCAATTTCCTAATTGTTTAGGAGCGATAGATGGGAAGCACATACGTCTTAAGATGCCGCCAAATTCAGGTTCTAATTACTATAACTACAAGTCATATTTTTCTACTGTATTGATGGCAGTAGTTGATGCCGATTACTGTTTTACATTTATTGATGTTGGCGCCTATGGAAAATTCAGTGATTCAAACATTTTTAAAAACTCGACACTTGAGAAAGGAATTCTGGATGGTAAAATAATTCTTCCGGATAAACAAAAACTTCCCGGTGATCTGAATGGACAACCAATGCCGTTTGTTTTTGTGGGAGATGAAGCCTTTGCAGTTTCATCACACATAATGAGACCTTTTCCTGACCGCCATTTAAGTGTCCAACAGCGCATTTTTAATTACCGGTTGTCAAGAGCACGAAGAATGGTAGAATGCGCCTTTGGAATTTTGAGTAGCAAATGGAGAATATTTCAAAGAGGTTTAGACGTGAATATGCCACTAGCCATAAAAATTATAAAAGCAGGGTGCATTCTGCACAATTTTGTAAGAAAAAGAGACGGTATTTGTTTTGAAGACACGTTGTATAACTGCCCTTTCGAAGATATATCTAATATTGGTGTGAGAGGGACAGATAATGGAATAGAAACGAGAAAGTATTTTACTAACTACTTCACCACTTCTCTGGGAAGTGTACCCTGGCAGTATAGTAAAGTCACATGAGTAAAGAAACCGTACACTCCGTACAGATACAAAGCTTTCATACAGCGCGCTGCGATAAGTCCACTCACACAAGCGCACGGCGTGTATGTGAGCAACCACTGGCGGCTGGTCACGTACGCGCCCGCCAGTGGTCAATCTCAGGGCGCGCAACGCGATGCAATGTTTAAAATCTGTAACAGGTACAAAAAAAACCTACCTACCTACCTACTTTATTTTTGTACTTTATTTTTTTTATTTTTGTACCTACTTTATTTTTATTTTATCCGACTGTGACAACCCTACCAAAATAGCCATACATTTTGACAGCTCCCTAGAAGCTTGGTCTCTGTACGGTTCTACTCATGTGGTAAAGTCTAATAAAAACTTAAACTTACCGTATTTTGTTTTTTCTTTAGACGTCATACATGTCCAAACAGGTGCGGAATAAACATTACAGCACACTTCATCCCACATTTTTCTTTTTAAATGTCTATCATGATATTCTGCCTTAGAAGTATCATAAATTGCTGGTCTGTTTTGTATTTCTTGAATTAATATCGTTACATCGATCTCTGGCGCCATCATTGCGTGCGTTACGTCCACCCCTAGCAAATGCAGATAGCCGACTAAAGTGTGCGCCGTCTGCGTTTGCGCGCGTTGAAGCAAACGTTCTATTTTTTTCACACACTTTTTGTGCGGAGCGGCGCGGCGCGGCGCGGTGCGGTCTGCCCGAATACACGGATTTTATGTGTGCCGGACTTTTTTGCGCGTTGTGTGCGTTACTGCATATAATTGCATAGGTTCTATTTTCACAGACTAAAAAGTGCGTCACGGATAGTCTGTCGTCTGCGCAGCCCCTAAGGGAGAGGTGAATAAAAATATCGTACGTATGTTTAGGTAAGAGAGTTTATTAATAAAATTAGCTACGTCTTATACAAATTTTTACTGGTCATCAAATTGAGTGTTTCAGGTGCTGGTTCATAATTTTCACAGCACCCGAAACGCTTAACATGCTGTTTTGATAGTAATAGACCATTTAAAGTTTCGCTATTAAGTTTGTTGCGGCTCTTTGTTTTTATTAAATTGACTGAGCTAAAACAGCGCTCACAATCTGCATTCGAATGTGGTAAACACAGCAATTTAATAGCAAACTGTGCAACATTCTTAAAATCATAATTTGCTATCTGTCCCCAAAACACATCTGGTGGTAAGGTCATGTCAAGATTTTCTTTCATGAGACTGGGCAAATGTCTCCATTCGTCGTCCACTTTTTGCATCAAATCTTCATTACCTATCCGAGGCACCACTTTCATTAAAGGCAACAAAGTCCCGGCTTTGTTTCTACATCCATCTGACAAGGCATAAACTGGATGTAAAACTGACAATTTAGACAAAACTGGATCATCAAAGTTGTATCTCTTTTTTATTTCTTTAGCGCCTGTGACCAAAAATGCGCGGCAACGGGTATAGAATTCTATGCATTTATCAGGCTTGTTTGTGAATTCTTCACTAGTGATGTCAGTCATTACTTGGATACCCATGTACATTTGCTGGTCTTTCAAATATTTTTCTTTACAATTGATATCAACAAGTGGCAGTTCTGTTCTATTTACGTATTCTCTTTCCATGAAGCACAACAGTATGTCGCGATACATTTTTCTTATTTTATCATTAAGGCTGATTATAACTACGCTGTCAAAATGAAATAATCATATACTTTTTTCTTGGCTTAAATCACGCTTGAATCAAACGCAACCAGTGAATATTTAATTGAAAGTACCTACCTACTACCTAATTACATAAACAAGCAAACGTTCTAAATTGCATATACCGTAAAATATTCCTGTCTTCAAACTAGCACAGGATTCAGTAATCGGTTGGATAATAACTGAACTATTAAATGAACTTCCGCGATAATAAAAGGGTAATCCCCGACTACTAATGGGAGTACTCGGTGAATAGTGATGGGCCTATTGGCATTTTGTTTGGTGGCTTTTTGGTTTGTTCCGCAAGGTTTGCTTGATTGATCATGCATGACTGACATGGTGTAGCTGAATTTTCTAGGACCACCGTTCGAAAAAATGGGCATAGAACCGGTCATTCAAAATCTTTAAAAAATCGTACAAATCGTGTTCGATTTCGATGATTAGGTCGTAGATTAGTAAAACGGGCAAAAAATCTGGCAACGCTGCCCGCGAGTGTTTGACAAACAAAATGTGTAATAATACGAGTAGTGAGCGGCCGTTGCAGTGGGGGGGGGGGGGGAGTATTTTCTTAATTTGGATGCGTTCGTTCTCGAATAATGCGTCCACCGTCAAAAAAAGTATTTTCTTAAATTGACTTAATATTAAAAGTAGTTAATTAATGTCTATATTATGACAAAAAAAAACATAGTGCTTTAGAATTTTAATATTTTATTGTTTTTTAATGTTTTAGCAATAAGTTTTATTCTTTGTCGGATTTTTCTCCTCACTTTCACTTGTAGAATCTTCAGTTAACCATGAATCAAATCATTCAAATCACTATCATCCATCAGTTTCATTTCAAAGTCACTTTCACTTGTGGAATCATTAACTGTATTTTTTGTTTTTCTTTCAGTTTTTTTTTGTTTCATAACCTTTTTTCCAGGACTATTAACACACCTTTTGAACTGTCTTAGTTTGCCATCAATATATTAACTGTTTTTTTCTCTTAATTGATTATTTATTATCAAGTTTGCGGTGTCTTGTAGAATCATGTGTTTTTATTGTTTTCTTGTCTTTATAATATATATTTTTTGTGTTTTTATAATTTTTTTGCTTATTAGCCAGTTTCTCTTCTGTCTTTTTTAGTTTCTTTGATTTTTCTTCCTCGATATTTTTTTGTTTCTTATAAACATCTTCATTTGTTATGACTTCGGCACCACCAGCAATTTTAGTGCTCTTTTGTTTGCTTTGCCCTCCGGCTTTAATTTTTTGTAGTAATCATTCCTTGAATGTAGTTTTATTAGAAGTCACGAGACGATCATCAATTATCTAGTTACTTTAGATAACTTTTTGATACATCATGGTCAAGAGTCACCTTTATAAATTTTCTCGTATCACAAAAAAAATTTTGGGGCAACACAGCATTACAAAATGGGCTATAGTTTAATGATCAATCGAACTTACCCAGTAAGTGAAGTTCGATCTTAATTATCTTGACTTCGTATTCGAGATTTATTAATTAACACGTAGTAGCCCTGCTGCATACGTCTCAGTCGCACATAGCTTTTGTTATAACGTTTAAATAAAACATTTACTTTATTAATCAAGTTTTATTAGTTTCTTAATTTAACAAACCAAAGCAAGTACGAGGCACCGATCACCACGTCGTCCATTATTCAATCTCTTAGATTCAATCAAAGGCAAAGGCACTAGCCATACAGCCTTTTAACTTAATAATATTTATAACATCCCCCTTTTTTAATTAGACATCTCATAATCTTTAAAATAAGCAGGTTTTTTAATTAAACGTCCTGACCTTGAATATGTATTACTAGATTCATGTTGTCTCTGCTCATCATCCCTAGTCCTAATTATATTCCTGTCCAAATCCTGATCTGGTGTCAAATCCTGATTGTTTGTCATATCCGTGTTGTTTGTCATATCCGGGTTGTATGTCATGTCCACTTTTATCTTGATACTTTCCTCCTTTTACTAACATCTTTCTATTTCTTACTATCACTTCACCTTTTTCATTCTTCACTCTATATGACCTCGGACCTTCTCTTTTTCCTAATACCATACCACTTTCATTCGGTTTTCTCCCTTTTTCATCCTGTATCTTAACTATTTGACCTCTTTTCAATTCCGGTAGCTTTCTTGTTCCTCTATCATAATAAACTTTTTGTAATCTTTGTCTTTTTATTAACTCTTCCCTTACATTCATCTTTCTTACATTTCCATAGTTAGGTAAAACAGTCTTTACATTTCTATTAAATAACAACTCTGCAGGTGATTTCCCTTGTAAAACAGGTTTATTCCTATACATTAGAAGTCCTACAAAAATATCCCTTTTATCATAAATAAGTTTCTTCAACATGTTTTTAATAGTTTGTATGTAACGTTCTGCTAAGCCATTACTTTGATGATGTTTCGCACTACCGTGAGATCTGGCAACTTTGCCACCCATGGAGTATCAACATTTAACCGTTAATACCAAAGACAAAACAATTTTTTTGACGGTGTGACTATGTTTAGGGTAAAATACGGTAAATATTTGGCAACACCACATTTAATATTGCAACACCGGAGCTTCCGCATCGGTCTTTTTTGAGTTCGAAAATTGACAGTGGCCTAACCTACAAATTTTGTGCTCCGAAACTTTCATCATTTTGGACGATTTATTCAGGTTCTACGGTAAGTAAATTTCGACATATTGTTAGTCTTATGTTAAAGAATGGATTTATTAAAGTAGAAATACCGTGAGATCTGGCAACTTTGCCATTTTTTAATAGAGTTGGAAAGTTATCATAATTTTTGGACCAGAAAATAAATATCTCAGACCATTATAGCATGAAATATATACAGAATAACTATCTAAAATTGCGTTCATATCAATCTATTTTTTATTAAATCAATAATAAGAAGATCAGCGGTCTTAAATGAAAGTGGCAAAGTTACCCGTAACATGTGGAAAGATTGTCAATTTGAAATTTATTGTAAAAATGATAAAAGTTTCAATTAGTATCTAGGAGACACTTTTTAATAATTAGGTATACAACATTTTAGGAATATGATATATGCAATATTATGGTTATTAAATAATCTACATTGACTATGGCAAAGTTGTCCACCCATTTAATAATATTTCATAGTAAGTCCGACAATGGCATCAGGGTTGGCACAATGGAGAAAAATAAAATTCAATTTTTACGAAGCAAGTACGATATTTATAATATTTACTTACAAGTTATTAGAATATTTAATATAATCAAAACAAATTATGAAATCAAAAGAACTATAAAATCAATCGAATTATAAAATCAAACGAATAATAAAAACAAACGAATTATAAAATCAAACGAATTACAAAATCAAAGTCAATTAAAAAGTACCTAAATCAAATTTAAAAGTAATGTTTATCACAATCATCAATGACATATTCGCGGTTTTCCTTCACCGAATGTAATTTCACTTTTTTCACAACACACGAAGAGGGTACGACATCACGATCTCTTTTGCAAGTAATAAATTTTAAATTAGGTTTTTTAACAGTTTTCAAAAAGAGAATTGAATAATATGTATCTTCTTCTTGAACATTTACCTTTTCTATAAAACCGACATAATATTTCCAGTTATTGCGATTATAGTACCTAATTAATACGCTTTCTTTTTCACAAATTCTATGTAGTTTCTTTCCGGACTCTTCTGAGATCACAGATTCATTGTTTGCATCATCGCTATTAATATTTCTACTTTCCTTATGTTCCGAGTTCAAATCTTCTTTTACAACCTCCTTATTGATCTTTTCTGTGTCATGTGTTTTCTTTTCCTGTGTATTTTTTTTTGTATTGATATCAGTCTTCTCCTTAGTTTCAATATTGTCAATATTCGAGATCATACTTTCATTATCATACTTTTCCATTAATTTAACTTCGCTTTCGTCCAAAATATCTGTGCCTCTTGTATTTTGTTCTCCTATATTTATCTTACATTTATTATGTTTACTGTCGCAATTAGTCTTTTCTTCATGTTCCGAGTTCAAATCTTCTTTTACAACCTCCTTATTGATCTCTTCCGTGTCATGTGTTTTCTTTTCCTGCGTAATTTCTTTTGTGTTGTTGTCAGTCTTGTCCTTTGTTTCAATGTTGTCAATATTCGAGATCATACTTTCATTATCATACTTTTCCATCAATTTAACTTCGCTTTCGTCCAAAATATCTGTGTCTCTTGTATTTTGTTCTCCTATGTCGCAATTAGTCTTTCTACTTTCTTCATTTTCCGAGTTCAAATCTTCTTTTACAACCTCCTTATTGAGCTCTTCCGTGTCATGTGTTTTCTTTACCTGCGTAATTTCTTTTGTGTTGTTGTCAGTCTTGTCCTTTGTTTCAATATTGTCGATATTTGAGATCATTCTTTCATAATCAGACTTTTTCGAGTATGTAATTTGTTGTGCAACTATATTCATCATATTGTCAGTATCGTAATCAGTCTTCCTACTTCCGGTTAGTCTCTTTTTCTCAGGTTCGTTGGTGTTTTTAGTTTCAGCATTGTGAAAATCCAAGTTAATATATTTTTCCGTTTCTTTGCTGCTATGAACATCTATGTCATCCAAATTCCCTTCATTGTACTTGTTTTCATGCGTACCTGTCTTTTTATTTTTTTTCGTATTGGTTTTGTCTTTATTTGAGTTATTTTTCTGTCTTTCATGTAAAACAATCGCTTTGTTTTCGTCCGTTTCTAAATTAACATAAAGTCCTACATTTTCTATA
This sequence comes from Emmelina monodactyla, assembly GCA_916618145.1. Classification (NCBI taxonomy): domain Eukaryota; kingdom Metazoa; phylum Arthropoda; class Insecta; order Lepidoptera; family Pterophoridae; genus Emmelina; species Emmelina monodactyla. The sequence goes on along the minus strand of OU745323.1, from coordinate 3,128,651 downwards.
TCAGGTATAGTTTCGTTTAAATAGTAATCATTCTCATACTTAGAATTATTTTTTAAAATGTTTTGTAAAGCCATATCTTCATCTTCAGACATGATTGACTCTTCATCGGATGTGTCGCGTAGTGAGTAATCATCATCGTTTTCCTCGTCACTGTCATAGTCAAGTTTATGTTTCTTTGTCGGCATTTGCTTTTTGTTTGGTAGTTTCCGTTTAGTTACTTTCTGAGTCCCAGAAGTGGATGGCTCGGGTTTATCCCACGGATTTATATTTTCAGCGTCTTTCTTTTTCAGAGTGAGTTTAGATTTTGTATCAATTTTTTTTAAATCAAGTGATGTACACTGTTTAATATCAAAATAAGCTTGGTTCAGTGGAGAGAATCGTATGTCTGATAAAATTGTAACTCGCTTTCCTGAAGTCTTTGGTTGGTCCGTTTCTTGTTCAGTTGACTTTATAGTCAATGTCTTTGGTTGGTCCGTTTTTGGTTTGGTTGACTTTATAGTCAATGTCTTTGGTTGGTCCGTTTTTGGTTTAGTTGACTTTATAGTCAATGTCTTTGGTTGATCCGTTTTTGGTTCAGTTGACTTTTTAGTCGATGTCTTTGGTTTTGTAAGGAGTTCTTCTGCGTCTTTTGACGAAATCGAGCTTCCAGGTTCCACTTTTAATTTCTTATTCGGCACTGTTCTTTTAATGGGGTTAGGAGCTTTGGTTTTTTTCAGGTAATCTAGCAGCGCTGTGTCTATTTTATATTTTATTTCCTCTTCGTAGTCAGGTAACTTTTTAAGAACTTTTTGCGGATTGAATGGTTCAATACCCGTGGCTCTAAAACCCGCTTTTATATTTTCCTTGTTTGAAATTTGAATTCCATCCAGCAGTTCTTTCAATAATACTGGGAAGTGGCATTTATTTATTTGCGCTTCATAAGGGTTTTTTATTTTGTATTCAGTGAGGATCTGTCGCCACACTTTTTTTAGTGGGCCGAAAAAGGCTACGTCCAAAGGTTGAGTGATATGTGTAGAGTTTGGTGGTAAAAAGGCAAACCGGATGTCATGCTGCTCGCATAATTTTATTATATCCACATTTAAGTGGCTCGATAAATTGTCGCCAATAACAAGTTTCTGTCCGTCAAGCTTAGTAGCCCACGGAATAACAACATTCCTAAACCAATCCTCAAATACGACAGAGTCAAACCATCCTGACTTCGTTCTATTAAATCTCGCATCTGGTGGTCCACCGACGCACCATGCAGACCACAAATGTTCAGATTTATACACCGTATAAACTGGTAATAAGGATCCATCTGCACTTGCGGCGAACATGATTGATATGTTGCCCTTTGAATGATTTAATATTCGTTCAGGATATTTTACTTTCCGTCTGAAAATGCACTTCGTAGAACCGGGATTGTCAGATAAGTTTGTTTCATCATAGTTTATGATGTTTTCTTTAGGTATATCTTTTACAGTTTTTTCAAGATTAATAAAATAATTTTCGAACTCATCTGCAGTTTTTTCCGCCCGTACCCTCTTGATATTCTGCACTGCTCGTTCAGTCAGAGCTTCACGGTTCCGATGTAAAAAATTCCTTACCCACCATTTGCCTGGTATTTTACCGGAAAATAGAACGGTGCGACGATTTTTGTTTAAATATTCGAAGATCAGTATACGTAAATCTAACCGCGATAGTGGTGATCCAAAATCTGCAGCAGCTATCAACACATCTACGATGTCTTTTTCTTCAGTTTCAGTAAGGCGCAACTGACCACCGGGAGGTTTCATATGGAGTCCTTTAACTTTGTTCTCTATAGTACGTCGCGGAATTTGAAATCTTTTTTCGGCCTCCAATGAAGATATATTTTTTGTTTTGACGAGATCAACGGCTAAGTCTAGCATTTCGGGCGTATAATTTTTGTACTGCCTCGATCCTAATTTACGCCGACTACGGCGACCCATTTTCTGTAAAACAAAACAAACAAATTTTTTCTTCAAAATGCTGAAGACCTGATAACCGAGAAATGTTGAAAACCAATATTACCTACACTCCTAGGTAATTTACAAAAATAAAACTGGATACACTAACTTTACCGTTATTATTACCTACCAAACTGCTGGACATTAGGTCTCCAGAGCCTAATTTTGACTTGTTTTAAGATGTTTAGAGTACATAAAAATATGTTTAATACCTACAATATAAATAAATAATACATATACATACATATACATGATATTATGTAACATTCCTCATGCTTTCTATGGACTATTTAAATTAACTAACCAATAAAACTTGGTTTTAAAAAAAGTACTTCTTACTATAATTTTAGTTTTTGAAAAGTGACAACCCTAAGTCTATACAAAATATGGCAAAGTTACCTACCTTTATTCGCCAACATGGTCTGGTAGCTTTGCCATCACAATTTAAAACGTACAAAGACGTAATTCGAAAAATACAGTACCTACTTAATTTATGTTTAAAATCCCATTCCTTAGCAAACATTCTAAATTCTAAACTTGTAAACTGAGTACCTGGATCTGTATATAAAATATTAGGAACACCATGTCTTGCAAAGATCTCTTTCATACCTTTTATAGTACTAATAGTAGTCAAATCCGGTAACTGATACAACTCAACAAACTTACTGTAAGAATCAACCATAAGTAAATAAGGTTTCCCATATAAAAAGAAAATATCTGATGACAATATTTCCCATGGAATATCTGCTATTTCCTTTTCTAACATTGGTTCCTTGCTAAATTCTTAGTTTTTTCAATAGGTACCCAAATGATTATAATGTAATTTTCCTAATACCTCTTTACGTTTAGAATTCGGAATAACCATCTGTGTTCCTTTAAATAATAATCCCTCGCATTCACTCATCTCATCTCTATAACTATAAAAGCTTCTTCCTAAAATATCTACCTGATTTTTCTTATCTGGCCATCCCTCTCTCACATATTTAGATACCATCTGTAACGAATCTCTCAACTTCTCCTCTGATATTCTAAAACTATGTAAAATCATACCCACATGCATCTCCAAATCCAAATTATAGTTTTTCTTAGTATCATTTATGTAACTAAGACTTAAATGATCAGCTACAATCAATTCTTTGCCAGGTTTGTAAATCAATTTAAAATTATAGGGTTGTAAAGCCATTCTAATTATCTGTAAACGAACTGGACATTTATTAAGTGGTTTAGTAAAAATTGTAACTAATGGTTTATGATCAGTTTCTACTATGAAATCTTGTCCAAACAAATATTGATGAAACTTCTTGCAACCATACAATATAGCTAAACTCTCCTTCTCTATCTGACTATAAAGTCTTTCAGTTTCAGTCATTGCTTTAGAACCATAGGCAATGGGTCTTCCTTCCTGTAAAATAACTGATCCTAATCCCTTCTTAGATGCATCAACGCTTAATAATTTTTTTTTATTTATATCAAAAAATGCTAAAACTGGTGGCTCACAAAGTATCTTTTTTAAACTATCATACACTCTCTTATGTCTCTCGGTCCACACAAATGGTACATTCTTTTTAATTAATTCCCTTAACGGTGCAGTTATCTCTGAAACATTATGTATAAACCTAGACACATAATTAATAGTTCCTAGAAACCTTAACAATTCTTTATTATTTTTTGGTTCATCCATCTCAGTTATTGCTTTTATTCGATCATTATCTAATTTTATTCCTTGTTCACAAATCACACGACCTAAATATTTTATTTCTTTCATTCTAAACTGACATTTCTTTCTATTAAATTTGATACCGGATTGCCTAGCTCTATCCAACACTTCTTTTAATATTCTATCATGTTCTTCTACTGTTTTAGCATGAATTAAAAGATCATCTATATAAATTTCTACCCCGTTAATATCTTTAAATATATTACTGAAAACCCTATGAAAAATTTCCGGACTTGATGATAAACCAAAAGGTAATCTTTTAAAGAAATATCTGCCAAATGGTGTATTAAATGTAGTTAACTCTCATGAATCTTTAGATTAAACTATTTGCCAAAATCCCTTATTACCATCTAAAGTACTAAATATTTTACTATCTTTAAGCTTTGAAGTTATCTCTTCCATTGTTGGTATCATCAAATTCTCTCTCATAATTTGTGTATTAAGATATTGCGGATCTAAACAAATTCTTAAAGTACCATCTGATTTCCCTGTCATAACTAAAGAACTTACAAATTCTGTTGGTCTCTCTACTTTCTCTATAATTTTCTGACATTCTAAACTAGCTAATTCTGATTTTAATTTACTCAACAATTTAAACGGAACATGTCTACACGCTTCTATCTTTCCTTCATATCCTTCTTTCAGCTTTATATCATACTCATAACCTTTAATTTCCCCTAATCCTTCAAAAATATCTGAATAAAAGTTTAACAGTTTGTCACTTTCAAGGTCAAGATTTTTAACATTAACATTTTGAACTTTCTGAATAATATTAAATTTTATCAAAGTAGGTAAACCTAAAATTGGCACAAAATTACCTGAACAAATCTGAAAATTTACAATATCAACTTGTTGACCGATCTTACATTTTAAGTTAATCTGACCTATAGTATCAATTTTTTGACCATTATAATTTGTTAACTTTAACCCTTAAACAAACACGAGCAGTTTTTAATGATTAGAATAAGATCACGTCGATTCCTGGGTATTTTAGAGCCGCAGATTTCAATTCTTTAGGAAAATCCGGAATTGGGGGGGGAACTACTGTAATTTTCGGTGGTAAATATTTTACCATTATCCGTTTAGAACTTGTAATGGTGGTAAAATATTTACCATTATCCGTTTAGGTTACATAAGTTTGCTGTAACTAGTTTTATGCTTTGGCTTTACTCGCAGGTATATATTTTATCAAGTTGAATAAGAAAATAAATTAAAACTAGCTAAATAGTTTGAAATAGTTTTATTTAAAAAATAAGAAAATAAATTAAAACTATCAAAATAGTCTGAAATAGTTTTATTTAAGTTTTAAAATATTTAGTAATTCTCACACGCCTGAAAATTTTCTTCTGGCTGTGTATTTTCCGCCATATGAAAACTCTTAAAGCAAGGACTTGCACATAGCGTGACTTTGCACATTGTGCAGAAAATTTTTGTTCGCTTTTGTTGATTTTTGGTGCTACAAAATCTGCATCGCTTATAAGTCTCGCCTTCTTCCGGAAAATGTAGTCCGACATTGAGAAGGCGGATTTCATCCGGTACTCCAAAATTTCCTCCTTTTTTGTTTTTGAACACTGTCGGTCGGTTCTTCTTGTGTGTGTAATTGTTTACTAAACCTCTTGCTAATTTCAACCTGAAATTTCTATGTGAATGCGTCGACACAATATGCTTTATGTTATAAGTTATGTAAGCGTTGATGATGGCCGAATCAAACATAAAAATGAAAAGCCTCATCCAGTATTTTCTCGATTTCCTATCAATAGGATACGATGATCGAAAATGATCAAAGTGGTCCACACCACCCATCGTAAGCGTGTAGGACGCTATAGCAGTAGGACAGAGTATATCTTGCCTAGACCCGTCTTTTTGTGTTCTTTTTACAAGTTTTGTATCAAGCGGGAGATGCGCCGTCGTAAGTAAGGTGACGTCCTTAGTATCATACCACTTTATTGCTGTAATTGGCTCGCACGTCATAGATGCAAATTCGTGCTTGTTTAGCCTCAAGTTCTTTGGCTGGGCTTTTTTTAAAATGGGTGGAAGGTCTTTTCGGTCACTCCTGACTGTTCCTACAGCAAATATGCCCTTTTCGTATAGATCCTCCATAAGGTTACAACTGGTAAAAAAATTATCAAACGCAACTAGCGTATTTTGTGGAAGGTGCCGACAAAGCGTCATAACTACATTATAACCCAGGCCTTCATTTTCAGTATTATCGCCCTTTCCCGTATATATCTGAAATTGATACATATAGCCCGTTACAGCATCACACCTTGCCCAGACTTTAAAACCTCTTTTTATGGGCTTTTTAGGCATGTATTGCTTTAGGCTGCTCCTACCCTTGAACTTCACCATGCACTCATCAATGGATTGCTTGCTAGATTCAGTCATCTGGTTTAGAAATTGCTCGTTTATTCCAGTTATTAAAGGTCTCAGCTTATAAAGCTTATCATATTCAGGAGAATCTCTTGCGGGCTCCAATTCATTATCGTTTAAATGGAGATTTTCGGTTATTTTCTTAAACCTGACGATAGTAAATATTCGGGAAATCTCAGGGTTGTTGTAGAATGGATCACTCGACCAATACAGTTCCATATCAGGTAGTGGATTTAAGCCCATCATTATAAGAACTCCTAAATAAGCTTTCATTTCGTCTGATGTAACTTGAGTCCAATTTCGACAATTTTTTTGGCGAGCGTACCTATTGTTCTGTTCTACGATAACTTCGATAATGGAATCAGGAAAAAAATTATTGAAGACCTCAGTGGGATGTGTCTTGTGAGTATAATGTGATCGGGGCTCACCTTTTTTATCAAAGGGTGGAATTGGATGTGTATTATGCACAATTTTCCAATCTCGTGGCAAGGAACGATTTCTGCGCGGAGCAATAGGAGTACTTTGTGAAACAGTAGGTAAGTTTTCTGATCTAATTTCATCCAGAGCAGCAATAATTTGTGCAGATCTTTGCGATAAAGTCACGATAGGTGGTGGACTGTTTTGTTCAATTGCACGAGAGGATGGTGTCGGTGAGGCAGAGGGGCTTCGCGGTCGTGGCTCAGTAACAGACCTGTCAGGACTTGCAGCAGCAGAAACAGAAAAAAGTGGATCAATCGGTGGTGGACTGCTTTGTTCTATTGCACGCTGGGATGGCACTGGTGAGGCAGAGGCACTTCGCGTTCGTGGCTGAGAGGCAGACTTAGCTGGAGTTATAGGTGCAGGAACGCAAAAAAATGGATCGATCGGTGGTGGGCTGCTTTGTTCTATTGCATGCGGGGATGGCACTGGTGAGGCAGAAGCACTTCGCATTTGTGGTTTTGAGTCAGAGGCACTTCGCGTTCGTCGCTTAGGTACAGACATAGCTGGACCTTTATCGGCAGAGTTGAGGGGAGCTGGATCTAACGGCGGAGATTTTCTGATATTCTTCTGCAAACGCATCTTTTTTGCTTGGTCGTGAACATACGAGAGAGAGCTGCATTTTCTTTGTTTAATTGCACGAGAGGATGGTGTCGGTGAGGCAGAGGCACTTCGCGTTCGTGGCTGAGAGGCAGACTTAGCTGGACTTATAGGTGCGGGAACGCAAAAAAATGGATCGATCGCTGGTGGGCTGCTTTGTTCTATTGCATGCGGGCATGGCACTGGTGAGGCAGAAGCACTTCGCATTTGTGGTTTTGAGGCAGAGGCACTACGCGTACGTCGCTTAGGTACAGACATAGCTGGACCTTTATCGGCAGAGTTGAGTGGAGCCTTTTTGCTTGGTCGTGAACATACGAGAGAGAGCTGCGTTTTCTTTCAGAAAATACTGGTACACATGGACGGACAAAACTATCTTGTATTTGAATTGGACTAGACTGAGTTGAATTTGACAAGACATCTAGTACCGAATCAGTTGACTGGTCAATTTCTTCATTTGTAGCAACAACTTCTTCATTTATAGCAATAATTTCTTCGTCTAGTTCTAATCCGAATATTTCTTTTAACCGTTTTTCAATTATTTTATCATCCGGTAAAGTCAGATAAGACTCTGAAGGACTACTCAAATGACTTCCATAAACTGGATCATCTTCTTCATCACAGTCAGATAAATCAGATAAATCTTCTAAATTTCCGACAATTGCTTCTAGTTTTTGATAAGGTCACCCGGGGCGAAAGCAACTAAAGATTTTTTTTCTTTTACTTTGGCTCCGTCCACCGTTACCTACTTACTTAGGAGGGTTATATTTATAAACTTAGTTAATTCTACACCTTTCACTGAACAGTTTCGACTTAAATTGCGTTACAAAGAGGCTTAATTTTGGAAATTATTTACATTCTTGTTGAATATGAGTACTGTTAGTTACATTCACCCCACCTTGGGGTTAATGCGACTATCATTTAAAAAACCTTTTTGTAATCTATAACTAGATATTACGAATAAGAGTACATATAGTTCCACACAACAGCTATCCGAAATTGAAATCTAGTCCCTGTAAATAGCGTTCAGTTTCCAGAAAATTCAGTTTAATTTTTTTATGGGGTTAATGCAACTGCGTGCCATACTGACTAGTGTCGTGGGTGCCAATTATCGATAAATCTTCTAAAAACAAATTTAAGGAGAGAATATCGAAAAATGATTAGTCTGATATTTAGGAAAAGAAGAAAAAGAGATTTATGTATTTATCTTTCGTATTTATTTAAATAATAATTTTCAAAGAAAAAGGTATTTCAATGAGAATCGAAAAAATCTTCATAAAACAGGCTTTTAACCTTACAAGCAAATAACAAAAATCCAAGGAAAGTTCAATAGTCAAAAAATCTTTATAGAAAAAGGCTTTTAACCTTTCTAACAAACAAATAACAAACAGGTGTCTAAGGACGGTACAATAAGACTCAAAAAATAATCTTCATAGAAAAAGATCTTCCCCTTCTTACAAATAAATGCAAAAATCTAAACTATGTACAATAAGAGGTATTTAATAAGTCTCACTAAAGTTCTCACTAAACTTATCTTCATCTAAGAGTATTTACTTACCTAATAACTAAATTTTTATTTGGCATGAAATAATGGCACATCAGTAAGTGAGTTATTAACTAGTAAGGCGAGTTCTAATCTCAGTCAAAAAACTTATATTCCTAATTCAATTGAACATTTCAGTCTTACATTGACAATAAAACGAGCAGCTATAAATTATTTTTCCACAACATCAATGTTTTCAGAAAACATGTAAAGTTGTCCTACGCCATCAGGCTGAGGAAGTACGGTGATAATATCCGTCAAGTCTATTATTGATACGTCATTCTTAATAAATTTAAACGTATTTTTTTGTTTGTAGGACTTCAAACCTTTCACAACAGCTTTTTTTTCAGAAATGGATTCAATTAAGCAAACATACTTGTAGGTTTTCTTTCCCAAAGCAGAGCAAAATCTTGCCAATATAAAGTCGCCTTCATTTGGCGTGAATACAAATTCATCTTTTGAAGTAGATGGTACCTCTAATTTTCTCTCTCTAATGTTCTCTTTTTTAACCAAAATTTCTTTTTTGTTACTTATCTTCTTATTTTTTGTTAAAAATGGTTTTTGTCGGTTTCGTTTTGTGTTCTTAGTGTCTTTTTCAGGTGTTTGGTCGTTTTCTAAGATTAAATTAGATGAATCTTCTTCAATGTTTAAAGAATCATCCGAGTTATCTTCTAGCAATCTTTGGTTATAACTTTCTAAATCCTCGCTCTCTGAAGAAACATCACTTTGGTACGAACCGTTGGTATTACTATCCGTTTCGTATGTCGTTGCCTTATTCTTCGGCATATTTTTTTTTAGGTTTCTCTTTGGTATGACTTGTGTTTTTTTTGCTTTCCCTTTTTTTCCTTTCTTTTTGTTCATAGAATTTTCCTTTTTTATCTTTTTTCTAACTTCTTTCATTTCTGCTTCCCTTTTTTTCTCTTCTTGCTCTCTTTCCATTCGATCAGTGACTTCCTTATAAGTCAAGACTTCAGCGCCTTTAGACACACTTCTTTTCTGTTTTGGGTGGATCATTGCGAGCTATTTTTTGTAACAACAGTTCCTGAAATGATACATTCATAATATTTTGTGTGTTTTCTAGATTAATTCGATTATATGTATCTACGGGCTTTTGTGAGTGTTGAAGATTTTGATTAATATTTATTTTTGTTGTTTCATTACTTGACGTTGCAGGTTTAATTAATATGTTTTGAAGTATTGTTATTTTTGAAGGTGAGTTGCTTTTAGAACCATTAGCAATGGTATTCTTGGCTTGTTTTAATGCTTGCTTATTCAGCTTTTTCTCCTCGTAGATGGTATCCACTTTTTTGTGTTCTTTACTTGTATTTATTCCTTCTTTCTTTACTGCTGTACTACTGTACTGTTTAAACTTTGAACTAAATATTCCTACTTCAATCTGATTTTCTTCAGTCCGTACTTCTTCTTTACTTTCGTTTACTTCGGCTTTTGTACAGTTCTTGTTAGACCTAATGTTTTCCAAACTATTTGCAGTCTTGTTGAAAATTTTGAGTGTCAAGCTTAATAGAGTCGGTACGGCAACATGAACTTGTTTTCCGCCAGTCTGATGCGTACAATAACACAAAGTTTTATCAAGTGTTTCCGCGTTATTCTCAAAGTCAGGCATGGAAAATTGGGTTACATATTCAACCTCTTTATTTTCGACATGATTGAGTGCTTGTTCCTTTTCCCATTGGGCTAATATCAAAGGATCAAATATGTTTTTGGATATTGCATACCGGTTAAATGGGTATATCCCAGTTTTTTTAAATCCATTTTGCAGGATGACTGGGTTTATATTGGCCCATATCTCAGTCAGGATTTTCGAAAATTCCATTTTTGGTAGTTTGGCACCAATGTGCAGTCTTTGCCAATTAACGAGGGCCTCATCCCATCGGTCCTTCATAGGTTTCATACCACTACAATCTAATGGTTGAAGATTGTCGGACGAGTGTGGTGGTAATTTTATAATAGTAATTTTTTCAGATTGAGCCAGCTTGATCACATTTAAGTCCACATGAGTGGAATGTCCATCATAGATTAACAAAATAGGCCTGTCATTTCCAATTGCAGGCAATAACACGGTGCTCAAATATTTTTCAAAAATTGACGTCTCCATCCAACCCTTACTACTAACAGTGTAAGCTGTTTTGACTGATTGATCTTTGTAACACCACTCATTCCACAAATGTTTGCCCTGAAATATAATAAGTGGTGGAACTTTATTACCGACTGCATTTGTCGCCAATAATACCGTCGTGTTATCTCTTCCTGGGGAACTAGTAGTTCTGGTGCAGCGAACCCCTTTTTCACCAATGACCCGGGTTTTGGATGGATCACTGCAGAAACTTGTTTCGTCGAGGTTGTAAATTCTTTCAGGTTTTTCAGTAAGATCGAGATGACGCAAAACTTTTTCTAATAAATCGAAATATTCATACACTGTGTATGGATTGCATGCTCTTTTACGGGCAATTTCTACGGGTTGCGGTTTTTTTAGTGATAAACCGTTTCTCTTGCGAAACCCACGGAGCCAATCATCACCGGGTATATCGTCTTTAAATGGATTAATTAAGCCATTTCTTTTGAGATATTCTGACACCAATGCCTTGAGTTCTTTTGTCGTCAAAGGAAATCCGTTTTTTTCCATTATTTTTAAATATGAAGATATCTCTTGCTCAAATGATCTAGAAAATACAGTATCTTTTCCAGGGTTTATCTGTTTTTGTCCGCGCGTAGCGTATACATGAGATATAATTGTTGACCGAGGAATATTAAACCGTTCCGCAGCAGTATAACTGTTTAACTTTTTTTGCTTCACTAGTCGTACAGCTTCAAGAAGCGTTTCTCGACTATAACCTTTCTCCCTTTTTCTTTTATAGTTTCGAACCATCTGGAACAAGATATTAATTATTGATTTGCTTTAATAGTATGAATTTGTCTTTTAAATAAATTATGAAATATAATTTACAACGCATTTATCTTTATATGTGTAGATTATATATTATGTAAGTGTATACATGTACATATGTAAGTAAGTATTTAAATTGAGTCCATGTAGTAGTATATTTAATCTTTTATTATAACTAGGCTAGGATAGGTACGTATTTATTGCACGCCTAATAAGCGTTTTCATGTTACTTTCACTGTTCTGTAGGTCTACTGGAAGATTTTTTTATAAAGTATAATTCTGCTTTATATATGCACAATAAACTGTAAACAAATAAATAAAATTTAAATATGAAACAAAATTATTACCCGATAAATAATAAAAATGCGAACTAAAAAGATGCGTTACAGACAGGTAAACATTTTATGCAACTAAGTTATTGAAATGCATGTATCGAAATATCGACACGGAACGAAATACCGACACAGTGATATCGACGCGGAGCATCACTAGTATTTGTATTTTTCATACAAATACTGTGGGGCTATTGTGACTGCAGAAATAGTTGCAAATACCCATTTGCACAAAAAGTTGAGGTTAATGTAACTGTATCAATAAAATGAGAATTCTAAGACATAGCGCTTAAACATATATACCAAAAGTACTTACGTTTTGTCTCTTTACTAGAATGAACTTGCAAATTTGCTGGAAACCACTTGAAATATTTTTTTCGGCACAAAACAAAACAAACGACGTTTCAACTCGTTGCTCCAAAATGGCGGCTGGCAAAAAATGATCTGTCAGTACAATAGTAATCGACTTAGAAGCACCATCTATACTTCATATGAAAAAGCAATAATTTCTCTAGTCTTCAACAGATGGCACGTCTTACCAAAATCAGTAGTTTATGAAAAAAAACAATTAGTCGCTTTAACCTCTCAGTTGCTTTCGCCCCGGGTGACTTAGTCATTTTTTTCACTTGGCGCAAATTTTTTTTTCTTAGGAGGCATTTCGATTTTCTGAAACAATAAAAATATACGATATGATAAATTACCAAACCCACGGCTTTTTTATAGTGATCTGATAGCAGACAATGCACGAACAAACAATGGTAAGTATCTTACCACCAAATTCGAACCTAAAATATCGTACAACAAACAATGGTAAGTATCTTACCACCAAATTCCAACCTAAAATATAGTACAAATGCTAACTTTTATAGGAAACGAATGCCAAAATCGATAAAAGTAAATATTCTACTTACCGTAGTTGAACGCCAATGTCACTAAATAGAATATATTTTTAACAAAATTTCCAAAACTCTTCAAAACACTTGCAAAACTCACTTTATTTTCACCAAAACACCGTATCGTCAACTTTGACACTCGACAGCTGATGATTGTGACGTTTGTAAATTAAATGTTACCATTTAAAAACATCTGTATTTTTTAAGAATGTATATCAAATGGTTATAAACTCTTTAGTGTTGCTATGCGAGAAAAAATTTAAGGTTTTAGTAGAAAAATAAAAGTGGTAATATTTCTACCATTGTTTTATTAAGGGTTAAATTAGTTTTATCATACTTTCTGATTTTTAAACTGTCACAGTAAATTTTTGTGATTACATTACATTGTGCTCCTGAGTCTACTTTGAATTTTAAAAAAGACTTTTCATTCATAAAATAAACACGCTGATACCAGTCCTTCTCACAGTTTATGTTGCACACTTTAATGCTGTTCATCTTGATTTCTTGTTCATCTTCACTATTATTTTCTTCTACTCCTACAGCTTTCACTTTTCTATCCTGTATCCATGCTAGTTTACACTTTCTTGCAAAGTGACCTGTTTTTCTACATATCATGCATGTTTTACCAAACGCCGGGCAATTTCTATTGTCATGTACATATCCACATCTTCCACATTCTGTGTTACGCTTCTTCTCATTATTATATCTTCTTTTGTCCAAAAATTGTGGTTTCTTTCTATTAAAGGTTGAATTTACTTTATTAATATTACTCACTCCAGGTTCATCCAACTCCTTTATTCTTTCTGTAGCCAACTCCGATGCCTTGCAAATCTGTATTGCTTTCTCCAGTGTTAATTTTGTTTCTCTTAATAGTCGGTCTTTCAACATGGTATTATTTATTCCAGTCACAATTCTGTCTCGTATCATCCTATCTTTCAATTCCCCAAACTCACATTCTCCAGCCAGTTTCCTCAATTCAGTGAAATATGCATCAAAACTTTCTTCACTTTTCTGATTTCTAGTAAAAAATTTGTAACTCTGAATACTTTCATTTTTCTCGGGCACAAAATACTTTTCAATTGTGGTAATCACCGATTCATATGTCTCTTCTACATTTTCGAATGTGTAATATATATCTGTTGCCTATTCTCCAATACAATGCAGCAGCACTGCAACCTGAACTTTTTCTGTTTTCATTGTAATTCCTGAAGCCAACGCATAAAGCTCGAACCTTTTCCTCCATTTTTTAAATCCTTCTTCCGTCAAGTTATTCAAAGGTGCTGGGGGTTTTAATCCACTAATTCCTTCAAATTCTTCACTTACTTTCTTGGCGGCCATTTTGGCGTCCTTTTTGCTCATTTTTACTTGCGGGCTTCTTTATCTGTCGGTGTCGTAATGTTTTCACTATAATACTTTCTATTCCTCGTACTTGTCACGCAGCGCCATGTTATAACGTTTAAATAAAACATTTACTTTATTAATCAAGTTTTATTAGTTTCTTAATTTAACAAACCAAAGCAAGTACGAGGCACCGATCACCACGTCGTCCATTATTCAATCTCTTAGATTCAATCAAAGGCAAAGGCACTAGCCATACAGCCTTTTAACTTAATAATATTTATAACAGCTTTAGCGTCGTAGGATAGAAAGAGAGAAAACACTACCAACCTGTCCTTACCTCCTGACGCCTGCTTCTACTAACACACCTCATTATTTTAGAGAGCTAAACAATATTGTCAAATTGGGACAAGCTATTTACAATTGGAAAGGGAGGGATTCTAAATCTCTTCAACGAAGTCAAGATAATTAAGATCGAACTTCACTTACTGGGTAAGTTCGATTGATCATTAAATTATCTTGACTTCGTATTCGAGATTTATTAATTAACACGTAGGATGTTCGGAGTATCCACTTATGCAGACAATATTGTGAAGGAAAGTCAGTAACAAAAGATGCAAACTATATAATATAATCATATTTATTATATTTATAATCTCATGACATCGCTAATTACCTTGATTTACTAACAAATTACAATTATTGTTTACAATCGGCCTATTATAATAATTAGCAAAGACCGCTGAGGTTTCAGACCAACCAGCGGCCTTTCTAATTGCATCTATACTAATCCCCGCTCGCGCCGCAGCGGACGTGCTAGAATGGCGAGTGCTGTGGGCGCTAAAGATGCTCGTGTCAACGCCACTGTCGCTTAGAGTTTGTTTCAGCCATCGACCGATTGTTTGCGCTGAGGCTGGCTTATATGTTTTTTTGTAAGTCAAAAGCAAATTATCATAATTATTTCTGTGAATAGAGGTCAAATTTAAATAAGATTGAAGCGTCTTGGCTGGGCAAATCTTTGGATTGTGGACAAAGAAAGGCAAATTGATTACTGGTTGTGACCTACCGATAGCTGAGGTTTTGATCATATCTGTTATAGTTATTGAAATATTTTGATCATCGTGGTATCTAATATTAGATTTTTTTATTAACGATAAGGTTTGAATTCTTTGTCCTGAAGCCAGAGCTAATAACATAACAAGTTTTTTAGTTAGTTGTTCATTGTTAATTGATTCATTATCAATTCTACTTAAATAATTTAATACTTGGTCAGTATCCCATGTAAATCTATATTTTGGAAATACCGGTTTAATTCTAAATATTCCCTTAAAAAATCTTCTTAATCTATCATCTTGTGACAAGCTACAAGTTGAGATAAAAGATATGGCTGATGTATGGTTTCAATTTCAATTTACACACATCAACATCGTCTAGGGATATTTTGAATTTACTTAGTTTACTCAAAATTTATAAAAGATAACATACAACATGTATATATTTTTATAAAGCTCATTTATCAGACTACATTAACAAAATAAAATAAATCTTTTTTTTTTGCGTAAAAGTGCTTTTTTTTAATAAAGAAAAAAGTGAAAATATGTGAAAGTAACAATGAATGTGTTTCTCAAGGATAAGTAAAAAGTAATCAGAAATTATTCAGTTTTGAACGGTATTGTGAAAAATCAGTAGTCAGTTAAACCATCCATGACGTTAAAAACGGTCCTACAACGTTTTTTGTGCTTTGGATTAAGTTATCCAAGTCAGGCTGCGGTATATTGTCCCAGGTCCGGCTAAGTGGCAAAAAAAGATGTTCTTTCGTCGCAATGTTTGTAGCGAAGTTCCTTAAAGCTCTTTTTTGGAGCATATCCTACGCGTATTTAATGGGGTTTAGGTAAGGCGACTAAGTGGGCAAGCCTAGGACCGATACGTCGTGCTCCTGCAACCAGCTCGTCACCACTCTCGCTGTGTGCGAACTTGCTTTGTCGTTCATCAGCGTGAATTCTTGGCCCATTTGCAGTTGGTCGGGGTAGATTATTGGTTTTAGCACCTCGTTACAATATTTTTCAGCTGACATGGTGTTTCTGATCCAAACGGGGTCTGTTCTTCCACCGACACGAATTTTCGCCCAAACCTAAATTGTCCCACCGTGGTATGGAAGGACTTCCTGAGGGTGTCGCAGACGGCACTCACCACCAGGAACTCGCTAAAAACGTCATCTTCGTGTATCAGGATGGAAACCGAACCGTGAGCCATCGGTTAACAGCAATATGAACCACTGGTTATCTTCCCAGAGCAAATTTTCACGAACTCACTCTAGCCGTCGTCCCCGATTTTCTCGGCGTAGTGCTGGAGTACGAAGCGGTCTGCGAGCATGAAGATTAGCTTCATGCAGCCTTCTCCTCAAAGTTTCATCACTCACAAGCAACTGGTGCTCTGACTGGAGCCTCTGAACCAACTGCATGGCCGTAACATTTGGTTGCCTTCTCGCGGCAACTTGCAAATATCGGTCTTGTCGTTGAGTGGTTAAGTGTTTCCCGCCTGGGTGTCTTTCAGCCATTTCACGAGTTGCACGATAACACCATAACCTTCATATCACGTTTTGTCTTGTTCCCATCTCCTCAGCAATATTCCGTTGAGTAGCCCCAGCTTGGAGCATGCCTAACTGCCCTTAACATTTCTTTCCTCGTTCAATAGCCCTGCTCCATGATGCACACAATAACATTAATTGAAAAGGACAATGGGCAAATATGTATGGAAGGTGGTCCTACCTATCAATACACATGAGATTTGTGTCTTTTGATAGGTCAGCTCCCCAACGTGCGACTGCCTGTAAGACACGTGCAGTAATATTGTACAATTGACTGGTTACCTGTTTGGTCTCTATCAATTAATATGTAGGCATGATACTGTCGTGCCCTCACATGTCTCGATTGTATGCGGATTCTTATCAGAAATACATTTCTTTGTAAGATATTAAATTCCGATAAATCATCCAATCGTTCTTGTCTGTACAGCTCAATAGAATAAACCCCATTTTGTATGTGCTCGCTGCAGTACGATCTTGCCAGTTTAATATGGTAAGTTTCCAATGAAAAGAGTATTATTTCTTCTTCCGTCAGACGTGGAAAATCTTCAACCTCGCTATCTTCTAATCTGACAAATGGAACTCTTTGTCTGTTCAGATTCTTTTGTTCTACATAAGTTCGCAGCAAGTTTGGTGTGTGAATCTTTTGTTGTATCACAGTTATTATACCAGGGGTTCGTTCATTGTCCATAACAGCTGGATGGAATTTATTTATAAGTGCTGCACAGACTTTAAAGTCTCCGAACATGTGTGGTAAAGCTCTATTAAAGTACTCTTGGCGTAGAAGTTTGTAATCACGCTTAAAGCGTCCGTTGACCACTTCGATAACCCAACGACATATTGTTATTTGCCGAGACTTGTTGGCTTGTTCAGTTGTCAACTGTGGGGCATTTCGTTCCTTTGTAGGAGGTATATGACCTTCGTACCCAAAGGGTTCGAGATTCTTAAGGGAGTCACGGAATCCTCTATCTAGAATAAATACATCGTTAGGCATAAGAAACATATGTAATGGGTGTTCTTCATCATTTAAAATCATATTTAATATGGTAGCATCGCTTGTTGTGGCAGCATAAGGGCCTAACACATCAATTATATAACCATCACTCGTAGTTATTAAAAATGGTTTGAGCAAGTTGTCAAACTTGTGCAAACTTGCTATAAAACTTAAATTTGGCACAAAAAAATGACAAAAGTTACTGGAGGAAAATGAAACCTTCAGACTTCGCTACCATTATACCAGCGTGTCTTTTTTGTTTTTAATTTTTTTTTTCAAATTCAAATTTAGAATCGTTCAACAAGGTTTACAAAATAAACTCTCTTCAAAAAAAATTAAAATTGGTCAGTATTTTTTGAATTTAAGAACTTTATACAAAATATCCCTAGACGATGTTGATGTGTGTATTTCAAAAAATAAAAATACATGGGTACAAATTAACAATTGTCACGTTGGCTGCTGCTATAGTTATAAAACTGTGTTGCAGAGCCAGCGCCTTCCATTTAGAATGTAACACAGTTAATTATGCAACTTAATAATGAGTAGGTAATGGTACAATGTAAGTTAGTATTTGAGCTTAAAAATAATTTTAGTTTAATTAGATTAAAAAAATAAATTGGTCTAAGTGTATGATGCGTGTTTGATGCATTGTGTGTATGTGAATGTAAGTTGATTGTATAGTGAGTTGTTTGGTTGTGTGAGTATGTGTGTGTGTGGGAGTGCATTATCAGGCAAGTACAAGTTAGATTTTTTAAATTATTACAATAAGTTATTTTAGGCTTACACTTTTTCTTTGGGAGGCGATGAAAATCAATAATTTCATTTATTTTATTGTACAAATGAGTACTTAAGAGTCTGTAGTGATGCTTTGCCATAGCAAGTCTCGAGTTTTCCAGAGGGCAAACTTGAGCAACAGAGCTATTGCGATCGAAAGGAGTTTCAGAATGTTTCCGCAGAAGCGTTCCCAGAACAAACAGTTTTCTCACTTTGGTTTTTTGAATACCTCTGCAGTTGGGAATCTGGTTGGCTTACAAAGCATCACCTTCAGGACGGCTCTTTGTGCTCTTTCAATTCTTAGCAATTGTGTTTTAGGGACACCGCCACAAGCCGTTTAACAAAATTGTAGTGCAGATTGTACAATAGAAAAGTATACAGTTTTAAGACACTTCAAGTCAGCTGAGTTCATCAAGTTTTTAAAAATATAAATTAGCTTCCTAATTCTTAAAACTGTATTATTGATGTGATTCTTCCAGGAAAAGCTGACATCAAGCCAGACACCTAAGTATTTGATTGAGTCTGCACGCTCTAGTCGTTGACAGTCACAATGAATAAGGGGATTTAGTTTCTGACAGTTGTGGACATGTATATTAAATGACTTAGGTGGTTGATGCTGGAGACTCGGAGAAAATGTGATTAACTTAGTTTTACTCAGGTTGAGAGTCAGCAGATTTGATGATAGCCAGTTTGAGATCGTCTTCAAAAAGTCTCAGTAGTCTTTTTTACTTCTGCCCAGGTTCTAACACTGACAATAACAGCTGTGTCATCAGCATAAGTGACGATCTTAGTATTCGGTAAAGTAAGAAGACACAACTCGTTTATACAGGGTCTGTCGTAATGAATGGATAACCCGTTACCTACAGTTGATCCGGATGTGAGGCTATAAGAAAATTGTGTCTTCTTGCCAGGGTTGTCAACCATAAGAAAATGGCGTAGACTTTTAAACTTTTTTATAAATTTCGCTATTTTTTTCATTAATTCCGCTGCCATTTCTTCAAATTTTGATATATTTGTATATTTTTTTTTGTATTATACTCCTGAAGACGTGTATTATGTAATTTTAATACAATTTTAGGTGTTATTCACGGTGAACATTATAAAAATTCTCATTTTAAGAAAAACATTTCCAATGTTTTTTCTTTATGTCAACTTTTGATCATCTCCTGTGAAAAAAAAGTACGACGTTATAGCTGCCCATGATCTCAATAAATTGTCTAGTATGTGTAGATTCTAAAAAGGTATAACGATGTGTACTTTACAAGCCACATTAAGTTACAGGAGCGAGAACACTAATCAAGGTCGGAATTTTTATTTTTCAAGTTATGTTATAAATGGTTGTAAAACTTCGTCATAATGATTTTATTCTATCAAGATACTTTGCACAAACACTATCGAGCCACTAATAGGATATTCAGAAGAAAACCCGGTTGTTTTTGGGAAAAAAATAACATTACTCCACGATAATAATGTAATGAAAATGTACAAATGAAAATTGTTGTGCTCTAATAGTTTCATGCGACAAACATGTTGCGACAAGTTTATTCGAAATTGAAACTGATTTTAAAAATCGAACAAAGTCCGCATTACAAAGAAAAGGGTACTCATCACATCAGTGTAATTTTGACCATCGCATGTGCTTTTGTTCTCATTATTTTCGTCAATTTGTTACTGGTTTCTAATATCGGACTTTGATTTTCCTTGTGATTTGGACTTGGTGGTACTGATGTATGTTCGATTTTTTAAATCCGTTTCAATTTCGAACAAACTTGTCGCAACATGTTTGTCGCATGAAACTATTTTTTTTTTTATAATTTAGGTAGCAAACGAGCATGCGGGTCACCTGATGGTAAGTGATCACCGCCGCCCATGACTCCCCGCAACACTGTGGGAGTTGGGGGTGTGTTGCTGACCTTTGCTAAAATTGGGCACCGGATACCGCACTCACCGAACGAAACGCAGGAACATCGTCCCTACTTCGCGTCGGTTTTCTGTGCGACGGTGGTATTTCACCGGTCGAGTCAGCCCAGTAATCGCTGCAGACAGAGCCTACAGCTAGACTCTACCACTCTCAAAAAACTATTAGAGCACAACAATTTTCATTTGTACATTTTCATTACATTATTATCGTGGAGTAATGTTATTTTTTTTCCAAAAACAACCGGGTTTTCTTTTGAATATCCTATTAGTGGCCCGATAGTGTTTGTGCAAAGTATCTTGATAGAATAAAATCATTATGACGAAGTTTTACAACCATTTATAACATAACTTGAAAAATAAAAATTCCGACCTTGATTAGTGTTCTCGCTCCTGTAACTTAATGTGGCTTGTAAAGTACACATCGTTATACCTTTTTAGAATCTACACATACTAGACAATTTATTGAGATCATGGGCAGCTATAACGTCGTACTTTTTTTTTTCACAGGAGATGATCAAAAGTTGACAGAAAGAAAAAACATTGGAAATGTTTTTCTTAAAATGAGAATTTTTATAATGTTCACCGTGAATAACACCTAAAATTGTATTAAAATTACATAATACACGTCTTCAGGAGTATAATACAAAAAAAATATACAAATATATCAAAATTTGAAGAAATGGCAGCGGAATTAATGAAAAAAATAGCGAAATTTATAAAAAAGTTTAAAAGTCTACGCCATTTTCTTATGGTTGACAACCCTGGCAAGAAGACACCATTTTCTTATAGCCTCACATCCGGATCAACTGTAAGTAACGGGTTATCCATTCATAACGACAGACCCTGTATAGACGAGGAAGAGGGTGGGGCCGAGGACACTTCCTTGTGGAACGCCACAGGTAAATAACCTCTTCATCGCTGAGGTGGTTATTGATTTTAACTATCTGCCTCCGATCTGACAAATAACTCTCAAACATATCCAAAACAGTACCCCTGACACCAATCTTGTAAAGTTTATGCAAGAGAATAGGGGCCGATACGGTGTCAAAAGCGCAAGATAGGTCCAGAAAAACTCCGATAGTTTTGAGTTTGGCATCAAAATTACTTATTACAGAATGGGTTAATTCCATAACAGCGTCTTCAGTAGATTTGTTGCTCCTGAAACCAAACTGGTTATCAGCTAGAATTTTACGTTTGGTTAAAAACTGAATTAATCTTGAGTTGAGTATTTTTTCAAAAACTTTAGATAGGCAAGTGAGAACAGAGATTGGCCTATAGTTTTCAACTTTACTTTTGTCGCCATTTTTGTAAACTGGGTGAATTATGGCACACTTAAAAGCCGCAGGAAAAATACCTTCAACAATACAACTATTAAAAATATGAACTATAGTATAGGCGACAGGATTCTACTTGAAGCTTTGATTACAGATACAGGAATGTTGTCCCAACCGACAGCACACTTGAATTTAAAATTAGATATTATTGATTCGATCTCTTTACTGTCTACAGGTCAAAGAACCATAGAGCTAGGAAGATCTTGTGAACGGGCCTGGATAGGCACAACGTTACTTGGTAGTTTGGGAGTTGAAGGCAAGGGGATTAGAGAAGCAAGATTTTTCCCTACGTTAGCAAAATATTTGTTTACCATGTTAAGCGACGAGGATGGTTCAATTGCTAAGTTTAATAGGTTAGAGGAGAAGTTTTTGTTATTATTAAATTTACCAATTTTTTTTATTACATCCCAAGTGGCCTTTGGGTTATTTTTAGATTTTAAAAACTCTAATTTTTCGTGTTCCCTTTTAAGTTTTTTCAGGAGATTGTTACAAAAGTTTCGATAGCGCCTTACTGTAGTTGCTAATATGTTATTATCGGGGTTCTTCTTAAGGTTGCGCGACAGTTTATCCCTGTGACGTATGCATCTCAAAAGCCCAGGGGTAATCCAGGGTTTTAAGGTACGCTTTCTATTTGGAATTTTTAAGGACGTATGACGTCTAACAATAGTATTTAAAAGAGACACCAACTTCGCTGCAGCTGCATTTCCGGTAAGTCCAGTTTATGGAAATCAGTAATTTTAGGCGGATTTACAGTCGCTAGTTTTCTTGAGTAACAGAACAGAGTAGGGGCGTGATCAGTAAGTAAGGTATCTAGAATTAAGGTAAGAGCAGGGTTAGTTGATTTTAGGATGACATGATCTAGACATCGATCTAATCGGGTAGGGGATGTGTGAGCAGGAAGCAGTGCATGCGACGACAGAAGATTTAGGTATTGGTCACAATTTTTATCTACCGAGTTTTCACATATGTTACGAGTAATGTTGATGTCACCCACCAAAATTATCGTTTTATAGTTACTCAAATTCAGTAAAGTACTGTCAAGGGTGCTTATGAAGTTAGAGACATATTTGTGAGATGGAGAGCGATAGAGCGCTATAAGGGCAATATTTTTGTCGATCTCTAGTACAACAGCATTAGCTTCGTCAATATCCGACGGTATGACTCTGTATGAGATAGATTCTTTTGCATAAATGACAACCCCTTCATTTTGATTACCAAAGTTAGAGGCGTGAGAGTTGTAGCACTGAAGCAGAGGCAGAGTAGGACATTTACTTAGCCAGCACTCAGAAAGCACAATAATGTCAACCTTACATTTAACTCTATGTAGCAAAACAAGTAAGCCATCAAAATTACGATTGATGCTACGGATGTTAACATGAAGCACTTTTAAACTATCTAAACAGAAAGTGTTTAGCTCTACATCTTCAGGAGGGCAGTGAACTAGGCGTCGGTCAGGCATAGATACATTATCTAGCTCATTTGCTAAAGTTGATAGATTATCCATTACTATAATAAAAAAAGAGCATGGGATAAGATACAGTGCAAACCATATTATAAACATTTTGTAATGTGCATATGCACTATGTAGGAAACTTATTGCTGGAATACTGGCAGCTATTGTTTTATATTATTCAAATAGATTCTAAAGAAGAAACAATGAGATATTGACAGCTTCCTTCCAGACTCAGTCATATTTTCGTGCTCGGACTGTGAGCACATACCATTAACTCAATCTTATGCTTTAAATATAAAGCTGAAAACAGTATCAATTCTTTTATTCTCTTGCACGTTTCCCCCAAACGTTAGTTGGTGGAGGCGCCGTATCGAGTACCGCGGGTACTGTCGCGAGTAAAATCAGTGCTTTTCAGAGATAGATACGCGGCAGCGTGTCCAGCCAAGTACAGCTGCTATTATACTTATACAGGAATATTACTATAAAAGGAAAAGCAATTATATTGGATATAGAAGACTGGATCTCAAGAAGCATCGTATACAGCTAAGTACCTACAAACACACTATAGGTACACATTCCACCATGGAAACCATAAATTTATTGATTTAAAAAAAAACAGCATTGCAAGAAGATGAGATTTTTAATTTACAAGCAAAACATTTGGCGTTGCCTGTTAGAATACAATCATTAAGGAGCTCTGGTCCCTCCGGTCATATTTACTCGCGGGGTGACGGTGCCCAGGATGTCCGTTTATACTCCGCCAGAAGAGGCGCTACTCTATTGGATAGCGGTGCCAGCCTATCCGTCATGTCGGAAGATTTTTACTATAGGAATACTTATACATAAGTTTGTACATAATGATATTGTTAAATAGTAGTGTAGATAATAAAAAGCCTTTATTGCGTGTCGCGAATGGCAGATTACTTGACATTATTCTTTCATTTAAAATAAAATTTTACTTGTCAAATTATTTATCTGAAGATGCGTTCATCGTTGTAAAAAGTATTACAGCTAATGTAATTCTATTACAATTAATATTACGATTGTAATATATTTTGCCCAATTTCTAGAATATTATGGATAAGATAATATTACGCGTCTCGTATTCATGTGTATTATAGGTAGGTAGGTACACTATTCTTTTTCATGATGTATTTGTATTATATTTTTTGTGTAATAGTTTCAGCTTTTACTTATAGGTGAAATAAGATATTTCGTTTATCTTAATGGTATAAATAAGGTATGTGTTATGTATAAGGAATGGTAACGCATGGAATAACATCCCATGTGGTATCATCTCAGGTCTTTTATTAAGTTGATAAATAGAATTTAGAAACGAATACTTGCTCGATTGCCATAAAAAAAAAATACTTATTATAGGTTTTAGAGTTTTGCTTTGTCTATGGATGTTGATATTGGTAAAAAAAGAACAACTGTCAGTACTGTCATGTAATTTTTTATGTCAAGTCAGTCAGTATTGTTTGTTTATGTTTATAAATGGTGACGGATATGAAATAATTTAAATAATAATTATGTTTCGAAATGGATGATGTTATCGAAAAGAAAATAATGATACGACAAAAAGAATGTGGGAAGTTAGTTTTGTCGTGCGGAATCGCTGTCATTCTCTATCTAAAACTTCTTGACAAGAATATCTTGGAGAAGGGAATCTTTGATTCTATTTGGAGATGATTTGCACATATTCCAGGGGGGGGCGTGAAGAGATTATTTATTGGTTTGTTGTATCATTGTTGATTTTTATTAACTGTTATCACAAGTATGTAATAAGAGGATATTTGAATGTTTTCACTATTTGCCCCAAAGATTTAATATTCAAATAGGTATTTAATTTATGAAACTTCATATTGAGTAAAGATAGGATTTTCTTAGATTGTTAAGATCTTGATGAGGTAGGTAGAGTTGATTAAATGAATTTTGTGTATGTGAATGATTGAGTAGTTGTTCAATAATAATAGTTCTCAATTGTTATGTCGAGTCATTGGGTGGTATTTTTTTATTATTATGTTTGTCTTTTGTCGAGCGAGATGTAACATTGATAATTTTCAGATGATGACATTGGACAATGATGTATCTATAGAGATAATTTGATAATGCAGCTAAGCAGCTATGATTACTGGATGCTGCCTAGATGCATGATGATTAGAACCATTGCGATTGTGATTGAAATATTTAAGTTTCTTTTGCGTCTATTTTCAAAATTTCTATTTTTAAGTTTTTGTGAAGTTTTTGGACTAGCATACTGTGATTCACCCATACATCATGTATTTTTGTTAGGTTTTTGCATGGTGGGGTCAGTTTAACTTGTTTAATTATTTATCTTTCTTATTTCATTTGTTTACTTCACATTTTAACCTGACAGGTTGTTAGCTACAACTATGGGGTCGAATCACTTTTACTTCGGAACTTCCTAACTTAGGTAGGCTAGGAAGACATGTGCCTGGAAGTGATGCCGATTTTGATTAGTATCAAAATCTTTTTCGTAGGCGGTGGGATGTAATGTGCATATGCACTATGTAGGAAACTTATTGCTGGAATACTGGCAGCTATTGTTTTATATTATTCAAATAGATTCTAAAGAAGAAACAATGAGATATTGACAGCTTCCTTCCAGACTCAGTCATATTTTCGTGCTCGGACTGTGAGCACATACCATTAAACTCAATCTTATGCTTTAAATATAAAGCTGAAAACAGTATCAATTCTTTTATTCTCTTGCACGTTTCCCCCAAACGTTAGTCATTTATAGTTGTAAGATTTAATTGTGGAAACTGTGTTGATACTGACAAACTTATCTTGTACTGTCGAAGAGTATTATGTAAATAGGTAATGTAGGAGTGTAAAGTGTGGTGTGTTGTGTGAGGTAGAATATAACAAAAGTGATGGGAACTAGAAGCAAATAACATAATTAATTCAAAACTTAAATAACCTAGTCAGTTGTCATCGGAGCGTTTTAGGTCATTTTCATTATTAACTCTTACATGTGGTGCACCTTCGCGTTTTCTCAGGAATATCTTTCCGTTCGAGACCCAACAGAATCTATAAGAGTTGGCCTTGGCAAATTCACGTGCCTGGAAGAATAGTTTTTTTAGTCCCGCCGATAGGTTCTCCGAGATAAAAACTGGTGTTTTAGGACCCGGTAATTTCATTTTTTCGGTGGTCATGTAATTGTTATCCTTTGTGTTTTTTCTGTATTGATTAATTAATTTATCTTTTAACAGTACTGTTGTCAAATCCACTATGACAGTTTTTTGAGCTGAGTTTTTCGTTTGAATGCGAAAAACATCTTTAATTTCGGATCTTTGTATATCAACATTTAGAGCCTTTCCCGCTTTGATAACTGTCTCCACCAATATAGTCTCAGATTCAGGTTTATTTTGAGGCAAGTTTCTTATCTCAATGCAAGTTGCCCTGGCGCTACGTTCAAATGTCTCTAGTTTACTTTCGAGAGTAGATATATACTTGCGATTAGCTATAGTTGTTAAGTGTACCATAAGATGCCCCCGAATTAAAGCCTTCCATTAAAAATTCTAAGAGATAATTAATTTTAACATTATAAAAGTTAATTTGTTTTTTCTGACAATACAGCCACCAAAGCTTTAAACTACATGTATACTGAGAAAGTGTATTTTTCGAGATCGAGCTAATCATTACTTGTATCGCCGAGTCTGGGATGAGTTGCTTGGCAAATGCTTCCCTGATAATACTGCTGCTTCCAGGGAAAGGTGCTGGTGAAGCGGATGTGTTGATCTGAATGTTGAAAAAAGGAGACAAAAAGGACATAAAAAATTAAGGGGTAGTAGTATACACAGAGAGACTTATAAACTGGATACCAAGGCTGAGAGGGCCAGTGTGGTACCACAACGATACCAGTCGCCTTATCAGAAATAATTTTGTTTAGCATTTTCAAAATTAAAGCAAACGGTGGAAATGCGTAAAAAATTACAGTTGTGCATATTTTTTGCAAATGATTTTAATCCAAAGTAAGCAGCAAGCAACTCTAAATAATTAATATGACATTTAATCTCCTGACTATTCCATTGTCCACCGGTGGACTCGCTACCACAAGCGGCGCCCCACCCAGTACTAGATGCATCTATATAAATTACTAAAACGAAACTATTTTGTTTAATTGATTTAAATGAAGATTAAATATTATTTTTCCACCAAAGTAAATCGTGATTTAAACTTGATGGCACTAACATATTTTTATTATAATTCTCGTTATTTTTAAGGAGCGCTAAATATTTTTCCCTTTCTAACTTTTTTGTGTGCACCCAACCATATGTAGTAGCCGGGCAGGCTACAGTAAGACAACCAATATATTTAGCTAATTCTTTTTTTTTTTTTTTTTTTTATAATATAGCAAAGCAAACGAGCATGCGGGTCACCTAGATGGTAAGTGATCACCGCCGCCCATGACTCCCCGCAACACTGTGGGTGTTGGGGGTGTGTTGCTGAGCCTTTGAGAAAATTGGGCACCGGATACCGCACTCACCGAACGAAACGCAGGAACATCGTCCCTACTTCACGTCAGTTTTCTGTGCGACGGTGGTATTTCACCGGTCGAGTCAGCCCACTAATCGCTGCAGACAGAGCCTACAGCTAGACTCTACCACTCTTGTTAATATAAATCTCTCTGATAGAAATAATTTTCATTAACTTGATTGTTACCTTAAGAATAGATTTTCTTTTCTGTACAGGTAACTCAAGTGTCATTGATTGAGAGTTCAATACAAAACATAAGAATTTACAAATATTACTGGGTACCAGAGAACTTTTATTATAGTTTATGCCTAGGTGACTTAAACAATCAATTGTTTCCCTAGTATTTTGAATACAGTTTATTTCTGAGTTGCCTATGCACAAAAAATCATCAAGGTAACGGACTGATCTATGACCACGCGATCGTAAGTATGTAGCAACTGGTTTAAGAATTTTTGTGAATATATACGGAGCTGAACAAAGACCAAATGGAAGAACATTAAATTGATAGAGGATATTATTATAGAAAAATCTTAAGTATTTTTTTGACTCACTGTGTATTGGCACTAGGGATGTTAAGGATATCCGTAACCGAAACTACCGGATATCCGAAATAAAAAAATATCCGTATCCGTAACCGAAACCGAAATAAATGTTTCGGATAATTTCGGATAGTGGCGGAATCTAAAAACCTAAATGAAACACGTTACGACAAGTTGTTTTTGGCTGCGTTCCGTAAACCGCTTACAGAACCGTGACCAAAGTGTTGATTCTCTCTCTGAGCTCAATGTAGCGGTGTTTATGACGTCATCGTTCTCACCCATCGTCCTCCTCTATATAAATAAAACCATTTTATTATCTATTTTTTTTGTATTAATTTAGAAATTCCTAGAATCTAATATCCGTAACCGAAACTATCCGAAACTACCGAATAATCCGAAATAATTTCATATCCGTATCCGAAACCGAAACCGATATAAAAAAAATCAATATCCGTATCCGAAACCGAAACCGAAATTCCAAATAATAGATATTAACTGTATAATTAAGTTCCATTTAATATTGACTAGAGATAGGTTTATTCTATCAAATAATTTATTAAGACAGGTAGCAAATATGCTATTACATTATTTATTTAATAAATCAGCTAATTGTTTAGCTTTTGATATTGCTGCTTCTATTGAGCAGTCAAATAATTTGACATATTACAGTGATACTTCCAGTACCACTATTTTAACAGGTACAGATATTGTACCTAATTGTTTAAATTAATTAATCAGACAACAGAGGTTTCAGCTTCTAGCACATTAAGTATTTTGTCAAATAAAACTAATGACATGAATTGTATAAGCCTAGTTCATCAAAATATAAGAGGCATCACAGAGAAAGTTTTTGAAATGTGAACAGATTTATATTTTATGTTTTACAGATTTTTTTTTAAGAGATTATCAAACTAAAAGTATGTTTAATTTGGATCAGCATCAACTTGCCAGCTCGTTTTGTAGAAAGTCAGCAATTCATGGAGGCTCATTAATTATTACAAATAAATGCCTGCAATGTAAAGAACGTAAAGAGATAGTGAGCCTATCTATCGAGCAAACTATAGAAATAGCCTGTATAGAACTAACACACTGTATAGTTGTTTGTATTTATAGACCACCTAGGGCAAACTACGACAGTTTTGAGTTAGTTTTAGAAGAGGTATTAATTAAATTATGTAATAATAATAAGGATATATTTGTTTGCGGTGATTTTAACATTGATTTATTAGAATACTCTTCATTAAGTAAAAAGTTATTAAATTTATTTAAATGCCATAATCTTACTAACCTGTTCTTTGAACCAACTAGAATAGAAAAGAGTAGCTCAACTTGCATTGATAATATTTATTCTAATGTTACACCCGTAAATTCATCGATTATAAGTAAATTAAGTTCTGATCACTTCGGCCAGTTAGTTACATTTAAATACCAAAATGAAATAGGGATTAAGCGAAAATTAATGGTTGTCCCCGTCAATGAAAAACGTTTAGAGACATTCAGATGTAATATTTCGAATAATATGCCAAGTATTTTAAATTCTAAAAATGTTAACCAACAATATGATACATTGTGTAGTTTCATAAATAAAAATCATACGAAAGTATTTATTCCTAAAAAAATAAATTCGAAACCATGTAAATCGTTCTGTAACTGGGCAACCCCTGGTATTCATATCAGTAGAAGAAAATTGTATGATCTCTATGATGAAAAATTATATAATAAAAATGATAGTTTTTACCAGTACGTTAGAAGTTACTCGAAATTTTTTAAAAAGGTATGCGCGGCGGCCAAGTCTATGTATCTTTGCAACAAAATAAAAAATAGTTCTAATAAATGTAAAATGCCTTGGAACATAATTAATACCGAAACTGGGAAAACTAAAAATCGCGATAAACAAATTTAACTCGTCATTGATAATAACGTCATTAATTCCGATGAAAACGTAGCTACAGCGTTTGAAAAGTATTTTGCGCATATTCCTATTTCGACCACTAAATTATTAAATTCATCGCCTGTGATGGCCGAGTCGTTACTTATTAATAATGTTAGTGAGTGCAGAAAAAGCTTTGGTTTGAACTTGAAGGAATGCGGTACCTTTAAAACCAGTAATGGTAACAGTATAAAATAACAGTTTATAAGGGTAGTTTGAAAAATAATAGAAGTAGCGAACTTGGCGTGCGCCAGAATCTAGCGGAGCTATTTACCGATGAATCAATGTGGCTTATTCATTAATACTACAAGAAACAGTGCCAACACCACAATATGCAACAGTTTAGCATTGTTTAAGCAAGTAATCATCTCATGATCATGACCACATGTGTAGTTGTACGTGTCAAATAATGGAACTAGCACTTTCAGATCACACATCCCAAATGCTGACTCTTCCAGTGTCTAAAACTTTTAAAATGCCTTACTGGTATACGATCAAAAGAGACTATAATAAAACAAATGTAAATAAATTTAAGTCCTGTATCAATAATCTATTGTTTCTTGAAGTTTTTAATGAAATGAATGACCCGAATAAGGCATATGACTTTTTCTTTGACATTTTTAAACTTCTGTATGATCTCTGTTTTCCTCATTTTAGAATTAAAATAACGACAAATCAAAAGGCATTAAAAACTGTTCAAAACAAAAAAGGAAACTACTTTGGAAATACAGAAAAACTAAAAATGAAGAATGTAAACTTAAATTTAAAAGACTAAAAAAAATTATTCACCAAACCAAAAAATCTCAGAACATAAATTTCATAACCAATGCTGAAAATAAGTGTAAAGCAGCATGGAAAATTATAAACAATATTAAGTCAAGGCAACCCAAAGAATGCATTACTATGTTAAATGTAAAAGGAAAAAACATCGAAAATCCACCTGATATAGCAGAACAATTTAATAAATATTTTAATAACCAAACATCCAATAACCCGATAAAAAATGTAGCACAGCTACAATTATCGAATCATGAAAAGTCTTTGGTATTGACCGAAATAACAGTGGAAGATATTTTGAAACATATTGGGAATTTAAAGAACACAAACGCCACAGGTTACGATGATATAACGACAAAAGTTGTAAAAGTGGTTGCACCTAAAATTGCTCCAATTTTAGTTCACATATTTAACATCAGTATTGTAAACGGTGTGTTCCCAGAGCAATTAAAAAAAACGATAATTAAGCCCCTTCATAAAAAACTTGACAAAAAAGATATGACTAATTACAGGCCCATAGCTTTAATTCCAATATTTGCTAAGCTCTTTGAACGAATTCTACACAGCAAAATGTATCCCTTTTTTGAAAAATTTAAAATCTTTAAAGATGAACAATTAGGTTTTCGAAAAAATAAAAATATTGACTTAGCCATTTTTAAATTCATACAAACAGTTTTACCACTGTTGACAATAAAACACCAGTAACTGGCATTTTTATGGATTTAAGTAAAGCATTTGATTGTGTTGACCACGAAATACTGTTAAAAAGGATTCAAAGCTACGGCGTTAGAGGAAATGTTTCAAAACTATTAAAATCCTATTTAACAAGTAGGAAACAAGCCACCGAAATAACTACGTTCTGTGAACATACTCGCACGGAAATAACGAATAGATCATCGTACGCGATCGTAAAATACGGTGTTCCTCAGGGTAGTGTCCTAGGTCCATTATTGTTTATTCTGTACATCAATGAACTACCCGATGTAGTTGATAAACAAATGGTGCTCTATGCAGACGTTGGCACATTAATATTTCCTAAAAATAATAGACATTATAATTATGAATCTGACATTAATAAATCTATGACAAATTTAATCCAATATCTTAATCAAATAAATTTAATTATTAATATTCCAAAAACAAAATTAATTCAATTCCAAAATAGACATAACGCAAAATTAACTCTTGACATTTATCACGAAAATGAAAAAATTGAAGAAGTTCATTCAATAAAATTTTTAGGCCTGTACATAGATAAAAATTTAAATTGGAAAACACACATTGAAAATTTAACGAAAAGAATTTTTCAGTTTTCATATGCGTTGTATAGGCTTTCAAAAATCGTCGATACGAAGACCGCACTATTGTCCTACCACGCACATATAGCGTCGATATTGCGATACGGCGTTATATTTTGGGGCAATAGCACTGACTCTAACGTTGCATTTAGAGCTCAGAAAAAATGTATTAGAGCTTTGTTCGGTGTTCAAATCCCAAACAGTTGCCAACCGTTTTTCAAGCAGTACAATATTATGACTTTGCCATGCATTTATATATATGAAATTTCTGTATTTGTAAAAAGAAATGGTGCCCTCTTTATAAAACCAAAAAGTCACCGGCATCAAGATAGAATATGCGTTCCTCCTCGAAAGACAACATTTTTCAACAATAACGTTTTAGGTATGTGTCCGTTAATATACAATGCGTTACCTAGTGATATTCGGGGTATACAATTAACAGATGCATTCAAAAAAGAATTGAAAGACTTCTTGTTGCAAAAATGCTACTACAGCGTGTCAGAATTTCTAACTGATTTACAGAAATAGGTTTCATCATAATCATACTTACCTATATTCTATAAGACTTGACATTTTTAATTTTTTTTAAATTGATTTTATTTGACATACCTAATTATTTTAATTTAACTGACATATTGCATGACCTGTATAGGTTGAATATGGTGTTCCTATAATTAAATTTAATTTGACATCTGTAATTACCCATATTGAAGCAATAAACGATTTTGATTTGATTTGATTCATTATACGAATATCGTATGACCACAATATGTAGGTACATCAATAATTAGAATGTAAATCGTAAAATAAATACGAATATCGTATTTACGTCACGGGAAGCCACGAATATCGTGGGGGCAATATGCCCATATGCTTGATTAGGTACTTATATACCAGCACATCATCAATAATTATAATGTAAATCGTAAATATCGTAATTAACACGAATATCGTATTTACTTTACAGAATATCGTATTTACGACGCTAAAGCTATGTGCGACTGAGACGTATGCAGCAGGGCTACTACGTGTTAATTAATAAATCTCGAATACGAAGTCAAGATAATTAGTATGTTATAATCTGGCCACCGAGAGATTGCGTTTGTGACACATGCCAGTAGTGTTGGGGTAAAAAATAATATTGACAAATATTTTTTCAATCAACATTAGTAAAAAAATTAGTTTATCTTATATCTATTTTACTTGTATAGCAAGAAACTCCAACTGCTGCCTTTTTTCAAAACAAATATTTAGGTTTACAATACAATAAGTACTAAAACTAAAAGTAGGTAATAAATACTTAAAATAATAGATATCGCGCTGGTATAAATTTAATCAGATTCCGATTCGCTTGAGGAGGTGCTATCATCATCTTCTCCAACATTTATAATTATGTTATTATCAATGATCGAATCAATTCTAATATCTCGATCAAAGTCTTTGGTAATAAGATTTTTTGTTTTTTCTACCGCCTTCGCCCAGTCTTCCTTCGTGATTTTTTCGCAAGCTTCTTTTAATAGAGCCATCATCTTTTTTGTGCTAAAAGGTGGGGACGTATTGCGACGGGCTGCATAACCCTTAATTTGAGCCCAAATTAATTCAATAGCATTGTATTGGCAATGATATGGTGGAAGTCTCAGCACCCGATGACCGTACTGCAGAGCTAATTCATCTATTTCATATCTAACATTTGCCGATTTATTTTCTTTCACTAACCGTAATAATTCTGCTTTAAGCATGTCCATATTTACGTCAATACCATGTTTTTGTAACCAAGCTACTAATTCTGCTTTTTTATTAGCTTGGGTAGGTGCCTTATCAATTTGCACTGAATGATAAGGGGCATTATCCATTATTATTACAGAAGGCTCTGCTAGGGCGGGTAACAGCATGCTTTGGAACCACTCTTTAAATGTAGCGGCATTCATTTCTTCGTGATAGTCGGTAGTGCTTTTCGACTCAAATGCCAATAAGCCGTTTTCTACAAAACCATATTTAGCTGAGCCCGCGTGACATATTATAAGTCGAGCACCTTTACCCATGGGTACTTTCGACGTTGACGCTTGTGTTTCATCCGTCCAAGAATAAGAAACTGAATGATTTGCATTAAGCCATGTCTCGTCAATGAAAACTACATTTTCCCAGTGAGTTATATTTTTTACTTTCCTTAAGAAACTTATCCGTTTCAGGATGATTTCATGGCGTTCTAACAAGATTTTTCTTCTATCAGTTTTTTTATACGAAAACCCAATATCTTTTAAGATTTTCGTTAAAGATGTTTTACCCCCGTTAAACAATCCAGCATCTCTCAAAGATGTCATTAGCTTCATTCTGTTAAGGTACTCATTTCTTGAATAATAACCATAAATATGATTCCTGATTGCATCCGCGTCAAAACTGTCAATATCTGTGACCGGTTTGGTTCTGCGTTTCTTCTTTGGAGTATGTAAAATATTGTCTGCCATACCAGTAGTGTCGAACTTTTCTTTATTAATGTTTGTAATTGTTCGTTTGCTAATTCCAAGCGCCTGAGAGACGCGTTCTTGCACTTGCTGGACTGGCACCAAGGGTCCGCCATTTTGCCTTTCTCGCTCAAAATATTCTTGCAGTTTTGTGATTAATTCGCGTGTTTCACTTTTTATTGTTTGCCCACGTTTAGGCATTGTTATGCACGGAAAGAAAAATAGGTACAACAAAATCGAAATCCAAGTTAGCGCCAAGGTAAGTATAAAGAGCAGAAACAGTCCAGTAGAGAAAAGCCGAGTAATAAGAAAAGCAAAAATAAACACTAGATAATGTGATCTACGCGCACGAAACGACAACCGAAATACCCAAAAGTCCTGACGCCCAATGTCACGCTATTAGGGTTGACATTTTTCCATAAATTCTTCTTTCATACTAAATAGTTTCTTTTTTGAAGTTGTAAATACTGGAAAAAGGAACGCGGGCCTCCGAGCATTACGCGACTGGGACTCGAACCCAGGACCTTTGGATGACCGGTCCAATGCTCTTCCAAAGTAATTGGTGGTAAATCAAAGGTGTTAGATGTAGTAGTAGAGATAATCTCATTTAATCCAATAGAATTTTCTAGTTGTTTTTTCCATTGTGTCAGTTGTGTCGGGCTAAATTTTCTTTCAGGCCCAGCATTACTATTAAAAGAAAAATATCCTGTTTTTCGGAAACATGCAAAACACACTTAGGGATCAACTTGCGACTATACGACACCAATCAATTTTGAAAATTCTTTTTTAGGCAACATCTGACCCACGTGTAGTCTTTGCCAATTTACTTACGTGAGATCCCATTTATCTTTAAAGGATTTATTGACCGCAAGGTCCAAAGGCTGCAGATTATCACTTGTATGTGGAGGAATTTTCATAATAGTAATTCTTGCTTCCCGAGCCTTTTCAATTGTGTTGATTCCCACATGTGTGGAACGACCGTCGTATACTAATAATATTGGCCTTTTTTGACCCACGGTGGGCAGAAACAATTTTTCAAATTATGTCTCAAAAACATTTCGGAATGGAATTCAATGGCGATAATATTTTAGATTTATTTGCTTCGACCTTTAAAGAACTCTCTTCCCTATTCTCTTCTACAAATTGATCTTGCTGTTATTTTGATGGTTTTGTCTGTGTCTCCGAAGGTTTTGGTTAAATTCTTCTGTATTTTCCTGGTGATTAGTTCAACTGAATTGTGGTACACACACAACAGAATCAGATTGTTCTTGCTGTCTTACAATTAACCAGTCCTGAGAGACCTCTGCTGGTTCAGCATTTCGTCAAGAGTGACATATTCCTCGTCTCTATTTTAAAGCGAGTACATGGCCGTAGTCCGCAGGATTCAAAGCCATTATGCCTTTGTCCATGCAAACTGATCGAGAATATGCTTCTCCCAAAATTTCTGTGATGTTTGCCTCCTTTATTACGGAACCAGGATGGTTTCGCATTATAGAAGAGGAAGCAGCACTTAAATTCTGTTTTAATGAGATGAAAAATGACCTATTTAGAGGTTGCAACTTGTGCGTTATATGCGCAGGCAGCGATAATATAGTTATTTCATACTCCCTTGCAAGATTAATAGCATCAATGTTTTTCGTGTGCGTCGAATGTCCGTCTAAGACGAGAAGAATTTGATTCTCCTTAGACTTTTCCTGTCTCAAACACTATGAAGTGTTCAAGCCATTTCATAAACACTTCCCTCACATTCCATCCGCTTTCTGAACACTCATAAACGGTGTTCAGTGGCCCTCCACGCTTTAAGTCATCTGTCATTCTTTGTCGTTTACATATATGTCGGAGTCGTTGGACATTAAATGAAACTAAAGGACGCCATCTATCTACTTTTCATGAGAAGCTTTGTAAAATGCATGGGTGGCAGCCCAGCAAGAAACATGACGACCGACGCGTGCGCGGAAAGAACCCTATCAAGATAGAAAAGCGCGGAAATCAGCCAGGAGCAGTCGTCTTTACCACATACAATTTGTTATCTGTGGGGAATATTCTTACAGCAGCACCATCCGCAAAATCACCTGTAAGAGGTACCCGGCGTTTTTCGCATAATATTTGTAATTGCGTTGCTGTAAGTTCCCCAAATCGTAAATTATTTAGTAGGTTATCAAACTCGGTATCTGATCTTTGGTGCATATTTATGGTTAGCTCACAAAACGAAAACTGGTGCCATTAATTTACCTCAGCACTCAACCATGAGGGCTGCTCAAAACATCAATTTCCTTTCACTGGTGGCAATTGCATGATATCCCGGAATATAAGAAAGTTGATACCGCCAAATAAAAGATTATTATTTTTATATTCTTGCAGCCTCAAATGTATATGTCGGAAACTTTGGTATGAGACCATCGATATTTCATCAACCAACCATTGAATATGACGCCATCTTCGCCTTTCCTTCTCCAATCTTTCTCCTGTCATTCTCCTAAAAGTAACCGTATTACCCTTTTCAAGGGATAATAAAAAAACAGAATGTAATGTGCGACCACCTATAACCTAAAACAAAAGTTGGGTTCCTGGACTAGTGGGATGGTGGCGACGTTTCCAGCACCGGATGACACTGAAGCGTGTTTAGTTCTCGCTTCTTATAGCGCAATTTCATGGTCTTGTCTGGTAGCCTTCAAAAAGCTTTTTTTTTTGGGCTAGGTTCTCCAGGATTTCATTCGGTGTGGTAGCTCATGACGTTTTTGATTAACTTTTTTTGAAATACTATTAAATTATAATAAAAACCATAGCGATCACTGTTCATTGTAAAGTATCTGTGACGCAGAACCGCTGCTTTGTTTCTTGTGGGCATCCGACTATTATCGCGTAGCGTGATATATCTCACAACTTCAGGCTCCTGTTCACGTAGCTCACAATCACCATCGTCGACGTCTATCCATGTAGATTCTCATACCGCACTGCAAACTCTGCTAGGCTGTCAGGCCTAAGTTGATACCTATCGAAAATGTTATTAAAGACAGACGTTGCGTCGCTATCAAATCTTTGTAAGCGGTAACGCTGCTTTGGCATGCAGCTATTTACGAACACCGCTTTTCTTGTTCAAAATTTAAGCGGTAAATGGCAGAGACGGTAAGCAGCTTCAGGTGCACTTAGTAATCTTTGATTTAAGATAGCCATCGAGACTGTAAATAATTGTGTCCACACATCATGTGTTTGCCTTTTAGCTTTCTGAACAGCTTCTCGAACCACGTCGCCACAATCACTAGGCTCACCTTTGCTGGCATATTTGGCAATGTAAAGGTACGATTCCACCAAAATAGTGTTTAGCACATTTGTTTACAAACATTTTGTGCAAAACTCCAGCATTGCACGTACTAAGTTTGTATCGAGTTTAGCTTCTGGCTCCACCGGCAAGACTGTGCGTAACTTTTGTAAACGCACAGTGTGGCACACTTGTGCACGAACATGTTCACTGAGAAGAGTTCTGTCTTCAGTTGTTAATATGGACGGGCGAGAAAACGTAGTGATTTGTGCTGCAGCTTGTGTTTTATTATGTAGTCTACTTAAAAGAAACGAAGAAAGAAACCGCGTTAGCGACGAAATGAAGAAACGAATAGATTTGTAGAAGAAATAAAAATAGATCCATTGAGTGGATTTAACAATTTCACTCGTATATCTTGCGAACATTTTGAGTTGCTAGTTAATGCAGTTAATCCTCTTATTGCTAAGCAAGATACTAACTACAAAAAATGTGTTCCTGTTTTAATTAGGCTTGCAATTACCTTAAGGTATCTTGCTACTGGAGATTCATTTGCAAGTTTAGGGGAACCATCAAAAGTGACTGGGGATTGTGGAAACATTATTCGTATAGTTTTCTGAATAACATATATAAAAGTCAGATTTTATACTATGACGAAAGTAGATTTATAAATAATTAGACTTTGAGGGTGTCTGGAAAGGGGTTGTTACCGCCCTTAGTGTCCGCTAATAGACGAGGCGGTTTCTAATATGATTGTAAGTTAAAATATATGAAAACTAAGTTTTATACTATCACAAATTTGAACCACAATTTTACTCACCTTTACTACCTGTTACCTGCCAAAGCCACCGCGACCCAGGTTGTATAGGCTGGATTTGCTTATACCTGTATAGGGGACATATAAAGAAAAATTTTCAGCTTTTATAATATAACGAAGGTCTGGGCGTCGCGGGCTCTTAGACGATCCAGGTGTAGTTCAAAAATTCCACCCTTTATATTGATTTCATTAAAACGCCCAGAATTTGCTTACTTATCACAACTCCGATCATAGGACTACTGTAATAGATTCCTCTCAGGGATACGTAGTACCTTTGTACAATGTTTTCTTTTATTGTTTTTATTGTCGTGTCAATCTTTACTGTGCATTTGTACATTAAACATAAATAAAAATAAATTACATAAATAAACATCTTCGGAGAAATATCCTGCAGGGAAGGGCAGGGATTTAATTATATCTGCTCCATGAATGAGAAGCTTATGAACAGAGGCGCTCATTTTGCACCAACTATAGGGTTGGACGCATATTTTTGCTGTGTCTAGGCAATAATTACTAAATGCTTCAATGTTGACGGAGAAACCGCACGAGATAACACATAGAATGTTAGCGAACCTTTTTTATGTTCTGGGTCTATCCCTGTTACTGTTGCAGTTTTTAAATATTCGGCAAAAAACTTTCGAGCTGTGTTTCCATCATTGGAGTTCCTTGCTTTGGCTGGTCTACGACTAGGTCCATTTCTTTATAGAAGTCATTCGTTATTTGCTCTTTTCTTTTTTTAACGCTTTCTTTAGCTTCACTACCCCTTGCTGCAATTCTATTTGGTATGAAATATAAAGCAAATATTCATAACATCGCAGATACGAATGGAGGGCAGATATGCCAAACTTAATGATCCGTAGAGTATTATTTTTTCAGGAAAGTTTTTAGGAGATTAAATTATTTTGGTGTTGCTTTACAAACATTGCAAGCCTGTGTGGACAAGGCCTCAGTCAGCACATTACACGTCTTTCCATCCATCATAGTGCACACAGCAGCGTGGTGTTTAAAACTGTAGCATTTATCTCCTAGAGTTACCTTTGTCGGTTGCGAACAAGAAATTTCGGTTTCGATTTCTGTATAATGCAGTTTAACGGCATCTTTGGTATCTTTTTTAATTTGAAGACGAATTAGGCGGCAGTATTTTGATGAAGAAGGACTAGGATTTTGCCAGAAAAACTTGCTACCTTCTGATATTTGTAGAGGTACTATTGTGCACAGCGTGATATTTGTATCTCCATAAATAGAGTTGTTAACGAAACATTGTTTGTATAGAGAATATCCGCCACTTCCATCTAAGCCCCATTGACTTGAATAGGCAAGTTTTGTCATGATCATGATGTAAAAGCAGAACATTCTGTTGCATTTGAGCCAGTCTTCTAATTGTGAAGTCTACAATTTCTTGGACACGGATCTGAACTTCAGTGTCACTAATTGTGATGTTGAATAGCAACCTTTTTTTGTTTCTGCAATCACATTGTAAGACGGGTATATATTAGCGCCTCTTGATTTTGCACCTCTGCAAATGATGAAATAGTCTTTTCCTAAATCACAGTCCACTATGAGTGCTAATGCTCTTTCAGGAGAGTAGGTAACTAAGCTAGAAACGGTTGGTTAGTCATGGACTTCCTTCATCTTCTTAAATCTTCTCGGACTAGTGCAAGCTAGCTAAGTGCAAGGTCGATTACTTGTGCAGCTGTTCTTTTCCCACTCTTTGCTTGTTTTACCAGCTGAGCACAACACTTTGGGGCTTGTCTCTGCTATGATTGATTGTGCGATCCTTCGTTGGGTGCGACTAGAGCTCGCTGAAAATGTTTTGGGAGGCCTCCCTCTCGCTTTTCGCCCGTGTGTATGTGTTTCTTCCGATGTTTTGTCTGTTTTTTCTGGCAAGTAAAGATGGGTTTCTAACCAAGTAACATGTTTTTCAAAAACCTTTCTTCGGAGGACTTGCAACTCTTCCATTTTGGAAATAATTTTGATATGACCACTTTGAGCATAAATTTTACCTTCATAACACTCTCATTTGCTTGTCTATACACACAAAACTTATCTATTATACATGTTGACTTCTAATGTCACGCATTCCTGTTAAGAGGTGATAGATTAGTCAAAAGCAACCGATTTTGACCAATAATGTCGTATGCAAAAGTTAACCATTTTTGAATTATTTTAAATTTTATTTTTTATTCCGATTTCAGACGGTTAAAATTTAAATAAAAAAACTACATGCTGGATTAAGAGTTTTTTTGTTATCGTCGCATAGCAGACATTCCAATAGTTCATATTAAGCAGCTGCATTTTGACATCAAAATTTTTTTTAAAGACAGCAGTCTAAACAAGGGCTTTCATGAAATTTGGTTCAGTCGTTCTGGCGTGGAAACGTAACAGACAGGCAAACAAACACACAGTGTTTCTTTCGCATTTTACATTTTATTAATGTGGGTTTATACTCGTTACTTTATAACCTAGAAGCTCTGGTATGAGGAAATATTCAATAAAATTACAAACCTTTAAACTGTTTTGCCTTATTAAAGCACTGCACTTCCTTGCCGCCTTATTACCCCATCTAAGACTTAGTTGATCAGGACGATGATTTTTAACTTTAACGGCACTGAACTAACAACAAACAAACGAACAAAAGTCAGCTTAAAAAAGTGGTTAATTCAACTCTTAAATAACTAACGTACCTCTGTGGTGCAGCGGTATACAGGGTTATTTCTAATTAGCGCATCACCTCTTCTAGGCAGCTTTTCTACCATCAATTCCAACAACATTTAACCGACGAATAATTAAAATTAATATTAAAAAAAAAATAAGTTTTTCCGTACAAATTTATTAGGTGCATCTAAACGGTACAATACTCTACGCGCACGCAACTGGCGTGGCAGGCGCGCGGGCGACGGGGGGGTGGGTGACCGGTTTAGGAACTTCTTACAAAATACAGAGTTATAAATAACAGAGCGCGCAAATTTGTTTTTGTGTTTTTGTTTTTGTGTTAATTATCAAGTTTTGCAAAAAGTCGTAGAACAAATGTTATTGGGATTGATGTAAGGAAGCCGCCTGCAAGAGGTGATGCGCTAATTACAAATAACCCTGTATATACCGGACTGCTAAACGGGTGGTTCCGGGTTCGATCCCCCCGGGTTAGGCTAATTTCGTCAAAATGGTTTTTCGAAATTGGCTCGTGTCGGGGTGTAACTAGGTTCTCTCCTAGTCCATTGTGTGGTACCTATAGTACAAGA
Organism: Emmelina monodactyla; assembly: GCA_916618145.1. Taxonomy (NCBI): domain Eukaryota; kingdom Metazoa; phylum Arthropoda; class Insecta; order Lepidoptera; family Pterophoridae; genus Emmelina; species Emmelina monodactyla. Next base: position 3,086,629 of record OU745323.1, on the reverse strand, counting down.
TTTGCTAAAAAATTCAAATTTCTGTTAAAAAATCTCCTCCGTCCGTCCGTCTGTCTATCTGTCTATCACCAGCGGGTCAATTACCGTAGTTTTATGCAGTGCTGCTTAATTGCGTTTACGTCTTAACCTCTAAATCCGTATTACCGTAATGACAGGGAAACCTACACGTCACGTTTAAGCTTTAAAAACTTTGCGAATCTTTTGGTTTTCGTGTCATTACGGTTAACGGATTTAGAGGTTAAGACGTAAACGCAACTAAGCAGCACTGCATAGAATACGGTAATTGACCCGCAGGCTGTATCTCATGAACCGTAATCTACAGTCGGCTACCGAAAGAATGCGTTTGTGGCACATGTCATCAGTGTTGGGATAAAAAGATAAAAATAACATTGATTAATATTTTTTCTAGAGATGCGCCGAGTAACAATTGCCGAGTACCGAGTATTACTCGGTTCAATTTTTTTTTTACCGAGTACTCGGCCGAGTAACTCGGTTCTATCAAATTCCCAATTTCGCGCGCGTCAACAAGTACAAACGAACACAAGTATATTTAGAAGAAAATTTGTTGGCAAATGGTGGACAGGGCACCAAACAAGGCATCATAATTTACATTAATTAAATTTTAAATATTGATTATTTTTATTACTGTTCCTTTAATTTTGTCTCACTAGCATACTCCTACTCCTGCATTAGCATAATTTTGATTCTATTACTTGAGGATGTCAAAGATTTCCTCAATCAGTACGTGATTAACACTGTTGTTTCAATTATATCTACCTAAATATATTGCTTTCTTTAAACAAAGTAAAGTATTACTTTCTTGGCATTCGTATACCGAGTTACTCGGCCGAGTACCGAGTACCAAAAACCCGCCTAGTACGCCGAGTACCGAGTATAAACCGAGTACTCGGCCCATCTCTAATTTTTTCAATCGACATTAGAAAAAAAACTTGTTTATCTTATTTCTATTTTATGTATAATATAAAAATAGTTTCATGTTGTTACGAGTTGAGGGTTGTAGGTAAAATAAAAAAACAAAATGAAAACAATATTGTTTTATTGTAGGTACGTAAATAATTGGACTAAAGTTTTTGTATAACGTTGATTTTGAAGCTAAATCCAAGGTGGAAAAGAACTAGCTAAAAACTCCAATTGCTGCCTTTTTTCAAACAAAACATTAAGGTACAATTGGTATTTATGTCTAATTTAATATAACAAGTACTAAAACTAAAAGTAGGTAATAAGTACTTAAAATAATAGATATAGAGTTGCTATCATCATCTTCGCCAACATATATAATTATGTTATTATCAATAATCGAATCAATTCTAATATCTAGATTAAAGTCTTCGTTAATGAGATTTTTTTGTTTTTTCTACCACCTTCGCCCATTTTCTTTGTGATTTTTTTGCAAGCTTCTTTTAATAGAGTTATCATCTTTTTTGTGCTAAAAGGTGGGGACGTATTGTGACGGGCTGCATAACCCTTAATTTGAGCCCAGATTAACTCAATAGCATTGTATTGGCAATGATATGGTGGAAGTCTCAGCACCCGATGACCGTACTGCAGAGTTAATTCAACTATTTCATATCGAACATTTGCCGATTTATTTTCTTTCACTAACCGTATTAATTCTGCTTTAAGCATGTCCTTATTTACGTCAATATCGAGTTTTTGTAACCAAGTTACTAATTCTGCTTTTTTATTAGCTTGGGTAGGTGCCTTATCAATTTGCACTGAATTATAAGGGGCATTATCCATTATTATTACAGAAGGCTCTGCTAGGGCGGGTAATGTTTTAGAATCACTCTTTAAATGTAGCAGCATTCATTTCTTCGTGATAGTTTGTAGTGCTTTTCGACTCAAATGCCAAAAGGCCGTTTTCTAAAAAAACATATTTAGCTGAGCCCGTGTGACATATTATTAGTCGAGCACCTTTACCCATGGGTACTTTCGTCATCGACGCTTGTGTTTCATCCGTCCAAGAACGAGAAACTGTATGATTAGCATTAAGCCATGTCTCGTCAATGAAAACTAGTGAGTTATATTTCTTGCTTTCCTTTAGAAAAATATCCGTTTCAGTATGATTTCATGGCGTTCTAATAAAATTTCTTCTATTTTTTTATACGAAAATATGTTCATTGGGTATTATTGTTTTGGTATGTTTTTTAGTATGCCTATTTCATTTGTTTTTGGTTTATTCTTGATATTTTTTTATTATTTTGTTTTTCCTCGAATGTTTTGGTTTATTTTTTAGTTTTGTTTGTTTATTAGTCTTGTAAGATTTTTTTATTGTATAAATATTATTTATATTACTTTATTTTAAAATTTGATGCATAATTCTTTGGACAATGTTTTACTCAGTAGTTCTTCATGATCATATATGACAATTATTCCGAAGATTCGGGTTGAGATGGAGATGACAGTTTTCAGAGCACTTTGTCTTTCTTCGTCTCTTGCTTATTTGTTTGCAGACAGCAATCACTTGTACATAGTACACATTAATGCGCAGAGCATACATGCCCACTACGCAGATCTGCTCTCGACAGAACCATCCGCGAGTCCAACGAGCGTGTCTCTGGCCGAGAATCCGGCAACAGCTTCAATCATTAACTTGTATAATTTCTTATCTGCTGTACTTGTTCTGGCGCAAGTATCAAGATGTACGTGACCTGATAGGTTTTTAAATTTTATTTTTCTTGTTGGTAGGCGTACTGGGTCTTCTATCTTGGACTGCACCGAATAGAAATAAATAGGCTCTCTTTAGTAATTTCTAATTTCTGTAAATCTTTAGACTTGCAAGCTGTGCAGCTGCTTCTAAAACCCCCTTCAGCGCACACCCGTAACATTTTATAACCGGCTTTTATCCGGCCCGGTTGTCGATGTTGGGACATTTGCTTCTTGCTTCATAGCCTTTATTTTGAGTCTGCATTGCTCAATTAGGTGTCCTCTTCTATTGCAATACAGACACCGTATTTCCTTTTTCTTTTGGGTTGGCATCCCTAGCTGTCATAACAAATATTGTAACCTCTCTCAAATTTAATTGAAAATAATTGTTTATTTGTGTATTTTAGTGTAAATATCCACCTCAAATTAAGTAATTTATTATAAAAATCACAAATCTTCAGTCGTAATATTCGTTTTTTTGGTGTTTAAAAGTGTTTTCTAATCTTATAACTTACGAGTAGCAGGTAACGTTCTTAGCTTGAATACAGTGTTTTTACGTAATAATTCTCTGCATACACTATTCACTTAGTAATCAGTGTATTAAAGTAGGTTCTTTAGTAACTTTTTCTAGCCAAAAAGTAACGTTTAAAGTTCCTAAAAACCGTTCATATTGCTACCCTCATAACATCTTATTGTTTGTCAAGTAGTTTATTACTTCTAAATTTCATTATGAACACACGTAGTTCCTCTCTTCGTCAGCTGGAAAACCAACTCCAGCTTGCGCTTCACGAGCTTAGCAAATACAAGGAGCAATGTGAACAGTTATTGAGAGAAAGAGATGATAATGAAACAGAAACCTTAGAAGTAATTAATAGAAACTCAAACTTAAAAACGGAATTAAATACATTGCATGCTTCATACTTGGAGACTAGAGAGGAACGGGATCGTTTGAAAAGACAAACTTTGGACTTTGACCGTTGTTATGAAGAATATGACACCAATTTAAATAATATAACTTTACTCCGTTCCCAGCTCTCTAGTGCTCAAGAACGGATAAGTCAACTTGAACTAGACGCGAAACAAGTAGAATCAATGCAAACACAAAACCTATTTAGCAGTTTAGTCAGGAATTCCAGTCAATTAACACCCGTAACAACAAACTTACAAACAGTTACCATTGACTTGACTAGCGATGAATCTATGGAACTATCATCACATAGGCAAAGTTGTAGTAATAAAAGTATATAAGTTAAAAAAGTATTTTAGGTTACAGAAATTTATAAAGAAAACGAATAAAATTATTAGAAAAGATAATGTTATAAAAAATCATGTTAATTTATGTAAAAAGTACAAATTAATTTTCCAAAAGTGTAAAACATTTAGTCAGGAGGTGGATATCATTAGTAAAAATTATGAATGTGACATAAATTCCTTAAATACTAGAATAAGTGAGTTACACATTTCTTTGTACAACATGACACAGCAGTACAACAGTGCACAAAAGGAAATAGACCAGCATGTTATAGCCATGGATGAACTTTTGTTACTTTCCAAATACAATGAAGAGCGCTTTCAATCACTTACTAATAACACATATTGTAATATGCAAAGCTCTTCTACCACACACCCAGTGCTGACATGTAAAGTTAACTCCTCAGATCAGGAATTAAATGTTGATACAGTTTGTAATAATTTAGATTTTACACAAAGACCTATCAAAATGTATTGTGATGAAATAGGTAAAAATATAGCTTCTAAATTATGTACCAGCTCTAGTAATATATGTAATTACTGCATGCCTGGAGCCACAGTAGGAAATATTATGGAAAAGGTACTGAATAGCAGTCACCTTCCTGAAACAACTATTATTTTATTTTTTGGGAGAAGGGGAAATGTAAACTTGAAACAGTTTTCAAACTTTTTACAAAAATTGCAAAGCCTTAGAGTATATAAAATCATTTTGTTTACATTACCTTATCTCAGGGATGCCACTCAAGAAAATATGATTAGATATAAGTTAAATATGTGTTTACATAACTTTGTAAGCTCAAATAATATAAACTTATGTTGTACATCGAGCATGTTGCTCAACATAATTGATGCAAATTGTATGTTTAAGTTTAATTTCTCTTTGACAAAAGATAGGTATATTCTATCTAATAGTTTACTAAGACAGGTAGCAAATATGCTATCACATTATTTATTTTTAAAATCAGCTAATTGTTTAGCTGTTGATTGTGCTGCTTCTATTGAGCAGTCACATAATTTGACATATTGCAGTGATACTTTTAGTACCACTTTATTAAAAGGTACAGATATTGTACCTAATTCTTTAAATTAATTAATAAGACAATAGAGGTTTCAGCCTCTAGCTCAATTTTAAAAAGCCCCATGTCACACAATGTAAGTAATATTAATTGTTTAAACTTAGTCCATCAGAATATCCGAGGCATTACAGAGAAAGTTTTAGAAATTGAATTGTTTTTGAAATGTGAGCAAATAGATATTTTATGTATTACAGAACATTTTTTAAGAGATTTTCAAATTGCAAGCATGTTTAATTTGGATCAGTATCAACTTGCTAGCTCGTTCTGTAGAAAATCAGCAATTCATGGTGGCTCATTAATAATTACTAATAAATGTCTTAAATGTAAAGAACGTAAAGACATAGTGAGTCTATCTATTGAGCAAACTATAGAAATAGCCTGTATAGAACTGACACATTGTATAGTTGTTAGTATTTATAGGCCACCTAGGTCAAACTACGATAGTTTTGAGTTAGTTTTAGAACAAGTTTTGATTAAATTATGTAATAATAATAACAAGGAAATATTTGTTTGTGGTGATTTTAACGTTGATTTGTTAGAAAACTCATCAATGAGTAAAAAGTTACTAAACATATTTAAATGTCATAACCTCACCAATCTGTTCTTGGAACCAAGTAGAGTAGACAAGAGTAGCGCAACTTGCATAGATAATATTTATTTTAATATAACACCCGTTAGTGCATCTATTATAAATAAACAACTTGCATAGATAATATTTATTCTAATATAACACCCGTTAGTGCATCTATCTATACTAATATTATAAAGCTGAAGAGTTTGTTTGTTTGTTTGTTTGTTTGTTTGTTTGTTTGTTTGAACGCTCTAATCTCAGGAACTACTGGTTTGATTTTAAAAATTCTTTTTGTGTTGAATAGACCATTTATCGAGGCAGGCTTTAGGCTATATAAAATCACGTTGCAACTATAAAGAGCGAAGAAATAATGGAAAATGTGAAAAAAAACGGGGAAAATTATTCATCCTTGAGAGCTTCCGTTGCGTGCGCTGTCAAAAACGGTTCTAGATACCAAAAATATATGTATGAAAGAATTAACGGAACATTTTACCGCGGGAAAACTTCGCATTCCCACGGGAAACCGACTTCTTCGCGAACGGAGTCGCGCGCGGCCCCTAGTTATAAATAAATTAAGCTCGGATCACTGTGGCCAATTAGTTACTTTTAGATATCAGAGAGAAAAACAGATTAATAGGAAATTAATAGTTGTTCCCGTCAATGAGAAACGTTTAGAGACTTTTAGATCAAGCGTCGCTAGTAAGATGCCTAATGTTTTCAACTCTAAAAATGTTAATAAACAATATGAGAATTTGAGTACTTTTATAAATAAAAATCATAAGAAAATATTTATACCTAAAATAATTAATTTAAAACTATGTAAATCGTTTTGTGACTGGGCAACTACTGGTATATACATCAGTAGAAGAAAGTTGTACGATCTCTATGATCAAAAATCATATAACAAAAATGATAGTTTTTGCCAGTTCGTTAGAAATTACTCTAAAATATTTAAAAAAGTATGCACTGCAGCTAAGTCTATGTATCTGAGTAACAAAATAAAAAATAGCTCTAATAAATCAAAAATGACTTGGAACGTTATAAATTCTGAAACCGGAAAAAATAATAACAAACGCGAAAATCAAATTAAGCTCGTCATCGATAACACTGTCATAACTTCCGACGAAAATTTAGCGACAGCTTTTGAAAAGTACTTTGCTGATATTCCAGTTTCGACTACCAAATCACTTAACGCATCGCCCGTATTAGCTGCGTCGTTACTTATAAATAATGTTAGTGAGTGTAAAGAAAGTTTTAGTTTTCAACCAATAGATACCGGGGATATTTTAAAAACATTTAAGACAATAGATATTAAAAAAACTACGGATCTATGGGGTATATCAGTAAAAATTATCAATTCCATTATAGATATAATAGCTCCTTACCTTGCAAAAATATTTAATAACAGTATTATTAGTGGTGAGTTTCCAGACTTGATGAAGCACAGTAAAGTCATTCCTTTGTTTAAATCGGGTAGTACTACAGACCCCTCTAATTTTAGGCCAATTTCTATTTTACCTACATGTAGTAAAATTTATGAAAAAGTCATTTTAAGCCAACTTTTAGCTCATTTTAATAAAAATAATTTGCTTCATAATAAACAATTTGGATTTACAAAAGGTCGTTCAACCACTGATGCAGGTGTTGATCTTATTGTTAATATTGTCAGTGCGTGGGAAAAGTCGCAAGACGCTTTAGGTATATTTTGTGATTTGTCTAAGGCATTTGATTGCGTTCAGCACGATACATTGATAAGAAAACTCAATCATTACGGTATCAACGGTACTAATCTTAAACTTATGATTTCGTATTTGAATGATAGGACTCAAAAGGTTGACGTGAACGGTAAAAGGTCGTCAGGGTCGGTTGTGAGTATGGGGGTTCCTCAGGGATCGATTTTGGGCCCATTTCTATTTTTGGTTTATATAAATGATCTACCCTTTATGATAGGAAACAATCATGATATAGTGTTATTTGCTGATAATACATCATTAATTTTTAAAATTAATAGACATAAAATCAATTATGACGACGTAAATAATGCTCTCTCTAATATTGTATACTGGTTTAATGTTAACAATCTAGCCTTTAACGATAAGAAAACTAAATGTATTAAATTTTCTGCACCCAATGTTAAACAAGTCGATTCAAATTTGAAACTTAATGGCAATAGATTAAACTTAGTAGACACTACTGTTTTTCTTGGATTAACTGTAGACTGTAAATTGCCCACATCTCACAACTAGCGAGTAGGCTTAGTTCAGCAGCGTTTGCGGTCAAGAAGATTCGCTCACTAACTGATGTTAATACAGCCAGGATTGTATATTTCAGTTATTTTCATAGTATAATGTCTTACGGCATCTTGCTATGGGGAAACGCTGCAGACATTGAGACGATCTTCGCACTTCAGAAAAGGGCTATTCGCGGCATTTATAAACTTGGAAATAGGGAATCTCTTAGGGAAATATTTAAAGATATTAATATACTAACTTTTGCGTCGCAATATATTTATGAAAATATATTGTATACTCATAAAAATATTCATAAATTTACAACGCGAAAAGCAAATCGTGTCGGAAATTGTTCTGTAAGAACTAGGCAAGAGAATAAATTAGCGGTCCCTAAACATAGATTGGCCAAGAGCAGTAAATCGTTTATTGGTATGTCGATACATATTTATAATAAAATCCCGGAGTCAGTTCAATCCTTACCTTTTAATAAATTTAAATTACATGTTAAGCATACACTATGTAAAAAGGCTTATTATAAAGTTAAAGATTATTTAGATGATAAAAAAGCGTGGGATTGATTTCTGGACAGGCTATTTCTTTAGATTGTATCTTATTGTAACTATTTGTGTCTTATTCTAACTATTAACTACTCTGTTAGCATCTGGACCAAGACAAGACACAAGAATTAGTATTTGTATTTTCTTACTTCAATTTAACCGTCTTGTGACCTTACGTTTTTATCTTGTCTTGGTGTAGTTGTATGCCTTGATTTTGTATATTTGGTAATGGACAAAAGAGTGCCGAGTTTTTTTCCGCCAGCTTTTTTCTCTCGGCCTACTGATGATAAGCTGATGATCGATATTTTGACTTTCATCGAATGTAATTAAGTTACTTAATGATGAAATAAATGATTTTTATTTTATTTATTTTTATTTTAGGTGGCCCATGGTGTCCTTGTAGACGGCCCCGGTGTTAGTGTGCATATTTGTTTATCCTTCAAGATGGCGGGCTTTGTCTAGAAGTTCTGAGAAGGTCTTGATATCTGTTCGTGCGAATTTATTTTTACGTCTGGCTTCAATAGCCCATAGATTCATCCATTTATTCACGATGTCGTTTTACAGATCCCTTATCACGACCCCGTGATTATTTCATAAAAAAGACAAATAATTGTAATTTAAATTCAAGGTATTTAAACAGTAATGACATTAAAAATAAAATACCATAGATAAGTTTAATTCTATTCAAATACTTATCAACGCAATGCGTCGTCTCAGGGATTTGACTAGACAATGCCACCAAACGACGCACGTCCGTACCTGCGCGTACTCTAATGGCAACGAAACTCGCAAATGTTGAAACACCCGCACCAAAATAAAGGAGGTTATGCGTATGTATATTTTACGACTCGACTACAAACGAAATCGGTTTTCGAGTCGCAATCGCGTAAAATTTTGAATGAAATTGCTGAATGATGTTGCTGAGTTTAGTATTCAGCAATTTCATTCAAAATTTTACTTGAGTGTCCTACATAACTGCTTCATCTAAAAACGTATAGATAATACCCACCAGAAGCTACCTCTAAAACCACCAAAAATCTTTGTTTTCGTCCATATCATCATCGTTATTCTCCGATTGGTACGACACTTTGGGGCCAATTAATTTCACAATATTGTTTGGGATTTCATAGACGTTGCAGCATTTTCCCACTATCTTCATTCCGCAGCATATTCTTAATATATCAGTTAAAAGATTAATACTGCTAAACAGTCTTTCCACATCGGCGTTGGAATGCGGCAATATTAAAAGAGTGATCGCAAAGTCGCCAATACGTGAAATCTTAAAATCCCTTCGAAATGCAGGACTTCATTCATCATGTATTTTTTTTAATGAGAGAAGCTAGCAAACGAGCAAGCGGGTCACGTGAGGGTAAGTGATTACCGCCGCCCATGTTGCCCACAATCACAAATTTATTGAGGGTGCGTTGCTGGCCTTTGAGAAAATTGGGCACCGGATATCGCACACACCGAATGAAACGCAGGAACATCGTCCCTACTTCACTTCGGTTTTCTGTCGAATCAGCCCATTAATCGCTGTAAACAGGTAATATTGTTGGTTACCTGTCATTTCAATAAATGAATTTATCGCCATTGATCGTCCACTTTCGCAATGAATTCAGAACTTTTATTTAATCGAGCCATAATGTCAATAAGATCTTCTTTGTTATGACTAAGTGCTTTTTCGATACTTATTCGCGAATTTCTTTTCAATAATTTCACATTTTCTAGAAGTCTATTTTTTATTTCGTCAATTAAACTCACTATAAATTGCATGCACCAAGTCTGCACTATTTCTTCTTCTTCCCTTAGTAATAATCCCTTTTCTCGCATATCGAGTATTTGTTTTTTAAATCGGTATCCCAGATAGCATTTTGGATCTAAAAAGGCGCGAGCATTTTGGGCAAATATATTAATTTTATGTGTAGGTAACGTAACCTTGCTGACAAGCATATCTATCAGGTTGGTCAACTGAGACTCAACTCGCCACACAATAATGTGTGGTCTGTATCTTTTGACTCGAACATTTTATTTACTCTGTGTATCTCAATCAATATTGGATGAATGAAAACGAAATGAACGCATAATTAATTTCGTTCGCGTACATAGAGTGCAGTTACTCTGCCGTATGACATCTTCCATGCAACTTAGATATAGAAAAAACCGGCCAAGTGCGAGTCGGACTCGCGCACGAAGGGTTCCGTACTATCATTTTCTACCTGTTTATTAAGATCGAGTAAAAATTGCTTAAAAATTACGTTTGTTGTATGGGAGCCCACTTTAATATTTTTAATTTTTTATTTTTGATATTTGTTGTTATAGCGGCAACGGAAATACATCATTTGTGAAAATTTCAGCTTAACACGGTTTATGAGATACAGCCTGGAGACAGATAGTGTTAAATCCTAGGCGTATTGCGTGAATTTGCCAACGAAGACTTGAGTTTTTTGGATAATTAATAAAAATGCAACAGTTCGGTACAGAATCAGAAGCCAATTTATTTAACGGATTTTTTAAGTGACATTTTGACATAAATAATGGTAACAAATCATAAAGCGAGATCTACTTAAAATTAGCGACATTAATATTGAATATAGGTAGGTAATGACATATCGAAACAAGTAAAGAGTTAACTTAATCTAAGTTTAAGTCGTGTCCGGTTGACACCATCGTTAGGTAGATGGCGTTAGTAGGCTCAAATTATCATGCGCCTGAACATGCCGGCGGCCTTGGAAGCAACAGCTTTCAACAGTTTATTGCGAATTCGGCGTGTCATCGTCGAAAAGTGGGCAGATCTTCGTGTATGCGCGCCTCACAATACCGGCAGCCGTCTGGATGTCAGCCACTCTCGACACGCCGTCGTTGCCTGGAATAGTTTTCACTATTCGACCCATCTGCCACTTCAAAGGCGGTAAGTTGTTATCCTTGATAAGCACCAACGTGTCGGGTTTCAGCTCGGATGTGTTTTGCCTCCATTTGAGTCTCGTCTGCAGTTCCGAAACATACTCGTTGGCCCAGCGAGACCAAAAGTGCTGCCGGATCTGCTCCACGCGCTGGTACCGGGTCAGGCGATGCTCGGGCACGTCTTGCAAGTCGTCGTCGAAGACGGGCGCGGTGAGCGGGCGGCCGACGAGGAAGTGTCCCGGGTTGAGCGGCTCGTAGTCGCGGGGGTCCGGCGACAGCGGCGCCAGCGGCCTGGAGTTCAGCACGGCCTCGATCTGCGTCAGCGTGGTGGTGAACTCCTCGAACGTGAGGTGAGCGTTCCCGGCGACGCGGCGGAGGTGGTGCTTGCACGATTTGACCCCTGCTTCCCACAAGCCACCAAAATGCGGGGAGTATGGAGGGATGAATGTAAACTTAATTTGTTGAGAATGCGCGTAATCAACAATGTCCGAGCTACAGCGTGTTAAAAAATGAGCAAAATCGTTATTGAGACCTACGAAGTTTCGTCCATTATCTGAAAATATTTCAGTGGGTTTTCCTCGCCTTGAAATGAAGCGCTTTAGCGCGAGTAAATAACCTTCTGTAGACAAATCACTAACCAACTCTAAGTGTATCGCGCGCGTTGTAAAGCAAACAAATAAGCAAACGTAGCCCTTTGTAAGTTTAGCGCCTCTGCCTTTACGGTTTAATACGAACACTGGCCCGGCGTAATCGACACCGACGCGATAGAAAGGAAAACTCGCGCTCATCCTTTCTTTAGGTAAATCACCCATTAACGGTGTTAACGTTCTGCCTCTATTGCGAGTACATACAACGCACTGATGAGTCACCTTCCTAGCCAGGTCCCTACCCGCGATAGGCCACCAATCCTCGCGTACTCGATATAGTACTAGTGCTTGTGGCCCGCTATGCAAGGATTGTATGTGTTCGTATGTAAATAACAAAAGCGTAAACCTATGTTTTCCTGAAATAAGTACTAGGTGTTTTTTGTTATAGGTAAATTCAGGTGACGCATTGATTCTACCACCCACGCGAATGATCCTATTATCATCAAAAAATAAGCTTAAACTTGACAATCTATGTTTAGGTTTTAAGTTTTTACCATTAGCGAGTAAGTTGTATTCTGCAGGAAATGATTCTATCTGCGACAGTCGTGCCAACGTATGAGTCGCAGTGATAAGCTCACTGACCTTGAGAGGTCCCGCTCGTCTATTACTACCCTTATTGCGCGCATTATGTATAAAGCGTAGTACATAGGCAGCGGTGCGGCTCATACGATTGAACTGTGAAAATCTATTGAATGGAAACAATGAATTAAAATTATTAGAGTCATTAGAATAAGAAATAAATGAATTGATTGCGTTATTACATTTTAATTCTGGTAAATCATTAGGCGACATATTATTATTATTTGCAGATGCTAAGTGCGAGCATATTTATTACTTAATGTTAGAAGAGTGTTTAGGAAGGAAGGGCCCTCCCACCACAGCTTTGATCTTGACAAATCTCGTAAATGGACGCCACGCGATACCAAGTCTGCGGGATTCTCTTTGCCACTCACATGACACCACGTATGGTTGCTAGTTAACTCGTGAATCACAGCAGTTCTATTTTGGACGAAAGTTTTGAGCATCGAAGGTGCCATGCGAAGCCAGCCCAATACTATTGTAGAGTCCGTCCAAAAAACAACGTCATCGAATTTGCGTGTGATTGAGTTACTTATCTTTTCGAATAACCTAGCGCCCAGCAAAGCACCACACAATTCTAGCCTTGGTATGGTAACAGGCTTCAATGGTGCCACCTTGCCTTTGGACATCAACAACCTAACGGTCACTATATCAGTACCAAATGCACGTACATAAGCGCAGGCGCCATACGCGGTCTGAGACGCGTCGGTAAATATATGAAGCTCAGTACGCTCACAGCCGCTCAGAAATGCGTGTCGCGGAACCTTAATTTCCCTGAGATAAGCCAAGTGAGATACGAAACATTTCCAAATAAGTGCAATATCACTAGGTATAGGGTCATCCCATTGTAATTTTAATAACCACAGTTTTTGTAGTAAAACCTTTCCTATCATAACTGACGGACTTAATAGGCCTAACGGGTCAAATATCTGCGAAATAGTTGACAGCAACGACCGTTTAGATACCGAATCATTTGCGATAGTAATTTGCGTGTTAAAATTAAATACGTCTGAACTATTGCACCACCCTACACCCAATGTACGACATTGACTTTGTGCTAGATTTAAATCCTTTTGCGTATTTAAACTTGTTGAGCTAAAGTAATTGTCACACAATTCGAAGTTAAATATCCACTTGCGCAGTGGTAAACAACCCAATTGTAAACAAGCGGCAGTGCCCTTACAAATGCGAAGTAGGTTTTGTTTATCGTCGCATGACGTGAGTAAATCATCGACATAAAAATCGTCATTGATGACCCTTTTGACCTCCAGATCTTCGCATTCGCTGGTTAGTTGTTTGAGACACCTAACACTGAGGAAAGGTGCCGATGCGGTGCCATATGTCACGGTGTTCAGTTGGTAGATGTCCAACCGAGACATCGGGCTCTCGCGCCAGACAATCAGTTGCAGGTCCCGCTGCTCCGGAGCTACTAGTACCTGTCTGTACATTTTTTCGCAGTCGGCCATAGCAGTGTATTGAAACTGCCTGAAGCGAAGTAAAATGCCTACCAAGTCGCCTTGAATAGCTGGACCTACGTACTGAATGTCATTTAATGACTTCCCACTACTTGTTGTCGCGCTTGCATCGAAAACTACGCGTAGTTTTGTAGTTAAACTATGCTCGCGAAATACACCATGGTGCGGCAAAAAGTAGTGATGCTTTCCGTATTTTTTTACGCGAGTCATATGACCTAACCTGATATATTCGCGTATGAACTCAATGTATAGGTCTTTATGTGCGTTAGGTGTGCGTGATAACCTTTTTTCTAAAGAAAGAAACCGACGTTCGGCTTGCGAGTATGATTCGCCTAACTCGCCGACTTCCTCTTTGAGCGGTATGCGTACACAAAACCTACCATCTTTATTGCGCGTAGTAGTGGTAGTAAAAATGTGTTCGCAAGCCAACTCATCATTTGTGCGCGTATCTGATTGTTTAGGTAAGTCTTCTAACTACCAGAAAAGTCTCAATTGTGCGTCTAGAGATTGAGAGAAATAACATTGTATAGACTCCCTTTTGTGCGAATTATAATTAATGGGTCCTGATAACACCCAACCTAATTTTGTATTTTGTAGGTACGGACCGTTAGGTAAGCGTATCTTGCCGTCGACCAGCAAGTCCCAAAACCAATCCGCACCTATCAAAATATCAATTTCTTGTGCTTCCAAAAATTGCTCGTTTGCCAACTGTACATGGTCAGGAATTTTAAATTGCGTGCGGTGTACCTGTACCGCCGGTAAAGTTGACGCTATTCTAGGTAGCACAAAACAAGTAATGCGCGCGGAGTAAGTATTGATGCGCGATTTCATTTTAATTTCGCATCTTTGTGTCGCGTGCGACACTGAGTTGCCTACTCCTCTTATTTCGTAAGTGGACTGTAAAAGATCGATTCCTAACATCTCACAAAACGATTTTGTTATAAACGAGCTCTGGCTGCCGCTGTCAAGTAATACGCGAGCAATATGATATTCGTTATATTGATCGGCTATTTCGACCAGCGCTGTTGACAACAAAACCGGTTTGATGTTTTGCATAGCGTGTGGCTGCGTGTGCGTAAACGATTGAATGCATTCGCTATCTGTGCGGGTGACCGGCTGAGGCGCGCCGTGGCTCACAGTCGGCTGGAATGCTTCACTCGGTGCGTTTGTGGACAACGGTTCAAGTGTAGTTGCGATGTTGCAGCCGCTCGTATGCTTTTCATCCGGATGTAGCAGTGTATTGTGCTTTTGATTACATCGCCGACAGGGTCCAAAGTAACAATCATTAATTGAGTGTCCAGTGCGCAGGCAATTTTCACACAAACTATAATTTTTTACAATTTTAAGTTTAGTGTTTAGATCGCTGTTAATAAATTTTAAACATGAGTACAAGTTATGGTTTGCTTTGCATACTACGCACGATTTGTGTGGAAAGCGACTGGCCTGCGGCGCCGCGGCGGCTGCGTTTTGTTAGTTGCAACGTTGCAGCTTACGTTGGATGCGTGCTTAGTGCGTGAATTAAAATTGCATCTTTTAGTTTCGACGGTTAATAATTGTGAATGAGACAACGCAAGGGTTTCCAGCAAGTCCGCTCTGCTCTTTAGGAACGTAATAAGGTCGTTAAGCTTTAGCGTGGAGTTAGATGGCAAACGAGAAAGTAGTGCGCCTTTATGTTGTTCCCACTCGCGCTCTGTGATCTTATCCAACTTAGACACAACTAAATATATCATTAGTGTGTCCCAATAGTCCGTGGGCTCCCCTAGAGTTTTCAAAGACCGTAAATTATTAATTATACAATCAATTAGTGACCTGATTAGCGAAGGTGACTCTTTAGGCAGCGGTTGCATAGAAAAAAGTGATTTAACGTGACTTTGCGTTAACAACCTTGTGTTATCATAGCGATTAAGTAATAGCTCCCAAGCAACAGCGTAATTACAGGCAGAGATTTCTAATGCGTTTACTACTTGTTCGGCATTGCCCTTTAGTGAAGCTTTCAAATAATGCATTTTTTGTATGTCGCTGATTTCGATGGAGTTATGAACTAGAGATAGAAAGGTGTCTCTGAATTCGAGCCAGTGTTCATATTTACCGTCGAATGTAGGTAGTGTAATTGCAGGTAACCGTACAGCAGGCGACGTTTGATTATGAGTACATGATTTAGAAGTAGCCGGCGCTTGATCGTCCTCAGTCAGAATAGTTTCAGCTAGAGCAAGAACACTATAGTAGCTATCCTCAAATTGTTGTCGCTGATCTAACTGTTCATCTAATGCCTGATCAGATACGAGGCCTTCGATTTTCGATTGAATCTCGTTAAATTCAGAGAATAAACTACCTGCGCCTTTGATGCGGAGTTTTAAATCTATGCGACTTTGCCGTGTTAGAGACGCACTAATGTTATTAACAAAACTACTTTATTTAGTGAGCCTGCCCTTTAACATACCGCGCTTTCTTACTAACTCACGAACATTTGCTCATTTTTACTATCATCACTTCTGTACGGTGATTTATCGCGGGTACTAAGACTACTCGTAGACGTAGAAGTAGAAGTTTCATCCCCCATAATCGGCATTCTAAAGGCTTGTAGAAAGAGAGGTACTCACGATTCAGCACCACTGGTCACAAGGCCCGTGCGTGTAGGGCTCTAGGTTCTTCAGCTCTTGTCTCCGCGGCTCGCGAGGTCCAAAGGTCGCTCTCCGTGGTTTGGCTGCGCGTTTATCCAAATCCAGCGGATTGTTCAAGAATCCGGCTCGAAGGACCAATTATGTTAAATCCTAGGCGTATTGCGTGAATTTGCCAACGAAGACTTGAGTTTTTTGGATAATTAATAAAAATGCAACAGTTCGGTACAGAATCAGAAGCCAATTTATTTAACGGATTTTTTAAGTGACATTTTGACATAAATAATGGTAACAAATCATAAAGCGAGATCTACTTAAAATTAGCGACATTAATATTGAATATAGGTAGGTAATGACATATCGAAACAAGTAAAGAGTTAACTTAATCTAAGTTTAAGTCGTGTCCGGTTGACACCATCGTTAGGTAGATGGCGTTAGTAGGCTCAAATTATCATGCGCCTGAACAGATAGACAAACAGAGAGCGGAGGCTTAGTAATAGAGTTTTACCCTTTGGGTACGGAACCCCAAAAATGAGTTTTCAACTCTAGCCATTGCGTATATTTTATCGACACAGCCGACTCTATTGACAGCCATCTTGTTTGGCATGCTTGAACAATTTTATGTGTTTTTTCTCCTTCATTGATGGTTTTAAATAACTCTTTATAGGCAGTTTGTCTGGAAGATGAACGAGCCAACGAGTCACACGTCTCTCTAATTAAAAAATCCAAATTCCTCAGTAAAAATTGCTTGGCCGCAGCTGAAACAGCCAGTTGCAAAGAGTGACATAAACAGAAGCATTGTCGGTACAAATTCCGATTAAATGATCAATTCGCAGATCAAATCGTTTTAGTTTAGTGTCTTCTTGATAGCAGATATAAATAAACCTTTAGCATTGCACTCAGTTAGTTCAGCAATGTCTAAATAGGTAGTTACTTTTTTTTGGTATCTAAAACTGTAGTAAATTATAATGACCCGAAGGTATTTCTGTATTGCAATATCTGTAGACTCATCAACCAATATACTGTAGGGTTGATCTTTAATATTTGATTTGGGTAAAATGCAACGGCAATACATTTTTAACAACCGAAGTGCACTTGGTTCGTTGTAGTTGCACTTTATCGATATCTTTTTCATGACTGTGATTAATTACCTCACCCAAGTGGTCAACTACACGAATACTGGTAGGTATGCATAGCTATGAACAATGCGAGTCTTGCTTCTTCCTTTTCTTTTTTCCTACAGGCTCTCGTTTAAACGGTAGCTTAGATTGCGTAGCGATAACATGTAAAAATATAAAAAAAATATACAAAACCTCCTCTATAGTTTAGGTTACAGCGCGCGCTAAACCGTGTCACACTATTTGCTCAAAAAATATCTATTCTTCTGGGCAGTTCGTTAAAATAAAAATATTTCTATGACTACCAAACGAAATAATTATGAAACATCCGTTTACCTTCGTATTTTGTTGATGCTTTTTCGACATCCCATGTGTTTTTATATCTCCATAGTGACTCCGTAAAATCGTTCCACAAAACTTGCATTTCGGTAATTGACCAGCAGTACTTTCAATTACTCGAAGCCAATCTTTTAAAAGAGGATCTCGAAGCTAAGAATTCCGAATTTTTTGTGAATATTTTTTTATTTATTTATTTATTTATTTAATCATTTATTTCAGGCAATATTTACATAAAAGATCTTAAATATGTAAACAGAGGCCCATATCATATGTACCTTACAGACTAACATAGATATTATATACTTAAAACTAACACTACACTAATAGTCTCGGTAGTGCTGAATCGGCAGGCAACCGGCCTCGAAACTTCCGAAACACGACGCCCTGCGGCCAGAAGTCCTCCTTCATGAATGTGGGCATATGGTGGGTCGGCACTCTAACCACAAATGAGTTGAAACTCGTTTTATGGCGAGAAACCAACTGCTCTACCCGCAGTCTAAAGTTGGACTTCTTCTGGACGTAGTCTACGACGTCTTCGACCTTCGTAGACCAGTGCACTCGGGACACATACAGCAGCGTCGATGGTACGGCAGGACGCAGCGTGTGGTCGCAGGATGGAGCGGTGCCACACAGGTTGCGGCAGGAGGGCCTCTTCTTCCTCTCCACCTTGGTGAAGCCCTCGTCGTCGATCTGCTGTTTATTCGACGACATTGGCACCTGCGGTGCAGTAGGCTTGCTCAGACTCTTCCTGTTCCGCCTCTCCTTGCTAGGCGGGGCGGGTGCAGGGGCGCGGGCGGGCGAGGCGGCGGCTGCAGCGTATGCACGCGGCGGGGCCGTCACCTCTCCCGCACTCGACGTCATCTGCGGGGCGGGGGCGCGGGCGGCGGCGGGCCGAGCTGACTCGGCGGCGGTCGGCGGCGACGACAAACTGCTGATGGAGGCATTTTGTGCGCCGCGACGTGTGTTTACGTTGGCGATTTCCGGTGACCTACTTACCGAATTACCACGTTTTAGTGATGATAATTCGGTACGAAGTTCACTTATTGTAGATTCGGAAATCTCCAACTTAAACTGCACCTCGGCCAAGCCAGCTTTCAAAGACGTGATGTCCTTGAGCAGCCTGGTAACGTCGACGTGATCGAACGTGACGGGAGGCAGCTTGTGCAGCTGCTTCGCCACGAATGCGGGCACGTCATCAGGATCGGTTGACTTCAGGAGATTGATGATGTCCTGAAGACTTCTCTCCCCCTTGTCGTCTATCCTGCGGGTTGGCATTCGGCTGGACTGTCCGAGAGTCTCGTAGAGCAGCACCTTGCTCTTGCAAATCTCTTCCACTTTGAAGTTGGATTTGCAGATCTGCATGATGCTGACCTCGTCCATGGTGTCGATGGCGTGTTGAATAAACGCCAACAGCTCGTTGGCTATGAGTTTTTCGGAACTCATACTAAACGATATCGGCAGCGGCGGCGAGGCCGCGCGCAGTACGCGAATAAAAAATTCAATTCGAGCGCAATGCACGTCTGTTACCAAGCGCGCATTACACCGATATTGTAGTAATGGAAACTGTCAACCATTAGGCAGAGCAACAACCTTTTTTTTTTTTTGTCGCGGGGAAAATGCGGAACCTCCCAGGTTTGCGTGGTCCACCAGAACACTTGATGCACCACGCCCTCCGATTCGAATCCGCTAGGGGTCATCCTCTCGGACCCGATCCATCGATGGTCACCTTCGCGAGTGCGATCCAGTCGCAGAAGGAGACCATCGCCTCCCGCGATCTCTCGTCACCGACCATGGTCGATAACCACGGCAGAGCAACAACCCTCATCAAATTCGACCACTACTAATCAAAGAAGCAGTGATTCAAATTCCGACTTGTCTTGGATTCGAAGCATTAATATGGAGGAAGACTTTTAATTTATATTTTTTTTTAATTTAAATTATTTAGTAATACATTTTTTTTTAATTTCTATCTGTTTGTTAATTTTAACTAAATATTCATAGCTTTGTAAATATAAAAGTAAATGTACTTTTAAGACAAATAAATATGTTTTATATGAAAAAGTTTTTTTAATGTAAAAACAGTAAAAAACAGTTTTAGTTTAAAAAATATACCTAATTAATAGAATTTGTGTAAAGAAATATTGAGGATATCGTTTGAAGTAAAAGATCTTATTTACATAGAATTTGTATCACGGTCATATTTGTGTCACGGTTGGCCATTGCCAAGCCTTGTAAGAAAGTGAATTATATAAAAACCTAAAGTATTTTTACCAAATAATATGAAACTTTAAATCTTAATTATAGCTTCTGAACGAATAAACATCTAAAAAAGTGTATTATAACAATAATATCTTAAAAAAGTCTATTATTGTTCCTAATTTTAAATGTGATAATTTAGCTGGCAATTTCTTTTTGTTTGTTTCCGGTTACGAAACATTAGCGCAACTTCCATTTATTGCAACTGTGGTAAACTTTGAGCATAATACCCTGCGATGTTATGGACATGAAATGGCCAACGGTATCGTATCGTGCAGACTCGGCTGGGGCTGGTTGTGATGCCCGTTTTTTTATGTTATTGTCGACTGCTGCACGTCCGTTTTTCGTGAGGCCTTCATGTATTTCGTACCTAAAGTCTTTTAACCCTATTGCTTTCTTCTTTATTTTTGCGCAATCATTGCTGTAGAGAGCCAGGCATTATTGATTCTTATATCAAGAAGCTGAGCAAATATGCCAATGTACCAACGTCTTTTCTTAAAAGGGGTTCTAAAAACTCACTCATAGTGACCGTCAGGTGTACTAAACGCGGTTTTCTCAATCGAATTTTCATGCATTCTGGTCTGATGATATCCAGATGTTAAATCTAAAGTCGAAAAATACCCATTGCCTTGTAATTTAGAAAACAATTCCTCAATATTAGGTAAAAGAAATATATCTGATTTAGTCGGCTCGTTTAATCGTATGGAATCAATCACCATACGCCATTTTTGTGTACCTCATTGATCTACCCTTTTAGGAATAATATGTACGGGTGATGCCCATGGAGATACTGACTGTCTAATAATATTTTCGGTTAATAACTTCTGGATTTGTTTTCTAATTTCTAGCTGCTGAATTTGAGGTAATCGAAAAGGTCTTTGATATATCGGTTCCTCATTAATTAAATTAATATGATGACTAAATTTCGTAACTGCACTGTTGGTAATATCTTCCGTAAATAAATCTGAATACGCTCGTAACAATTGCTGAATATTAAACTCTATATCTTCCGTCATATGAAAAATTAATAACTCCCTAGTTGGCATGGTAAACTTACGTTCCTTTAAATCTATTTTTGCATCAATCTGCTCGATCATGTCAGTTCCCATAAGTACGTCGTACTTATCACTGAAGTCGTAAATATAAAATTTTTATAGACCTTTGTCTTCCCCAAAGTATCTACACCAGTATGGCGTTTCAATTACACCATTATGTGATGTAGCACCATGTGAGGTTCTAACAGTAAAATTTTCCGGTTGCCAATACTCAGAAAAATAGAGTTGTTGAGCCCTTTTTGTAATAAATGATCGCTGACTGCCTGTATCGATTAGAACTTTTAATTTTGGATTATTGGTTTCAAAATATGGTAGAAAAGACTTATAATGATTAAATTATATGATCCTTTGTCGAAATTGGGATCCTTGTGAAAATCCTGCTCGCAATTAAAATTATCTGTTTGTCTGTAAATCTTGATATTCTTCAAATTGATCAGACTGCTCTAACTTTTCGAATTGTTCGTATTGATCGCAATTATCATACGTTTCAGGATGATGGAAAACTTTCACTGCTACCATATCCCTACCTAAATTTACTTGCCCTGTTCTTGATTGAGGAGCAGTACGCATTGACACATCCTGCATATCTTTCATAGGATGTTGCGACTGATTCGAAACATTTTAATGCTGATTGAAATAACTATGCTTTGGCTTAGAAAACATATTATTAGGATTTGGATTCCACGGATGCCTAGAATGATATCCCTGTCTATTTGGAATATTAAAACTTGCTGTTGCGACCTACTTGGCTGTGGTTGCATATAATTACTGCTATTAATAAATGGCTTCGGCTGATATTGAATGTTTTGCGGAAACTGGTTAATTAATCTAGGTGCTGGAAGTATGTTTAATTTTTTTTATTTAATATTGTCAAACCTACCTTCAGCTTCTATTTTTAAAATTTTAATAGCTGTTTCATTAAAACGACCATCATTAAATACGTTAACTTGGTCATGGTAAGGTAAGCTGTTCCTCAGCGCATTTTGTGCGGTGTTTATAAAAGGATCCATTACTTCCTCAACCAAATCTTTGTTCTGACCGTATTTATCCATCAACTAACATTTAATAAAATCAATTTTTGTTTTAATTCAAAGATTAATTATTTATAAGAAATCTTTTTTCTAACGTTACCTTATTCTGTCAGTAAGTTGTTGAACTCTCTATTGTCAGCACACTCACTTTTCAACGCTAACTCTATATTTTCCCAATTAAAACTATGTTATATCATAGAAATAATAATAGCGGCTTTCCTAATAACAACATAACGTTCTGTGGAGTATTTCCACCTACTGCTGATAACCATTATCTAGTACTATTTAAGTAATTATAAATTGTCAATTGGTCACCATTATAAGATGGGAAGAATTTTAATAACTGCTGTGGGACGACTGTAACACCAATAGTTGTTGGCAATTCTTGCAGTGGAACCTGTTGAGAGCTAGGTACGGGTATATTGGTAGATACGTAACTTGTGTTTCCCTCCATCTTATCGAGAGGAGATTAATAATATAGATAGAAGGCGACGCGAACTATCCAAGCGATGGCACCGCGGGTCTACAACAGACTGCCGCACGAGGTCACGGGCCTATCCACTACTAGTAGTAGCTTTAAGAGGAAGCTAAAGTCAGTTTATGTAACATAATTAAAAAATATTTACCATTCGATTATTGCAATATTTTATTTATTATCATTATTTTCTTTTTTTTTTTACTTTGTCATAATTATTACTGACTAGCTTTGCTAATAGTAATAAAAATTAAATGTGTTATTATTAATTTTTATTATTATTTTTGGTTTATATTATTTGACAATAAATATTATTTTTAATTATTAAAACTGTTCTAGACATGACAATTTTTTTTGATGACTTGTAATCATTTGATTATGAATAAAACTATTCTATTCTATTCTGGTGCAGAGGCTGTCCATTGCCGTTCAACGCCGAAACGTTGCGAGGGTCATGGGCTCTTCTTTTGCCCCGGGATTAGGGGTGGCCTCTTCGACTGATCCTAATTTTTTTGTGTGTGCATTTGTATTTTTTATTTTCTTTAACTTATTGACTATTTCTTTTATTGAAATTGTTACCCGTGTGGTCCTTGGAAATAGAATGATGGACTCTTATTTGGGGCTGGTTAAATGAGTTAGCTGAAAGTTGTGGATGGGGTCTCACGAGACACCTCCGTGAGTCCCTTATTCGTTTAATTAAATGATCGTCTTATTTATAATATTGGGATTCTGCACTAGTAGATGGTTGTGGTTCAGAATTGTAAAGATTTTCGTCGTCAACTAAACAATGAACACGAGCTGGATTAGGTCTAGAATACTCTTGATTTGGACGTTGTTGGAATGGTTGAGGACCTTTGAATCTGCTATTGTTATATTCACGTTTCCTGCAAGTTTCTATTGGTTCAATTCTATTATTTCAAGGTCATACCTTGGTTTTTGCAATATCGGCAGTAAGGAATTTCTTCGTTCAAATTGTCTTTGCAATTGAGGTTTTGAATGTATATTATGAATTGGCGGTTTAAAAGAATAATTAGGTCTATGGGTTGGGCGTTGAGATGTTGCAGATTGAGAATGAAGTTTAGCAAAAAGGTTTAAGATTTTTTCTTCAGACACTGCGTGGTTTATAGATTCGTTAAGCGTAGTTGGATTTTTACTTCGGACTAAGTTAGAGACGTCAGGTTTAAGACCAAGTAGAAATGTATTAAGTGCTAAATTTTCCATAGCTGCGGTACGACCGGATAGTTCTGATTTCTTTTTATTGGATAAAGTTACTTCGGTTAATAATTTTGAATGACAAGTTTCTACTCTTAATGCAAATTGACTGTCGGATTCATTGCTTGATTGTCGACATTCTTGTAGTTCAGTTAATAAATGTGCATGTTTCTTTTCGCCAAACTGAGTATTTAAAAAGGACTTTAATTGTTCCCAGGAATCGAAATATTTAATACTTTCACTGAAAATATTCACTTTAGTTTAGGTTGACTTATTAATTGCGAGTTTTCTTGAAAAGTATGGTGTAAAAACTTACAGGAACACGGCGAAAATAGGCAGGAACATGACCTTACAGAAACACGATGTTTTGGAGTCGTATGGTCTAAAGACCATAACCACGAAGCGAACAGGATCTCAGGAACCACGAAGTTGTATATGGAGAGTTTCCCTTAATAGGATCTCAGGAACCACGAAGTTGTTTATGGAGAGTTTCTTTTGACAGGAGTGCAGACTTTGAAGACGATGAGTTCGAATTGGCGTTTATAGACACTTGCTTGATTCACTTCACTTTCAGTTTGTTTCACAACACAACTTAGACGGAGACGTCCCAAGGATACCTTCACCGTCGGTATCCCACCGCTGCCACCAAATTGTTATAAAGAATAGGCGAGAAGCCTTTTTAAAAAAAGAACTTGTTATTTAAAGAATATTTTTATTTATGAAAGTTAGTTATGAAACTAGATTACTTTTGAGACTTAGAAAACTTATAGTAAATTGAATTAAATAAAAGGGCAAGTGTCACGCGCAGATGATGGATTCGAACTGATTTTAAAAGATGGTATAAAATATATTAAGAGATCAGAAACTGCAAGCTTAGGTCTAGACTAGAGTTGATAAGGCATTATAGACTACATATATAATATATAACAGTACGTTACTGAGTTCTACAGTAAATCCTTTTCAGTGCGTGCAGTAACGCTATGGAATGAATTACCTGTAGACATCAAGCGTGCTCTTACTTTACCGACGTTCAAACGACTCGTTAAGACTCACTTTCTTTCTTCATAATTTTTATTTTTTTATTTTTATTCTAATATGGTATGTATCATCTTTTAGAGTTTATATTTAAGTAAATGTATCATTCTACTGTTATTATTATATTCATTTAATCCTATTTGAATTATTTTTATTTAAAATATTGTATTGTACCTATATTATATATATTTATACTTAGGTATATTTAGTTTTTGTATTTATTATGTACGCCAACCTGCTTTATTTTTAAATGAATGATCCTATTTCACTGCTGGGTTTGCCTGAAAAAAATCGCTTACTAGCGATAAGGCCGCCTAATTGTATTTTATTTTTTTCTAATTAACCATTTTTGTGTATATTTCTGGTATACAATAAAGTATTAAATAAATAAATATAACTATTTTTAGGTAATATCATAGGATTCATCTTTTCCTTTTAGCAGCTTTAGGTCACCAATTGCTGTTGTAGAACTAGCAGCACGCATTTGTATTAATTTTAAAGTGATTGACACAACGTTGGACGTTGATTGGAAACTTTTTTTTTGACTAAGTAAAAAATCAAGGTCACGTTCCCAGGAGGAGTTTAACAATTACCCTCATTCAAAGATCCATATCCAATCCACAATTATATTTACGATTATAGACGTAAATAAATGAGGAACAATCTTGAACACCTTCGTTCCTAACACCAGGTTACTTAAGGCGATGTCCCTTATAATCAATTTAAAAACGGTAATTTATTGCCAAATTAAAATAAACAAATGATTGGCTTTTTAAAATTATATGTTCTGTACTGAACCATATAAATATATTTTATTGTTAATATTTGTCATATTCTCCACACGACCAAAAGGGGTTGAAAAATAAATGTCCACCCATGTAAAGCCGGGGTGGACCGCTAGTTTTTTTTCCTTTTATTTTGGCACAAACAGTCATAATTACATAGTAGATTTCAGTAAAAAATTATTAATATAAGGACAAAACAGTGCCCAAGAATAATTACAGTAACATTTTTATACTAGATAGAACTAATCTACTAAAATTGTAGTAACAAAAACAATATCTTTTTTTTGAAGTTTTTTTTTATATTTACCATAGATCTGTTAAAAATATCTAGGATATCAAAATATTTATTATAAAGGTATTATAAAATATCGTATGAAGTACATATTTTGTGTTAATTTTCTCGCATGAGTAGTGGCACGAAAATGTTAACTTTACATGAGGGGCGTATTTGTTGTCTTAATTTGGCAATAAAATTTATTTTAGAGAGAAGATGTGATGCATAAATTTTGTGGTTTAATAATTTAAATAAAAATATAAGATCAGATTGGTTACGACAATCGGCTTGATTAAGTAAGTTTTGTTTCATATATGTGTCGTTTAAGTCGTAACGAAAATTAAGTGTTTTAGTGAATTTATTTTGCACTTTTTCAATACAAATTTTTATGGGTTCTGCCTGCAATAAAAACTTATTATTATTATTAATACGCTCAATATGTTTTTTGTAGAAAGGAGACCATAATTATTAAACTGCAAAAGTCCAAAACTCTACGTGTAGGTTAAAATTAACTTTTTCATCCACTGCAAAACCCGGGTCTCTGATCTTGTTGACCGAGTGTATGAAATTATATAGCATTTCTCCACATTCAGAAAGAGTAAGTTGTTCCGACAATAAATAGACAGCGACTCTAAGTCAGCTTATATGTTATTACAATCCTGTAAATCGTTAACAACCCTATAAACCCTAATTTTGTATCTGCATAAAGTAGATGATTGGTATTTGAAAATACATCAACAATATCGTTTATGAACAAATTAAACAGAATTGGAACGAGATGTGAGACTTGGGGCACACCTGAAGAAATGGGTAAGTAGCTTTGTAACTAGGTAGTATAAAAGATACCACGTAAGGATAGGAAATCATAAAACCTCTCGCCCGGCTTCTGCGTTCTTGAGTTAAACTTATACCGCTCATAAAACATTTCTTTTTGGCGTTATGAATGTATCGAAACAATCTAGAAGGCTTTTATTAGTTAAATTTGGCCCAAACTGCAAAAGAATGGTCTCTGCCCTCTCTCCCATGCAGTAAATCAGATAATTTATCTTTTCTTTGTCCGGGTATTCATCGCTACCCGACAAACTCATGTACATGGTGAAACGTTGTTTATACGCGGGCCAGTCATTTGCTTCGAAATTGAACTGCCCTGGTGGTGAAACTTTCACCGCTGCCACCATGTTTTGGTAATTAAACCCCTTTATCTTGAGTCTTTCTTCTTTGTTTTAATTAGGTTACACAATATGGCGCACATTCTATCAGCCAGGTAAATAGGGAGTGGTCGTTCACTATTTAACGCGGTAGGTAACTCGACATTGACAGATTACGTTGACAAGTGACAGGTCAACAAATGTTAGAACGCAACAAAAGGTAGCTATAGATGTGTTGCTACAAGCTCAAACTCTTCAAGAAATCAATGATTTCTAATAATATCAATGATATTAAACCCTTCATTAATGTTAACAGTAGGATTGTTAACAAAATTGTATATTTCATCATAGAAATTCTTTTAGTTAAACCAATTCCTTATAAGGCTAAGAAAATCCAAAACGACCCTTCCTTTACCTATCCTATAATGCGAAAGGTGACTTTAGCATATACAGTTTCAGAAGCTTATGAAGTTGAAGATTATTCTGGAAAACACAGTTAATTTGTAAAGGAAGTATATTAAGGGAAGAAACTTGCGAAAATGAGTTTTTGTGGAAGAAAGATACTAAAAAGTGCACTATTGTACCAATAAAGTGTCCTTCAGAGGAAATCCCAGAGATATCACCAAAAGCTTACTATTTATGTTTAAAGAATGTAACTGAAGTGAGAATAATATGAAGAAACCTTTTGGATAAGGGATGCTTATTTGTTAAATGGAGAAAACTGTGAATTAAGTATTTCAGGCACAAAAAGGTTTGAAACAAGATATTCACATGATAAAGTAATAATAACAAACTTGGAGATAAACAAAACGGAGAAGATTCCTGAAATAGAATTAAGTTATGATTCAGTTAAAATAACAAGAAAAGTGAAACAGCTGAAGCAAATACAAGCATTGGAAACGCAAGAAATGCATAATTGTGTCCAATACAGTTGGATTAGTATTGTTACAGCTATAGATATATTTATTATACTTTATAAATTTCATAGATCCAAAATCTGTAAAAAACCATGGACTTCAAAATTGGGAGAGGAGAGTGAACTACCCAATACAGCGACTCTACAAAAAACATAATAAGTGTTGCTACTTGTGAAACAAAGGATCATTGTAACTTGATAGCACGAGTTCCAGTTATGACCCCGTGGACTACTCAGTATTAAAGACGAGCCATCGAGAGCCATAACAATTAAAAAAATAAAAATAAATAAAATAAACAAGGATATAAGGCGCAGCACGCCAGCATTCAAGAGATCCTTCCTTAGTAAACTAGTCGTCTCTAATAAATGGTAAGAATCAATATTGTAAAAGAATCAAAGTGTAAAGTTGTAATTAAATTATTTTTAAATCAAGTGCCATATTGAATTGATAAATGACATAAAGGGGAAATGGAAAATCGCAAATACCTTAAACGTCAAAATAAAGTAAAACGTGTTATTTTTAAAGATATAAAGTCATTTGTAAACCTGCGCCTATGAAATGGGGAGCCAAACGAGGTC
This sequence comes from Emmelina monodactyla, assembly GCA_916618145.1. NCBI lineage: Eukaryota > Metazoa > Arthropoda > Insecta > Lepidoptera > Pterophoridae > Emmelina > Emmelina monodactyla. The sequence continues at coordinate 3,057,833 of OU745323.1, read as the reverse complement.
GGAAGAAATCAAATCCTGTTATCTTAGATGATGATATTGACCTCGAGAACATAGAGTCTGGGTAGAACATAGGTTTGGACACATTTTTCAATTTGTTTACCACCACATGGGTCTGCCGTCCGATTTAAGAGAATACTTTAAAAAAAATATCGATCGCCACAGAGTTTTTCCCTATATATTGGTCGTTTTGCATGTACTCTGTAGCGAGTTCCTCAAAACAATGCCAAAAACTGTCGAGTGTTTCCATATTATTGTTTATTTCTATCAGTTTCGTGGTTGTATTTTTTCTTACGAAGTGGAATCTCAGAATCATCATCGGTAATACTTGACTCATCACAACTTATTTCAGCTTGCATCTCTTCTAGCTTGAACTAATCCTAGGATACTAGTTTTAAACGAAGGTCAATAAACGTGGCAATCAGATATTTGTTATTTTCATCGAATTTGAACCGTTTGTTTAAGATCTTCTTGAAGTGATCTCATTCTACTTAAATGATCTGTAATGTATCTACGGTAAGTTGTTAAAGTCCATATAGCTGGCAAACATTATCGCACCCAGTGGTCACATTCAAACACACTAACATAAATAAACTACTATTTTACTACTACTTACGCGACAAGTTTAAAGCCCAATACATTTTTATAAACTATTGTTGTTCAGGCGCATGCTAGTTTGAGCCTACTAACGTAATCTACCTAACGACGGTGTCAACCGGACGACTTAAACTTAGATTACGTTAACTCATTGATTGTTATTTCGATATGTGTTCCACCAAAATTCAATATAAATGCCACTAATTTTAAATAGATCGCGCTTTATGATTTGTTACCATTTATATGTCAAATGTCATTTTAGAAAATCCGTTAATATATTCGCTTTTGATTTTGTTCCAAACTAACGCATTTTTATTAATTATCCTAAAAACTCAAGTTTTCGTTGGCAACTTTATGCAATACGCCTAGGATTAAACATAATTGGACCTTCTTCGCTAAATTCGTGAACAATCCGTTGGATTTGGATAAACGCGCAGCCAAACCACGGAGTGCGACCTTTGGCGGACTTGCTGGAAACCATTGCGTTATCACATTCACAATTAACCGTCGAAACTAAAAGATGCAATCTAAATTCACGCACTAAACACTCATCCAACGTAAGCTGCAACGTAACAACTAACAGTTTTTGGGGGTAGGCAATCAAAAAGTCAACACTTAGCTCTGATTGTTTAATTGAATTTTATTAATATTTACAAATAAATAGACACTATACTGTTTATGTGCGTGTGATGTAAACAAGGTTTTACCTACCAACTAATAAAATTCCAACACCACTTCAAGATTTCCACTGTTTTTCACAACACTGTTGATCAAGTCTAGCTGCCTAGAAATGGAGTCCATTCAACGCTCAATACTGGCTATGAAGGAGCTTTTTGATTCAAGGATGGGCGAGTTCCAAAATGAATTAACTAAAACTCAATCCGGAGTATCATCATCTGCCCCGGAGTCATCAACACTAGGTAAAGATTTCCTTCACTTCAAAGTAGTCATATCTGCCGCAGTTAATAGTTTGCTGAAGCAAGTCGAGTTTCTCACCAAAGAGGTTGATCGGCTTGATATGTACAATAGAAGAAAGCACCTGTTGTTGCATGGAGTGGCCGAGCAGAATAGCGAAGATATCACTCAGGTTGTAGTCAAGGTAATCCGTGATCAACTCAAGTTTCTCGACTTCTCAGCAAGTGACATTGCCAAGGCGCATCGTATGGGTAAGCCATCTTTATCTTCAAAACCCAGACCTATCATCATAAAGTTCATGAATATTTCCATTAAAGCCAGGGTTTGGAGGGATAAGACTCATCTAAAGAGTACCGGAGTGACTGTCTCAGAATTCTTGACGAAATTTAGACATGACTTATTCCTTGCTGCACGTCAACGCTTTGGTGTGACCCGATGCTGGACACGAGACGGTAACATCATGGTGCTGGGTCCAGACGACGTGAAACACAGAGTGTCGTTGTTTTCGGAACTCGAGAATATCTGCAGTACAACAGCAGGAGGTTCGCCGGCAAAGACTGTAGAACCAGCTAAACCCGCAACTAGGAGTAGGCGCCCTCACAGAAAGTGATCATCCTTTTAAATATAAATTTTTGTGCCATCGCTATATCCTGATACCTCCAATAATTTAGTTTTTTGATATTTGTTACAGTACGCACGCACACTTATTGTTTTCTAATGCTTGTCAAATCATTTGTCAAAGTGACATTGTCAGTCATTGAACGTTCAAAAACTGGTTTGTAACAAAGTTTCTTTTTTTCTCCTTAAAATTGTTAATGTTATAGGGAACGTTCAAAAACTAGGATATGTGCAGTGTTATCTTATGTTTTCTCTTTTGTTATTTAACCCATTTTTGGTTGGAGGTAAAACCTTACGTTAAGTGTATTTTGCTTGTTTAATATTTTTTATATTTATAATATAATATTTAATATTATATTTGTATAAGTAAGTACTTGTATCTCGTATATATATACATATATATATATATATTTTTAATTTTCATAGACATTATTTTACTTATAGTTTTTTTATTTATATTTCTGTATCGTATAAATCGAGGGCGTTGAAGCAAAAATAGGTTAACTAGGGTTTTTGCCGAAATTGAGTTATTGACATTTCCTGAATGCCCAAAGTGTTACGCATCTTTTGGTATATAACAGGTCTCGATATTTGACACATTTATGAAATTATCATTATTTTTGTGAAAAAAATTAAATATCTTGCATGCGATGCATAAAAGGAAGAAATACATAACTTGCTGAATTGTAAATAAAATAAAATGAAATTTGTTTCTAGTCGTGGATAAAGTGAATAAGTGCGTTATCATTTTCTACAACAGAAAAATTCTGCACAATGCCCTGACCACGTCACGGAAAAAGTGCATAAGTATTGTTATTTAATTTTACTCTAAGAAATATTTCCGATATGAACTTTTTCTTTTAAAAATGTGCAGTTATAATTTTTTGACTTCAGTGAATTTAAAAAAAAAAACCACTGTTAGTTTATATAAAAATATGTAATTTCCCTACTTGCCGTACAGGAACATAGATCTAAGATTTAACATAACGTATTAAAAGTTCTACCGCCGAAATTTCTAACTGCGGTGTTATAAGATGTCCTAACAGAAAAGGATTTAGCATCAATATTTACAATACTGCAACAATCGCTGAAAACTGTTATGACGTACGCATTGGAAACATGGCCACTCACTAAGAAGCTAATTGGTAAACTGAAGGTAGCACAAAGAGCCATAGAAAGGAGCATGTTTGGGATATAACTGCGAGACAAGGTGCGCAACACTGACATCAGAAGACGCACTAAGTTAACAGATGAAGGATACCGCATTGCGAAATTGAAATGGACATGGGCTGGACAACTGTGCCGAAGAGGGGACGATCGTTGGAGCATATCCGTACTAGAATGGACACCTAGAAACGCGAAGAAATAGTAGTAGTAGGAGAAGTAGAAACACAGGAAGACTACCAGTCAGATGGTCCTATGATATAAGATTTCACGCCGGGACAGCGTGGACGAGAAAAGCCGGTGATAGGACCGAATGGAGAACTATTGGAGCGGCATATGCCCTGCAGCGGGCTAAGACATAGCTGTTGAAGACGAAGAAGAAGATATACAATACCAATATATTTCAGTGACAAAGCCTTAGTTTTATATGTTACCAAAGCATCTTGACCAAGTTATCATGCATAACTTTAAAATAATAGCTTGTGCTCGTGTTGAAGTGGGATTTGTACTCCTCAAAATAGTTTGCTTATAAGACTCCATATCCGCGCCTTTACCTAAAATATGCCTCATAAGTCTCCCAAACAAGCAGTTTAGTGCGCAGTGCAGTGCAGATGCCCAATTTTTTTCACAAAGAATCACTTCATTATATAGAAAAAATGCTACTCTTCAATGGCAAATAAATAAATCTTTCGATTTTAACAACGAGTCATTATTTTAAATCCAGTAGTAATCGATTTCAGGCGATGACAATGATCTAGTTTGCTACCTTGTTTTGAATCTACATGGTGTCGAAAAATGTAATGTTATATTAAAAGTTCAATCACCGTTGTTCAAGAACTTCCACATATTTAATTGGAATACCGCTTGTTCTTCTAGAACAATAAACTCGAAGTTCTTTTTGTTAAATTATACTATAAGTCCCTGCTAGCTACGAGTATGTCGCCCACCGTAACGTTATAATCCAGGCAGCTCTTCATCCCTTCCCTTCTAGCCGCCTTCCGCAAGTCGTCCTTCCATTGAATTAGGGGGCGCCCTGCTTTTCAAGACGTTTATTCCATTGCAAAACCTTTCGACCCCAGCGGTTGTCAGTTCTTCGACTTATGTGGCCAGCCCACTGAATCTTCAGCTTGCTAATAGGATGGGCTATGTCGTTTATTTTTGTTCTCGCCCGTATCACTGCGTAACTGATCCAGTCGCTTAGATAAATATCTAACATGGCACTTAATTTTTTTTCTATAGAACGCTGTGTGAGCCTCAGTCTAAAAGTCAGGACTAGCTCTTTTGTTAGGGTCTACATCCCAGCCCCAGTCTAAAAAATTGATTTTCAGACATTGCGGGATTATTTTCATGAGTTTTAGTGAGATTAATCTTTTCCTCTTCCAGAAAAAACTGTTTCGTTTTAATAATGACACAATTCGTTTTAACATAACAATATGATCGGACCAAGTGATAGCTACGACTTCTTATTGTTTTACTGCTACTTCTATAGGAGCTACCACTAATACAAAGTGATAGAAATGTATCAAAAGTACCATTCTATAAATACGAATGATTGGTATGATAGTAGAAGCAAATAAATGTATTAAAGCGGGTAGCTCTCGCTGTGTTTACACGCAATTTCTGTGTGCTTATAATTTTATTTGAAATAATAGTATTTTAACATATGTTTATATTTGTTTAATGTGCTAATTAACTGCAGAACTTATTCACTCATCTCCACTTGCTTCTCCAACTCGGAATACACCTTTTAATCAAGTAATCTTCAACATCATTAAACATCAACAAACAAATCATTTCATCATGGAAGCATTGGGTAAATTCTTCACGTCTCGTATGGATGATTATGAGAATAAGCTGCGCAAAGTTGCAGGAGCTGCTCCAGAGCATCCAGATGTTTCATCACTTTCTCGTGACTTCGGTGAGTTCAAATCCCTTGTTTGGCAAATGTTCACAAGATTGCATAAGGAAGTTGAAACACTATCCCTTGGGTTAGATAGGCACGAAACCGCCATGCGCCGTAAGGTTTTATTAATCCATGGAGTGGCTGAAAAACCCAATGAGAAGTTACTGGACACGGTCCACAAGATATTAACCGACCAAATAAAAATGACAGAAGTAAGTAAGGCTGACCTGCAAGTTTGCCACCGGCTTGGTGCATCACAAAGCAAACCCCGTCCGATTCTTGTGCGTTTCGTGGACCTGGAGCACCGTCGTCTGGTTTGGGATAACAAAACATCCTTGAAAGGTACTGGCATAACGGTTTCGGAATTTCTGACCAAAACTAGGCAACACATATTTACATCCGCTAGAAAGCACTTTGGTATCAGAAACTGTTGGTCTACTGACGGAACTATAGTAGTCATTCTTCCTGACAAATCCCGCCAGAAGATTGAATGCATATCTGCTCTTGAGGCATTGCAGTTAAAATTCCCATCAATAATTGCTGATAGTGCTCCAGCATTACAGGCTTTGGACCCCGTGAAGTCGCCAAGGAAAACGCGTCGCCGACATTAAGTTTAAGTCTTCGGTAAACACAAAATTGTCATTACATATTAAACTGCGACGGCTTATACTTCCTTGTAACATCTTATACTTTAGATTTTATTATCGTAAAAGCCGGTACTTGATTTTAAAAACTTTTTTTTTCCTTTGTTTATCAGTTTCTGTCTAATTGTCAAGTTAAGATAAATTGTATCTGTCATCTGTCATGCAAAACGTCAATGACATGGGGTGCGTACCGATTTACACCAACAAATGAGTGCGACGCATGCGTTCCGAGTTGCAATTGGTACGCAGCCAATTTTAATGTTATTTTTATTTTTGTTAATGTTTTAATGTTAAAGATATTTTGGTTTTTCTTTTTGGTTTTTGTTTGGTTTATTACTTGAAGTGTATTGTGATATAATGTTTTTATTTTTGTCTTTGCGTAATGTCTTTAAATATTTTTTTTCTTGTACAGAGTTGAAAGTTCGGCAGTGTAGTGTATGTTCTTTTAGTTTTTTATATATAATTATTTGATATATATTTTATTATAAGTAGTTTTCTATTTTATTCTTAATAATATTATTTTGTAATACTCATGGATGATAGTTTTTTCTCATGTTCTTCCTCGTGTAGTTTTCTTAGTGCTGACAGTAATTCTTCCCCTTCTCTGACGCTACATGATCAGATTTCTTCTGCTTTTTCTAATTATCCCAATAACCTTAATATTGGTCACATAAATATTCAAAGTGTCCCTAGTCACTACTCCGATCTTCTGCAGGCCTAGCCAAGTTCACTATCTACAATAGAAAACGTTGTAGAAAACTCCCAAAATGTATGAAACTTGCTTATCTATAACTTTATATCACGTGATCAAAATTAACAAACTCATTAGTGGTAGCCATATTCAATTTCGTTCACACATGTAGAATAGAATGATGTCTATTCTACAATTTTGGTCGCTATCTCAGCGTCTCTCGTACAAAATGCTAGCCAAGTTGCACTTTTGACAAACGCGGTCGATACGATGTCGACATTTTTGAACGCTAAGCAAGCGACCGCCGATACCCAAGCGTAAACGCTAAAAAAATGGCGCATTTGCAATCAGCTGTTTTGTGACTGTAATTGTGTTGTGTTTATTTGCTTTTAAAACATTTAAAATGCATACTTTAAATATGTTGTGGTGTGCTCATAACGAAGAAGTGTTATTAATGCGACGAAAAAGAGATTTATATCGTAAGAGCATTGAAACAATCGAAGAAATGTCGGACACGTTGTTTATACAACGATTTCGGCTGAATAAAGATTCTTTTAAAGCTCTCGTTCGGGAACTAAATCGGGAAACTTCTTTGAAAGGTACCAACGAGATACCAATAGAAGTTAAGGTAGGAAATACAAATTAATTTCTTTGACTTCTAGTTACTTGTTTAGTATACACTAGCTACTTATTGTTTTCATTTCTTTCTGATATTTATAGGTGCTGTGTGCTCTAAGTTTTCTAGCAACGGGTTCCTATCAGCGAATAGTTGGCATCAGTCAGCATCTACCACAGCGCACAACTAGTCGCTGCATCCGACAAGTTGTTGATGCTTTGAACCATCATTCAATCGTGGGAAAATGGATAGTATTTCCGAGAAGTAGACAAGCAAGAGGTCAAATTAAACAAGAGTGTGTATCACATTTTGTATAAGTAGTCAATATGCATGTTATGACTGTGCCTATCATAGGTAATAGACTTATTTAACTAAAATGATTAATCAATTTTAGCTTTTTAAGAAGATTCAGTCTGCCAGGTGTAACCGGGTGCATAGATTGCACTCACATCGCTATAGTGAAGATGAAGAACATCTTTATTATAATAGAAAAGGCTATCATTCAATAAACACTCAAATGGTAAACTCATTCATAGTATGCAAACTGATGTACTTATACATAAACAAACAGTTTATTAAAATAGTTTTTTTTTTTTAGATTTGTGACAGTGATCTTAGAATTATAAATGTTAATGCCAAGTTTGGTGGGGCTACACATGATTCACATATATGGTCATCAAGTAGAGCTGAATCATTTATGCGGGAAATTCATGAAACAAATGAACAAGTGTGGTTGTTAGGTAAGTTTTAGAAGTATAATATTATGAACAATATCAATTTCTAATGTTTGTTTTTGTGTACATCTCATATACTTTTTTCAGGTGATTCTGGATATCCACAGCGCCCTTGGCTCATGACACCGATCCTCAATGCAGTTGTTGGTTCAAGAGAGGAACTATATACAAATAGGCATATTCAAGCACGTAACTGCATTGAACGTTGTTTTGGACTACTCAAATCTCGGTGGAGATGTTTGCTTAAGGACAGAGTTCTTCATTATCATCCTAGTGTAGCTAGCAAAATAATATCAGCTTGTTGTGTGCTGCACAACATAGCTTTAAAAGCTAAGGTACCACCACCACAACCAGTTGCGGCTGCACATGAGGATGAAAATGATGAAACTTTGCAAGCCTCCGCCTCTGTGGGTAGCCAAAATGAAGTAATACAAGGCAGAGCTATGCTTAATTGTTTATTGAATAGGCTACAATAATTGTTTAACTAAGTTTTATTTCATTTTAGTACTTGTATAAATTAATATAAATTGTAATGTAAACACAAATCCAAATGGAACTAAAGAGATAAATTGAACTTAAGGTCTATATTTAAAAATATTTCTAAATTAAACATAAGTAACTTTTATTTATCAAATATCACTCTAGCTTTTTTAATACTAACTTATAAAGATAGATTACCTTTTACTTTTTAGATATGGTATTTGTTTAAGTTCTAACTTGTCCTTTGTAATTAAAGTATATGTATAATGATAATGTATAGTAGGTATATAATGGTTCTGTAAATATTGTAAACAATTCTGTACATTTTTTTTATAAGAGCTTAGTGGAGTTTCTTGCGGATTCTTCTCCATCTTGTAACCAATTTTACTTTAAATAAAAATATATTTCATTTTTATTTTCATTTTTCAATCTTATATCCTGCAAGGGTGGCAACATGGCCATGAGGGGCTACAAAGGTGTAGATACAGGGGAGTCCACTCTGGTCAGCTCAAGATATTCAGGTACTATGGACGTCACTTCAATGGAATCACGAAAAATTTAACTATTTCACTCAGTTAATGTGGTAATGGTGGTCTCAGTTGTTGTAAAATTTCGGTCATACGTTCCAGAATACTAAATAATTGATGTAAAAGTTGTTGATTGTTTTGCTCCATTTCCAATCTTCGTGATTCCAAACGAAGACGTTCCATCTCTCTCTGATGAGCATTCCTTTCGCGATCCTCCTCAAACTGCAGCCGGCGATTCTCGACGGCTACGAACTGACTCGTGGCACGTTCAAACGGAGTATGTACCCTTCGAGTGCGCGCTCGTAGTAGCCGCTGCCGCCGCGGGGTCGATGCAGTGGGCGACGTCGCGGGCGAAGGAGTAGTCGGCCGCTGACGTCGTGGTGTTTCCCGCGATGTGCTTGCAATAGGAGCAGTAGCGAGTGGCATCGGCGTGGACAGGGGAACGGTCGCTGGTGTAGCAATCAAGACTTCAGATTGGAGTGGAATTGAAGGACTGACTGTGTTTCCTGGAAGAATAACCAATATACAATATTATACATAAATTACCCCAAACAAATCAATTATCATATGTTTACTCATAACTACCTTCAATATTCAAATTAAAAACTATCTCGGCTGCGTCTTGATTGTTGGTTGGTGATGGTAGAGGGTCTATTTGAGGTGGGAGTTCCTGAAAATTCCAAAATATGATTACCTCAAAATGTAACTTACATAATAATTAAAATAAAACCAAATAAGAATAAAAAATAAATAACTAACATCAAATCCTCTCTCCTCAATGTCAACCTGACCAGCCACAGCAGTCAAACCCATTATGCCCACCACCCTTTGTTCTAAAGCTGTGAGGGTTTGCCTGCTGCTGGGACCACCACCAGTAGCACAAGCCTCACGACGTAGTGCCAGAGCTTTTTTTTTTGTTTTTGTTTTCCAGTCAGTCCAAACCTAAATATTTTTTTGTAGTTAGTAATTTTCACATAAAGTTTAAGATACACTTGACAAATAATTTATACATATAATCTCACTTTTTTCCATTTATCTGTGGACTTTTTGACTCCTCCACCGATTGAGTTAAGCAACCCTTCCAGCTGTTGCCATAGACGGTCAGCCCTTATCCGTCCTTGAGCCCCTTGCTGAGGCCTCGTTAAATCACCATGGCTGAAACATATAAATAAGTTATTAAAAACTATTCAAGAGTTACACAGATTGTTAGATAAGCGGACAAATACAATCGTTTCGTTTGTTTCTCAAGTGGGTACTTAGTTCAAAGTACGTGTGTGAATCACGTCACTGTTTATGTTATCTACAAATTCCTGAGTAAGTATGAGAAAGATTAACAACTAAGATTTTTAAATAATCTCTAATAATTTACGTACCTTTCCATAAATTCAATTAACGTCGCAAACTGTTCCGGACTAGCTCGAGATCTTGATTCCATCCTATAAAAAGTATCACTTTATTGTATTTGAGATGCCTCATACATGAGCTAAGTGTTTTTTCACTTATCCAATTTAATTTTATAAATTAATGAAAAGAAACTCAATAAAATTAAAGGAGAATTCCTTATTTTACTCACATTCCGCCGCTTTCAACACAAAACAATTCAAAACACTCGCGCGCGCACAATCTTACAACTTCACAACACGACGGTGTTTGACGTATTAAAGCGCTAACCATAGACTTTTTTCAATGTTTTTTCTCTTCACGCTGTAGAATAAGCGATCAACATAAGAGAGTCAACTTGGCTACCAACTTATCGTTTTCGATAATCGCTAACGCTAAGGCGTTAACGATTGTAGAAAGAGAATAGATACGAAACGTTTGTAACTTGGCTAGGCCTGCTGGCATCATTTAACTATCTCCCTTTAGATGCATTATTAATTTCCGAATCTTTTCTAAAACCATCACTTCTTTCTACTCAATTTTCTCTCCCCGGATTTATTCTTGTGCGCAACGACAGAATAGGTAAAGGTTGTGGAGGGGTCGCAATTTACATTCGCAGTAATATACCCCACAAGATAGTAAGCGCCTCTCCCTCTCTCTATTCTGAGTCTGCTGAATATTTGGCGCTCGAACTCACGGTACGCAGCACAAAAATTTTACTTTTAGTTTTTTACAGTCCAAATTGTCACGTCGATTATTTTAAGTCTTTAGAAAATACTTTAAGTGATCTACGTCCCACGTATGATCACATAATTATGATGGGAGATTTCAACACATGTTTAGTCAAGAACGATACTCGAACTAGTAAATTAAAATCCCTGATCTCTTCTCTTAGTCTTGATATCCTACCTCTGTCTCCTACTCATCACTTTCCTCATTCAGTACCTTCCTTACTTGATCTCATGATAGTCTCCTCTCCCAGTAATGTATCTGTTCACGGTCAGATCACTGCATCTTTTTCATATCATGATTTCATCTTTCTATCCTACCGTATCCGCCCTCCTAAACGAAAACCTAGAACTCTCCTCCTACGTAGTTACAAGGGCATTAATTTGGAGGCACTACAGCATGATGCTTCAAATGTTGACTGGGGTCCAGTTTCAAATTGCTGTGATTTAGATGACAAAATCAAACACTTTAATAGGTTGTTACTTAATATTTATGACACTCATGCACCTTTAAAGCGTATTAAAGTAAAATATAATCCGGCACCCTGGTTGACTGACAGTATCAAGAGCTTGATGGCATCACGTGACAAGGCTAAACGGCGGTTTAAGCGTTTTCCGACAGATTCAAACATTGATCGTTTTAAAACTCTGCGCAACAAATGCAACCGTATGTGCCGAGAAGCGAAGAGACAATACTTTCACGACTCCCTGCATAACCGTAGTCCAGCTGAAGTTTGGAGCTTCCTTAAATCCGTTGGTATCGGCAAATGCTCTAATGATTCTGTCAAGGATGTTGACTTAGGTTCACTCAATACCTATTTTTCTACACCTCCTAGTATTTTGGATCCTAATGTTAAGTCTTGCCGATACCCCTTCCACTCATCCTCATTTCATGTTCTCCAATACCTCTGAGGAGAACGTCAAGAAAGCTGTTCTATCTATTAGCTCTGCAGCTGTTGGCCATGATAGTGTGTGTTCAAAAATGATAACCTTAATTCTTCCTCAGTTACTTCCTATTCTTACTCATATTTTCAATTTCTCCCTATCCAATTCAATTTTTCCCCGCACTTGGAAATATGCTCATGTTATCCCTTTACCTAAAACATCCAATCCATCTACCTTTTCCGATTTTCGACCTATATCTATCTTACCTTTCCTTTCTAAAGTCCTCGAGCACATAGTACATGGCCAGCTATTTAGTTATCTTTCGTCTTTCCATCTTCTTAACCCCTTTCAATCTGGTTTTCGTCCTGGCCACAGCACCACATCAGCACTCATCAACGTCACTGATGATATTCGCTTGGCCATGGAAAATAAATCTCTCACTATTCTCATTCTTTTAGACTTTAGTAACGCTTTCAACTCTGTTGACTTTGACGTTCTTCTCGGTACCCTTAAATCCTTGAATGTTTCACTTCACGCATTATCCTGGTTTGACTCTTACCTTCGTGGCCGCTCGCAGCGTGTTCGCCATGAAGAGACTTACTCTGATTGGGCTGATCTTGTTGCGGGTGTGCCGCAGGGTGGTGTCCTGTCCCCTTTACTTTTCTCAATTTTCATTAATTCCGTAACCCATGTCATATCCTCAAAGCTCCACCTTTATGCTGATGATCTACAAATCTATCGACATTGCCATGTTTCAAACATCTCTTCCACTATTTTATCTATTAATGATGATCTAGAACGCATCGGATCTTGGGCTTTGTCATTTGGTCTCCCTATCAACCCAAAAAAATCGCAGGCCCTAATTATAGGTAGCAGATCGATGAGAAATCGCCTTGATGTTTCTACTCTGCCTCCTCTTCGACTTAATGGCATTACGATCAATGTTTCCAACACTGCTAAAAACTTAGGTGTTACTCTTGACTCTTACTTGAGCTGGGGCGCACACGTTAGCGAAGTTAGCCAAAAAGTTTTTTACTCGTTCCACTCGCTGAAGTGCCTTCAAACTTATCTCCCATTGGCAATCTCCCTATCCCTAACCCTAATACAACCTATCATCGACTATGCAGATGCTTGTTATCTTGATGCCAACGAGGAGCTATTAAATAAACTGGAGCGTCTGCAAAATCTGTGTATTCGATTTATTTTTAATCTCAAAAAGTTTGACCATGTGTCTCAATTTCGCAGAAAACTCCAGTGGCTCCCAATCCGTCTTCGTAGAGACACACGTATCCTTTGCCTCCTTCATAAAATACTTAATAATCCTACCTACCCATCCTACTTACGTGATCGCTTCACTTACAATAACCCACCCGGCGTGATTTGCAGACCACTGAAAGCGAATCTCCTTTCTGTTCCTTCCCATTCCACAGATTTTTATTCCTATTCCTTTTCTGTCCATGCTGTCAGACTTTGGAACTCTCTTCCACACGAAATTCGAGAAATAAAAACTATCTCACTTTTTAAAAAACAAGTTAAATCTTTCTATATAGCTCTCATTTAGTATTATTATTGCAATTATTTTTATGTTATATATACCTATATATATATATATATATATATATATATATATATATATATTTGATATTATTATATTATTTATTTTTATAAGTAGTATTTGTATTATATATTCATGTAACATATATAATTGTGTTATTTAAGTATAATATTTTGTTTAATTAAATAATTTGTAATTGTATGTATTGTATATTATATATATAATATATATACACACAAAATTGCTTCTCTACCCCCTCTTCAACTATGGGTCTACTGGAAGAGATTTCTTTAGGAATAAGTATGACCCTTGTATTTATATTTTAATTTTAAGTGCTTCTTACATCCATATTTATTTGTGTGTAAATACATGAAATGTTAAATAAATAAATAAAGGCAAAGGGTTGTATACGAGAATATTGTTGACGTAGTTTTGTGGCCGAGGAGTCCGACACATTTTTATTTGGGCGTATTTGCCTTAGGACTTTGGACAATATCATAACATTGAAGATACAATAAATGCATCATCACAAAGAAGAGTATAATAATATAATTCAGCTCCAGCCTTTGTAAAGAGTGATAGACTGTAATAGGTTGTTACTCTGTCCATTTCCAATAAGGAAATGCCTAATATATTTTGATTATCAACTAAATAATCATCAATTTAAAACTATTTTTGTCTCGCAAATCCTAATAAAACTTTGTTTCTTCCGTATTAAGTTGAAGGAAAGTTAAATAACTGCTATTATGTTTGAAATAATTGGTGTCTACCACCAAGTTGAGTTGTGGATAAAATCAATAACTAGTCAAATAGCGTACATAACTCAGATGACAGTATGAAAATGAGTTGTGACAAAACTAAATAGTTGCTTTTTAACAATTTATTTTATTTATATAAATATAATCATTTCAAAAGTTAAGCTACCGCAAAGACAATAAAATTTTAGATAACATATATGATTTCCTACTGTAAAATAATTTACCCAAAAAAAGATATTTTAAAATTAACTGAAAAAAAACACTAAATCGCGATATCTCGGAAGTATGAAAACACTACTTATTTACTTTTGCTTCAACGCCCTCGAAATAAGTTATATTATATCAGCTATGTCAGATGATGACTATGCCACCGCCAACGATTCTGAGTCAACTTTTTTCTCCATCAGCGATTCTGACTCTGACTCTTACGATAGCTCCTATGACATCGATAATCGTATCTCAAAAGAAAACTTTAACATATGCCATCTAAATGCTCAAAGTGTACCCAAACACTTTTCTGAGTTGGCTAACCGCTTCCGGCCTGATTTGGTTGATGCTCTGCTTATTTCCGAAAGTTGGCTTAAACCTCATCTCAGCTCGTACTCTTACAATCTTCCAGGGTTTACACTAGTCAGGAATGACAGAACGGGCGCAGGATCAGGTGGTGTTGCCATGTTCCTTAACTCATCTCTACGCTTTAAGATAATATCTTCTTCCTCGAGTCAATATACTGCTAGTGCTGAATACTTGTTTGTCGAAGTAAAGTTAAGGAAAATAAATATTGTTACACGCCATAAACATTTTACCTGCTCACGCGCCGCGCTCGAGAAATATCTACATTGTCTATGTTTGAACGACCACCATTGTGTTCGAGTGCAAGCCAATAAGGCCTCTATTGTTTACGCATAAGGGCGAAAGTTGTGTAACGTGTTCCTTCCGGAATAATCTGTTTGTTGACTTCTTTCGCGAGTTATTAGGATTAATCGAGAATGTTTCTTTTGATGTTTTGAGTATAAAAAGCGCGGCCCATCGCCGCGTAGTCAGTCTTATTTTGGCTACGATTACGGAACTATCAGTGCGATTAGTAAACCTGCGATTCTCAGTGCGTTGTGCTGTGTATAATTACTGTGAGTGTTTTGTGAGTGTTTTGTGAGTGAGTGTGATAATAAATATCGGAACACGTAGTCTGGCATTTTTCATTTCTGTCCCGAACCCCAGCTCGTAACAATTGGTGTCAGAAGCGGGGATGGAAAAAATGCCTGTGATGCCGAAAGACGATACTTCGCCGAGTGCGGAAAGGGCCCGCACAAGGAGTCAGCAGCGCCAGCAAGAAGCGGACCATCGGCGCTTCACTGGTGAAGCAGCGGCCGGTTCCTCGGAGCCTCCGGCACCTGCGGCGTCATCGGACCTAGCCGCGTTGATGGCGCTGCTACAGGAACAGGCTCGCCGTCAGGAGGAACAAGCCCGGCGACAGGAAGAACATGCGCGACGACTGGAGGAGCAAATGTTGCGCAACAAAGAAGACCAGGTGCGGCGACAGGAGGAGCAAACCCTGCTCATAAAAGATCTGCGCACTGTCATCGGCAAGGACATCGCCGCTATTAAAGAAAAGCTGGAAGGCCACGAAACCCGGTTCGAGTGCCACGAAACTCGGCTCGAGTGCCACGAAACCCGCATCGCAACGGCGGAGACCCAGCTGGCGGACATCAAAAAGAACCTCAACGTCCTAAAGGTGGCAGATGGGATCACGGCACCTGCAGTAACTCCTTCATCGGGTCGAGGCTTTAAGGTGCCACCATTTGATGGAACATCGTCGTGGTCGGCCTACCGGAAACAGTTTGAGGCCGTTGTGAAAGCCAACGCTTGGACGAAGGAGCAAGCTCTCACGGCGCTCACATTGGGCCTGCGTGACCAGGCCCTCACTGTCCTGGAGGCCATTGGGACGGATGCGTCGTTCGAGCAGCTGATGGAGGCCTTGGAAGCCCGCTATGGCGACGCTCATTTGGAGCATGTCTTCCGAGCGCAGCTCAAGGATAGAGCGCAGCGAGCCTCCGAAAACCTACAACAGTGGGCCCTGGAGGTGGAGAAACTTGTAAGGAAGGCGTACCAGTCAGCGCCTTCACTCGTCGACGGCCTTCTAGTCCAGGCATTTGTCGACGGAATCAGGGACCTGGAAGTTCGAGCGGCGGTGAGACTTGGACACCACGAGTCCCTGAAGGAGGCGCTGGCTCACGCGTTGGAGGTGGAGGCGGTACGCCAAGACCCAAGACCCCATCGCATCAGGGAAGTGGTACAACCAGTGCCACAATGGAGACGCGCAAGATTAACCCCCAGGTGCTATGGTTGTGGGGACAGGGGACACCTAAGGTCGAGCTGCCCGAAGAAATTAGACCTACGACGAGAGCACGAGGTGCGGGTGGATGATGTCCAGCCGCAGGGAAACGCCAGGACTGCGGGGCGAGTGCTGGCTGGTTCTAACAAGGCCCCAAGAATCTACATCTCGCAGGCACACGATGGGAACAGCCTGATCATCCGAGGCGAAATAAATCAGACGCCGTGCAAGCTGACACTGGATACTGGAGCTTCGCGTACTGTGGTCAGTTCCCGACTTGCTCATCGCTGCTTTGGGGACACCTACTGGAACAATGAAAGGATACAACTTCTAACAGCAACCGGTCAGCGCATACCCGTTCAAGGCGAGAGACAAGTGAAGATGAGATTAGGAGAGAAGACATTCTGGCATCGAGTGATTGTGGCAGACATCGTCGATGACTGTATCCTGGGCTTGGATTTCATGCGTGAACATCACTGTACCATCGATGTTAACCAAGGGACACTGATATGTGGTACGGAAGAAATCTGCATGGATGGTGGCTCGTCCGGAAAGGTGTACTGTACCAGAAGAACTGTACTGCCACCTAGATCGGAAACCATGGTACCTGTGAGTCTACCACAGAATGCTGACCGGAACCATAGATGTGTGCTACTGGAAGGTGCAAGCAAGAATCAACCATGGGTGGTTGCGAGAACTCTGGTGAGAACATCGAAGTGCTCCGCAGTGCGCGTACTTAACCTGAGTTACGACGAACACATCCTGAAGAAGGGAACGTTAATTGGGACCTTTGATGAGGTGGCTTGGCTGCGGAAATGTGAAACATCCACTAAACGGGTTCCAGCGACCTACGATATTTCATCGTTGCTGGACGACTGCCGCAAAGACCTGTCCAGTGAAGAAATGACAAGAGCCAAGAGGATGTTACTCAAGTACGCGGATATCTTCTCGACGAGTGACGCCGATATTGGGAAGACTGGACTGGTGAAGCACTCGATAAATACCGGAAATGAAGGGCCCATCCGTCAACGACCCAGAAGGTTGCCGGTCGCACGAGACAAAGAAGTGGAAGCCACGATCGAGGGGATGATGAAGAACGGGATTATAGAGCCTTCATCGAGTCCGTGGTGTTCTCCTGTGGTGCTCGTCAAGAAGAAGGACGGCAGTATGCGGTTCTGCGTCGACTATCGCCGACTCAACGACGTGACAAAAAAGGACAGCTATCCACTGCCGCGGATAGATGACACGTTGGATACACTATCGGGGATGAAGTGGTTCACCACCCTTGACCTGAAGAGCGGCTATTGGCAAGTGGAGTTAGATCCAAAGGACAAAGAGAAAACGGCGTTCTCTACGGGGAAAGGCCTGTGGCATTTCAATGTAATGCCGTTTGGACTATGTAATGCCCCGGCTACTTTCGAGAGATTAATGGAGCTGGTTCTCTCTGGACTGATTGGAGACGCCTGTCTTGTCTATCTCGATGACATAATCATTGTTGGGCGCACGTTTGAAGACCACCTACAAAGCTTGGACCGAGTACTGTTGAAAATACGTGCAGCAAATCTAAAACTGAGCCCCAAAAAGTGTTTATTCTTCAAACGACAAGTGAAGTTCTTGGGACACATCGTATCGCGAGAAGGAGTACAAACTGATCCAGAGAAAACCGAAGCAGTTAAGGATTGGCCTGTCCCGAAAGATAAGACAGAAGTAAGAGCATTTTTGGGCTTGTGCTCTTATTATCGGCGGTTTGTCCCGAACTTTGCCGATATTGCAAGACCCTTACACAAGCTTACGGAAGAAAAACGAACATTCTGTTGGGATGGGGACTGCGATGCTGCGTTCTATGAACTGAAGAAGCGACTCTGCAATACACCTATTCTTGGTTTTCCTGACACCAAGAACGATTTCATCGTGGATACGGACGCCAGCAACACAGGGATTGGTGGAGTGTTATCTCAAAGAAAAGGAGATCAAGAAGTTGTGATAGCCTATTTCAGCAAAGCGCTATCAAAACCAGAGAGAAACTACTGTGTTACGCGGCGTGAGTTGCTGGCCATTGTGAAAACTTTGCAGCATTTCAACAAATACCTGCTGGGACGCAAATTTTATCTACGGACAGATCATGCTGCATTAAAATGGCTTTTGCAATTCAAAAATCCAGAAGGACAAGTAGCACGATGGATCGAACAGCTACAGGAGTTTGACTTTGAAATACAGCACCGCAGCGGGAAGTCTCATGGGAATGCAGACGCACTTTCAAGGAGACCGTGCTCTGATGACTGTAAACATTGCGTCAGACAAGAGGCTAAAGAGACTTTGGCAGTTCGAGCTCTGAAGACTGAAATCCACAGTGACTGGAAGGAAGAACTACGTCGTGCACAACAGGAAGATAACGACATCGGGCCGGTACTGGATTGGATTGAGGCTAATGTGCCTAGACCTGGATGGAGTCACATCGCTGGGAGAAGCGCAGTCATGAAGGGCTATTGGGCGCAATGGGACAGCCTCCTTGTCCAAGATGGAGTCCTTCACCGAAGATGGGAAAATGCAAAAGGTGACCAGTGTCATGTTCAAATGGTTGTTCCAAAGGCCAAAGTTCCGGAAATTATGCAGCTGTATCACGATGGATGCTCAGGAGGACACTTGGGCGTGAAAAGGACCCTTTTAAAGATTCGTGAGCGATTTTACTGGCTGCACTGTCGGGACGATGTGGAGGACTGGTGCCGCAAATGCACAAGGTGTGCGGCTGTTAAAGGACCACACACACGCAGCAGAGGGGCACTGAAACTATACAATGTCGGAGCACCATGGGAACGCATAGCCCTGGATATTGCTGGACCGTTCCCGGAGAGTGAAAGTGGAAACAAGTATTTCATGGTGGTCATGGATTACTTTACCAAGTGGCCAGAAGTTTTTGCCATTCCTAATCAAGAAGCTACCACAGTTGCTGATAAACTGGTCAACGAGGTCTTCTGCCGTTTTGGAGTACCCCTGGAAGTCCATAGTGATCAAGGAAGAAATTTCGAGTCCCAGATATTCCAGGAGGCTTGCCGGGTGCTGGGAATCCACAAGACCAGGACTACCTCTTATCACCCTCAATCTGACGGAATGGTCGAGAGATTCAACCAAACCCTGGAGAGATACCTCGCAAGAGTGGTAGAAAACAGGCAAAGGGATTGGGACAAGCACATTCAGCCTTTCCTGCTATCTTACCGCAGCGCAGTTCACGAGAGCACTACCGTCACCCCTGCTTTCGCTAACTTCGGACGAGAACTGAGACTGCCGGCAGATCTAATTACGGGAACTCCACCGGACGCACCAACCAGCATTACTGATTACGCAAATGAATTGCGTCAGAAGCTGAATGACATCCACGACCACGTCAGAGAATCTGGACAGCTAATGTCGGAGAAAATGAAGACCCGTTACGACCGGAAGATCGTTAATCCTGGATTCGCTGAAGGATCACTGGTGTGGCTGCAAAATCCAGCCCGCAGCAAAGGAAGGTCTCCAAAAC
Organism: Emmelina monodactyla; assembly: GCA_916618145.1. Lineage (NCBI taxonomy): Eukaryota > Metazoa > Arthropoda > Insecta > Lepidoptera > Pterophoridae > Emmelina > Emmelina monodactyla. The sequence continues at coordinate 3,037,792 of OU745323.1, read as the reverse complement.
TTCAAGCAAAATGGGACGGACCGTATCGTGTGGTCACCAGAATCAACGACATCACGTACCGGATTCGGAAGGAGCCTCGAGGGGCGCCCAAAGTGGTGCATGTGGATCGTTTGGCGCGGTACCATGCCAGTGACGATGCTCGGGACGAGCATCTCTTAAGGAGGGGGCAGTGTTACACGCCATAAACATTTTACCTGCTCACGCGCCGCGCTCGAGAAATATCTACATTGTCTATGTTTGAACGACCACCATTGTGTTCGAGTGCAAGCCAATAAGGCCTCTATTGTTTACGCATAAGGGCGAAAGTTGTGTAACGTGTTCCTTCCGGAATAATCTGTTTGTTGACTTCTTTCGCGAGTTATTAGGATTAATCGAGAATGTTTCTTTTGTTGTTTTGAGTATAAAAAGCGCGGCCCATCGCCGCGTAGTCAGTCTTATTTTGGCTACGATTACGGAACTATCAGTGCGATTAGTAAACCTGCGATTCTCAGTGCGTTGTGCTGTGTATAATTACTGTGAGTGTTTTGTGAGTGTTTTGTGAGTGAGTGTGATAATAAATATCGGAACACGTAGTCTGGCATTTTTCATTTCTGTCCCGAACCCCAGCTCGTAACAATATATTACTAGGTGTTGTTTATTGTCCGCCAAAAATAGACTACTTTCACCAATTTGAGTTGCTTTTAGAACAGTTAGTAACTGATTACTCACATATTGTTGTCATGGGCGACTTAAATACGGACTTGCTTAATGACACAGCGCGATCCCGTAAGCTTCAATCAATGGTTAGTTCAGTCAACATGAGTCTACTCCCTTTGAACGCCACTCACTGCAATTTAGATTCACCAGATACTTGGATCGACGTAATTCTAACATCGTCTCCCAATTTTGTGATTTGCCATGGCCAAATTCCTGCTCCGGGTATCTCTCGACATGATTTAATTTACTTATCTTACAAAAATAAATTTTCAAAAAGGCAACCAAGATTCACACTTGCCCGCTCCTTAAAAAAAATAAACAATGATACTTTTGTTGATTCTTGGAAAGCCATTGACTGGTTTCCAGTTCTTGACGCTCAAACACTGTTAAGGTCGCAAATTTTCATGGTATCATCAATTCCATCTTCGATACTCATGCCCCTGTAAGAAAAGTTAAGATCAGCCGTGCTCCTCCTGATTGGATTACTTCGGAAGTTCGTCTTGCTATGAACAAGCGAGACAGAGCTTTTCATAAATTTAAGGCTAACAGGTCTGAAGAAAATTGGAGCCGCTTCAAATCCTTACGAAACCGCTGCAACCAGATCGTGAGGACAACAAAACGCCGTTACATTCACAACAACCTTTCCTCCTCTTCCCCAACTCACATCTGGAAATTCCTTAAATCCCTCGGACTTGGGTCTCAAACTCCTACTAATACATCAACACCCTTTTCACCGGATGATCTTAACAGTCATTTTGTTTCCACCATCTATCTTGACCATAATACCAAAATGTCCTCTCTTTCTCTTTTAGATTCCTTGCCCGTACTTTCCGCTGATACCTTTGAACTTTCTCCAGTAACTGGCAATGACATTGAAAAATTAATCTCATCTCTTAAATCTAAGGCCTTCGGCTGGGATGGAATTGGTCGTGGCATGATCATGCTTTGCTTGCAGTGGATTCTCCCCATCTTAACCCATATCGTCAACTTTTCGCTGTCATCCGGAACATTTCCTGCTTTCTGGCGCAAGGCTTTCGTCATTCCACTCCCAAAAGCCTCTAAACCCTCTGAACTAAAACATTTTAGGCCTATTTCTATCTTACCCTTCATGTCTAAAGTTCTGGAAGCTGTTGTGCACAAACAATTATCCCAATTTGTTTTCTCACGCCACCTTGTAAGTCAGTATCAATCAGGCTTTCGACCCGGACACAGTACGTGCACAGCTCTCCTTAATATACTTGAGGATGTAAGAGCTGGTATGGAAGAAACTAAGGTCACTATCCTTGTACTTATAGATTTCTCGAATGCGTTTAACGTGGTCGATCATGACCTTCTTCTAGCTGCTCTTAAGAATCTAAACGCATCTCCATTGGTACTGGATTGGTTTTCTTCATATCTTTGTGGACGACAGCAAGCTGTCAAGGTTTCAAAGATACCCAATCTACTTCCAATTGGCTTGACTTAGCGTCCGGTGTTCCTCAAGGTGGCATTCTATCTCCACTTCTTATTTCGATATTTATCAACTTAATTTGCCACAACCTTAAATGTCGATACCATCTATATGCCGACGATCTGCAATTATATGCTCAGTGCGCTACATCTGATATTGATAATACTGTCGAAGCACTAAATACTGATTTAAGGCATATTTACCACTGGTCTCAACTGTTTGGTGTACCTGTGAACCCGGACAAATGCCAAGCTATAATTGTAGGAAGTCGTAGGCTAATCAATAGTACCCCAGTAAATGATATCCCAGCCGTAAAATTTAACGATATTGTTATTCCATTCTCCCCTTTCCTCAAGGATCTGGGATTGATTGTGGATTCGACGCTGAGCTGGACCAAACACATCGAGGAAGTAAGTCGTAAGGTCACTGTATCACTGCGTTCTCTGTACAGGTTCAAAAACTTTCTTCCATCTAAGACTAAATTGCTTCTTGTTCAGTCTTTGGTTCTGCCTATCATCGATTACGCGGACATTTGCTGTACTGATATGAATTAAATACATCTCAGCAAGTTGGACCGTCTCCTAAATAATTGCATTCGATTTGTTTTCGGACTTCGTAAATACGACCACGTTTCTTACTTCCGTCAACAGCTCAAGTGGCTACCTATTAGAAGACGTAGAGAAGTAAGGATCCTGTGTATGCTCTATTCTATCCTAAATGAGCCTTCCACACCGAATTACTTAAAACGTAAATTTGAGTTTCTTGGCGCAGAGCGTGACCGGCAATTACGTTCCACGGTTAACCTGCTACTGCACTTGCCCACTCATCACACTGGCTTCCTTGAGTATTCCTTTGCTGTTCAAGCCATTAATCTATGGAATAAGTTGCCATCTCACATACGAAAGGCTCAAAGCAGATTCTCTTTTAAACGAGCTATCAAGGAACACTTGGTCAAACAGGAATTGTTGTCATAGTAGTTTTAAAAGTTGATTAATTTGTTATATTGTATTTTATTTATGTAGGTAAGCATGTCTAACATTAGTATGTCTCTTTGATTTATGTATTATAAGTATGTATATTCTATATATTATATGTAGGTATTTATGTTTATGTATGTGTAATATTATACTGTATCATATTTATTAATAACAATTACTGATATTCAAATTTACCCCATTATTTATTTGATTTTTCATATCTTATCAATGTACTACCCAATTACTTTATAGTTTTTCTTTTTGCCATGCGGTTGACTGGTAGATAATGCCAACAGGCATTAAGTCCGCCCTTTGTGCACTAACTTTGTACAAAAAAGACAAATAAATAAATAAATAACAAAATGAGTGGCGCGGCGCGGTCGTACCCGCGCGACACGCACGAAAAGGGCTCACATAGATTAATGTGTAACTGTAAACTTAATTGTGGAACTTGTGCATTAACAAATATAAGTTAATACTTGTCATTGGGCACCTAAAAATGCAACGTTCACCACCAACAATGGTGCTACAGCAACGAGTAAAATGTTTGTCAAATCCTGACCTACCCTCCGCAATTCGTAATAAGGATTCATCCAGCCAAGGTAAACGCAAACGAAAGCAACCAGAAACTGATGCTCAATGCTCGGATCTTGAAAATATGCAGTTGAATATAACAGAACAGCTATCATCATGGAAAGAACAATTCGATCTGACCAGCTCGGAAACAATAAGCACGGCACTTAATTCTGTGATTGAACGCGAAATGAAAAAAATATCACAGCTAATTGATAACTCACTTAAACAACTACGTGAGAGGTTGGACAACATCGAAGAATCTCTTGGATTTTCAATGGATAGGCAGGAATCCTTTGATGGTCGCCTTAAAAATGCTCAGACCTTAATGTCAAATCACAAATCTCTGAACTGCAAAATAAAATCGACACCATGGAGCAACAGGCGCGACAGTTTAATATTGAAATTGCTAACCTCCCAGAAAGAAGAGATGTAATCAGTGTTGGAAAAAATAGGCGATTTTATCAAGCAACCAGTTCATGTGAAGGATATTGTCTCATTGCACCGTGTACCCCACTTCGATGGTAAAAATACCCGGCCAAGAAATGTTATTGTAAAATTCACAACTAAAATACTGCGCAATAATTTCATCAATGCAGCAAGAGCTAATAAAGGTTTGAAATCGGATCAACTTAATATTTCTGGCACGGTTACTAATATTTACATCAACGAACATCTTACCATGAAAAATAAACATTTATTTCGTATGTGTCGTGAATTGGCAGCGAAAAATAATCACAAGTATGTATGGATCAAAAACGGTACAGTGTTGTTGCGACAAACAGACTCATCGCCTATCTTTGCTATACGTAAACAGGAAGATCTTTCTAAAATTCAATAAACTGTCTAGTGTGTTCAGTTATCATGTACTTCTTATGTATTGTTTTGTGTGTATACTACCTAAATTCATACCAACTAATAACTTAACCAATATGTATAAACAGAAAAAGTGTATCTTAAAACTATTTTACCATGTGAATAACAAATTGCATAACATGTCACCTTCAAATCAATTATTTAATAAGATTATAAAGTCCAATTTTTTGTCAAAGCCATGTAGTTGTATCAAAAAACATGTAAGTTTATTTAAACCTTTATATATTAGCCTACGTATTATTGATAAGTACCGTTATATTATGATCCTTATACATGTACTGTTATTTTTTAATAAAAACAATATATTACAATATGCAAATAAGTATGTACTCAAAGACTTTTATTATTTTATTTAATAAAAATGAACTTGTATCTAATCGTGTGAAAGTGAAAAATATGCATTTAATAATATTAACCTTTTTTTTAGTGGCTTTCTGGTATAACTTCTTAAATTATATACATTTATTTATAAAATTAAGATTAGTTTTTATTTATTTTAAAAATGGCTAATATGTACCTATCAATTTATTATCAGAATTGCCGTGGTCTGAGAACTAAGCTAAAAACACTTTATATGAATATACTATCACACGCTTACGATATTATCATACTGACAGAAACATGGTTGCATGCAGGTATTGGGGATAAAGAATTCATAGATAGTAGGTACATTGTGTTTCGAGGGGACCGAGATCGCGCATGTAGTGGCAAGGACGACGGCGGAGGGGTACTGATCGCGGTGCAGCGGGCGCTGTGTGCAGGCGCTCGGCAGGTCCCCCCCTCCGCGTCACTCCCAGCCGCTGTTGACCATGCCATGATTGAATTTAAGTTAGCGGACTGTACATATTATGTTGTTGCGGCGTATATATGCAACAAACAGCCATATGAGGTATACCATAAATATCTTGAGTATTTAGAGAGCAAATTGTTTAGCGAAAGCGTTAAAAATAACTTCATTATTGCCGGAGATTTCAATTTGCCATATTTAACGTGGAATAACAACGATTCATATCTTCAACAAGTGGATATTACGGATAATAACTGCACACATAGGTATTTAGCTTCGTTTATGAACTTGTTAAGTTGTTACCAATTAAATAATATAAGAAACAAACAGAACCGAATATTAGATCTGTATCTGACAAATATACTAGATTGCAATATTTCGTACGAACCTGTTAGTTTTGTGCCTATAGATGAATATCACCCTCCATTTTCTATATTAGTTCCGTTTAAAAAAAAGGAAAAATATGTACAACGGAAAAGTTTTTCCCAGCATTGCTATAAAAAAGCAAATTATGAAACTATTCGTAAAGAAATTATCTCACTTCAATTAGATTCTTTTCCTCCCAATATTAGCGCTGAAGAAATTGTCAATATTTTTTATGAAAAAATATTTGCCATTATTAAGAAAAATGTACCTTTAAAAGTAATAAAATCTTCTAAATATCCTATTTGGTTCTCCCCAGAATTGAAACATTTGTATATAAAAAAGGAACGTGCATGGAATTCGGCAAAAAAATATAATAATCAATCTTATTATAATTTGTTCTCGATTTACAGAAAGAAATTTAAAACCGAATCTCACAAATGTTATAAGAAATATATCGAATTGGTTGAACAAAGTGTAAAGAAAAACATTAAATATTGCTGGACATACATATCAAATTTAAAAAATTGTTCAGATATACCTGGTAATGTTTGCTACAATGACATAATTGCCAATAGCCCTGATAAAATTTGCGACGTCTTTAATCAATACTTCCTGTCTGTCTTTGAACCATCTTCTTTAACCGATGACTCCTGTCCAGATAACTTATCCACTAGTGATATACCACTTAATCTAAATAACATAGTGATCAGTCATAATGATGTTCTTACAGCTCTTAAAGCATTAGATATAAGTAAGGGTGCAGGCGTTGATAATTTACCTCCAATATTTTTAAAAGAGACGGCTAGTGTGATCTGCAAGCCCTTACAGTACATTTTTAACAAATGTCTTACTGAAGGATATTTCCCTAAAATTTGGAAAAGTGCTAGAGTTGTGCCAGTGCACAAGGACGGCTCGAAAAGTGACGTTCAAATTTACCGCCCCATATCTATTCTACCAACACTTTCAAAGATTTTTGAAAGATTGGTCCACAATGCCATTTATCCCCACCTGCATACTATCATACTTCCACAACAACATGGTTTTGTCAAAAAAAGATCAACAACGAGTAATCTTCTTGTCTACATCAAAGATCTCTTTGAAGGACTTGAACTTAATAACCAAATAGACTGTGTGATTGTGTGAGTGTGATTTCAAAAAGGCCTTTGATAGAGTTGACCATAGAATCCTGTTAGAAAAAATTGCCTATAATGGTATTCGAGGAAATCTTTGGCGTTGGTTCAAATCATACATTACCAATAGAACTCAAAAAGTTGTCCTTAAGGGATACGAATCGCAAAGTGTCACCATTAGTTCCGGTGTACCCCAAGGATCAATACTGGGACCGTTATTGTTTTTAATTTTTATTAATGACATAGATAAATGCTTTAAACATTCTAAATTTTTGCTATATGCTGACGATCTAAAAATATATAAAGTCATAAAAACTCAAGATGATTATTTTAAGTTACAGGAAGATTTGGATCGTTTTAGCAACTATTGTTATCAAAATAATTTGTTGCTCAGTATAAGTAAATGTAAGAAAATTGCAATAACTAAGAAAAGAAAAGTCGTTAAACATTCTTACACACTTTGCGGTTCAACTATTGATGATGTAAATGTTATTCGCGATTTGGGTCTCATTGTTGACTCTAAACTTCACTTTGACCAACACATAGCAGATATAAAAGCAAAAGCATTGAAAATGTATGGTTTTGTGATGCGTTCCTCAAAAGAATTTAATAATATTTCGACATATATTTACTTATTTAAATCCCTAATTCGGCCACAACTTGAATATGCAGTCTCAATTTGGAACCCCTTATACAAAAAATACCAAAATTCTCTTGAAAATATTCAAAAGAAATACTTGAAATGCGTCTATTATAGGTGTTTCAGAAAAAACGTTTCACACACATATCTTTTAAAAAAATACAATCTCCTCAATTTTAAGGCTCGAAGGATTCAACTTTCTACTATGTTGCTATTTAATTTGTGTAATAATAAATACGATTGTAGTGAAATAATCAATAACTAATAATTTTAACGTACCTTCTCGTACGCAACGACGTTCATTGCCATTATTCTTTATACCTAGATCAAGAACAAATGCAGGAGACAGAATTCCTCTTCATCAAATGGCCACTATTTACAATAAATACTTTAATAACATTGACATCTTTGCAAGTAAATCTGGCTTATTTAAAACACAACTTTTGACCACAATACAAAGCATGCAACTTTAAATAACTATAAAATAGTTCTGTTTATTTATTATTTACGTACTAATTACTTTTTCTTTTCTATTTGAGTATTATTTTAAAGACGAAAAATCTATCACACATTTATTTTTATTTTTCTATATATATACACATTTTTTTCATATTCAGTATTTAATAATATACACATAATTATATACATTTATTGACAAACATGAATGCCTTCTTTTTAAATGTCTTTTTTATTTATAAATCATATTTGTTGATACATCTACCTGTTATAATCTTTACATGGTATTTGTTTGATAAAGTGTAAGTCTAACTGAATTAGTGTCACTGTTACTGTCTTAGATTTTTATCTGTAACCATCAATCACTGTTGGGTTTACAATAATTGTACTAATGATAAGAAGTTATATTGTATTATAAATTGTAAACTTGTTTGTGGTTCATAAAATAAATTAAAAAAAAAAAAAAAAAAAACGCAGCTGCCGCAGTCCAGTCGCTTTCCACATAAATCATGCGCAGCATGTAAAGCAAATCATAACTTATACTCATGTTTGAAATTTATTACCAGCGATCTAAACACTGAACTTAAAATTGCAACTAGCCACTTTGATTCTTCGTATTGTTTATGCACTGAATCCGATACAATAAACGCATTACTCCTCTTCTTATTGCGCTTTGTAATGTCCGGTTTTACCGCAGTTAAAACACTTATTATCATTCATCTTTTTCTCACCGTCTTTATTGCTTTTGCACTCTGTTTGAAAATGTCCGGATTTGCCGCACTTAAAACACTTAATGTTCCTTCTAGCTACAAATGCCGAGGACGGTGTACTATCCTTTTCTTCTGTCTTTTCCTTCAGTCTCTCCTCTTCGATTAGCCACCTGGTCACTAAATAATCAAACGTTTGCCTTTCTTCTGGTGCAGACTCCCAGGCCGACACAAAATGTTATAGTTAACTTATCTGAATCTTCCTCGCCCAACTGCTTTAGCTGATTTTGTATTTCCTGTATTTTAGATAAAAATACAGACATTTGAATTCCTTTTCATATTTATATTGGAAAAATCGCTGCTGGATTATATGAATACTCGTCTCTGACTTTTTTTCATACACGCTGAGAAGCTTTTTCCACATTCCGGCTGAAGATGTACGTAGCACAAGATGTAACAACATCCTCAGACATTCTTGTCACCAGAAGTGTTTGAGCCTTCGCATCCTTAGACTCCCAAGAACTTCGATCAACAGCGTTCTCCGGTTTCATAGTCCGTCTTTCAACAATATTCAACCATCGCTGACTGACATGAATGCGCGTTACACATTTTAGTACATGAGAGCGAGAGAACAAAAGTAAAAAGTCATAGCCAAGCGCACAAAAAAACTTATCATTACCAACAAAAGAATAAATATTAGAGATGGGCCGAGTACTCGGTTCATACTCGGTACTCGGCGTACTCGGCAGGTTTTTGATACTCGGTACTCGGCCGAGTAACTCGGTACTAATGCCGAGTAACTCGGTATACTAATGCCGAGAATACTTTGTTTGAAAATCAATATATTTAGGTAGGTAGATAGATATCATTAAAAAAACGATTTTAATCAATAAATATTTATTACTAATTAAGGGAACTTTGACAATCTTAATTAATAAAATCAAAATTATAGTAATGAATGATTAGTTAGTGAGAAAAATTAAGAGAACAGTAATAAAAATCAATATTTAAAATTCAATAAAGGTAAGTTATGATGCAGGAACACAAGGCTCTCTGCACGTTCTGGTAACAGCCTATTCCTCTTTTCTTCGTAGACGTTTCCAGCCTCCGAAAACAATCGCTCGCTATACACGGTGCTTGCAGGTGCACATAGGAACACTCTTGCTAAACGTGCCAGTTCTGGAAACCTTGTTTGGTGCCCTTTCCACCACTCGAAAGGACTCTTGTCTTTTGTCAACAAATTTTCTTTCAAATACAGATCTAACTCTAAAGCAATGGGGCTTTTAGGGTCATCACGCTCTAGTGGCTGGGTGGAAGCTAATTCCTCGAAGCAGTTCCAGAAAGATGCATGAGGATTTTGTGTCTGTGGTAATTGTTCTGAATCGTTTTCTTCACTGCTAACACTCTGTGAAATGTCACATCTTTTTACTGATTCTAATAAAAGTTTATTTCTTATTAGTTCATAATTTTCTGGATTAAAAAATCGCATCCTGAACCTAGGGTCTAGCAAAGTTGCCAAACTGTAATATTTATCTTTTTCTAGACATTGAAAGCGGCCCTGAATTTCACTTTCAAGCTTTTCTTTAACATCTGTTATGTTTGGGCAATTTTGGGATACTTCAGGTTTTGATAAATATTTAATAAGGGCATTGGTGTGGGGTATTACTTCAGAAATTGATGCTAATGTTGAGCTGGTAATTTTAGTGATTTCTTTGAACGGTTAGAGTAATGTAATGCACTCCCGTAAGATCTCCCATTGACGTTCAGTTAATTGTTGTAGATTGGCTGTACTTGGGTTGTCCGTAATGTATAGAGATATTGCCCTTTTTTGCTCTAACAATCTGTTTATCATGTAGAAAGTACTGTTCCATCTTGTGGTAACATCTTGCACGAGTTTGTGCTCTGGCAGTTTTAGTTCTTTTTGTATTAGGGTCAGTTTTTCTTGTGCCACTGCAGAATGGTTAAAGTGGCCTACAATTTTTCTAGCTGAGGCAATAACGTCGATTACATTTTGTTCTTTCAACGAAGCTTTTACGGCTAATTGCAGCGTATGTATATAGCATCCTTTGCCAACATATTGACTATCATTTATAGCTTTTACCACATTGCACAGTGTTTCGCCTAGAACAAGCTAGGTGGACAAAAGTCGGTTTATATTTTTTGCATTCATTTCGACCCATTATGTCGTTTTATGACTACAACAATATTTTTTAGAAATAAAAAACACAAAATAAATATATATTTTTTTATATTGTACAAAAAAAAATACAAACAAACATTACTCGCAGATGTCCATTTGGAAGTGATTCTCGACGAATAACTGGCTAACTTCATCTTAATTTACCTTTTATATTCATCAGTGATATCACCTAAATCAAATTTTGATGAAACAAAATCATAAAGACGATTGTTTCTGTAAGCAGGGGCAGTAAAAAGCACAAATAAGTCTGTTTCTCGAGAGGTTTATTGAGTAAATATATAACACAACAAATGATATGGCCGACATGCAAGGCAGCTAGGCAGGAACAAGAAAGAGGATGGTGTTACCATAATTAATATTAACATTGTACTAATAACACCCTCCCTCAATGTTAAAATAACTTACAAAAACAAAACATTACATAGTAAGCCCCAACATCTCTCTAAATTTCTCAAACTTTACTTTACCTAAGGGCTTTGTTAAAACATCAGCGGGTTGTTCACATGAACCAATATGCCTCAACTCAATTTCTTTAGAAATTACCTTTTCTCTTACAAATAAAACTTTAACATCAATATGCTTTAATTTATGATGAAACTGTGGGTTCTTACAAAGACTTATAACAGGCATATTATCTTCATACAGTACAACCGCTGTCTGAGTACAAGATAAACTGCAATACAAATTATTGAGCCAGCAGGCCTCACTTGCAGCCATACTCAATGCAATAAATTCAGATTCGGTAGGTGACATTGAAACAGTTGTTTGCTTTCTTGACACCCAGGAAACACTACAACCCAAAACTTTAAAGATATAACCCCCTGTAGACTTTCTATCTGTCTTGTCACCTGCCCAATCTGAGTCCACATACCCAATTATACAATCATCTTTACAATCCGTGTTCCCAGCAAACAACAGACTCATTTTCAAAGTACCTTTAATGTACCGTAAAACACGCTTCAAAGCGTTCCATAAATCTAAACTAGCACAAGATTGATATCTGCTGAGAATACTTATTGCCACACAAATATTTGGTCTAGAACATAACATTGCGTACATCAAAGAGCCTACCAATTTTCTACACTTCTTTTCAATTTCCTCATTTTCCGATTTTTCTCTTTTTAATACACTGTGATCGAAATTTTGCTCCATAGGAGTTGAAACAGAATTACATTCAAACATTTCAAAATCTTTTAACACTTTTTCCAAATAAGTTGTTTGATTTATAGTAATAGTTCCCTCCCTCAAATTTTGAACAATATTCATCCCCAAATAGTTTCTAATCATGCCTAAATCTTTCATTTTGAAGTTACTGCTTAATAACAATTTCAATCTATTAATTTCACTCTGTGAAGTTGAAGCTATCAACAAGTCATCAATATACAAAAGTAAGTATGTTTTATTATTATTATCTGTCTTCACATATAAGCAATATTCAAAATCATTTCTTACAAATCCTAAACCAGTGATTACTTTATTAAATTTCACATTCCAATTTTTAGGAGAGTCCTTCAATCCGTATAAGGCCTTTTTAAGTTTACAAACCTTGCCTTTCATTGCAGTACAACATTCAGTAGGTAATTTAATATAAAAATCACCAGCAATCTCTCCATACAAAAAGGCACTACAAACATCTAATTTAAACTTGTTCTTATTACAAAACACTAGAAATAACCTCACAGAAGTTAATTTAGCAACTGGACTATATATTTCCGAGAATGTCAGTCTTTGTTGGAAGCCTCTGGCTACCAAACGTGCCTTGTAGGATACTACATTACCCTTCTCATCTCGCTTACGCCTGAAAACCCATTTGGTATCAATTATATCACAATTGCTAGGCTTGTTCACATATTCAAAAGTATCGTTTTCTTCTAGGGCTTCCAGTTCTCTTTCAATGGCTTCTTTCCAATAGTTTGCATCACTGCGACACATTGCTTCAGAGTAAGTACTGGGATCGTCATCACTCACCGTCGTCAGTAAGCCCAACTCATAGTCATAGTCTTGTAGGTATCTTGGGACCTGGATATTTCTTCTTGACCTTAGGTTTGATGGCCTCTCATCTTCCTCTATAATATTATCTGAATTTCCTTCGTCCTGTATAAAATTATCAACTCTTACCTCTTCCTGTCTTATTTCTTTATCTTCTATTATTTCAGATTTACCATTTTCCATGATTTTGTTTTCTCCTTGATTATCCATAGCTTCCATATTCTCACAATTTTCTCTCTCAACCTCAAATCTTGCTTCATGACTCATATTTTTCTTCTCTTTTTCTTCAAACAGGCAGGAACCAGGCTCTGGCAGGAATACTACATCACGTTGGATTTCAACATTTTTTATGGACAGTATAAAAACCCTATAACCTTTTACATTCTCGTCATAGCCAACAAAAATTCCCATTTTGTTTTTCGGGTCTAATTTTAGTCTCTTTTCCTTTGGTACTAAAACAGATACACGGCTTCCAAACACTTGGAGTGAATCAAATGAAATTTCTTTTTTGTAGAATACTTCATAGGGCGTTTTTCCTTTAATTGGACTTGGACCAGTTCTATTTAGCACATAGGCTGCTGTGTTCACAGCTTCAGCCCAGAAATGCTTAGGCATGCCAGAAATCATAGCACGTGCAGCTTCTACCAAAGTGCGCATTTCTCTCTCGGCTCTTCCATTTTGTTGTGGCGTGTACACAACACTCCTCTGATGGCTTATGCCTTTTCCACTCAAGAAAGTACTCAAATCTTGATTCATAAATTCAAGCCCATTGTCACTCCTTAAAACTTTCACTTCAAAGCCAGTTTCTCGTTCTGATTTCACAATAAAGTTCTTTATCAGCTCCTTAACTTCACTTTTGTGTTTCATAAAAAACACCTTTCTATAACCCGAATAATCGTCTTTCAGAAGTAAGAAGAACCTTGAGCCTCCTACTGATTGGGTTTCCATGGGTCCGCAAACGTCTGCATGAATTAATTCGAGTGGTTCACTAGCCCTGGACGTACTAGAGGGAAAGGGCAAACGATGCTGCTTCCCGGACAAACACTCTTCACAAGTGTTGAAATCATCGATAAACTCCACACAATTGCGCTTCAATATCTCCTTCACGTGCGCAATATTCTGATGGCACAATCTTTTATGCCAAACACTAAGTTTTTCCGTCTTTTTAGACAAGTTTATCAACCCGAAGTCCATTGAATTACAAACATAAACAAAGTCGTTCTGACATTCACGACTGTCAGAACTGACATTGACATTTGCGCTGCGTTCCGATACACATGCAGCCACGAAGTTTGTTTTCTTTGCACGATTTTCAACAAAAGAAAGTTCAGAGTGCGTTCCGTTTAAGGAAAACAACATGCGATACATTTTATTCACACGTTTCGCTAGCGCACGAACTTCACCATGAGAGTTCATAAATTCACAATGTTCCTTGTTAGATACCAAACTCATACCTTTGTCCAGCACAGTTCCCGCCGAAAACAAATTGAACTTCAGTTCAGGCACAAAAAGCACTCCACTAAGCACTGTTTTGATAAATTTCTTCCCATTCCAAGCGAACAGTTCCACAGTTCCATGCCCAATAACATCAAGAAGTTTACCATCGCCCACAGTAACTTTCATTGAGCTTTTCATAATGTCCAAGTTCATAAACAACTCCTTCTTGCCGCACATATGTTCACTAGCGCCTGTATCCATAAACCAAACTTCTTGGTTGTCTTCACTCATACACATAAAGGCATTCATATCAGAACTCTTCTTGCCTTCTTCTTTTGACTTCAACAATCTACAATCTGCCTTCAAATGACCTTTTTTCTTACAATAGTTGCAGCTTCTTGCTTCTCTCTTAAATTTTTGTTTACAGTCCCTCGAAAAATGGCCTACTTTACCACAAGTGTAGCAGTTAACCTTTTGCTGCCTGCTTACACTGGCCAAAGCTACCTCCGGCTGGTCGGACTGGTCGTTCCTCTCTTCTTCAACAAGCAACCTTGAGGTCAATTCATTTAGATTCTGTTTCTCAATAGGTACGGACTCCCAAGCTGAACGAAAATGTTTGTATCTCTCCGGCAAAGACATTAACACCTTTGTAATTATCATTTTCTCTGAGAGTGGCTCACCCGCTTGCTTCAATTTTGTGTTTACTTCCTCCAATTTAGACATAAATGTAACCACCGAGTCATCACCAAACTGCAGGGAGAAGAATCTTTGCTGAAGAAGATGGATGCTCACAGCAGACTCTTTTTCATAAACTGACTTCAGTTTTGTCCACATTTCCGCAGATGAGGTGCACGACAGTAGATGCGTGAGTGGCGCTGTTTCCATCCGAGTCACAATAAGCTCCTGCGCCCTCGCGTCACTAGTTACCCAAAACTTCGTATTCTCTTTATCATCTTTTCCGGGTTTTTCCAATATTCCAGTAACCACATCATAATAGCCTCTTCCTCGGAAGATGACTTCCATCTGGAACTTCCAGACTGCCCAATTGTCTCCTCCAGACAACTTCAAATGCTGCGTACCCGTAGACTGCTCCATTAACTAACTTTGTGCAATTAGAACTCATCATTGTGGTTAGTTAACGAAAAACATTTCTTGGAATTTGATGTTTGGGGGTATTATTATTATCAGGTAATTAACCCTTTCCGGGAATCTAACAATGACTTTTGTCTACCTGGCATGCTCTACGCGAAACACTGTGCATTGGGTCCATTGTCTCTCAAAACAAGATGAATGCGAGTATCAATATTCCACTTCAAGGATAAATCTGTAAGCACTGATCGAATATTGTCCGCCGTGTGGGGACCTCTAAAATGTGACATCTGCAACACTCTGTGCTGAAGCTCAAACTTCTCGTCTAGCCAGTGAGCAGTATAGCTTAAGAATCCGAGTAAGTTATTCATGCAGATCCAAATATCAGTAGTTATTGATACAGCTTTAGCGTTTTCAAGTTC
This sequence comes from Emmelina monodactyla, assembly GCA_916618145.1. NCBI lineage: Eukaryota > Metazoa > Arthropoda > Insecta > Lepidoptera > Pterophoridae > Emmelina > Emmelina monodactyla. The sequence continues at coordinate 3,021,997 of OU745323.1, read as the reverse complement.
CGCCCTTATTACATTTTTTACTTTGGTGTAAACTTCTGGTATAACTACCTCACTCATGTACTTTCTACTGGGAATTTGATATTTGGGTTTGATGGTATTCATTAATCTTTGGAACCCACTATTTTCCAACATAGATATCGGTTGATTATCAACCGCGATCATCTCCGCTACAGCTTTGTGAATTTGCACGCGAATCAGTAATGCCCCATTTTGTAGTAAATGACTCGAGAAGGGTTTGCTGTATTTTCATTTCATTCGATTGCGACGACGAAGTTGATGCTATTGGCTCACGATTTTGAGATTATTCCCGCAAAGTTTCATTTTCCAAATCTTTAAACTTTTCTGTGTGTCTTATTTTAACATGGTTTACCATTGCCGTCGTAGAAGCCTTTCGTCCAACACCACTACGTGAAATTAGAGAATTGCATAAAGTACATTTCACTTTTGCTTTATCTTCTACAATCTCGTCGTAAAACGCCCAAATTCGGGATCTTTTACGTGAAGTCATTATGTCAACAATCACTGTACAATCACACACACAATCAATCGTTAATTAAAAACTTTTTCAATTATTTATGCACTATGACGCGCAACGTGAAGTATTTGTTTGCAAACTATCAAGCGACTGGTAGGCGCGGGTAGAGTGAGGGGTGCATCAACCCAAGCCGGCCTCTCAATCGGCGCGAACCTGTTTGTACATGCTAACGCGCGTGAAATGGGAGTTTGACAGAAGGAAGGTACTCGGTACTCGGCAAAAGTGTTACTCGGCCTGGTTTGGCCATTTCTTAATATTAATTAAATTACGCTCTCATTGTACTTCTGGCACGCTAAACCGAGTAAGTAACCTGCTGGTGGATCAGTGGTGGATAGTACCTACTCTTCGACCAGCACGCAAAGTCTTTACCAAAGTTAGTGAGGACTAACGCCATCTATGAGATGTCTGTGTAAAAACCCGCCCGCTACGTACCGCTAACACGCGCGCCCGCCGCTCCCGAATATTTTTAATATTTCCTGGATTTTCGCTTCTGAACCCAAATTTTGAACTTTGTGATACTCTTGTGAAGTGTCAGTGCTGGTCTTCGCATCAGGGAAACCTTACCTGGATTCGCCGCAGGAAGCATATGAGGTTGGTGGTGTCAATTGGTGCTGAGAGCGTATTACTTTGAAATTAACTTCAATAAATTAATTACCCAGCGACCTATCCGCATACAGTCCACTATAAAATTAATGAGGATAGCAATATCTTCAACACACCATAATTTTGGTCTCTTCGAACCTGGATATTTAATTTGTTAAAATCATTCATCTTAAACTTGTGCACAGGACATTGAACCTTATTGATTTCTTGTTAGTAGTTGTTTTGGTATCAAACATATTTATGCCACGCAAATTAATTTGTTAAAATATAGTATATTTCATATTTAAAACCTAATATTTCTGTTGTATTATTACGTAGTTACTATTTATTTACGTATATATATAACTAAACATCGTATTTATACTGTTTTAAGCAATTTAACTCAAAATTAGTTAACGCCCGGTTAATTGACGGTGGTTCGAAAAATTAAAGTAGTTGTTAACGCACGGCACTGACGCTGTTCTTATCATAAGAAATATTTCACGTTCTATTATTTAACGCTTACAAAACTTTATTTGTAGCTGTATTTCTTTAATCAGCTTACATTATTGTTCGGAAATCTCTTATACTTATATCATATATTTTACATATTTAACATTTTTATAACTTTTACTAAAATAGTTAACAATAGTGTACGGAGTGGACTACAGTTAAGATAACGCTTTCGCATCATAATTAACGCAACGCACATTTAGGTATTGTCGTAGGTACCTGAACCCCGCACTGTAGGTACATTCCGGCGCTCGCCGCTCGCTCGACACTCGCTATACAAGTTTTGCACGCGGTTTTGGTTATTTATTTTCGCATTTTTACTTTTTTATAATTAACGCACGCATATTTTATATTACATTTTAAACGCTTTTAAAAATCGAAATAATCAATTTACAATTTTTATTTCGTTTTAATTTATTGTTATTTTATATAGATAAACGGTGAGATGGCTGACGTAACAAACAAAATTAAATTGTATGAAGCAAAACGCGCCCAATACTTTAATTCTTTACAACGGACACTCGATCTCATTCCGGATTTACGTAGTGAAAAGTCTTGTTCTAATTTTATAACTCAGGCTCGCTTGATAGATCAACTTAGAAATGAGTATATACAGATAGTTGATCAACTTAATTTATATCACCTGGAACAAGATTCATCTTACGAAGTCAATTACCAATCGCTTAGCACATTCAATGAAATGTTTTATTTAATAAAGAATACGCTCGAACGCTTGGAGAGGAAAAGTGCAGCCGCGTCCGCCCCCGCGCCCGCTCCGGCGCAGCCCGACCGCGGCCCGGCCGCTGCGAACTTTGTTAAAATTCCACGAATTACGCTTCCCGTGTTCGATGGTGAGATTCAGAATTTTCCTTACTTTTACGAAACCTTTAAACGCGTCATACATGACAACCTTAGCCTATCGGACTCGGAACGCGTCCATTATTTAATTGGTCATTTAACAGGGAAGGCATCCAATATTTGTGCCGGTCTTATTCCCTCAGCGGATAATTATAATATCATTTGGAAAGCATTGATAGATAAATACCAGGACAACCGCGTCTTGGCAACTTCTTATTTAAACTCATTATTTTCGCTAAAACCGATAACTAATTCATCCGCTGTTAATTTAGAAAAGTTTATTGATAAGTACACCGCTTTGATTTCCGCGCTCAAACAACTCAAGGTCAATGACCTCTTAGACTTTGTGTTTGTTTATATGGGTTTAAAGTTATTGGATTCCGATACCGCTAGGGCTTACGAATCATCGCTTCGAGGATCGAAAGACGCTATGCCATCTTACGATAGCTTCATTACATTTGTGAACGAGCAGGTAAAGATCCTGCAGCGCACCGCTACGACGCGCGGCGGCGCTGGCAGCACCGGCGCGCGCGCCACTCCGCTTACTACTTCTCGTACGCACTCTGCCTTTGTGTCGACGCATCCGCCCCATGACAAGTGCTTGTGCTGTCATGGCGAACCGCATCATATTTATAGCTGTTTGAAATTTAAGCAACTAGAACCGTATGACAGATATAAGTTCGCTAAAATCAACAAATTGTGTAACAATTGTTTAAGTTCGCTTCACGTGAGTGTTAATTGCAAATCAACCTCTAACTGTCGCAAGTGTAACGCGAGGCATCACACTTTGCTACACTTTGGGGATAATACTAAGTCGCATCATTCAAGTTTACCTCAAAACCAATTTGAGTTTAATCGGGTTGATTCAAATTCGCCCAAGGTCACGTCGCAATCTCCACAAGATCAGTCGCAATCAGACAAAGTAGTTTTATGTACATTGTCGTCAACCGCCTCTCATGCTTCGCACGCTACAACAAATGTTTTAGCAACTGTCCAATTATACGTGATCGCTCACAACGGTCAAGAGCATGTTGTTCGCTGTTTGTTGGATCCAGGTTCACAAAAACATTACGTAACCGCAAAATGCTGCGCTAAATTAGGTTTACGTCCTAACCGCAATTCGCCTTCCGTTACTGTTACTGGTATTGGAGGCACTGCCCAGGTGGTTCGAGGCTCAGTTCAGTTGTCTATAAGATCTAGGTTCAACGCCATTTCTTCTTTTGTCATTGATGCTTTAGTGCTGAACCAAATAACGGGACAGCTGCCAGTGTGTCCAGTAGATCCATCTTCTATTTCAGCGTTTGGTCGCATCCCGCTTGCTGATGATCTATGGCATACGCCTGGCGATGTTGACATTTTGTTGGGTGTCAATCTTTTTGCACAACTCCTGCTACCTGGCAAACTCTTTAATAAACCTGGACATCCAACCGCATTGGAAACTGTTTTAGGTTATATAATCCTTGGTGAAGCACCTATTTCTATTTCTCCTCCGCATTCATCATATTCCTTATGTTCCATCGCCACTTGCGAAGTGGAATCATTAGTTCGCAGATTTTGGGAGATAGAAGAGGTCGATGCTAAGCCGCCGCTCAGTGTTGATGACAAGTACTGCGAAGACTTATACGCTGCAAGCACGACTAGAAACGCGTCTGGGAGATATAACGTCGCACTTCCCTTTCAACGTGATCCTAGTTGTCTAGGGGATACTTATGATATTGCACGGCGCAGGTTTCTGTACCTGGAACGTCGTTTTGAATCGCAACCGCTACTTAAAGAGCTTTATGATGATGTCATAAAGGATTATCTGGAGAAATCCTATTTATCGCCTGTGATCGATGACTCTCATGATTTCGCTTATTACATTCCGCAACATCCTGTCTTACGAGAGGATAAAGTTACGTCTAAGGTCCGACCTGTGCTCGACGCAAGCGCAAAATCTGACAACGGTGTCTCGCTTAATGATATCTTGCACTGTGGCCCAAATCTTCAGAAAGATATATTCGATATTCTTTTAAATTTACGCCTTTTCAAAATTGCCATTAGTGGAGATATCCAACAAATGTATTTGCAGATCGAGACCCGCGAGCAAGATCGTCCCTTTCAGCGCATCTTATATAGATTTAACCGCAATGACCTGTTACAAAAGTATGAATTTAGTCGGGTCACCTTTGGTTTAAAGTCCTCACCTTTCCTTGCATTGCGCACCGTCGCTCAATTAGCAAGTGATGAAGGTTCGCAATATCCTTTAGCTAAAGAAGTCGTAGAGAGAGATCTATATATGGATGACGTTGCTAGCTCTTTTCCAACCGTAGATATTGCAGTTGAGGCATCCCGCCAGTTAATCAAGCTGTTCTCGGCCGGGGGCTTTCAACTGGGCAAATGGTCTAGCAACTCTTCGGCAGTCCTAGACCACATACCAGAATCTCTTCGGCTAACGCAAAATGTTAATTTGGATAAAGGTGACACTATCAAAATTTTAGGGCTCCGCTGGCTTCCTTCAGAAGACTCTTTCGCTTTCCACGTTAATTCTGACAATCGCCCTTGCACCAAAAGGAACATACTATCATCTGTCGCGCGACTGTACGATGTCTTGGGTCTTGTCGCTCCTGTCGTTTTATTCGCAAAACTCTTAATTAAAGAGTTATTTCTTTTAAAAGTCGATTGGGACTCTGTTCCCCCGCCGCATGTTGCTCAGTTATGGGATAAATACGTTGTCGAATTACCACTTCTGTCAAATCTTAGATTTCCGCGTCACATTGGTGTAGTTTCTCAATGTTCCATATCCATACTCGGATTCGCAGATGCCAGTGAAAAGGCGTACGGTGCAGTGGTGTACGTACGTGTTGTTACTCCAAGTTCACGCACAGTTACCTTAGTGACTGCAAAGTCAAAAGTCGCACCCATTAAGGTTGTTTCTCTCGCACGACTGGAGTTATGCGCTGCTCTCCTCTTGTCCAAACTCATCAAGCGAGTAATTAATATATACTCCGCTCGTTGTTGTATTAACTCCGTATTTGCTTTCTCGGATTCGACTGTTACGCTAAACTGGATACATTCTTCTCCACATAGGTGGCACACATTCGTCGCAAATCGTGTTGCAAAAATACATGATAACTTACCCGCTAGTACATTCTTCCATGTCAGAGGTAAAGATAATCCTTGTGATTGCCTTTCCCGTGGTTTGACTCCCGCGCAGCTCCTGGACCATCCTCTATGGTTCCACGGGCCATCCTGGGCCATGCTGGATGAATCAGAATGGCCGATTGAAACTTTCACCGCACGCAGCATTACCGACGACATGCCGGAACTGAAGGTCAAGACGCAGTCGTATGTCGCCACAGTTCCAGACGCACCTATTCCGTATAGGTTATCATTAGATTATTCTTCCTGGAGTAAGTTCCTACGTGTGCTCGCTTATGTGCTGAAATTTACCAAGAGGATAAGGGGTAATTTGACAAACACAGATCTCGAAAACGCTGAAACGGAAATACTCCGGTGTGTTCAGTCCATGCATTTTGCATCAGATATTGACAACATACGCAAAAATAAACCTTGTTCATCTTCGCTTCGCAAGTTATATCCCTTTCTGGATAGTAATGGTCTGTTACGAGTAGGTGGCAGACTTTCGCATTCTTCGGAATTTTATAACTATATGCATCCAATTCTACTTCCTAAGAATGAACATGTAGTTACGCTTATTATTATGCATTACCATGTACGCAACCTCCATGCAGGTCCCGCTCATTTATTATCACTCCTCCGCTCTAAATTCTGGATACTCAAAGCCAGAGTAATAATCCGCTCAATTGTTTCGAAATGCAATACATGTTTTCGTTATAAACCGCATTCCAATACGCCTTTTATGGCTGACTTGCCACCCGCGCGGGTGAACGCTGCTAGCAAAGCTTTTCTTCACACTGGCTGTGACTTTGCTGGACCTTTATTTATAACTCCCTACCGGGGTAGGGGTATAAAATCACACAAAGCATATATTTGCCTGTTTACTTGTCTCACTACCAGGGCAGTTCACATTGAGTTGGTTAGTGAGCTGAGTACGCCTTGCTTCCTTGCTGCACTGAAACGCTTTCTGTCTCGCCGCGGCCAGGTTCAGTGCATATACTCTGACCACGGCACCAACTTTGTAGGCGCGAGGTCTTATTTACGCGAGCTTTACTTGTATTTCTGGAAAGAGTGCAAGCAGGCTTGGCAATTCGAGCTCTCATCGCAACGCATCGATTGGAAGTTTATTCCGCCCCACGCACCGCATTTCGGTGGCTGTTGGGAGAGCGTAATCAAATGCGTTAAGACTCATTTGCATAAAGTTGTTGGCGCACAAATTCTCACCTTCGAAGAACTTTCGACTGTACTCGTGCAGATAGAATCTCTGCTTAATTCTCGACCGCTTACCGTTCTTAGTTCTGACCCCTCAGAGCCCGAGGCTCTTACACCCGCGCACTTTCTGCATACAGCACCGCTGAAGATACTCCCTGCTTTTCCAGTCGAAACCACATCTGCGCATTTACTAAAACGTTACGAGCTCTTAGATAAACTTGTGCAATCGTTCTGGAAAAGGTGGCGTTTGGAGTATCTTCATACACTTCAAGCTAGGCAGAAGTGGAACACACCTTCCTTTCCTATTTCGAAAGGAACGGTCGTTGTTGTCATGCAGGATAATGCTTCACCCCTCACTTGGCCCATAGGTGTTATCACCGATGTGATACCGGGCAAAGATGAGATCATCCGCATCGCTGAGGTTAGAACTAAGAACGGTACATACCAACGCCCAGTTGTCAAACTGTGTCCACTTCCTACGCAGTAATTAAAAACGCATTTTTATATATTGTAACGCATATTTATTTTTATCTATTTATCGCAACTTTTTTACAAATTTATACGCATATACCTATGTAGATATTTATTTTACGCACTAACCGCATTTTTATATTTTTTCATTCCGCATCGCACTAAAACTAACGCATCGCAATATGGTTCAATGAGCTGTACTTTAGCACAATGATTTTTTAATTTTCTTGTTTTTTATTTTATTTCGCGCCTCTCTTTGAAAGAGGAGCTTTCAAGGCCGGGGGCATATGGTTTGGCCATTTCTTAATATTAATTAAATTACGCTCTCATTGTACTTCTGGCACGCTAAACCGAGTAAGTAACCTGCTGGTGGATCAGTGGTGGATAGTACCTACTCTTCGACCAGCACGCAAAGTCTTTACCAAAGTTAGTGAGGACTAACGCCATCTATGAGATGTCTGTGTAAAAACCCGCCCGCTACGTACCGCTAACACGCGCGCCCGCCGCTCCCGAATATTTTTAATATTTCCTGGATTTTCGCTTCTGAACCCAAATTTTGAACTTTGTGATACTCTTGTGAAGTGTCAGTGCTGGTCTTCGCATCAGGGAAACCTTACCTGGATTCGCCGCAGGAAGCATATGAGGTTGGTGGTGTCAATTGGTGCTGAGAGCGTATTACTTTGAAATTAACTTCAATAAATTAATTACCCAGCGACCTATCCGCATACAGTCCACTATAAAATTAATGAGGATAGCAATATCTTCAACACACCACGGCCTATCTCTAATAAATATTATTTATGTTGCCATATTAATTTAACAATGAACATTTGAACTTCAAAACTGGAGGTTTATATAAAAAAAAAAATTTTTTTGAACTCAGAAATTATCAATTTTAGTGACAATTCGAAGGAACTGAATAGAGCCGATCCCGCTCATGACAAGCTTTCAAAATACGACCTATTCTGGATCACTTCAATCGAGCGTTCCAAGGCGCCATGACCAACACAAAAACGCAGGCTTTTAATGAACATATAATAAAGTTCAAAGGACACAATGTAATGAGGCAATATGTCAGAAACAAACCAGTAAAGTGGGGGTTCAACATGTGTTGCAGGGCTGACTACTACAGGCTATCTATTCCAATTTGACTTATATACTGGCAAGAATCGAAGTGGCACTGAAACTGGATTGGCAGAGTCTGTTGTGTTGCAATTCTCAAAAGATTTTAAAGAAGTATATATAAAGTATAGAGTGTGAAATATACTTTGTCAATTTTTTTTATTCACCTAATCTTCAGTACACTCTGGCACACATGAATATAAAGGCTTGTGGAACGGTGCGTTCAAATAGAAAAAATATTCCAAAAAATATTCCTACCGATAAAAGCTATGGCATCTCATTCGTCAAATGGATGGACAATAAAGCTGTGTTTTTGTTTACAAATTTCTTGTCCCCCATACCAACGACGACAGTCAAAAGACGGGTACAAGGTAGTGGTAACAAGGTAAATGTAACATGCCCCGAAATTAGTGTAAAATACATAAATATATTTATTTATTTTTATTTTTTTATTTAATTTCAAATTTTGGGGGAACATACAGCTAAAAAATTATTATAAAATTCAAGTTTTAGAACTAGAAGGCTAATTACACGTTCCCACGTTTAGTTATAATCAAATAAAATTAACATTTATAAAAGCTTAATGCACAAAAAACAAAATTACAAAATTAACGTTAAACACTAAATTTACTAATTTTTTTTAAATATTTGAGCGATGGCGGACCTCACACTTGAGATGGTGGCATGGAATGGTCGCTCGCTCGGAGTAGGAAGGAATGCTGGCGGTATGAGCTGTGTGCTAGTGGGACATGGAACACAGACGGACTTCTGAGAGACTTAGTGTGCGTGCATAACCCGATCTTACTAAGTAGTTCTGGACAGTCTATTTTATTATGCAGTATTTTGAGTAACGTTATAACATCTGCTGTGTTGCGGCGTATGGTCAACGGTAGTGTATGGTGTCTTTTACATCGGTTCAGAGTTTGAAGTGTTTGTTTTGAACTGTAAGTAGCGCATAAAACGTTTCTGAATCGAATTTTTCCATTTGACAAGATACAACGTAGAGCGGCTCGAATCGCCGGCAACCGAGCTCTTTCTGATCGCCTCGATTCTTTGGCCCTGCGAAGAGATATATCATCTCTTTGCGTTCTGTATCGTCTATACAATGGGGAGTGTTCTGAAGAATTATTCGACCTCATACCAGCTGCACAATTCCACCACCGCACCTCCCGCCACAGATTGAAATTCCATCCCCACCACCTGGATAGCTGGCGCTCCACCACCGTCCGTTTCGGGCGGAATTTTCTGCCACGCACTACGCAGATGTGGAATGAACTACCTGCAGCGGTATTCCCGGCTACATACAACATGGGGCTCTTCAAGTCGAGAGTATATTCCCACTACAAAGGTCGGCAACACACCCCCAACACCCACAGTGTTGCGGGTAGTCATGGGCGGCGGTGATCATTTACCACCAGGTGACCCGCATGCTCGTTTGCCCCCTATTAATATAAAAAAAAAAAAAAAAAAAACTCAATGCGGTCTATGTAGATGCCATATGCTGGGTCCAGACAGAAGAGGCGTATTCGAGGTGGCTGCGGACGTGGTTATGGGTGGGGTTGACCTAATGGACCATCGAAAGGCAAAAATAAAATACTACCTGAGACTATATATTTCGATATACTTGATATTGTGATGAGTAACTCGTATATAATATATAGTCCGGTCAATTTAGACATAAAAATAGTGATCAAATAAAGAAAAGTCCGACAGAGCCAAATCTCCGTAGAGACCTTAGGTTTGCCATAACAAATAAAGTGTCAAAAGTCCCAATTGGTCCCATGTGTGCTAAGGGACTTATTCGGGCCCAAAGGTCAAAATTTTGGGTTTTTTGGATTTTTCTCGAAAACGGTAAGTTTTATCAAAAAAGTACCTCAGGGAAAAGTTGTAGATCTCAAAATTCTCTATAAAAATAGTTCTTATGATTTTTTCTCTAAGACCCAACATTTCCCAGATTTTGCGCTTGTAAGAATCACGTTCTACATAATATGCACACATATGCCACGTATATACATATTCAGGTACTCAAGCAAGTAAAAATGCCTACTTGTGCCTCTTTCATGTATACATTATACTATTCTAAGAAAATATACTCTCAAAATACCGCCAGTCCCTTATAGAATCCCCTCCACTTATATGGCCTTGAATAACATCTGGCTATTCTTTTGTCCGCGTGGTGTCGTTCACGTACCTGCTTCTTTTAGTATTAAACGTACAGTTCGAGTGAATATACGTGTTTATTACAAGCATCTACTATTGGAGTTTGTGCTGATCAATATTAAAAAAGAATGTCACAATTTTGCTTTATTTGTAATAAACTCTTGACTGAAGATGAAACTGTTGTGGTTAGTCGTGGAATGCCAACTTTAATCGATGCAAGTGTCGCGAGAAATGATGAGTTTACTGATTATTTAAAAAGTCAAAAGTCCGTTACAATTCACGTGGATTGCAGAAAATCATACACCCGGAAAACTTCAATCTCTGCAGCAAAAAGACAACGTGAGGAAGAACAGGCCAGTACTTCAAAAGTAAGTCCACCTCATACTAGAGCGCGAGTAAGTGAATCCAGATTTTGTTTTAAAAAACACTGCTTATTTTGTGGCGATGAAGCGGATGAAGGAGCAGAAAAGAAGAAAGCGCAGAATTATCGCCGGAAAATTCATAAAGTTTCCACACTTACATTCAAAGATTCCATTTTAAAATTAGCTAAAGACCGTTCTGATGATGTATCAAAAGCTGTCTTTGCACGTATTAATTTTGAGTATGATTTAGTCGCTGCTGACGCTAAATACCATGACAGTTGCTACAAAACCTTCCTGAGACCTAATACTGGCGGTAAAATTGGTCGTCCTCAAAGTGAGGCTATAAACTCTGCAATGGAAGAAATTTTCAATTTCATTGAAAGTAGCGATGACTGCCAGTTTTCATTGGATGAATTGAAGAATGTTTGCCCAAATGTAGCTTTAGAAAATGGGATTATAAAAGTACGATTGAAATTGAAGTATGGTAGTAGAATTATTATTACAGAGAAGCCTGGAAAATTAACATTTATTTGTTTTGTAGACAATTACCAAGACATTTTAAGTCAAGCCTGGTCCGATAACAAAAACTTGAATGAAAAGGAAAAACGGTGGAAAACTTTAAAAGCTGCGGCAGAAATTATTCGAGAAGACATTCAATCTTGTGTATTTGATAATACTATGTACCCACCACCGGGTAGAATGTTTGAAGATATAAATAACGATATTCCCGAATCATTATCATTTTTTTTGGAACAAGTCATTCTTAAAAATAAGCGTCATAACTTGGATCATTTAAAGTTAGTTTGCACAAATATTAGTCATAGCATAATGACTGCTGTTCGACCAAGATCCTTTAAATCTAAATTACAACTGGGTCTTTCAGTTTTTTTCCATCGGCGGTTTGGTTCAAAACGACTTATACAAATTTTCTCATCGTTTGGTTTATGCGCATCTTACAGTGAAACAATGAACTATGAAGCAGCAGCAGTTTTCAGTCGCCCACCTCACATTTTATCACCAGAAACTGGCACATTTGTTCAATATGTCGCAGATAATGCTGACATTAATGTAAATACTTTGGATGGTAATAATACGCTTCATATCATGGGTATAATACAAATTGTAACTCCCAAAGATTCAGTATTACTAGAACAGCCGATGCCGCGAGTAACTGAAGTTCTTTCAGCTAAAGATTTTGCAACGAAGGCTCATGTACCTATACAGGTTTATCAAAATACTGGCGTAGTAGGATATAGCAAAATAAATGTGCGAGATTTTGAATACGAAAATGAAACGAAAGTATCTTTTCTAAAAAAAGTTGATGTGATATGGTTCTATGGAAAATGCAAAAGTTTCCCTTTACCTGGTTGGAATGGTTACATTGAACACGTGACTAGCAATATTGTAGACTTTTCAAAATCAAAAATTTCATTTCTGCCATTTGTTCAACAGCCTGCAAGTAATTACAGTACGATATACACTACTTTACTTTGTGCTTTAGAAGATGCTAAACGTTACAATCATACAGTTTGCATAATTACTTTTGATCAACCTCTGTTTGCGAAAGCTCGCGAAATTGTATCTGCTGCACCTGAAGGATCAGAATTATCAAAGATTATAGTAAGGCTGGGAGGATTTCATTTGTTAATGTCATTTTTCGGCGCAATAGGTTATATTATGCAAGGAAGTGGTTTAAAAGAAGTGCTTTCTGAGATTTATGCACCTAAGTCTTTAGAGAAAATGCTTAATGGCCATGCTTACTCGAGGGCAGTTCGAGCTCACACGTTACTTCAGCTCACTTTAGCATTAACAATATTAAAAGAACTAGCTATTGATGATGTTATGGATGCAGATCTTATAATTACAGTGGAAAATATTCTCGATAAAACTCTTCTATATTATGATATTGAAAATGATGAGGAAACATCTGGACTGTTACTTGATTTATTCAATAAAAAATTAATAGAATATCAAAAACGAGGACCAACTGCACAATTATGGGTACAATATTTTCGGATGGTGTCGATTGCAAAGGAATTTATAAGAGCTGAACGTATGGGAGATTGGCCAGCTCATTTGAACACCGTTAAAGAAATGCTTCCTTACTTTCATGCATCGGGGCATTTACCTTACGCTAAGTCTGCACACTTATACTTGCAGGATATGCTTCAATTAGAGGAGGTAATTGATCCTAGTGTTTATCAAAGGTTCACTGAAGGATTTTTTACTGTCAGACGTTCTGATAAACTAAGTTGTGGAACTTCAACAGATATGATTATTGAACAATCAATGATGAAATCCATGAAGACAGATGGAGGTATTTCTCGAGGACGAAGTACGAAAGAAAGTGTGATAAGCAAATGGGTTTACGGAATGCATGCAATGAATACAGTGTGTGACGGGTTGGAAGTTCTTGCTAATGTTCGAATGGACACAACAGATCAACATGTAGATGCGAGTGATTCGAGAGTTAAGAAAGATGCTAAAGATATTAAAATACTTCTTGACTGGTTTTCATCACATGATCCTTTTCCCAACATTAACAAAATCTTATCTATTGCTTCAGGAGTCGTTGGTGACGATAAGATTAATTGTCATAAAGCTCGTGAAGTTGGGATTGCCTCGATGTCTAAAATGACTGGTCAAACTTTCAACGATATAAAACTTAAACGCACAGAAAAAGTACTTCCTCTTTTAGCTGTGAGTAGCACTGTGAAAGTTCACGAAGAAGAAGTACCAATAGACCCAGTATTATTGTTTCAACGTATGAGTGTCACAAAGACTTTTGAGGATGAGATTGAAAATTTTTTCGCATATGAATTAGCTCCTTACCCGTTATCACTCTTCGATGCAGCTGGAATGCGTAAAACAATGAAGTCAGCTATTTACGATTGCTTTCAATCAGTCAATGCTGAGGTTGATTGTACAAACGCTGCTTACGTTATTGATGGAGGATATCTACTACATCACGTTGTGTGGGATCGAGATGAAACCTTCAATGTAATTTGTGAAAAATATGTTCAGTATTTACGTAGACATTATGGTCATACAGTTACGGTAGTATTTGATGGCTATAATGACACAACAAAGAACATAAAAGCTGCAGAACAACGTCGTCGTACTACAAAAACATCCTCAGGTTCCGACATAATGTTTGATGAATTTATGACAGTTCCAGTAAACCAACAACAATTTTTTGCAAGCATTAATAATAAATCTCGTTTTATTTCTATGTTGAGTAACAAATTAATTGCTGAAAATATTGCCGTGAAACAAGCTCCGAATGACGCCGATGTCCTCATAATTGAAACAGCAATAGAAATATTTAATGCAAGAAACACAACTATTGTAGTGGGCGAAGATGTTGATTTGTTAGTACTACTCACTGCAAGGACTCCATCTGATAAAATTATTTACTTTCTAAAACCTGGGAAGGCGCAACAACGCACAGAAATATATTCTTCTAAAAGTTTATCAGCTTATCCAAAATGCCAAAATTATATTTTATTTTTACATGCGGTAACCGGCTGCGATACTACGTCAGCAATGTTCAGAAGGGGCAAAAATTCAGTATTAAAATCATTTGAAAAAAAAGATTTGATTGACTGCGCAAAAGTATTTACAGAAATTAATTCTCCACCTCAAATATTAATTACTAAAGGAATTCGGTTTCTTCTTGCGGTTTATGGAGCTCCAAAAAAAATTGATTGTATAGATAAGTACAGATATTTAACATTTGTAAAAAATACACGAAACAAAAAGCAAGTACAACTATCTTGTCTTCCTCCAACATCGGCATCTGCTATTCAACATTTGTTTCGAGTATACTATCAAGTTCAAACATGGCAAGGAAATCAACTGAACCCTGAAGACTGGGGTTGGAAATTAATAAATAATACTTTGGAACCGATTAAAACTTTACTGCCCCCTGCTCCAGAAAAACTTCTTAACACTATTTTTTGCAATTGCAAGAAAGGTTGTAATGCCAAATGTGGCTGTAAAAAAGTAGGGTTGCAGTGTTCTCCAGCGTGTACCAATTGCCAAGGTCTATCTTGTTCGAATGTTCAATTAAATATAAGAGAGGAAGATTCAGGTGATTTTGATGAAGAGACAACTGATTCATCTTCATTTGAACAATTTCTGAACATTCAGCAACAGGAAGAAGAAGAAAAAGAAGAAGAAGAAGAAGAAGAAGACGAAGACGAAGAAGAAAACATGATTGTTGAAGTTGAATATGAAGAGTATGAGTCAGATTAAAGTAACAAAAAAAAATTCGAACGACAGTTAAACTCAATAACCAATATCAATAATCTTCATACTATTAAATAACTATTATTCTTGAAAATAACGTCATACAGGTTCGTGGAATAGGCCTACCGGGGAAACCACGTTAAAAAAAACGCGCCGAGTACACTACCTCACAGGTGGTGTGGAAATGTGTGCATATTATGTAGAACGTGATTCTTACAAGCGCAATATCTGGGAAATGTTGGGTCTTAGAGAAAAAATCATAAGGACTATTTTTATAGAGAATTTTGAGATCTACAACTTTTCCCTGAGGTACTTTTTTGATAAAACTTACCGTTTTCGAGAAAAATCCAAAAAACCCAAAATTTTGACCTTTGGGCCCGAATAAGTCCCTTAGCACACATGGGACCGATTGGGACTTTTGACACTTTATTTGTTACGGCAAACCTAAGGTCTCTACGGAGATTTGGCTCTGTCGGACTTTTCTTTATTTCAATTGTCTATATTGACCGGACTAATATAATAAACTGCACGAATCAAAACGCATTGAGGGAACTTTACTTTCAAGTCTAGAATTTCGTCAAGTAGTGGCTCGTTCTCTTATTGGTAGTTTTTCATCCCGGCAAAGAGCTTTGTGCTCGACTGTCATGAAGAAAAAGCGAATTTCTCTTTTTCGGTTGTAATGAAAAATATGTGTACAATGTGCAAAACTTCGCATTGAAAATCGGACAAATAACACTTGCAGTACATGTAATGTTCATTTGTGTTTCACTTCTGATCGTAATTGTTTTGCTATATACCATTAAATTTTATATTTTAATAATTATTCTATTATAAATAACTGAAATCTCACTTCGAAAACCTGAAGCTACGAGCTTATTTATTTATTTATTTATAGCTTAGCTCGTTCTTCAGCATTCAATAAACACACTGTTGCACTAACTTTCAATAATTACAAAAATGCGTTGTCCCAATGCCCCACAGATTTACAAGCTACTGACATATGGAATATAGATGGGACGGGACTATCAACAGTGCACGTCCCTCCAGAAATTCTGGCAGGAACTGGAGTTAAACAAGTTGGATCCGTGATTAGCGCCGAAAGAGGAAACACTGTAACGATGATAGCCGTTTGTAACGCTGGTGGGAGATTTATTCCTCTAATGCTTATTTTCTAAAGAGTCAATTTCAAAGATTTCATGATTCACGGAGCACCAGAGGGCTCATTAGGTGCTGCAAATCCATCAGAATGGTCAAACGAGACTACATTCGTCATGTTTATGACTCACTTTATAAAATTTGCAAGACCCACTAAACAGCGCCCTGCAAAAGAAAATGGTATCATTCTAGTTACGCTACATCCACACACAAGCAATAAAATGCAATCACTGGATAAATCGGTCTATGGGCCATTTAAAACCTATTTTAATCATGCAGCTTATGAAAAAATGATGACACCAGGAAACATAGGAAAATTTTGGGATTAAGATTTTTGGGATTCTGATTGCAGACCCTCAAAGTCTCTTCCATCATGGAAAACTTTCCCGAAGCAACAGTTGCGATAACACGCGGTAGAGGACGTGGAAGTCAGTCCAGGGGTCGCACCAATTATCAGCGAAATCGTGTTGACATGTGAGACAAGTGAAAAGTGATACCTCCTCGTGTGGCCGTCCTCTTTCCTGCTCTCTGTAATACTTGTATTATGCGGCCTGAATTTATTTGAAACCTTACAAGTGAGATTTGACGTCATTATTTTCCGTCTTTAGACGCTCATTTGACTCGGCACGTGTTGTTGTCTACTTCCAATCTGCAGTGGGGCGACCGGTATTTAAGTCGGACCGGTGGCTCTAGCTAGAGCTTCAGTTGGCGTTTGATTTTCGTCGAAAATAGTCGTTCTACATAAATCAAGAAATCAATATTGGGGTTCTGACCGCAGCACTAAACTGACCCCATCAGCTTTGACCGCAAAAGTTCATGAACTTTTCTCCAACGACAGCAAGTTCAAGGAGATATTAAAGGACCTCTTACAGGTTGTTTGCGGCCGCCGCGCTGGCATCATTAAAAGTCGACGTGAAAACGCATTACATAACGTAAGGGACCGCTACAAACGAGCTATGTTGCGAAGAATTTCACCAAGCTGCGAATACCTCTTCCAGCGAAAGGAATTTTCCGACGCCATCACGAAGATGGGCGGTAGTACAAAAATATTTCGTCGTTCACACCTATCTGCCGAGGGTAGACAGGCAATACCAAAGCGATCTTCTGACCCTCCGGTGCCCTTTTAATACACAGAATAGCCATCAACCTCTAGACAACCACCCGGTTTTAATATCGCCAGGGGCAAACCTGTCGTCGGAAAGCGAAATCCCGGACCTCCAAGATCGAAATTTCCCAGGACGGCAACCTGTATAATTTATCAATTATATTATTACCCCCAAATCAAGGGCATTGTCTTATATGGACGGTAATAAATGGCAAAAGAGGAAGCGTAGAAATTTCTTCAGCTCTCTACAAGTGGCTAAAAGGAATTCCAAGTGACATAAAGGAAATAGTTTTGTATTCGGATACTTGCGCTGGGCAAAACAGAAATCAATATATAGCTGCGTTTTTATGCATGTTGTTCAATTTTTAGACATTTCTGTCATTGAACCAAAATTTATAGAAAGCGGCCATAGTTTTTTGGAAGTGGATAGCATTCACAGTGCTATTGAAAGGGAAAAGAAACGTATAGATGTATATTCAATATTAGATTGGAAAAGAATAATGAAAAATGCTTGTTCACAAAGGTATAACAAAAAATTAAGACCTTACAATGTTCAAGAACTTTTTTTTAATGATATGATTGACATAAAAACTTTAGCAGAGAATTTTTTTAATAACCCTAACGTATGTTCCAATGGAAACAAAATACAATGGCTTAAAATTAAGTGTATTAGATATGAGAAGTGTAATCCAGGTATTATTTTAAGTTTAGATACGGATACGACGGACCTTATTGCTCATTTAATGCTTTAAGTAATTGTTATAAAACATCTGTAAGAACAAGGAGTAAAGTTGTTTCAGCGACAACATCTGAGGATGTGTATTCTGAATTTAAATCATACTTAGTTCCAGCTGCTTATTCTAAACCTTTACCTATATCTGATTCCAAAAAAAAGATTTATTAAATCTCTGTAAGAAAGGAATAATACTGTTACGAGCTGGGGTTCGGGACAGAAATGAAAAATGCCAGACTACGTGTTCCGATATTTATTAACACACTCACTCACAAAAACACTCACAAAACACTCACAGTAATTATGCACAACACAACGCACTGAGATTCGCAGGTTTACTAATCGCACTGTTAGTTCCGTAATCGTAGCCAAAATAAGACTGACTACGCGGCGATGGGCCGCGCCTTTTATACTCAGAACAAACAAAAGAAATATTCTCGATTAATCCTAATAACTCGCGAAAGAAGTAAACAAACAGACTATTCCGGAAGGAACACGTTAGACAACTTTCGCCCTTATGCATAAACAATAGAGGCTTTATTGGCTTGCACTCGAACACAATGGTTGTCGTTCAAACGTAGACACATGTAGATATTTCTCGATCACGGCGCGTGAGCAGGTAAAAGGTTATGGCGCGTAACAATACCAATAGAACTCCATCATTGGTATCAGAGTTTACCTAGTGCATCAAAGAAAGATACAAAAGATGATAATGAAAGTTCAGCAAGTGACGAAGAGTAAAAATTAAAAAGATTTTGATTATTTTATGTGAAAATTTTATGTTATTAATAGATATTTTTGTTTTATACTTCCATTTCATTTACTAAATACGTTTTTTATCTACTTAGATGAAAATAAAAAAAAAATATTCTTAATTAAGGGCCGATTTTTCAATAGTCAGTTAAGCCTTCAGATAGGACTTATTCTATGGATAGCAAGATTGTGAATTTTTCAATTAGCGGATAAGCTCTAACAGAAGGTTAAACTCGATAACTTGCGGATAAACTTAGCTGCCTCTTTTTGCCTCAGTTAAGCTTTTATCAAACAGATTATTTGACGTTTCTGTCATCATGCGTATGTAAATATAGGATAATTTATTTCTGTTTTGCTTATTTTTTGTAAAACTATGGATATTTTACTTTATTTGAAGACAATAATGTATAGTTATCAAAACGGGACAAAAATATATATCACAAGAGGTTTAATTTTGAATATCTGCGCAGTAAGCTATTGTTGACATCACAGATGTATACATTTCTAGATGGAGTAATACGTTTGATGTGTGCGTGTCACAAATAACACACTGCTAAAGATACGCTATATCAAAATGAGGGTTTTTTTAGAATTATATTAAAATACTAAGTAGTTATTAAGACATACAGTAACATAAAGTATCTCTGAGTATATGAAATACCAAATCGATTTTTTAAAAAGCATCAAAAATATTCTTAGCAATCAATATAATAAGATAGAAATACTTTCTCAAAGTTTACAGACACATGTTAAAATATATTGTATTTGTAACTTTTATTTGTATTTTTTTTCGGTGGGCTCCATCTAGTTTTCGGTATATCTATGTATTATCGTTGACGGCAAGTCTTGATGTCATACCTAAATTTTTTGTCAATTGGGACACCCGCTGTCAATGCGTTGAAAGTTTACAGTTCTTTCTAACAACTGTAAAATATATAAGAATGTCTCTTTCTTACAAATATCATTAGGATAGCTAGCAGAGGGTTATCTGACCATTGAAAAATTGAAACTTTATTACTCGTCTCAGTTAAAGCTATCTGGCTGTTCGATATCTGGCGTTTTAACTATCTATTGAAAAATCGGCCCTAAATCACATAACTGCTATTCACTTTTTAAAAAATGAGGTAAAATTAGATAACTACTTTTATCCCAATCATTAACAACATTTTTTTAGCTATATGCCTTGTGTAGCTTTGATGCTTTAATCATTTAAAGATATTTGGTAAAAACTCAGTCAAAAAATAATATAAAATGCAAGATTCCTTATTCTATTAAATAAACCTTAACTGATCTTCGCAACGGCATCAACCTAATCTTATCTGAATTAATATTACTTCACTGACGCAGTTAAAAGTAAGAGAAAAAACTCTTCGTTCAGGCGCGATTGGTCTAATGGTGAAAAAATAACAAATTCGCGATTAGGCCAATTCGCTATTAGGCCGATTCGCAATTGATTTATTTCGCAATTAGTCCAAAATAACAGGTTATGTAAAATTAAACATAGCATGTTTTTATTTGATGCATTTTAAGTTGTATATTATAAGGAGACCTCCCCTCTGTGATTCGGGCTACCAAGTAGACACCTATAAAAGGCAAAGCGCATCGTCGCACGCACACTTTTTGCTCGAGCGTTCCTGGTGTCGACTTGGTAGCGTGAGTTACGTATTTCTTTCATCTTTATTATTTTCTCATCGATTTTATTTTCATTTCTGTGTTTATTTTGTGTTACTTGTGAAATAATAATAATAATAATAATCATAATAATCATTTATTCATAATTTAAAGATTACATGTCAAATAAGAGAAATACAATTACAAGGTCAATAATAAGTCAATGAAAATAAAATAATAACAATGTCAAGCAAATAAAAATAAAATAAAAAAACGATAATAAGAATACAATGCAATTTCAAATACATAATATAACAAAAATATTAAATTAGGTCATAGGTTTTTATTCATAAAAATAATAAAAATCAATGTCAAATACAAAATGTCTTAAAACAGTTGCTCAATTACTAACAGACAAAAATTCGCTGTAGCTGTAGAACGACTGTCCGAGAAGCCATGTTTTAAGCAAAAACTTAAAAGATTTTTCACTAGTGGCAGTTTTGACATGTTGAGGAAGGAGATTGTAAACTTGTGGGGCCATCGCATGTATTGCTCGAGAGGCTTTTTCCAACCGGTGACTTATACAATCCAAGTGATTTGGATTGCGTAAGCCGTGACCGTGGTCGCCCCTACGCGCATACTTAGCCAAGTTTTGGTGGGCATAAACACCAATCTGGAGTATTAATAGACAGGGTAGTGTTAAAATCTTCAACGAGATGAAAAATTTTCGTACACATTCATCACTCGGTATGCGCGCGAGCGTTCGCACCGCACGTCTCTGCAATCTGAAGACACGCTCCCAATCGGCAGCGCGTCCCCAGAACTCTAAACCATAATGAAGAAGTGACTGCACCGTTGCAAAGTAGCAGGTACGAACTGCTTCTTTACCCAGTGTTGCAGCCACTCGACTTAAGGCGAAACATGCTTGTGCCAACCTCCCGCATAGATGATCTATGTGGGTCTCCCACGTTAGCGCGTGGTCTATATAAAAGCCCAGAAAGTTGGCCTCTTTCACTTGTTCTATTTGAGCCCCATTTGCGCTAACTACAAGTGGACGGCACGGTCTACCAGATAGGTCAAAACGTATAAAACACGTCTTTGGTAGATTGAGCACCAATCCATTGTACGTAAACCAACGGGCAAGTTGCTGCGCAATAGAGTTGAGCGTCTGCTCTAGTGCATCAACTGTTTTAGCAGTCACAACAGCCGCTACATCATCTGCATACATCAAGATGTGTGCGTTCTCCACAGCACCAGGAAGGTCATTGAGCAAAATTGAGAAGGCGAGATTTGAGAGTGAGGAACCTTGCGGGACCCCCATCTCGGAAACCAGTCCATCAGATTTTATTTCACCCCTTTTTCCAATCACGTATTGAACCCTGTCTCTCATGAATTCTATCATAAGGTCCAGGGCTTTTCCAACTATACCGTAGTGACCAAACTTTGCAGCTAATGTGACGTGATCGGCGACATCGAAAGCCTTGGACAGATCACAACATAACACAGCGACCTGTAAGTTGTTCTCTCGCGCGTCCAAAATCCGGCGGAGTAGCTCCCGAGTCAGTATGGTCGTGGAACGCTCCGGTCTATATGCATATTGGTACTGTGAGAGCGCATTACAATCTTGCAAATAGTTAGAAAGTCTTGATGTTAAGCCATTTTCAAAAATTTTTGCTATGGCTGGTATGATTGATATCGGCCGGTAGCAGCTTGCCTCTGAATTCTTACCTTTCCCTTTGTACAATGGGCATACTTTAATATCTTTAAATACCTTTGGATATGTGCCATACTTAAGGCATAAATTAAATAAGATGGCCAAAGGTTGTGCTAGTGTATCCGCAACGGGACGCAATATCCGCACCGAAATGCCATAAATGTCCTTGGATGGTTTGTTAGCGACCTTGTTCGTAAGAATCAGGAACACTTCGCGAGGACTGAAAGAAGTTAGTCTTAAAGAGCGGTCTGCGCGTGTAACGGCTTGCTGCAGTATTAAGACAGCTTCATCCACAGCGGGTACAGGAGCTCCACACTGCTTTGATGAATTAATAAATTGTTCATTTAAGTAGTTAACTAATTGTTTTTTGTCATTGAAGTCATTTCCATCTTTTTTAATAAGATCTGTGAAATCTGTTGAAGTTTTCTTAGTTTTTCGCAATTCGGTATTAACTATTTGCCACATGGTTCTAATTTTATTATCACTAATAAAAATTTTATTAGAATAGTAAGATGTTCTAGCGTGTTTTAATATGTTATTGTATTTAGTCTTTGATTCATTAATTAAATTAAGTAAGTCAAAGTGTGCGGGAAAATGGTTTAAAATGTCAAATAAAGTGAACAAAAAAGATTTTAAGTCAAGTGCTTCTTGCGTTAACCAAGAAATGTCCTTACACTTATTAGGTATTTTCCTGTACGGAAAACAGTCTTGGATTTTATTAATTAAAATTGTAATTACAGCTTGCGCTAAGAGCTAGCGCGCACCGGTGACTTTTGTCAGCATGACAAAAAAGTTTTTGTCGCTGTCACGTCACGACTCCAAAGCGAGGTGCGCTCACGAAAGGTGACAGTGACAATTATTTTTTTTAAAAGCTTCATTTGTCGAAATGGATTTCGAAGAGACGGTCGTCATCTGTGAGCTTATAAGGAAACTCAAAAGAGAAAAAAAGCGAAAAGAATACTGGGTACACCCCCTTTGGAGTGACAGGTTAATAAATGGAAAGTTCTACACCATGTTTCATAAACTTCGGGAACATCCAAAGAAATTTTTTGGGTATTTTCGAATGAGTGTTAGAAGTTTTGATGAATTACTTCGCAATTTAGGACCTGCGTTGACATACGAAAATACAAACATGAGATTGTCTGTTCCGGCTGAAGAAAGACTCGCTGTTACTTTGAGGTAAATATAAGTAATTAGAATATTATGTAATTTTAAATTGTTTATTTTAATGAAAATACAAAGAGGCGGCTGAGGAGTTTTTCGGGTCTTGCTTAGGAGGCGATGATTGTGAAGATGAATTCGGTTGAGTGTGTGCAGAGGGTAGCAAATTTTGGGAACTTGTAGATGTATGAGTAGGAGAAGGAGATAAAACAAGTTGAGTGTTTCTTGCTAAGTGGAGCGGATTTTGAGGAATGTGCGATGGAAGAGAGACAGAATATTTGGGTTTGATTTGTATATTTTGAGGGCTTGTAGATGGAATATATGTAGGAGAAGGAGATAAAATCAGTGGAGTGTTTCTTGTTAAGTGTAGTGGGCCTTGGGGACTTTGCGATGGTAGAGAGACAGAATATTTGGGTTTGATTTGCATATTTTGAGGGCTTGTAGATGGAATATATGTAGGAGAAGGAGATAAAATCAGTGGAGTGTTTCTTGTTAAGTGTAGTGGGCCTTGGGGACTTTGCGATGGTAGAGAGACAGAATATTTGGGTTCGATTTGCATATTTTGAGGGCTTGTAGATGGAATATATGTAGGAGAAGGAGATAAAATCAGTGGAGTGTTTCTTGCTAAGTGGAGTGGGCCTTGGGGACTTTGCGATGGTATAGAAACAGAATATTTGGGCTTGATTTGGAAATTTTGAGGACTACCTCTATAAATTGTGGATGGGCTATTCATAGGAGAATAATTATTGCGCTGAGTGTTTTGTTTCTGAACTTCCTGGAAAATTTGTAAAATTTTGATCTGTACGTCTAGTTTATTCTCCTCCGGGACTGCTTTTAACAACGGCACCAAAGACAGCGCAAAATGCTTTTCCTTGTCATCGTCATTACAGTCACTTTTTTTATTTCTCATAGCCTCGCTAAACCTGTTATCATCAACTCTTTTGTTGTTTAAAATCTCTAGAAGCCTTTCTTCGTAACATATTTTGTTCTTATTTTTCTTTCGGGAATATTCTTCTCGCTGTAGTACTTCCACACTAGCATCCTGACTATCTTCTTCGCAAGCAATTTCCTCTACAGAATCAGCATTTCCTGAGGTTTCTCGGGTATCCATGCTTGGGATAAGAAATAAAAGTTGGTCAAAATGTTTGTACTTTCTTCTTTTTGTAGCGGCCTGGCCAGACTTAGTACATTTTTGCTCACGTAGCTCACGTGAAAAACAAGCCCTTAAATTCTTCCATCGTTTTTGTACAAGTTTACCTGAAAATAAATATTTAACTAGTATAAAACAGTCAGTCATTTATTTAATTGTATTATGTATTTAATTTTCTTTTGTTTCAGATATCTTGCAACCGGCAACAGTTTTTACAGCATATCATTTGAATATTTGATAGGTGCCACCACTGCACGAGAAATTGTAAAATCTACATGTTCCGCGATCTGGAATTTACATACACTATACATGCCTGAAAAGTCTGAAGAGGATTGGTATACTATTTCAAATCAGTTTTACCAACGGACAAATTTTCCGAACATAATTGGCGCAATTGATGGCAAACATGTGAGAATAATTCAGCCGGAAAACACCGGTTCGCAGTGTTTCAATTACAAAAAGTACTTTTCTACTGTTCTCATGGCATGGGTAGATGCAGATTATAAATTTGTATACATAGATGTTGGTGCTAATGGAGCAGCAAGCGACTCCAATGTATTTCAGAATTCAGGCATGGGCAAAAGATTGCAGCAAAATCAATTGAGCATACCAGATGATCGTAATTTGCCATATGATGAAAATGGAAAAAAAATGCCATTTTGTTTGGTCGCTGATGAGGCATTTGGCTTGTCGAGGCATATTTTGCGACCATATGCAAGAAAATCATTGTCTACTGTGAAAAAAATTTACAACTATCGCCACACTAGGGCACGACGCATGGTTGAATGCACTTTTGGTATACTTTGTAACAAATGGCGAATTTTGCACAGGCCCCTTGACGTCAGTCTTGATTTTGCTGATATAATAGTAAAAACATGTTGTATTTTACATAATTTTGTACGGTGCAGAGATGGCATTCAATTTACTGACACTGTTTACGATTGTCCATTAAAAGGTATTGCAACAAATCCATCAGACAGAACCATATCAGCAGCAAATATACGTAATTATTTTGCGAATTACTTTACTTCACCACAAGGGGCTATCTCATGGCAATATGACAAAATCTGAATTTCACTTTTTTGTACAACTGTTGTTTTAGCTACAAATACTAAAAATAAAAAGATACTCACCAGCTTCAGTTTTTTCTTGTGACGACAACGTACCCCAAACTGTAGAAAATATTATACGACTGATTTCATCCCATGCTTTAATTTTCAAATTAGAATCTGAATACTCTTTCAGCTTTTTATCGTAAATTGCTGCTCTTTTTTCAACTTCTTCAATAAGTAAATCATTATCGATATCCTCTTCATGCACTTTCACGTTTTGCGTAGACGTTGATGCCATTTTGCGTACGCTAAAGACGACGGTCCGAATGCAAATGGCGGAAGAACTACGTGTTGAGTGACAATTTTGTTGCCCGTGCGCGCGCTGCTATAAAAACCTAGCGGCGCGGTGACAGTTTCGTCACGGGCTTGTCCGCTGGCCGGCGGACAAAAATGTCACCCAATTGTCACGTCGTAACGTGCGCGCACCTCCATACATACTCATAGACTTGATGTGAGTGAAGAAACAGTCACGGTGACAAAAGTCACCAGTGCGCGCTAGCTCTAAGTCATTTGGTAAAGGATATTTTGCCAATATCATAGGCCAATCCACGCTTTGTATGGCGGCTGCAAAGGAGCTGCGGGTGGCGTTGTTATGGATCCGCGCCAGTACGTGCGCAGGCTCCGCCCGGGTGGGCCGCGCGCGCCGCACGACGCCGCGCACCGCCAGGTGGTCGCTAATATTCGTAACGACTGGTGAAATATGTTGTACCGGCAAATTTGAATAAAAATGGTCTAAACCTGTCGCTGTGGTACTACACACTCGAGTATGGAATGTAACAGAGTTTTGGAAATTGTGTACAGCAAGTAAGTCGTTCAATTGTTTACATGCTGAGTTTGTCAGTGTACAATCAATATTAGCATCTCCAACAAGGATGCAATCCCGTCCGGTCTTAACTATTTCTTCAAGCAGCCGCTCTAGAGCCAACAAAAAATCACTGTTAGTAATTGCAACGTTAGACCTATAAAAACAGACTACTAAAATGTCATAATCGCTCAGTTCAACGGCGGATATTTCGCAACGTAGCTCGATAGACAGTTTACATAATGCAATACATTCCTTAGCTTTATAGTTATTTTTTATAAACAAACATGAACCACCGTGCATTTTATTAGGACGACAGAAACTAGAAATTAAATTATAATTAATTAAATTAATGCAGTCTAATTCCTGCTTTGAAAGCCAATGCTCAGTCAGGGCCAACACATCGCACTTAAGATCAGTCAGTAGAAGGGCTTCTAGTTGTTGCGTCTTGGCATTAAGTGACCGTATGTTCTGTAAACACACGACTATGTCTGTGTAGGCGCGATTAGTGGCGATCTCAGTAGGTGAGTCATTTCTTGGCGTCGGCAGCGGTAGGAGCAGTGGGAGCGGTGGTGCCACCGGGGTGCAGGTCGCGGCTCCCGACACCGGCGTTGTTGTCTCCCTCGCGCACGCGAGGGCGCACGAGAAACCACTCGGTCAGTCGAACGCGAGGCGGCCATGAAGCGGGCGACATTATTTTTGTATACAATGACTCCGGTACACCTATTATAAAAGCTGCGTGTCGAATAGATTTTATTATTCTTTTTTCTACGGTGTATTGTTCAGACAGCTCAATTTTATTTAAATACGTCAATACATTGTCAGTGGTAGTTTCGGGACGAAAAGACCAAGCACTTATGTATTTCTGCCTCAACTGTTTGCAATTCGTTATCTTCACAACCTGAACCCAAAATAATTTTACGACGTCTTCGATTAGTATTCTTAGACTCGATTGTTTTCCACGGAGTAGAATTGTCAGCATCATCTAACTCAATTACATCTGCGATCGCACTTTTTTTAGCCACATCTGGCTCGGCCGCAACCGTCCGTACTTCGGGTGTAATCGTACGCACGGATCGCTTCGCAGCGCAAGACAGTTCACCGATGGCTATAGCTGCGTTTCGCTTTGCCGGGCGAACATTTCGTTGCGCAGGCGCGGTCGGTTGTTGAGCGTTTGAAATGTTAGGAGATAAGGGGGTAGCACTTGTGTTTTTACTGTACCTTATCAGTTGTCCAATTTGTTTTTGTTGATCGATGATAATAGTGTTTAGATCACTTACTTTAGCATCGAGCGCACTGACTTTAGTTACTAATGTCGACACAGTATTTTGCAGCGTTAGGATAATGGTTTCAAGTGATTTTATAGACATTTTATATTTTTAAAAAGCAATAAACACGGAGTGCTAGTGTACGTGCCCCAAGGGGTAGGGGGGGTATATGAAATCCGTTCCTCAATAGCCCAATATTTTATAAAAGATTAGTTTTTTTGATTAAGTGATGAGTTCCGCTAATATTGTTTTTTTTAGTCTATTTCCACTTCCGATCTTATAATATATTAAGCCGAGTCCGTGCGTTGATAATGATTGTGTGTGTGAGCCCCAGTTATTGTATGTATTTAGTATATTGCTACATTCTCCCCCTCTGGTACTCTATGGTCGTCCCGACTGAGTACCAGCACTTTGCTTGCGAGGTCTACCTCTTCAACGAATCGGGTAAGTAGGTTGAGTTAAAATGTCGTCTCTATTTTCAAACTTTGTAATGGCTAAGGTATGGTATATACCTATAGGTTTTTCTGGAGAATCTGTATGTGCTTCTTCGTACGTAGAGGCGCCATATTTCTTTAAAATAATGTATGGGCCATCTCTTCGTGGAGCAAACTTTGATGTGAATTGCTTTTCACTGTTACTTATAGGATGTGACTCTACAAGTACTAGCTCTCCTTGATTATATTTTGGGTCAGGTCTTCTTTTAAGGTTGGCCTGATCACGATTTATACCTAGATTACCTTCAATATTTTCTCTAGCATCTTCTAAGTTGTAACGATTATACTTAATCGTCAAAGATAATAAATAAACTTTCTAATTAAAATCTACTATCTACATTCAAAACGATTTATTTTGTACATTGTAAAAAATAACAATAACAAAATAATGCGATGGCTAGTTCACAAGACGGCGAGAGGCAGCAAGGCGGGGGGCGTGAAACCGGTTCTATCTAAGGACTGCGCCCGCGCCGCTCGCCAGACGAACTTTCACGCACGCTGTGAATTTTTAATAGACGTCGCAACTCGAAAAATCTGTGCGGTCGGTTATTTCTTATTTCGACTAATAATTGTTTTACTTTACCAACTGAGTTTTAATCCCATACTGGGTAAGTGTAGCAGCTATTGTTGCTTCTATGATTTGCTTTTATATTTTTGTGAGATTAGGGTAATTTGATTTATTTGAGCAGCAGTGGCCAGTTTATAGCTTTAGTGGATTGTTAAATTTAATATTTCTTCCGCCAGCAGTTACTTTTTTAACCAGATTTTCAGATGTATCAGATTCTTTTGATGGCGACGGGGTCAGGAGCATAGGTGACATCATTTGTAGCTCTGTAGCCCATTTGAAGAAACTGCCCAATGATTCTGACGGCGTCGTTGCTTCTTCAAATGATATTGATTTTGCTGCCCTCAAGGGTATAGGTTCATTGGAGAGGTTTAATATTTCAAACCTAGTGTTTTGATGTTCGACAAAGTACCAACTGCGCTGTCCCAGATCCAAAACTATACTTGCCTTGGCTAGGAAGTCTATACCAAGGAGAGTTCTGTTGTCGTTCCCCTCTGGTATGACAGAAAAGCAAATTGGAATCGGGCGTCCACCGACGACTATGTCAATAGTTGTTGACAGAAGGTTGGTTTTTTTAATTGAACCATCTGCAAGTGATATGTCAGCAGCGTGTTGGGTGAACGAGACACCGTTTCTTTTTTTTTATATAACTGTGTCCCTGCTATACTTGTTCGAGCGGCTGTATCAATATGGGCATAGCCTTCTTCTCCTAATACAGATATTTTTATGGTGGGTATCTTTACATTCGTCTGGACGGTGGTTTGCAATGTGTAAAAAGCAACTGGTTTAGGCGGCGTTTCTTTATTTTTACATGTAGCACAGTTACTACGGAACACGCCTGGGGCTCCACATCCATAGCATGATAATGTTGGCGTTTCTGCTACTCTTTTTCTGTTGCGGCACTCATCGAAGCTATGTCCCTTTTTATTGCAAAAAGAACATCTTTTCGGAGTATTGTTTTTAAAAGTTTGTACTGCCGTGACTTCAGAGGTTAAACTTTCCAAATGCCTCCCTTTTTCTATAAGTTCAGAGAAAGTCTTGATTTCCGTTCGCGGGATTGCTTTTTGTAGCTAACCTACAACAGACAGTATACGAAGTCTTACTGTTCCTCTTCCTTGTGTCGTTTGGCAGGCAACTGCGACAATAATAACAATAATTAGTTTGCTTCTTACTGAATACTTCCAAATACACTTCGTAAGGTTGCATTTTAGGAGCGAATGCACTTCTGATGGCGTCAATGGTGTTGGTACTCCACTTTTTAATATCAAAAAAAAAAAAAAAACGAAGGCGTCGTGTAGGTTACCGGACTGCGGGAACGCTTGCGCATGCACACACATCAGTCCAGTTGACGCTGGCCCACCAGATCTTGGGCGGGCTCTCTTCTTGGTAGGGGGAAACTTAGATGGTCAAGTTTCTACCCCTTGACTTCTCAAGAAAGCGCGCAACACTGCGCGCGCCTTCTGTGGGGCTTATTGTTGTACGGGCGGCAGACTCCCCTTGTCTACCGACCCAAGCCTCCGTTAGGGGGGAAGCCACTTTTTAATATCAAATTTCACGCCTCCCCACCACGTAGCAGCAGTATCTGACAGTAATAATGTCAGTCCCTCAAGTGCGTCTTCGTCAGATATTTTTTCAATTTTTTTGTAAATGGTAACATTTGAAATAAATTCTTCAACTTTATCATAATTTCTTTCTCCGTTGTATCTTGCTGTTCATTGTGCAAAGCTTTTTGAATTCGAGATAGAAAGATTTTGAGACAGTTGTTGTAATAATAAATTGAATTGTTCATTCGTCAAGTTTATACTATCTCTGGTTTCGCTTCCTTCATTTTTGAGGGTAGTTTCAACTTTTCTCATTTTGTGCGGGTAGTTTTGATACGTTGGGCGCCACTTGTAGGGTGGCTAGTGGTGAATAATTAATAAGGCCCCTTAGAAGTATTTATCGTTATTACTGTTTGGGTACAGGTACATTCATACAGATGCAGCAGTAGGTACATACAGTTACAGTACAGATATATTAACTTCTCTTCACTATTATTTACTTAACCCTACATGAGAGCTGAAGAGGACTGCGTGGCTATCTCTGTTCAACATCTCCCTATCTAAGATCACTCCTGAAGACTGCGTAGCTATCGAACAGGAGGATCTATATACTTTCAGCTTGGAGAGGACTGTGTGGCTATCTCTCTCGGTTGCTGCTAGCAACAGAATGAGTTTATAAGGCCGGGCGGCCCGTTTATATAGCCGGCGCTCGGTGACGTAGACGGAGTAGGGGTACTCCGGGTTGTTGCTGTGTGCGTAGCCGAGTCCGTGCGTTGATAATGATTGTGTGTGTGAGCTCCAGTTATTGTATGTATTTAGTATATTGCTACAGTGGTAATTAGTACTGATCCGTTAAAATGAGTATAATTTCCGTTAAAATGAGTATATTAATAGGGCCGTTGGTTTTGACTTATTTTTTATTGAAAATAATTACATTGAAGCGTTTATAATGTTTTTTTTTGTGACGAGCAGGAAATTAAACAACTTACAATTCTTACAATTCTTACTTCTTAGAAACAACTGACTTACAATTCTTACTTCTTAGAAAGAAAACTGTGAACAAGAACGTGAAAGAAAAAAGCAAAACCCCTTAATGCTTCTAACATAGTTACGAAAGAAGGCCGTGTGGGAGCTTGCGGTGGATGTCCAGGAAATAAGTAGTATTCGTATAAATCTTCCAAACGTATATTAAAATAAAAAAAATACAATTTGCTGTTGGCTTAACGAGAGAGATTAGTCTAGTGTTATTGAAATCCTACAGGCTTCTTTCATACGCTTCTTTCAGCCAATGATTCGACGGTTAAAGATAGATAGCGCTAGTGAGGTATTTATGAAATGATGAATGTTGTTTAATCTTTATTAAACATATCGCCGGCCTTGAAACACCCTGTTTCAACTGAGTTCATAGTTCTTGTAGTGGTAGGGGGCAAATTTTCGAAAAGGCTCGTCGTGTAGTTCCCGTAGCGGTCCGTATCTCAGCGACCCGCGAAACTCCATCCGTGCCAGGAAAAGTATGTACTATGCGTCCCAGCTTCCACTGAAGGGGTGGCAAGTTGTCGTCCTTTATAAGAACCAGGCTGTTTAATATAAGATCGATATAATTTTAATGCATGGGTATCAAGTTATCTAGGTAACCGAACTCAATGTGTAGAACTAGCGTTTATGAAAGGTAAAAATAGAGAAAAACATTGCCCTACATTTCAACATAACACACAAGGTGTCCCTCAAGGAAGTATACTGGGACCCATACTGTTTTTGCTCTACATAAACGACCTGCGAAAAATAATTAAAAAACATAAATGCATCTTATTTGCTGTGTATCATCAGCAATACTATTTTAATAAAATGCAAAAATAAAAGCGACTTAAAACCTGAAATCAATGAATCTCTTTCAGAAATTATGACATACCTTAATAATATTAACCTTAAAATTAATTTATTTAAAAACCAATATAGTACGATTTGAGACATACAATTCCCATATCACCCCACTTGACATTAACTATAATAATAATGAAATAAGTAGCGTTGACTCCGCACTGTTTTTGGGTATTTATATTGATAAGCATTTAAATTGGAAAAAGCACATATCAAATCTTGCTGCTAAGCTCGATCGTTTTGTTTACGCTTTAATACGTGTCAAAGATATTGCCGGTCTAGGTGCAGCAATGTTATCCTATCACGGTTATGTAGGGTCACTATTTCGCTACGGACTAATACTTTGGGGCAACTCAGTCAACACTGATGAAATATTTAAAATCCAAAAAAAATGTGTTAGGGCCATAAGTGGCGCAGGATACATTGACAGTTGTTGGATACATTGACAGTTAAGAAACTCAAAATTTTACTTAATTATACAAAAAAGGTAACCTTAATTTAATAGAATGTACAGAGAGAATAGTTACTTTAGCAGATTCAGAAACTGATCAGAAAGAGATTATCGTTAAATATCACGAAGGAAAAACTTGTCATAGGGGTATAAGCGAAACATTAACAAAAATTGAAAGACATTATTGGTGGCCGAATATGAAAGAAACTGTAAATGCAATTATTAATAGTTGTGAAATGTGTAAAAGAATGAAGTATGAAAGAAAAACTATCAAACCTTATATACAGTTAACGCAAACTCAAGAAGTCTTTAATAATTATTAATTATAGTAGATGCATTTAGCAAATTAGGGCAAGCAATTAACATACCTAATAGAAGTACACCTGAAGTTTTACAGGCGTTAATTAAGTATTTCAGCATGTATAGTTTGCCAAAGAAAATTAACAGCGACTCAGGTACAAAACTCAATAACGAATTGATAAAAGAATTGCTTAACCTATGTAAGATTGAAATTTATATAGGAACACCCAATCACCCTAATTCAATTGGAGAACGATTTCATTCAACCTTAATAGAAATTTATAGGCTAGCTCGATATAAAAAGACAGATCTAGATGCTGCATGTGTTATGACCTATGGAATTATGGCTTATATCAATACGATACATACAGCAACTAATTTTACACCTATTGATATGGTTTTCGGTCAAACTGAGTCTGGAAATGTATTTGATATTGACAGAGATCGCAATTTAACACAAAAATTACGACAGGATAATAGAAAGCGACTTAGCGTATTATACGAGTATGTAGCGGAAAAACTAAAAGACGATAAAGTCAAAGTAAGAGACAAAAGAAGAAGTGAAGAACCACCTACCATTAAAATAGAAGACGAGATTTTCATGAAAAACACGCGAACTAGTTATGAAATGGCCAAAGTAATAGGTAAAGTCAATAGGAACATAATACCGGTAGAATTAAGAAAACGTAAAAACAGAGTAGTTATTAAATTTATAAAATGGCCTCCACAGGTTAGCGGTTCCTCGTCTACTAGTGCTGATTCAAGTTCGGCATACATGTAATAGACCTGATGGCCTCAGCAAGAGCCCATGTAGTTCCCTCTTATGTCAGCCTAGATCCGATAAGATTGCTCAATTCCACGATGCATTCAGTCAGAAATGTGTTGCATCCGCTGTTCCTCATACCCAAAGTACTAACACACCTCAACAGCTCGTCAGGTGTTTATCCGATCCTAACAATCTAAACCCTAAAATCATTTTCCTACGATATAGATTTTTTTTTAAAAACTACTTAGAAACTTAAAGAGAAATTAATTTGAGCTTAAATTGAAAAAATCTAAAGGAGATAGTAAAGTCCCTTAAAAACTAAAACTAAAAGACATAGCTACCCTCAAAAAAGGGCTCACCAATAATTGTAACTTTTTTACTCTTAAACATGATACTATTACATCCTTAAATTATATCAATAATTATTTTGCAAATGTTTGTTCTGAATTGGCAAATAAAATACCCAAAAAATTAATGTGTCCTGAACACAAACAAAATAGAAATAAACAATAATTCATTTATCCTGTAAGATACTGACCCCAATAAGATAAGTCAGTTAATAAATAATCTTCGATCAGATTCTGCCACAGGATGGGACAATATCTCTACCAAACTCCTCAAAAATTCCTGCAGCATTTTTGTTCCATTATTGACACATACAGCCAATTTATTTTTTAAGACGGCAGTATTTCAAACCTCACTTAACAAACAAAAATAATCTAACACCCTGTGGCTTGATTTTAGGTCAACCAAACTCTGTCTTTATGAAACCAATAATACCTACTGGTGTTGAAAGAACAATAGGTTCACTCAAATCCGAATAGTAAAGGATATGATGAAATATCAACCAAAGTTGTTAAATATGTATCTCATGTTATTGCTCCAGTTTTGTGTTTTATATTCAACTTATGTATCAGTCAAGGAGTGTTTCCTAACAAACTTAAAATGACTATTATAAAGCCTCCTTTTAAGAAAAATGACAGTAATTGTGTTAGTAACTATTGACCAATTGCATTGATTCCGATTTTTTCAAAGGTCTATGAAACATTAATATATGAAAACTTGTACAACTTTATAGAGAAATATAATATATTTTCAGAAGAACAATTTAGTTTTTGAAAAAATAAAACAATTAATTGGGCAATATTTGACTTACCTGTTCTATCTAATTTGGATAAAAAAATACCAATATGTGCAATATACAGGGTCTGTCGTAATGAATGGATAACCCGTTACCTACAGTTGATCCGGATGTGAGGCTATAAGAAAATGGTGTCTTCTTGCCAGGGTTGTCAACCATAAGAAAATGGCGTAGACTTTTAAACTTTTTTATAAATTTCGCTATTTTTTCATTTATTCCGCTGCCATTTCTTCAAATTTTGATGTATTTGTATAATTCTTTTAGTATTATACTGCTGAAGACGTGTATTATGTAAATTAAATACAATTTTTGGTGTTATTCACGTTGAACATTATCAAAATACTCATTTTAAGAAAAATATTTCCAATTTTTTTTCTTTATGTCAACTTTTGATCATCTCCTGTGGAAAAAAAAAGTATGACGTTATAGCTGCCCATGATCTCAATAAATTGTCTAGTATGTGTAGATTCTAAAAAGGTATAACGATGTGTACTTTACAAGCAACATTAAGTTACAGGAGCGAGAACACTAATCAAGGTCGGAATTTTTATTTTTCATGTTATGTTATAAATGGTTGTAAAACTTCGTCATAATGATTTTATTCTATCAAGATACTTTGCACAAACACTATCGGGCCACTAATAGGATATTCAGAAGAAAACCCGGTTGTTTTTGGGAAAAAAATAACATTACTTCACGATAATAATGTAATGAAAATGTACAAATGAAAATTGTTGTGCTCTAATAGTTACATGCGACAAACATGTTTCGACAAGTATATTCGAAATTGAAAAGGATTTAAAAAATCGAACAAAGACCGCATTACAAAGAAAAGTGGAAAAAATTAGAAGGAAATCGTCCTTCCATAAATGCATTGTGCACTTTAATGAACACACGGTAATCAGGATGTCGCACATTTGGATATCTTACACGATAAACACTAGAAGCTCTATTGGTGCTGCCATTACATACACCGTAAATGTAATGCATGTTCGCGTATTCGGCCGGCGTATACTGTTGCGGCATGATACACAAACTACACAAAAACTTTTCCAAAACAACAAGTTCAATCGATAGCACAACACAATGTCCGTAAATGTAAGCAAAGTCATCAGTATCACCACGTTATCAAGTCCAAATCACAAGGAAAATCATAGTCAAATATTAGAAAGCAGTAACAAATTGACGAAAATAGTGGCCCCGATTCTCAAAACACTCTCTAAAACTAAATTAAAAATATCGCTGTCACTTTCTCATGCTTCGTATTAGAACAAGACAGGTACATTGGTCTCACTAAATTTAGTCCACATCATTGTGAAATTGAACAAAATGCGCTGAGGACTAGCCTAAAATTGCCTTCGCCGTGTCATATTGCACGTACATTTTAGTTTGACATTACTAAAATGATTACCTGTCTCTGTCTTATTGATGTGTAAGTGACAGCGATAGTTTTAGTTTAGTTTAGAGAGTGTTTTCAGAATCGGGGCCAATGTGAACAAAAGGACATGCGATGGTCAAAATCACATTGACGTGATGAGTACCCTTTTATTTGTAATGCGGTCTTGTTCGATTTTTAAAATCCGTTTTAATTTCGAATAAACTTGTCGCAACATGTTTGTCGCATGTAACTATTAGAGCACAACAATTTTCATTTGTACATTTGCATTACATTATTATCGTGAAGTAATGTTATTTTTTTCCCAAAAACAACCGGGTTTTCTTCTGAATATCCTATTAGTGGCCCGATAGTGTTTGTGCAAAGTATCTTGATAGAATAAAATCATTATGACGAAGTTTTACAACCATTTATAACATAACATGAAAAATAAAAATTCCGACCTTGATTAGTGTTCTCGCTCCTGTAACTTAATGTTGCTTGTAAAGTACACATCGTTATACCTTTTTAGAATCTACAAATACTAGACAATTTATTGAGATCATGGGCAGCTATAACGTCGTACTTTTTTTTCCCACAGGAGATGATCAAAAGTTGCCATAAAGAAAAAAAATTGGAAATATTTTTCTTAAAATGAGTATTTTGATAATGTTCAACGTGAATAACACCTAAAATTGTATTTAATTTACATAATACACGTCTTCAGCAGTATAATACTAAAAGAATTATACAAATACATCAAAATTTGAAGAAATGGCAGCGGAATAAATGAAAAAATAGCGAAATTTAAAAAAAAGTTTAAAAGTCTACGCCATTTTCTTATGGTTGACAACCCTGGCAAGAAGACACCATTTTCTTATAGCCTCACATCCGGATCAACTGTAGGTAACGGGTTATCCATTCATTACGACAGACCCTGTATATGGACTTAACTAAGGCATTTGATTTTGTTGAACACGAGATTCTCTTGAGAAAATTACATGCATACGGTATACGTGGAAATATTCTTGACCTAATTGAATCCTATCTCACCAACAGGAAACAAGCGACACAAATAACTAACATATCCATTAAGGACAAATCAGAATCCTAGATATCTGAATACAAGATGTACGAAGTGGAGTACCAGTGTTTTAGGTCCACTTTTATTCAATATTTATTTATTTATTTATGTTTATTTGGGGGGCTTACAGCTTATATTAATGACTTGCCAAAATCTATTAAACATCGAATGATACTATTTGCTGACGATAGTACTATTTTATTGGAAGGAAAAGACAACAATGATTTCAAAATAGAAGTAAATTCAACTTTATGTGACGTCAGTCATTCATTGGCTTTCAAGTAATAAATTTAGACCAAACGTTGAAAAAAGTCATATAATGAAATTTGCAAATAGATTATATAAAGAACTGGGTTTTGATGTAATATTTGATGGTAAAAATATAAATCAGACTAAATATAAAGGTTACTAAGTTTTTAGGGTAACATGTAGACTGTAATTTAAACTGAAAGATCTATACATATTGAGCATTTATGTAATAAAATTCGGCAATACTCTTATGCTTTGTATAT
This sequence comes from Emmelina monodactyla, assembly GCA_916618145.1. Classification (NCBI taxonomy): domain Eukaryota; kingdom Metazoa; phylum Arthropoda; class Insecta; order Lepidoptera; family Pterophoridae; genus Emmelina; species Emmelina monodactyla. The sequence continues at coordinate 2,984,140 of OU745323.1, read as the reverse complement.
GCTCAGTGAGGTTGTAGACATAACTACCTGCATAACTGCTTACCACGGGTAAGTTACATCGATAATCAGGAACGGAATTATCTTTTGGGGAAAATCCAGCGAAAAAAAAACAGTATTTATATAAAAAACAAATGTATCCGAGCCATATGTTAATTGAAACAGACTGATTCATGTGAACCTTACATTAAAAAGTTAAAAATATCGACTTTTCTATGTTTATATGAATGTGCGACATTTAATAATAATAATAATAATAATAAAAGTTTTTATTGCAGGCAGAACCCATAAAAAATACACAAAAATATACATTATGCAGTGCTTAAAACTACACATTTGTCACAATTGTCGGTATACAGTTCACTTTACATTATTGCTATGGTGTATATGTAGCCAATGTCTGAAAATTGGACTGGATACATCCCCACACACGACACGGAGAATGCTGTTATTCGATTCCCGTAATCTCTTCCAAAAAGAAGCGATACGGGATCGCACAACTGCAAAGTAGTCCGGAACCCTGGCATCCGCAAACATGCCTGTAGCACTACAATAACGAGGCAGCCCCATAAGGATGCGAAAAGCATTATTGTATTGCACCCTCATGGAGCTGTGCGATCGCTTCAGGTAGTGCACCCAAAGCTGACTGGTGTAGAAACTCTGGCAAAATGCCTTAAATAAGGTTATCTTGACAGAGTCACTACACCTGCCAAACCGTCTTGCTAGCATGTTGCACCTGATTGAAAGAGCCCGACGTTCTCTTTCTATATCAGCATCGTCTCGCATATCGTCTGTGAGGATGTGACCCAAATATTTAAATGTTGTCACAACCCGAACAATAGAACCCTCCAAAAATACATTTGGTACCCTCGCCGGACCATTCCCAGCTCGGAAAATCATCATTTCTGTTTTAATAGCATTGTACTTCAGTCCGTGAGCATACGCATAATGTTCACAGACTGAAAGTAATTTACTGAGTGCACTGATCGATGGGCAGAGGAGAACCATGTCATCAGCATAGCTGAAGTTATTCATACATAACCCAGCTATGTGACATCCGACTTTAGCTCTCCTCAACTCATCGATCAGCCCATTAATGTAAATATTAAATAGGTCCGGCGAGGTCAACCCCCCTTGACGAACCCCGCAGTCTAGTCTGTATTCACTAGACGTCGTGTCGCCCCACTTTACGGTATTGGTTTGGTTTCCGTACCAGTATCTCAACAGAGCTATGAGACCCGGATCATGAGACACGGCGAGTTTGTTCCATAGAATATTATAATTCACAAGATCAAACGCCCGACTCAGATCCAGGAAACAAGCATATACTGATGTGTCCCTTTGTCTATAATAATTAACGACATGTTTCAAACTGAGTATAGCTGAGTCAGTTGAGAGACCGGGACGGAAACCAAACTGAGCATCATCTATCACCATATTCTTCCACAGTTCAGGCTGTAACAACCTCTCCAGTATTTTACCAATGACGGTACCGAGTGAGATAGGACGATAGTTGCTGGTAGCTCCTAAGTCCCCCGATTTATTTTTCACTATGGGAACTACTATAGTTTTCATTAAATTTTGTGGGAGATACGAATATCTCATACACAGATTAAAAAGAGAGCTTAATTTAATGTTTATATTATCGCTAGCATGGAGAATGTGCTCCATGCTCAAACCGTCGTGTCCCGGAGACTTGCCTCTCTTCATTAATTTAATAACAGCAGCAACCTGTTGAGAGGAGAATTGTCGGCTTACGTTCGAGACAGGTGTATGAACATGGGGCACATTCTCCACTTGCTAAGGTTTTATTTAAAATTTTTGTGCAAAGGCATTGGCAATTTGTTTAGGATCCTGCAACCCATCCACACTCACTGGTAAAGTCTGTTTATAGTTAAGTTTTTTAATTTCTTTCCAAAATTTTACAAAATTCTTCTCATTCCTACTGTTTGCTAAAATTTCTAACTTAAGGTTTTCTTCATCTGTTTGACATTTCTTTAAACTATGTTTAAAAATTTTACGTGACTCATAATAACTCTCATATTCTAAACCCGTGCGTGGTTTTCCCGCCATAACCCAAGTATTAAAATTGGTTCTGTAGATTTTATGGTTCTGCCTAACATGCAGATTCCATCCTGCAACTTCTGTTTTCCGCCTATTTCGGTTTTCATTTGCAGATAATTTAGCCCCTGCAGTTAAAACCTGTACAATATGTTCATAAAAGTCATTGATAAATCGTAAATGTTCATCCACATTATTACATATACCTCTATCACACTGATAACAATAAAACGAGTCATCTATTAAGTCAAGGTTGCTCCTACAATAATTAAAATAACGCTCAATCTGTTTATTACTACGAACACCCCACTTTATCCCACTTTGACCATTTATATCATTCAGAGTGGATTTTGCGCCGTCAATAACGGAAGGTATTGGTGAAATGTTTGTAGCCAAGTTACAATCTACTCTCAGTGGAAAGTGATCCGACCAATAGGCATCGTACAGAACACTGACTGACGCCACAGTACTCCAAGCAGCCTGTGACATCAGACAGTGATCCAACCAACGATGGCTACCGTGCGCCTCACTTATGTACGTGTAGTTATTTGATTGCACACCCAGATATTTCCAGTCAGCACAGATCCACTTCTGCTCGTCACAAAAAGACATCATTTCTTGTCCAAACCTAGTTTCCATGTAAGCGTTAAAATCCCCCACTATATACACTGCCTGTACATTATCTATCTCATCAATTATTGCATTAACTCTCGCTAAAATATCTATAAATTCCGGTAAATTTTCACTTTGGTCAATAGGCATATATACATTTAAAATAATAAAAGAACAATTGTTAGTAAATATCCTTACACCTAATAATCTATCACATAAACAGTCTATCACAGATACATTTGGGAATTTAGTCTTGTTCCACATGATGGCTAACCCACCATACGGTCTGCCTCTTAACACGCCCTGCGACGTGTCCACCGAGGACTTAGCCGTGCTGCTAAACCTCGAATCAATAGTATTTACAAAGTCTAAGTCATGCGGTAAAAGTAAAGTTTCTTGCAAAGCAATGATATCACAATTTTGACATAGCTTACGAATACAAGAGACTGACCTTTTAATAGATCTACAGTTAAAAGATATTATGGAAAAGTCTGTTTTATAATTAGCGTCCATATTATTTTTTATTTAATTCGGCCATAGGGTTCACGATACGTTCGCGGAATCTTCTAAACTTTACACAAGCCGGCCAGAATTCGGTTGATAACATTTTGCCTAACATATCTCGGTTCGTCATTAATTTAAATGAATTAAAACTAGTCTCTTCCTTAGGTTTTAAGAGCTGAATGTCCGTAAAATGTCCACCCATGTCTTTAACATAACGCTTCATATCATCGACGCTCGTAGTTTTAGCGAGTCTAGAAACATAAATTGCAGTCGGTATATCTGCAACTCGAATCAAAGTACTGCCCGTCGGCAGCGCAGTCCCACACAAGTTATTTTGTTTACGTCGTTTACTTCGCTCGACAATAACAAATCCATTCTGATCCATGGCCGCAACAATGATGCCATTATGTTCACTGCGCACGGGAGCGGCGCGGGTGATATTCGCTTGCACGGGCCGCGTCGGCTCAGTACACCCACGATGTCACGGTAGGAGGGCGTGTGCGCGCTCCCGACAGAACTTAGTCGCTTGCGCACAGAATTCTTGCGGGACGTATTAGTTGTAGATAACTGCGAGTTGGATGGTTCCATAACACGCTTAGGTGTAGTCGTGATTCTCTTTGACGTATCTAATGATGTTTTATTAACTATTGTGCGTAGATCTCCCAACTCCGTAGATAATTGCGTTTGTAATGTATTAAATTCATTTTTTGAGATGGTTTCGCTGCGCAAAAACTGCAATTCGTTTTTCATCAAAGCAATATCCTTTAATAATCTGCTTACATCGACGTGGTCGAAAGAAACCGGCGGTAAGTGATTCAAATTTTTAGCAACAAAAGTTGGCAAATCATTTGGATCGGTCTCCTTGAAGATTTTTATAATATCCTTTAAGTTTTTCTTGTTTTTATCCTCGCCCTTTCTTTGAATGTTTCTGATTCCCTCCGATGATAGTAGTTCAAATAGCTGCGCTTTTGACGTTTCGATCTCGGTATCCGTAAAATTCGACGTACATATTTGTATGATGCTCAATTCGTCAAGAACGTCAATTTTATTCTGTATAAATGTCAACAGCTCGTTAATAATGAGCTGCTCCATAATTTAACGCCGTCATATATTACACATACTGAAGACACAAACACATATTCTTACGCAATTTGCAAAGATACGAAAGTGACACGACCGCACGCTACGAGGTGCAGAAGAGACATTTGTAAAACTGAATTGTGATACCTTGTTTGAGAGACTGTGCCACCCAGCCATGGCCAGACTGGGCCATGCTTATCACAACTTTTATCAAGGAGGGTCGTAGCCTCCTTGATAAAAGTTGTGATAAGCATGGCCCCACAACTATACAATCATTTGCCAATGTCTATTTTGGAAATTAAAGATGTGCAATTGTTCAAAAATACTCTTAAAGACTGGTTACTATGATATTAATGAATTTCTTTGTGACTTATTTTAGTGAATAACTCATTGATAATAATTCTTTTTTAATGTATTTTATACAAGAATTTTCTTTATAAAATTAACAAATGTATTTATACCTTTAGGGGTTGATATAGCGCTAAAAATTCCAATTTTATACCTTGTTATCTACCTATATCTGGCGAATAAAGATTTAAGATTATTACTTGTGGCCGCCCGCGACTCTGTTCGCGTGGAAGCCGGTTTCCCGTGGGAATGAGAAGTTTTCCCGCGGTAAAAAGTACCCTATGTATTAAAAACACGTAAAAACTTGGACCCAAAACTAAAAGTGTCGGCCAGAATAGAAAAATGATCAATCTGATAATTTCATTGCATGACATCCTTAATCCTAAAGACAACATCTACATGTTAATAAGAAACGAAAATAGCCAAGAGCTGTTTTGTCGATGAGGTGATCCCCTTAATATGCCTGAATATAAATATTTAGAAAACACTTCATATTCTTTTGGCTTAATGCTATATAACGGGTGTAAAAAGACCACTTCCGAAGCCTGAAACCATGTATTCTTGAGCCTTAATTGTAACTAAATTCACTAACAGCATAAAAGTTTTAAAAGTCAGGTTATGTCACGAGTTCTTTACGGTTATTCTTTATTTCGTCATTCCCTCACCTACCATCATTCCCTCGTAAAAAAATATGGTGAGGGAATGACGATATATGAGGGAATGATTTTTGGATGGGCTAACTGGCTTTTTTTATTGTTTTGCTTTTATTAACGCTTGAATTTATTGTTGCAATATTGTTGTAGGTTATAAAATGTCAAGAACAAAGAAGATAAGCACAGAAGAAGCTATATTAAAAAGCAAGAATATGACCGAAAGTGCAGGGAAAAAATGAAAGCAATTATTTTGTGATTTTCTGGAATTACTCGTATTGATCTTAGTTATTGTTTAAGAACAAATTTTCATTTAATAAATAGATTTCTTTGTAGGAAAACTAATTTCATTTAAAAAGCTTCATGACATGTCTGCAATAATCATTCCCTCACTTAGATTTTTTTTAATGTCTCCATATAAACGCGATAATTTTTGGGACCACTACATAATTTAATTCTAGTAACATTAGTACCATCCAATTCACATAAAATAATTAATAAATAATTTCAATATTTCTTGTCATTTTAAGATAGCCGAATTTCGGGATTTCGTGAAAATTACCCATAAATATTTAGAAAACACTTCATATTCTTTTGGCTTAATGCTATATAAACGGGTGTAAACCTCAATTTAAAAAAGTTATTAACCCTTAATAACCTAGAGTTTCAATTTTAATACCAATCTTTTAAACCGAATGTTCACATTACTATTAGTTTTTTTTATATGTTTGCTATACGTATTTTACTGTTGTATAATATTCTTTCCATCAATAAACAAAACAAATATCATTATTGTTTTATTTTATCTAGGACATATTACTTGCGCGGCAAAAGTGAACATTTTACTAAAAGTTTTGTTCAATAAAAATTTTATATATTTTCTTTTTCTGAAGAATATAAATACTTTTAAGGTAAGTGAATATATTATTTTCGCTATGATATAATTATTTTTTGCGAGTGCATGTTTTACTTGAAGAAACTAGTGCTATTTTTGTGAGTATCAATTTTGATACTTCAGGCATTCCGCCCTACATTAAACCTTTAGTAGGTATACTAATTCTTAAGCTATAAAAACTTTTTGAACTTCCGATTCATTATTTTTCTGCATAGCTTGGTGTTGGGATTACTTTTATTTTTATTTTATTATAGAAATTTATCAAAAATGCGACCAGAAGAGATTGAGAGCATATTGAAGCGGTTAGAAAATGGTGAAATTTCGGAAGACGATTCCACCGACAATGAAGATGACATGGACTATTATTCGAGCCAAAGAGATCTTCTGATGGAGCTAGAAGATGAAGAGGATGTAGGTAATTTTCCCACTGACCCAAATTTGGATGCAGATCCACCTGCAGCAAACGTAGATACCGACATGCAACATAATTTAGAGACTGTTGAACGAAGCCCAACTCCTACAACCAGCAGCCAGAACAACGTGCAAACTGCATCTTTCAACTCTAGAAACTTAGTGTGGAGAGCAAAGATTATGGACATAGTCCAAAATGCTTCCCAGTTCGCTGGAAACACGGAGTATTCCCAAGAAAGTATTAACTTAGACACTCCTTTTCAGTTTTTTTCTTATTTTTTCGGTGAAGAAATTTTGAATTTTCTAGTGGACGAGTCAAATAAATATGCCTTTCAAAAAAATCCTAACTTTACAGAACCTGTAACTGTCTGAGAATTACGTAAATTAATTGGAATTCTTATTTTTACCAGTGTATATCATTATCCTAGTGTCAGGTCATACTGGTCAAACATTACAAAGTTTGAACCCATAGCACAAACAATGAATCGGAACAGATTTGACAAAATTCGTCAAATTTTCCATATGAATGACAACCCTTAACATTTTCCCATTGATCATCCCAAGCACGACCGACTGCATAAAGTAAGACCAATGATCGACTATTTGAACAAAAAATGTATTTGAGCATCATCTTTCACTAGACGAGCAAATGTGTTCAACTAAAATTAAACATTTTATGAAACAATACTTACCCAACAAACCACATAAGTGGGGATTCAAGTTATATGTTTTATGCTCTCTGTCTGGGTATGCCTACAGTTTTGAGATTTACTCAGGAGCTAAGGACATAGACTGTTTACCTGGCGAACCAGGCCTCGGAGCTGTTTCGAATACAGTTATTAGATTGTTACGACCAGTACCAAGGCACGTCAATCATATAACTTACTTTGACAATTTTTATACGAATATTCCTCTGTTACATTACTTGACCAACGAAGGTATTTATTATCTTGGAACAGTACAGAGAAACAGGCTTGGAAAGTCGTGCAAGTTGCCGGAGAAACGGGAAATTATGAAATCCAACGTACCCAGAGGAACATATCACGAAAATGTGGCCTCTCACGAAGGCCACGGATTTTCGGCCACAAGTTGGAAAGACAACAAACAAGTACTATTACTTTCCACATATGTTCGCGCTAAACCAGCGGATACTTAACCCGCTACGAAAAAAAAATAAAGGCCAATGTTCAAGTGTCATGTCCTCGGGTCATAAAATAATATAATGCACACATGGGCGGCGTTGGTTTGATGGATAACTTCATTGGTTGATATCGCATCCGCATAAAGTCGAGAAAGTGGACAACGAGGCTCTTCTACCACTTGTTAGACATGACTGTCATCAATTCTTGGATACTTTACAAAAAGGTAAACACAATGAAAGGAAAACTTCAGAAGAACCTTATGAAGTTAGCATATTTTAGAACCGAGCTTGCCGATACGTTATGTAGATATCAAAGTCACTCGAAAAATAAAAGGGGAAGACCCAGTACCAACAGTCAACAAAACACTACAGTACGTTCTAAAAGACCCCGGACAGGTATACAAGTACTACCGATCTACTATAGTACGATATAGTAGTACTAGATTAGATAGTAATTTCGATCGAAAAGTCATATTCGCCGCTTGAAATCATCGCTCACACATCAACTGTCAGTTCAGGTGCGAATATTTACATTGCAAATTAAATTAAAACCCTATTTAATTTGAAATCATCGCAAAATCTGATTTCTGATTTTGGAAAATTAAGTAAAAATTTTTTTTTTAATCATACAAAATTTTTTTTTGCTCAAAACGTAATTAGTACCCCTCCAGCAATACCCAGTTTTTGTTTTCGGAAGCATTTCTTTTACACCCAGTATACAACAGCTTTTTTCTTTCACCCTTTTGTGGGCCATGTAACAAATACCTAATAAGAACAATATTCCTATTGCTGCGGGCCTATTACTGGTATTAAGTAACAGAATCATTTTCATAAACAAAACTTTATTATTAATATTTAATAAAATATAAATATTTAATGGACATCTCGTTGTGTTTGCTTTCTAAATAGGTTTCTTTTAGAGTTCATGCAACGGTCTATATTTTCTATTCTACTTACGTAATGACATCTTATTTTTAAATACATTTCTACAATAAGCTTCAATAATTTTTTTACAAAGGCCCATATTTTCAAAATAATATTTAACCATAAATTTATTAAAAATTAAAAAAGTTTTATATGTGGAAGATGCCGTTATTGCCTAACCCTGTTTTTGAAATTTGTTCTCTGAGGCTTCACAAACTTTAAATGTCTCTTCGGATGCGAACAAAAGACCTCCATTGTCTCTACTGCTAACAAGTTTATGGAAGTAGAGCTTTTCTGCATCTAGCTACTGCATCTTATTAATTTTGTTTTACGCCTCACAACAAATCCAGAGATATATCCAACAACTTGATCCAAGTATTCTCTATAATTGGTGTTTGATAAAATCAAACAGTCGGATTCTCTTATGTCCTCTTCTTGTGCATAAGATTCTACAGCTTCATATATGTCTGCATCACCTACACGGGTGTGAGGCGTTGTCGCATTTATAAAATTTATTGTATCGGAAGCACATGTTAAAATACTCAAACTTTCAAGTGGCACGCAATTACCGGAGTCTGCTGCTTTTAGCTCCATGTTGCACAGTTTTTTGTATATTCCTTTAAATTGACGGGCATTTGGGTTGTCATTATAACCACCGTGCATACGTACAGCCCCAAAAAAAACTCTATTATGGTCTTGACTCAATCGGTACATAGTTTAAAACGTTTTGTACATTTCTTTGACGCTTTCTATACACACTATCAATCATAAAAATCCAGTAAATGCCTGACTTTTTAATACTGTCTCGTAATTTTTTATTGTTATTTTCCTTATATTACAGCCGCAACTGAACTGCTCGAAGGCTGGAGGGGTTCCTCATTCAACACAGCTTGAGACGAGGCACATTCAGCTTGTAACAGTGGCCGATCTGTCACGAAAGATGGTGCATAATGCTCCTCTGTAAATACGCCAGGATTAAAGAGACATATTTCTTCATATTTATATTTACATTTCATATTTGTGACTCCACAAATCCATATTCTTAAATTAAATTCAAATCATCAAAAATCTATTTTTAAAATAATTATATTTAAAGGAATTCAATGTTAAATTAAAATTATAATCGCAAAAGAAGATCTGGCTGTTAGGACTAATCCTACTCGTTTATGCATATAAATGAAACTGATTTATATTTATCATTAATGCTATTATTTTTGAAATCTACAACTGTTGATGAGATATGATTAAAAAAAAAATTATCTGTTTTAATAAACTATTATAAAAAGTACATTCTAAGTTAAGTCAGTTTTCTATAATAACTAAAACAAAAAATTCAAAATTCAAATTTTCCATTAACTTTTAAGCCTTTTTTAGTTTGAATAAAGTATTATTTTTATTGACTTATTCAGTATATAGTCTGTATATGATTACATTAGAAAAACCGATTGTGACTAAGAGTCACTTTATTCAAAATTAGCAGACCGTAATTAAAGTTCATATTGCCGTTTTTTACTAATTGAAAGACATAAATACAATCATCAATCTTTTATTGCAGCAACCTTTACAAGTAGCACATAAAAATAACAAATTTAACTTATCAGTCTTATTTATTGGTTCTATAATCAACATAATTCAAACAGGAGTATTGCTTCAATTAAACAAACAAAAAAAATCTATAAAAATGGTGTTCCAAACTTTGGTGATCCAACTTATTAAATAAAACAATGTTATACTCAACTTTAGTTACTTAAAGCTCTATGAAATATAAACTAAAAAATAAAAACATAAGGAACTTTCTTTTTTAATTAACTTAAGTATATAGTAATCAATGTAAAGGTATAATAGTTATATAAAAGGTTTCTATTAAATAATAGAATTATAAAAATCTGAATAAAAATTTGGATTCAATTTTTTGATAATAGCTCTCTCAAATCTTTTTTTTTTATTTTCACTCAGTTCTTGCTTATTCATGTAGACATTAGTTGGTACAATTTCACATAGAGGTAGCATTTTTTTTCTTTTATTTCTGATGCTCACTTCCTTGTATTCATTATCTTTATAAGAGGTTTTAACAAAAAATGAAAAAGGTGTTTCTTTGTTCACTCTTATTATCTTTAAGTCATTCCATGAAACAGTTCCTCCGTCTTTAGTTTTATTAAAATTTAATCCCCAATCTTCTTGCAGTTTTTTTAAATCTAAAAATGACTCAAAAGTCAATTCATGAACCAAAAATATCTTGCCTGTCTTTTTTGCATTTTTAATTATTGCTACATATTGGTGAGGGGAATATATTGGACCGGATTTAAAAAAAATTGTTATTTCTTTTTCTATGAGGCTATGGATATTATCTCCCTCATTTTGTGTATGACCTTTAATCAAAAATTTATTCCGGCACAATTGTCGGAATATAATATTAAATTATACCCATCGTCATTTGGTGACTCCGCTGAGAGCATCTCAAACACTCTAAGTAAACATGATCCGATTTCATTGGCCCCGCGTTTCGCATCGGTTTCGTTCCAGAAGAAACAGTGTACGTCATCGTATGAATGTTTCATTTGGCCGTCAACTTTTTTATTCAGCATAGTAATTGTAAAATTATAACTGTTTAATTTTGATTTGTAATAAAAGCCCGAGGTATCTCCTCTAGGAGATTTCAAAACAGCTTGCAAATCAAACACAAGCACTTTATTTTTATCGTCTATTTTGCAGCGATCATCGTGTTTTTCTTGCCGGCTTAATGTTTTTTCCTCTAAATGGGCATCGTACGATGCTTTGAGCAATACTTTTTGTTCAGTCATAGAGTTTTTGTACTGCAGAAATAAATCACATTGATCTTTTCTTGGAGAAAAAAATAGCAAAGAGCAATATCTACCAGCTGCTTTGTTATTTTTATTTTGATTTTCTTTAAAGTCTCTGTATAGATCTGAAATTGTTTTCCCACCATCAATGTACTCCCGAGTAGAATATTGCCTAACACAGGGTGATTGGTAATGCGATACATTCCTTCTAAGAGGTTAAAGTAGAGTTTATGTCATTTGTACGCAACATTATTTGGACTTTTTTTTAGAAAATTGGTTTTTATTGCCACAAGACTCAACTTTTTTTAAAAGTTGTTCTTGGTTTCTTGACTATTCCTAAAATAAGGACGATTATTTTAGCAAATTTGAATCTAAAATGTAATTTTAGTTATCAAGCTACCATAAAACAACAAAACATTAAACTCAATTTTGAATTTTTCGCTAAAAGGATTCATTTGGACTTCGAAAATGGGGTTTTTTATAAAAAATCTTAAATTTTGAATATCTCAGAAATTATCAATTTTCGGACATAGCATATTATGCCTTAATTGACTGCAAATTAGCTCTACTTTAACCTCTTAGAAGGAATGTATCGCATTACCAATCACCCTGTATAGTGTGATTCAATTCTTGGTATTTCGTCTATAAACTGTTTAATATCGTTTAGTAGTTGTTCATCAACCCTTACATGGTTGCTGTGCTGTCCTCTGAGATCCCTTGCTAGAATTCCATGTTCATCTATTTTGCTTTTGACAGTACGTATAACACGGTCAGAAATATCCAATGTTTTTATAAAAAACGTTTTACAGACTCGTACAGATTGCCCTTCTACTAAAAAATGGAATGCTTGATTGCAATTTCTTGGGTTACGAGCATTTGTATACTTATATCTTGGAGTTATATTGGTCATACAAGACATAATAAACGATCTTTGAGCATCAACTTGGCCGAGATTCCAATATACATCAATTTTTTTTTGTCTTTGATCTATATTTATCTTTTCACAGCATTTGAGTCTACACTTATCACCACAGGGTGGTTGAACAACACGAGGTTTGATTGCCTTATTTTTCTTGCTCATGTATGGTTTTCCAGCGTTTCTCAGACTTTTAGCTTTGTTCTGTTTCCAGCTTTCTTCATTTCGTTTACGTTTCCTTCCCTTCTTCTTTTCTTCTTGTGGTGTACTATTTTCTCCGGTTTCTTGATTAAGCGAAACTTCTGTTGTTGTAGGTTCATTAATGTTTGTTTGCTCTGATTGGTTTTCTGCGGTCACCTGAACTATATTATCTTGTGTTTTGTTTTGTTCATCACTAGAATCTGTATCTGAAATATCGCTGGAAGATGATGGTGAAGATGAAGAAGACGAGTAACTTTCATTTAATGGATGAATTGGATATACTGGCCTGTGTTTTTAGATGGAATTGTGTATGTTGGGTCGTGATCACTCAAATCGACATCACTGTTTTCAGATTTAGAATCGTGGACGAATGTGGTGTTATTTTCATTGCTGACTGAAGCCAAATTGTCGAAATATTCCTGAACGTTTGCGTAACGCTGATTTTCGGGCTTGTTTGTTATGTCAGACAACATCTATAACAAAAAAAACCTAGCTTAGTAGTACTAAAATAAAAGGAAATGAATACAAACATATTTCTAACTAGTGGCCGCCCGCGACTCCGTTCGCGTGGAAGTCGGTTTCCCGTGGGAATGAGATGTTTTCCCGCGGTAAAAAGTATCCTTTGTGTTATTCTGATGTATAACCTATATTACTGCAAAGTTTCATCCAAATCCATCCAGTAGTTTTTACGTGAAAGAGTAACAAACATCCATCCATCCATACATCCTCACAAACTTTCACATTTATAGTATTAGTAGGATAGTAGGATGTTACTTGTAATAGTTACCTCCACTTGAATTGCTGGCACCGATTCATGTTGATCTTTTGCAAAAATAAAATCTTATACGCAGAATTTAGAACAACAACGACTTAATATTAAACAATTACAGGCAAAGAAAAAAGTTAAGCATTTTATTATTTTTTTTTTTCAAACAAAGACTCAACTAATATTGCGGCTCCTGCGTAACAATAACTTATAGTAAACAGACCTATAATTCAATGTTACAAAGTATGAACTTTAATAATGAATAGGTTATAATTGTAAACTGACTTAATTCGTATTAGGCCACAAAAAATATAACAACGTTCAATGGTAGTCTGGCTTAAAACTGAATGTTCCAAGCAATATATTATCAAAATATGTAGAAAACTGACCTACTCGTAAAATTCAATTTGTCAATATAAGATTACACAATTTGGTGAAACTTACCTTTAAATTTAGTCCTAAACACACTCAACAACAATTGGGTCTTCTTTCAATACAATAATGACGGCCTCACTACACGGTTGTTGGGCACAAACTGGCATGAGTCGCTTTTCGATGAGAACACTATCCGAGATTCCACGAGAATGAAAGAGACAGATATAGCGTTGGGGCCGCAAAACTGCGTAATCTCAACGTAATTTAAATGCTAGATGGTAGATGGCGCTAAAAAAGCCTTTATGTGTACGTAACTTAATTTTGACCAATCTAATAATGGGTCAGTGTTCCATTAAGCATGCGATATATTCTCGAGAAGTTCCTATAAAAAATATTCCCGGGTGATTTCGTAGCCAGTTGTAATTTATTACAATACGATTTTAAGGGCCCATTGATATCCACATCCAGTGGCTGTAGCCTATGTGTGCAGTGAGGTGGGAACGACAGCATTATTATTGAGTTAGCCTTAGCTTTCTCTACTACGTTAATGTCTACATATGTGACGAGTGGTTGTCTAGTTAAAGTAACACTGGTTCTTCGGGAGTAGGTTTCGTGAACTTGATAAAGTGGTTCATATATGTAAGGAATTCAGTCCTGGCTTATTCCCACCTCCTAAAGACTCAGAGGGCCTTCCTCTTAAAAACAAGTCTTTAAATTTTAAAAGGGGAAACAAAAACATTGCTGGAGTCGTGTTTCCTGCGGCATTTGCTGCTCACTCCACAGTAACTAAGGTCCCACGCTCAGCAGACACTAGCACAACTTGTTTTGTACCTATTTTTTTCTACTATTTTCTTTAGCTTCAATACAGTCGTGACTCCAGTCTTGTCCAGGTTCCATATTCTGGAAGGTGGTAACTTATATTTCAGTAGAATATCGCCGAGCTCAGTGAAAAAATCATCCACATTATATTTATTAAATGCAGGTGAACGTATTGCACTGGTTGCTTCTGGTGTTCGTATGGACAATATTAGGTTCCTTTTTATGAACCCAGTGACCCAATATTCCCCAGCTTCTCCATTCTTGTGCCATGTAGGTGGAATGTTCCCCAAAGAAAATTTAACTGCACATTCATACGCGATTTCGCATCTCTCCTGGCAGCAACCCGAAATATATTGATAAATATTTTAAAATGTAGCTTACTACCCCTTTTTCATGTTCCGTGGTATAACACTGATCTACTTTTGTAGCCTACGGTAGGACCGTTACCAGCTGTCATTTTTTTAACAAACCGATGTAACGTCATGTGACAAATTTTCAGGTCTCCGTTTTTATTTTTCTTCCATCAAGCTGCCAATGCTGTCATACAAGTATTGGCAGCTTGGCACAATAAGGATTTGGAAGTTTTTCCTCTCTCAGTTTTTTTGTTTGTTGGTACGTACCATCCTAAAAAAGTTTTTTTTTAAATATGATAAAGGAGACCATTCACGCTCATACAAACTTGGGCCCAAAACTAAAAGTGCCGGCCAGCAAAAAAAAGCTTTTAAATGATTGGCTACATCAATCTGATAATTTCATTGTATTACACTTACATTCTCAAGGCAACATCTTTCATGATAATAGGAATCGAAAGTTATTTTTTTTCATACAAAAAGTGTCAAAATTAAATGCATGCATTAGAAAAATAATCTTTTGTCACCACATTCAGGGATCATTAACAATATTTTTTTTCTACTTTAAAAGTTTTTTTTTTTGGCATAAATAAAAAATAAATAGACTGCCATGAGGTGTTATTACATAAAGTTATTATTGATGATACTAAAGGTTATTGCTCATTTCACTGGCTATCACTTTCTAAGTATAAATAAAGCGTATTTACCTCTTAAGGAGCAAAAAGTATGCACAGGAGCTGGCAAAATACGGTTGGCGTCCGCGCCAGACTCCGGGCTCTGAAATTGGTCGAATCAAACATAAATACAAAAAAATTCAACGAAAATCCTACGTGACTCGTTATAAAGATTAAATCATGGACACTTACCACGAGTTAGGGTAAATAGTAATTGAAAAAAAAATAACTTTGGTCAGAAAAGCACGCCGGCACAACTCATGCGCAATTCTGAAAGAAAACAAAAAGTAAGATTTGGAAGCGACATATAGGTTCATTTTACAACACAAAAACCCACCAGGACATAATTGAAGAGTTATCTTGCAATTTATCCAATATAACTCAGAAAAACCAAATTTCAAGATACGAGCAGCAAAAGAAAAAAATGTCGCCTACCCTCAACTTTTAAGAACGGCACCGCGTCCTAGGCAAAGTCACATCTCATTCTGTCAAGTCCAGGTTTGAAAATTGCGGGAATGAAAAAAGTTTGGGGTTACACTATCGTTAATGTTAGGCTGTGTAGTGTCGTTTAGAATCAAACCCCGCCAGACCCAATTTACAAAAAAAAATTAATGAATTTACTATTGTGGGATACCTACTTCTTATTGCGTAACCAGGTTCGAGTGTGATTCATAAATAAAACGATCGGTTTAGGTGAATGTATCAGAAAGACTAAATAAACGATTTATTAAATAAGTAAATTACATTTGCTTGACCTAGATGAGGTTCATTGACTATGTGCGTGCGTAGGCACCACATTAGTTCCCCTCTTTTTGAAAAAAAAAAATCATACAAAGTTTAACAATATAACAATAAAAACAAATAAACATAGGTTAAAAACACATCACAAATAATAAAAATTAGAATCAAGGTAAAAAAGGTTGTAAAAAAAACACTGATTACACTGTGCTTCTTTGTATTCCATTCTTTTCTTTCTTCACACGTTTTGGCATCCATGGTGAACACAATGTGCTGATACTGTTGGGACTGGAACTGGTTGCGGTGTTACTCTGCTGTCCACGTGTCGTAATACACGTTTGTAGAATTTCTTACTGCATTTCTTGTAGCAAAATAGCATTGAGATTCCGATGGTGATGAGAAACATTCCTCCCATGTCCGTTAAAGTGACATTTGTTCGACATTTGATTGTTACGCTGCACAGGGGTCGACGGAATGTTAGTGTGCAAGGAGAGGAAAATTATCGGTGTGAAATCTGGCAAACCAAAATATGACACTAAACGGGGAAAAAGATCTCTTATTTGACACCCGGAATTATGAGAAAAGGTAATAAAGAAGCACTTTTGTGAAGATTGGAGGACCATAGAAAATTTAAAATATTTTAAAGACAGAAGAAAATAATGATAATTTTGAAGAACATGAGTATCTTCAGTGTGTTGAGCTAGAAGAAAATGATAATTTTGTATAAATTTATTATTTTCTTTTATTACTTGTTGTTTACTTTATTGAGCTCTGGTGATAAAAAAAAACAAAAATTATCCACTACCCTATTACGTTAATATATTTTTAGATTTTATTAGTACAAACTAGCAAACCCAGCGAACTCCGTTTCGCCACCAGATGGCTTCGTTTTTTGTTAAATTTCGTTTGCAAATTAAAAGACGAAGATATTTTTTTTTGGTTTATATTTTATATTTTACATTTTGTATTTGAAAAGGAAAAAAAATGAAGTGTAATTTAGTTGAACTTTTCTAAGAAAAAAATAAAAGTGAATCCAAAGTAAATACTGCATTGAAGCGTTATAACGGGTGTAAAAAGAGTCTCAATAGTAACTAAATTCAATAGCAGTATACCCAGAAAACTCAATTTAAAAAAGTTATTAAGGATTGAAAAGTCATATTGGCCGCTTGAAATCATCGCTCACACATCTACTGTTGGTTCAGCTGCGATTATTTACATTGCAAATTAAATTAAAACCCTATTTAATTTGAAATCATCGCAAAATCTGATAGTATTAATGCAATTTCGGAAAATGACGTTAAAAAAAAATTTTTTTTTTTTATAATAAAAAAATATTTTGTTGCTCAAAACGTAATTTGTACCCCTCTAGCAATGCCCAGTTTTTGTTTTCGGAAGCAGTTCTTTTACACCCAGTATATACTACATCATCGGGATTTGTTATGGAATCAACGGATTTGTAAACCAAATCGCCATCGATTTTTGATTGTTTGGTGAAATTCAGTGCGTGTACATCATTATTCTTTGCGGCGAGAATTGCTCGTTGACTTAACCAAGCATAATTCTGATAATTATCACTATTGTTTGGGAAAACAATTTCAATAAGAGCTAATTGAGAGTCTACAAATCGGCAAAAGTCGTTGGTAAGAGTAGGTAATTTATCCAGTTGTCGCATCAATTGGGACTTTTCCATTTCCAACAGCTAACAATTGTTTGGAAAATTGTGCAGCACTTTGATCATTTTTAATTTGAACTCCCATATTAGTGGTTAGCGAAAATGTTTTTACGTTATTCCACAAAGGTGATGCCTTCAGGCAAGCATTCAATTCGTCTGCAGGCGTTCCACGGGAAATTACTGGCAACGTCTGTCTGAAATCGCCTGCCAACAATATCATCAAGCCGCCAAAGATGTGGTTGTTTCGCCGAAGATCCTTCAGTGTGAAGTTAAGTGCTACAATTGATTTCTTATGTGCCATTGTGCACTCACTTGGAGTATCAATTGTGTTTAAATTGAGTGGCAACTTAAGCGCAGAATGCGAATGTACGACTGCCATCTAGATGAGTCGCCGCAAGTCCAGATGATGCTAACGCCAAAGCTATGTCACATCTTGTTCGAATAGTGGCCAAAATCAATGAAATGACAAATGTTTTCCCTGTTCCTCCAGGTGCGTCCAGGAAGAATAGACCACCATTATTATTGCCCACCGCTTGCATTAATGTTTTGTATACTTGTTTTTGCTGTTCATTCAGCAACGGCACATTATTTCGAACGAATTCCTGCAATGTATCAACATTGTATTGCAGCTATTGATTTAATTCTTGGTTGAATGCGTCGTGCATCGATCGATTTGGCGCAATCATTCCTACATCATCAGTAGCTTGTTTGCAATAGTCAAGCATTGATCCCCAATCACAATCAACCCTTCATTGTAGATTTCATCGGTTCAAGCGATGCAAGATATCTTCACATTTGTCGTCTTTGTATTTGTTCCATAACTGAATTGCTCGTGAAGGAAAACATGTGGTGATGATAATTGCGAACAGCGTTCGTATTGGGTACGCATATGAATAACAACTGAATCCGCAACTGTTAAATCCCAATGAAAATCGTTCTCCAGCTAACCCAATAGTTCACATGCTTCTCGATATGTTTGGCATTGGTGGCCATTCACAATTTTCAAATTCGCAAATGATTTTGGACCATAAATATAAACATTCATCATTTCTAGGATGAACAGTATACATGCGACCTAGCGCATCAGTGGAAAACACCTGTGGCTAATCTGGAACTGGGGTTCCTTGTTTGCGACGGTGGAATTTATTTGTTGTTTGATTCCAAGTTTAATACTTGGACATTTCAACGTACATCAGCGTCGCTGCGAATGGATCTGCTTCACACATTGCAAAGAAGCTAGTCAATGTTGTCGATGGTGGTCTCTCAGCTCGTTGTGCCGCATTAGCCTCAGTGAAGTAAAATCTTTGTCCATTTTCCAAATACACTGCTAAATGTACAATTGTGGGATATCTTTCATGAATTTGAAATGACAATAATCGCCCAGTGTTCATTAAGACTGACGTACTGGAAATCCTTCGTTCCCTGTGACTGTTTCAGCAACTAACGGTCGCGGATATCTTTTTGTGCACTTTCCATCGGCCATGCAATGCGATAATGGATTTAATGCACCGCACTGTCCATGCACCATCTGTGACGACACAATGTCGTGTAGATGGGGGGATCAGTGACTGGATCAGGAATTTCAGCTGATATGATGTCATCCACTTCATTTGAATGTAATTTGTTCAGTAAAATGAAACGTACTTATTTTCGTGAGGGATACTCTCAAACAATGTACTGGCGCCGTTGTAGTACATGCTATATATCAGAGATGGTGCTGTATGTGAAAAATGATTTTCCCTGTTTTCCTGCTCTTCTCTTAAACATTTTCCTGAATTTTCTTTGCTATAAACCTCACGGAGCCTGAGACCTTTTCAACGAATGCAAAACCATGAAAATCGGTTCGTGCGTTCTGGAGTTATAGCGTCAGGAAGGAAATTTACTTAATTTTAATTTCCCGACTTATTTTTATATATTAGATATAGTTTCATTTAAAGCGGCTTAATGACTATTTCCTAACCTCACTGATTAGTTTCACTTTTTGAGATAATAATCAAGTCCATTCCACTCTTTTGGTACATCCTATATATTAATAAAGTGCAATACCCAGCCTGTAGGTTTTATGTTTGTTATAATGGGATCTCTTTTCAACATTTCTAATTAATTGTCTAGATCCTTAATTAGACTGAATGGGACTCTGTGACAAGCATCAATTGAGGGAGTAGCATCAGGTTTTAATGTAAATAACATTCATAATTATTTATGCAACCAATACCGGAAAAAAGGTTCTGAATGTTTACTTATTAGGTCTACTGTATTATCCAAATGAACATTATTTACTCTTTTAACCAATTTTAACTCACAAGTTCTAGCCCTAAGATATTTTGGCATGGTATATCTATATTGTGAAAATAATGTCATAGTTTCTGTTGTTGTGTGTGACTGTGATTGTTCCTTGTCCTATGGTTGGTAGAACTTCTCTACTTGATTGTTAGAACTTCTCCATCTGAGTCGATTTGTACAATGAATTGAGATCGTCAAACTGATGCAAAATGGTTTCTTCTGTTGCATTCCTGCATGCTACTCCTATTGCTGAGCATTTGAATCTATGTATTTGATCACATCTTGAGCATGTATTGTCTGGATGGACTGGAGACTTGGTTCGGAATGGACTTCTGCAAGGGTTTCTGAATTACTGTTGATTGAAGTTTCTTGCCTTGACTGCGTTTATCTCGTTAGACTGTGTGATGACTTGGGTATCCATTTTAGTATTCCTAATAGTTTTTGCTAAATTGAGTGATGCCTCGAACGATGTTGGCTTCTGAATCAAAATCCTTTCTTTGAGATATGCATTGGAGTTCTTAAGGTTCCAAGAGAAAATATCCTTGAGCAGGTCATCTGCAAGAGATCCCAAGTTGCATTGCAGGCTTATGTTCTTTAAGGCTGTAGCATAATATTCAATGTCTTCATAGCTGCCTTATTTTCGATTGAATAACTTATGTCTTTCGATGGATATGTTGACTTGCGGCGTGAAATATTTCGCAATGTGTTACGGGTGATACCTTGCCAAAATGTGACAAATTCTACAAAAACAAAAAAGTTCAACGAATCGTTTTAACTCAGTAGTTACTAAGTATACTACTGCCATGTAGTATAACAAAATTTAAGTTACTCGTGCGCACTATTGCCCGTTTGCACCAAACTTAAGAACATCCTAAGTCTTTGCCTAACTTGTTTAAGCAACTCCTAACGAAAAATTGGTTTGCACTAACTTTAGGTCATTCCTAAACTCACTTAGGCATTTCCTAACTTCAGGAGCCTGTTTATGACATGCTTAAGGAGTTAAGAAACGCCTAAGTTTTTTTTTTCGTATAACATTGACGTATCTGTCAAATAAATGTTTGTTTTGAGCCGGTTTTGAGGTTATGCTGAATAGTTTCTCTCTGTTGTGTTGAGAACTAGTGTGTAATTTGAGGAGTTTAGCAAGTGTAGTGCTTTTGCATCATGACAGAGGAAGTATTAGGTGCACTTGACTGTTTTGAAGAATCTGACTTTCGTAACGTTCAGCATGCGAGGCCTCGTATCGTTAGATCACGACCAAATCATTTTGAAAATTTCGACGATGTGGACTTTTTAAAAAGATATCGGATGTGCAAAAGCACGGTTTTGTGGGTTTTAGATCAAATTGCTGAATATTTAGAGTACACAAGTAACCGGTAAGTACCAAGTGCTTAGTTTGGTGATATATAAAGGTTCTCTGTCTTACAGACCTATCTGTTTATTTTGTAGAAATCAGAGCGTGTCCCCAATAAACCAGCTTCTAATATCATTACGATTTTACGCAAATCTTATCGCAATCGTGAAGTTTGTACCGGGACTTCCGATTTTCTTTTTTTTTAAACGATACTTCGTATGGTCGCGATTATTGTCTCAAAACCTTACTGGGACTTGCTTTATCGTATGGTTGAACTGTCAAAGCTTATTTCGTAAAATTGTCCGATAGTATCACGACTGCTCAAGAGGTCTCTTTTAAATTTCGTAAGTATAAATTCCACGTTATTTTGGACTGTCATATTTATTAAATCAAAAATCTTTCCTTAGTGTCGGATTAAGCAATCATTTAATATAATATTTATAATATTTCTTTATTTTTTTCTCTCCTTAACAAATACAACATTTTTTAAAAGGTGCGACAAAAACATTACATAAAGTTGATAATTATTAGTGAGAGACTGGAGTCTAAACTAAGCTATCGCCTGTATCTTAGCCTCCAGGTCTCCTTACTCTCGGGAAAATTTACATTGCTGAGAGTGGAAAATAACATTTGACAATTTAGACACCTGGTTAAATTTAGAAAAGTGGCGTATTATTGAGTGCATGTGTGTGTATATGAATAAATGAGTAATGATATAAACATAAAGAAATATATACATGTATACCCATACATACATACATCCTCATATTATATAAGTATGTTATTGTGTTACTTCGATCAGTTGTTCTGTTTCTATATAATTTAGTTTGAGAAGCCAGTCAAAAATTTTTGATTTAATTTCTACTTTATTTAGGTTTTGTATGTTAAAGTTTTGTGTGTTAAATATCTCTGAGTGCGGCCGTATGTGTTGTTATGTTATTATTATTGTATAAGTATTAAGTTGTGATATAAAAGTTCTATTTAAGTTTTTACAACTTTTTTTCAGTGATTTTAAAACCCCTGAAAATGTCCAGATTTCTACTGGTAGAAGAGGTCCTTCGTGAGGAGGCACTCGAGAGAACCCAAAGAAGACGAAGGCTCCGTGAAACTTTTCTTTTACAAACTATTCCAGACATCGAATTCATAAATAATTATAGAGTCAATAGGGAACTATTCGAAGAGCTCTGCCAAGAAATTATACCCTTGTTGCCTCCAAAAATAC
Source organism: Emmelina monodactyla (assembly GCA_916618145.1). Lineage (NCBI taxonomy): Eukaryota > Metazoa > Arthropoda > Insecta > Lepidoptera > Pterophoridae > Emmelina > Emmelina monodactyla. Next base: position 2,961,349 of record OU745323.1, on the reverse strand, counting down.
AAAGACATGGTATTGAGCCCGTGACAAAGGTATAGTCTTTGTTGATCAACTGCTTAGAGAATTAATATTTGGTTACCTACTTATGACGTTTTCTAATCTTCTTAAATTATCTTTGTACAGATACTTGTTGCACTGAATTTTTATGTCCGTGGTAAGTATTTATCTTTTACAAATCTTTCATAAATTATTCAACTAGACTCCTATTCCCATTTTTCATGGGATTGGGAATTATTCCCCCATTTTTCTCGGGGTATTGAATTATCGGACCATACAGACAGACATGAACATTTTTGCATGTATCTATAGTATAAGATAAATTCTTATATTTTCATCAGCCTTACTCTCTTACAGATTTTTCGACAGTTATGGTATACCAGGTGTTAATGGGTGTATAGATTGCTCGCATATTAAAATTGTGCGTCCTGTTGAGCATGAAGAACGCTGCTTTAATAGAAAACATTTCCATTCTATTAACTGCCAAGTGGTACAATACAAATACATATCAGAGAAATCATTTAATGTTAATAATTTATGTAAAGGTTTCAATGTATGTCGTCTAAAAATTGTGACCTCTTCTCCAGCATTTGAATGTCAAGTAACACATAATTTATTTACAGATTTGTGATTATGATTGCGCAATTTTAAATGTTGATGCATCTTATGGTGGCGCTACTCATGACTTCTTTATTTGGGACCAACACGAGATAAGAGCTCATTTGGAAGCCTTAGTTGCACAAGGGGAGACAGTTTACCTATTAGGTAGGATATTATATTTTGAAGATAACACAGATTGCATTTCAAGACAAATTTTTTATTGTTTTATTATTTTTAGGTGATTCAGGGTATCCTCTTCGGGGGTATATGATGACGCCTGTTGAAAATGCTGCTGAAGACACCCCTGAAGGCCGATATAATGTCAGGCAGAAACGGGCTCGCTCTACCATTGAGCGCACCTTTGGAATCCTCAAAGGAAGATGGAGGTATTGTCAAATAAAAGATTTACTTACACTGAATAGTCATTGATTTTAGTATTATGAGTAAAAAGCTAAGATTTACTGGGTGTTTAAAATATTGCAGATGTTTGTTAGCTGCCAGAGCGCTGCATTATAGCCCCCAAATGGCAGGAAAAATTGTGGTGGCTTGCTCAGTTTTACATAATAAATGTGTAAGAGCTCAAATAGATGCTCCAGAGCTTACAATAGAGGATCATGTTGCTCTTAACAACTGGGCGGCTGTACCCCAACCACCACCAACAGCAACACAAGGGGTGGCTCTTGCACAGGGCAGAAGAGCCCGCATTGCTTTAGTTAATCTATTGGATAATGCTGCTTAAAAAATATTTATTAAAACCATTTTATAATTATATGTGTTTTTATTTACATCAAAGTAAACTCAGTTTTATTAAAAAAATACTATTTACAGTACAGTAATAAAGTTTACTAATTTAAATAAAAATAATAAGTCTTCAATCATCACAGTTAAATTATAGTGTGTGTATTCAAACACATTAAAGGATTAGGTACAAACTTTTACTAATTATCACAGGTTATTTTAAATCATCACAGTTATCAAATAATCACAGTAAAGCTTATAAACAACAGTGCAATTGAAACAAAGTTTTTAAATTAAGTTACATATTTTTTTTATTAATCATTAGTGTAATAATCAAAGCAAATGAATAAAAAAAATCAACTATGTACATAATATTACTTCTCTAAAAACTGTCTCATTACATTGGTCATCTCTTGGATACCCTTTACCAAACCAGGTACTGCCTTATGGAGGTGTATTTCACTTTTTCTTCTTCTAATTTTATTTTCCTCTCTTCTATTTCTAGAAGCCTTCCCTGATGTCCGGGTAATGTCTTTTTCGCCTTGCTAAAATCGAATAAAAAATTTATTGAACCTTATATTACAAATAGAAGCCCATATTATTTAGCAAAAAGTTATATTCCCTCACAATACATTTATAGTTTAATTTTTTTATGTCTGTCACTTAATTAGGATACTTACTTTGTCTAGACTTGCTTGGTTTTGGGCTCTTTGAATTTGTAGGTCTGGACGGTGTGGTAACAATGCCTGCACCATCAGTTGGCTCTGGGGTAGCACTTGCAGCCATGTTAATGTTAAGAATAGGCATTATACGGCCTCTTCCAATAGAAACTTCATGGGACAATTATGTCAGAGCCTTCAGAATAAAAAATGAAATTTGGCATGTATTAGACGGTTAAAGATTGTAGGCAGATTAAGATTATAAATAAAAGAAACAAGTCGTGATTTGGAAAATTCTGTTTTACTTAATAGTTCTTTGATGCTACTTTAAACTTCCACCGAAACTACATAAAACTTAACAGTTAATCTGTAAAAAGTCTAAAAGTCTAATAAACATACCTCAAGATATATATATATATGGTAGATTATGAATAAGTAGGTACATACATCGGGAAATGCAGGTACTCTCGCATCAGAGAGTGGTCCTCCAAAGCCTTCACCCATGATTTCCATGACCTTACTCTCCACTTGGGTGAGTTGTGGTGCTGTGGAAGGTCCCCCACCAGTACCTGTATATTGCTGCCTTAAAGCGGCAGCAGACTTTTTCGCCATATATTTTCGGTCCTTCCAAACCTAAAAATGTTTTGAGTGAGTTATCCCAATGCATGAATAAAATCGTTAGTATGTAGGTGCCTAACTATACTTCCTTTTATCCTTTGTTGCACTGTCTTTGTGCAACCACCAACAGCACCGGCAGCAAAGCAATCGTCTTTGGGCAAATTTCTTCCCAAAGACGATTGCTTTGCTGCCGCCCATCTACTGTTCGGAGACGGCCGCGAGCAAGGTCTTTATGCTCCAATAGAAACTCCAAAAGCATATTTAATTGTTCTGCAGTTACGCTGCCCATTTTTTTGACTTTTGATACAAATTTTAAATTGTTGAGTGAGTAGGTATGTACGGTCAGTTGCAAAAGTCCATACTGAGTGTAAGGTCTATAACTGCTTGCATGCAAATTACACACACATAGACATTAAATGTTACAAATTATTTTCAACCATAACATAAAAGGCTTAAGACTAAACACATTTTTAAAAATATTAGTCGAATTGCGAGTAAAATTAGAAAACATTTGAACATTTCTTACAAATGTCACAATTTGAGGGTAAAACGAAAATATCCAAAATCATACAATGATTGAATTATTTGCTAAACGCTTTGTCGTTGCTGGTTCGCTAGCGAAGGTGCCAGTGTTTTGTTTGATAAAGTTGATTTCCAAGTTCTATAACATGCAAGTTAATATGTATTAGTATGCAGGACAGAATGCGTATTTTCGAAAAGCATACATTTATGATATAATATAATATTTATCGTAAGTATGAAAATAGTGTATTATTATAACAAATTTAGCGTGTGTTGCATAACTATCTATTTTAACTTGTTGTTTGTTATATTTATTCATATTTTGTTTTTGTTTTAGTAGATAACGGTAAAACGGTGGATTTACAATAGTTCAAAACATCGATGTAACCTAAATGTATGGGGATTGATGGCCTCGAAAGAGTAATAGTTCCATGTTGATGGCGCAGAGATGGGACATGCGAAATGAAAGGACTACAGAGGCATTTTCTACCAATGGAAGTGTCTGGAAGTGTGGAAATTAAAGTGGAACTGTGTATTGTTCGAATATAGTGAAATCAATGTGACGGTGCGCGTTAGCTTATGGTTATTGAAAACAGGGGAGGGTATATTAAATACCAATAGTATTTCATTTAAGTAGTAATTAAATATAAGTTCGTAAGTAAAACATTTTTCAATTACAATGTATTTTTTATGGTTAGCTAGCTTCAATTTTCTTTTCTTTACGAAAAAGATTATTTAAGCTACAACTAACCTTAAAAAGTAAAACAAGTGTAAAAATACATTATTTTTTGTTGTTGGAAGTTTGAAATATAGACTGTAATTATTATTATCTTTTGAAATCAGTATCAATTATTTTAATTAAGTATCAAGCATTACCTAAATATATTTGTAAACAAGTTATAATAAATTACTACTACTATTTTTATCTACTGTTTTCTTACTACCTTACCTTCTATATTTATTTACCCTCATTTAGTTAGTATTTCTTACAACTTAAAAAGTAAAATAAATGAAATTGAACCTGAACCTAAAGCTCTCAGATTAAGGTTGAGAATTATCGCAACAAGTAGTATTAATGTTGTCGGTTAGAGTGTAGGTTGATCCGAAAAAAACATCGTCGCATGCGAAAATGTTTTAACAACCACAATAGTTTACAAAAATATATTGAGCTTTAAAACTGATACATTAAGGATGATATTAAGAAGTAGTAGTAAAATATTAGTTTATTTATGTCAGTGTGTGTGTAGAAGCGACCACTGGATGCTATAATTTTTATCAACTCGGTATGGACTTTTGCAACTTACTGTACCTAGCATTAACTTTGGATTCTACTCTACTGTGAGAATTGTTCTATTTTAGACCTTATTAACTACAAATGACATGCGTGACAGCTTGTTAAGATGATATTTTAAAAAGTTTAAATTTCGGAACAAATGTATCAGCCCTTGTAACTTTTCAAATTAGTCGACCAGCAAGAAGTCTTCTGTAATCAATAATAAAATAAAATAGTCATGTTTTTTATTCCAAGATATAGTTTTTTTTAATATTTTGAACACTGTTGGGTTTTCTACAACTTTCGAGGCAAATATCTCTATTTAAGTATGTGTAGTTAATTTAAAATGATAGTATTTAAAAAACCGGTTATTTCAATTACAATTGTGTAGAGCGCGCACCGTCGCTCATTTTCTAAATTAATTATCTATGGTTCGTTTCGAATCTACGAACGATAATTGCGCAGACGATAAAGAGTGCCGGTAAGGTCTTTCCATCAAGTTCGTTCGTATTTCGGTCGGTCGTATACGATAACGATAGTGAAGTCCCGGTAGACCCCTGGAACGCATTTATTAGCAGTTGGGGACATGCATGGTGTTGATGTCTCCACAGTATCACGAATATTCATACGATTAAAAAATCAACATATCAAAATGCCTAGAACACCAAGCTACATACAAAACATGCAAAGTGCCTTTTACAATAAAGCTGACTTTCCATATGTTATTGGCACTGTTCATTGCACTCATGTTAAAATACAATCACCAGGTAAACATCTTAAATAAATATAATGATTACTAGTGGCCGCCCGCAACTCCGTTCGTGTGGAAGTCGTTTTCCCGTGGGAATGAGAAGTTTTCCCGCGGTAAAAAGTATCCTATGTCCTTTCCCAAGTTCAGTTCTTTCTTCATACCAAATTTCATCAAAATCGGTTCAGTGGTTTAGGCGTAAAAGCGTAACAGACAGACAGACAGACAGACAGACAGAGTTACTTTCGCATTTATAATATTAGTAGGGATAATTGTTATGTACCTACCTCCATACCTATATTATAATAAAAATCACTACATAGTTGTATTTTTTCTTTATAGGTGGGGATGATGCTGAACTCTTTCGAAACAGGAAAGGTTATTTTTCTATAAATTTCCAAACAATTTCAGACAACAAATTAAAAGTTCAGAATGTTGTAACCCGTTGGCCTGGTTCCACACATGACTCAGCAATTTTTACGAATAGTCAAGTTTGCCAATAATTTGAGTCAGGTACTTATGGACAATCTCTCTTATTAGGTGACAATGGATATCCCCTAAAGGTTAGTAAAAGAAATCGAAAAAATATAATCATATTTTATTAGAATTTACATACTGAAATGAGCAATTATTGTATGTGTCATCCCTAGTTCATTGTATGGTACCCACATCATAAACTATGCTTACCTTACTTTGGGGCCATACAGTTGAGTATTATCTTAGATTTATTTAATCTATGAAGTCTTTATAATGTTATTCAGCAAATTATTTAAATGAAAAACCACATTTTTAAAATTATACATTTTTTATTGTTATTACATGTTAAAAGTCTTGAGTGTCCAAAATAATCTGTGTAGTTAAATTAGCTGCTGAATTACCTGCTCACACCTTACCTAAACCCCCGAAATCAAGCTCAAGAAAGATTCAATAAGAGCCAAATTAAGACACGCAATACTGTAGAGAGGCAATATGGTGTAATAAAGAGGAGATTTCTAGCACTTGCTTTAGGCTCGAGGATAAAGCTGGAGACTGCATGTAATGTTAAAGTAGCTTGCTGCATCCTGCATAACATTTGTGTTGACTTTAATGATGATTTTTATTTTTTTATTTTTTATTTTATTTATTTACAAAATCCACAGCCCTTAATGTATATTGAGTAATGATAAGTATAAACATATCTTACAGCCAATAAAGGATTTACATTTTATAACATAGATGCTTGTAAAAACACAGACAGTCAGTAATTATAATATATATCTACTTACTATAATAAAAATAAATAAAAGTATAATTAAGACATAATATAATAAACTAATAAACACAATAGATACTAAAAATAAAATGTTCATAAATACCATGAGTTTCATAAATACACATTTTGATAAAAGATTAATAAGTAATGGACACAGTCAAATTTTTTGTAATTTCTGATAAAATATCACTTTTAAAACTTTTCTTGTTGGTGTGAAATATATCAAACATGTGAAAATGCTTATTATATACATTTTGCAGTCTATTAATAGGAGAATTCTGTGCATAATTGGTAGAAGAATTAGATATGGCAAACAATTTAGTATGTCTAGTACGATTTTTTGGTGTCGATAAATGAAGAATCTTTGTAGTCAATTCAGAACAGTCTATGTATCCATTACACAGACCATGCAAGAACGCCATTGACATAAGTGTACGTCGATTTTGCAGACTTGTAAGGTTATGAGTACTACATGAGCGGTTGTAATTATTATTTAAGGAATAGTTATGTGTTCTAAAATTTAAGTGTTTAACAAATTTAACTTGTATGGTTTCTATTTTTTGTATATTAGTAACATAGTGTGGGTTCCAGATTGTACAGCAATATTCCATGATGCTTCGCACGTATGAATAATAAAGTAGTTTTAAGCAAGTAATGTCTGAAAAAGGCTTACAAACGCGCAAAACAAACCCTAAACTTTTAAATGCCTTATGCACAATTGCATCTACATGTTCCCTAAATGTTAATTTATTATCTAATAGTACACCTAAGTCACAAATTTGATCAGTTTTTATTAAAGTTACATTATGCAATTTATAATTATATTTAACAGGGTTCCTCTTCCGCGTGAAACAAACAAAGTGACATTTTTTAGTATTAACACCTATAAGATTGTCCTTATAGTACTCTTCAAGCCTATTTAGGTCATTTTGAAGCTTAACGCAATCCGTCGGATCTTTGATTTTCATAAATACCTTTGTGTCATCTGCGTACATTAAAAAACGAGCATGGTGAAAACATTTATGAACGTCATACAAATAACATGCATACAAAAGTGGACCGAGAATAGAACCCTGAGGGACACCCGATGTTATTTTTATATAATCCGAACGAAAACCTCCAATAACGACTGCTTGAGAACGTTTCCACAGATACGATTTCAACCACCTGAGCAAATTACCACGAATACCTAGTTCGTGTAGTTTTCGTAATAGTATATTGTGGTCAACGCGATCAAAAGCCTTCTCAAAGTCAGTGTAGACTACATCTACTTGAGAGCCTCCATCCATGTTTGAAGCTACATAATCAATGAAAACACCTAGATTTGTTGTAGTAGAGCGCCCACTCATAAAACCATGTTGCTCGGTAGGTATAGATGATGAAATTAAAGGGTAAATGTGTGTGTGAACAATTCTTTCAATGAGTTTGCTTATGACATTGAGAATAGAAATTGGTCTATAATTTTCAACTGAGGTTTTAGATCCTTTTTTGTAAATAGGTACAACATGCGCTTGTTTCCAGATATCAGGCAGGTATCCAGCACTAAAGCACCTATTAAAAAGTAAAGCAATAGGATATGACAGACTTTTAGCACATTTAACGAAAAATAAGGGCGGTATGTTATCGCTACCCGCTCCTTTGTTAATATCAAGATTGCAGATATGTTTATAAACTGCTTCCGATGTAGTTATAATTTCGCGCATTAAGTTTATTTTAACGCTGTCAGCAGTATCAGATAATAAAACATGATCACTTGTAGCTGACCTGAAGTTATGTTGGAAGAAATGGTTAAATGCTGAACAAATTTCTTTAGGGTCGTTGAAACTGTTGTCAGCATATGTCATACATTGCGGATAGTCATTATTATTTTTACGTTTAGATTTTACGTAGCTCCAGAATAATTTTGGATTTAACTTAATTTTTTCCTGAGCAAAATTTGTATAAGATCTGCGACATTCTTCCTGTATAATCTTTTGTCTTTTTCTTAGGTTTGAAAATTCAGCATAGTCAGAAGGATTATTATATTTTTTCCAGTTAGCGTGGACTTTACTCTTTTCTTTAATAATATTAATAAGTGCTTTACTATACCATATTGGATAATGGTGAGTGCCACCACACTGTGTTTTAGGGACTAAATTGTCTATCAAGTTGTAAAGTATAGAATAAAATTTATTGGTTACTTGTTCTAAATTAGGTTCTCTACTGATAAAGGACCAGTCTTGTTCTAAGAGTAAATTATTTATATTCAAAAAGTCCCCACGGTTAAACTGATATTTGAGTCTAGGTCGCGGCTTCATAGGAGAAACTAATAAATCTGTTGCTGTCAAATATAGGACAGGATGGGCTGTGTCTACTGGTACAAGTATAAAATTAGAATTTTCAACATTAATTGCAGATGTTGAGAAAATTAAGTCAAGGGTGTTATTACTCGAATTTTTAAAAATATTATTTTGAGAGAGTCCAATATAACCAAAGCATAATAATAGTTCAGAAGCTGCATCCTGCATTTCAACAGATCCCTTCCTAATTATTTTCGGATCACCGGATGACCAATCTATACATGGTAAATTAAAATCTCCCGCAACTATAAAATTATCAGTAGGATAGCTTTCACGAACTTCTGTAATTATTCGTGTTATATGTTTTATTCTATTTGGAAGTTTGGAATTAGGAGGAATATAAACTAAGAAAATTTGAGTGTCATTAAGTGTGCCCACACTTTTAGCTGGTAAGGTAAGCCAGATGTATTCTACGTCACCACAATCGCATATTTGTAGTTGCATTTGGAGTTCAGGACGACATAAAACCATAACGCCCCCACCTAAAGAACCACGATCGTTTCGAAAAATTGCATATTTACTGTTACAGAGTTCAGCATCGAAAATCCCATCATGAAGCCATGATTCGGTTACCAGTACTATGTCAGTTTCGCACAGCAAGATATTTTCATAGAACATGTCGAGTTTAGTTCTCAACCCCCTGACATTTTTGTACAAAAACCTTAGTTTTTTACCTATGTTATCCATTAGTAAAGTTAAGATAATTAGACTGGTTTTTGTAACGTTTAAAAATGACTGTATCCATTAAAAATATAAATAGGTTATTATAAAATATATAATTGTTCTTATATATAAAAACTAAGCAAACTTGATATATAAATAAACTCTTTTCATTTATAAAATAAATTAAAATATTACACCAATTCAACACATATGTTACAAGAAACAATAATATACTATATGAACTTAATTTAAAATTAGTACATTGAGTTTTATATCTATGACCTTTTACAAAGCCATGGAGATAATGAAATATGAAAACAACAAGAAAATAAAAATTATAGCATTTTAGAAAAAAATATAAATTGATTAAGACTACACAATTTTGGTTAAATCGGCTTGAGATGAAATCATAATTGGGGGAGAAGTTTCGTTTCTCCTTACATAAATTCGACAGTTTTTTGTCCATATAAACTTGTAATTAACTTCAAAGGCTCTTTTTTTACATGAACTTAGTAACATTTTTGTGTCTTTAGTAAGGTGCTCATTTATGAAAATACGTTTAATCTCTCCCCCTAAACCCAAATCTTTAGTATTTATATTACGATGCTTACGGGCTGATGCTACAATAAGATCTTTCTGTACTCGTTGCCTAAATCGAACTATTATAGGCCGAGAGGTGCGATTAGATGCAGTGACTTGGCGGGGCTGTATACGGTGCGCAAATTCAATGTCAGATGGCTGAATTATTACACCAATTTGCTTAGATAAGTTTTGGATAATATTAATTGTATTTTCCTCTTTGTCTTCAGGAACACCAATAACTTCAATATTTTGCATCCTAGACCACTGTTGCTGTTTAAGGTTTTCTTCTTCTAGAATTTTGATTCTGTTTGTTTGAGAGTTAAGACATTCCTTGAGGTTTTTGTTTTCATCCTTTAGACACTTCAGCTCAGAGGCGGTACTACTGAAAAGCTTTTTCATGTCCGCAAGTTCTCTGCAGATATCAGCATATTGCTTAGACACAAAGGAAAGAGACTCCTGGTAGCCAGTACATTGCTCTCTAATGATATTGAGTTGGCTGGATAGCGGGCTAACACTTGACTCGATGATGTTTTTTATTTCGTCTTTGTCAGCTCTCAGCATCTCCCTCATTTTGTCCTCCGTTATGTAGCTAAAACTAGATGACAATGGCTTTTTTCGCAAGGTAACATTACTACCAGCTAGCAAACATTCACCCTCCCTATCCGAGTCATCAATAGCACAGGTCTTCGCCGAGTTTGATGGACGCGCAGGAGTGTTTGAGTTGTCACCTTTTGGAAGCTTACTAATGCACTCTTGACATTTCCATTTACGCTTGTTTTCATCGGTCAAGGCTTTAAATCTCTTAGGTGAAAGATTTGCGCATTGTAGATCATATTTCGTGTCACAGTTCAAGCAATACATAAACTTTTTGTCGTTTATTAAAGTTTTACATCCTCCGCAGACCTTCTCCATTACTTTATTTTAGAAAGATGTAGGTTAAAAACACAAATCTGTGATGGTTTGTTGTTATTAAGTACCAGTCTGAAGTTAGCGGGCGACCGATCCTTATCAGCGGGCCAGCTACAAGTTGCGCAGGTCAGTTATGCCGATGAATAATAGACGTGAAGAAATGTTTTTAGTTTGCACTCACTGGTTTCTGGATGAATTGTTATAGAAGATACACAGTCACGAGGCTTGTTATCAGAGCTTTAAATATATATAACTCACATAAAAAACAATTGACTTTAAACACAAAAATATCAAAATATCTACGAGCGAAACGTAAACAATGTTGACGCTTTGACTGTCCGGACGGTATATGATTAAAGATGATTTGCCTGCTTCTCCAGAAGAATTGTGTGAGGAGACTCTCAACAATTTGATTCAGGCTGGTCATATTGATAATGAAATTTCAAACATTGGGATACCAAATGCCTGAGATAGGAGAAGTCTTATTACACAAAAGTTTTTTACGGTATAAATAAATTTATATCTTTATTTAAAAATATTAAAATACCTTTATTTAATAAAATTTCCAATAAGTGTTTTTATTTTTTCGTTTTCCATTTTTATATTATGCAACTCAGCATTTTGAGCCTTTTGTTGAGTTATTAGGGATTTTTTTTCCTGCTCTACCCTTATTCTTATTGCTGCAAGTCTGGCTAGTCTAGGCTGAGTTTTGAATCTAGTTCTTTCATTAATTCCGGGCGCCTTCTGTTGGCCCCTTTAAAGTCTATAACTTTTTCAGTTAAAATTTCTTCAGTTCCCTCACATTCCTAAAAATATACCTTCATATTATTCTCTTGGACCAAACCATACTGTAGAACTTTCTAACAAATATGGAACAATTTCACTGTTATTTTGTTATAGGTGGCAACATACAAATTATAATAATTTTAAACTAAGGGTAGGTAGGTACACACATTGTCACCTGGGAACTCTTCATTTAAAATGTTGATATTAATATATTCAATGGCTGGTGGTGGTGGTGTAGTATTGATGTTAAAGTATAAAGATCACCAATCATTGTTCACTGACGCATTGGTACCTAAGTATTTCTTTTATTAATAAGGGCTATTAATTGTTAATTATTCAAATAAAAATATATTTCAAAATACTTGCTCATGGGCTCATCAAGCACAACAATATTATCACAATCATTTATTTTCAGTATGCCTGTTTTAGCTCGACCAGTTATATCTGATACAAGCTCCAATAAAGGATCTTCAAACTTTTTGGAAGGGCCTCCGCCAGTGCCAGTAACAGAAGCATAACGGCTAGCTTTAAATATTTTAGCCTCGCTTTTTAATTTAGCCCAAAGTTTTTTTAATGTCTCTGTTGTTCTGTAATCAGTAAGTATCTATTTATTGTAAATGATTTTTAAAAACAAGAGTTATACCTACATCAGTTTCCTATGAGACTAGAACTAGACACATTGTAATTATATGTGTTTACCTATTAGCAATTCCTGCAGAATTGTGTAAATTCCTTATTTTGGCCCACGCTAATTCCTTTTCCTTATTACTACTTGCATCGTGGGCTGTAACTTTGGATACAATGCACTGCCCTTCTTCCTGCAATAGCCTAACAAAACGAAGCTTTTCCTCACTTGTGAAGTTAGGGGTTCGTTTTCTTTTATTTTCCATTTTTATGAAACTAACAAATTACTGACTTCTTCACAGTGACGAATGAATTTTAACATTTGCTTAGAAATCTCGGCGGTAAAATAAACAAACTTGAATGAAACATTTAAAAACCATAGGCAATCAATTTTTCATTCGTCCAATCATTCACTTTCCTAGGCAATGCCTAATTTAAGACACGGTTACGTCCGGGCTGTTGGCGCAAACCGTTTGTTAAGATACCTAAGTGTCGGTTGATATTAACCTAATAAAAATATTTATATTGGTGTGGACTGTAATTCAATTTATGAGATATGGAGGTTAAAATGCCGGTTCCGTACCGCAGACCCAAAACAAGAAAGGATTCGACTGACCTGGCTTTCTGGAACGTCCACCACCTGATTAGCCTTCACTTCACAATTCTGAGGGGCCCCTCCACTTCACAATGATGATTATAAAGTTTTAATTGGATTTTCAATTCAATATGCCGCCATTTCTCTCTCACGGAAAAAGTTGTAATGATAGTTTGACATTGACAGCCCTCTGACAATGTGTTGATTGATTGAGGCACAGGCTTTCGTTCAATCGTTCAGCCTATCGAACCTCACTCAATCGGGAAAGCAAATACGGATACCAAACATTACCCCCACCCGAAACCAGCTATGGTTTCTCTAATAACAGTTTAAAACAAAATACATCAAAAACAACAAATTTTTAAGTAAATTAGCAAAAGGAAATAAATATATATATTTAAAATGGGGAAACATTATTAGGTTTTAATTTATATATGGAAGAAGACTCAGCTTATTAACTGGCCTTTGAAAGACACTTTTCTCAGTGCGTACAGTTACACAGCGAACAATGCCATCCGCACCAGGATGCAGCTTTTCAATTCTGGCTAAAGGCCATTTACAAGGAGGCACATTATCCGTTTTAATGATAACTAAATCCCCAACGTGAAGATTTGCAGAGGAAGTAAACCATTTTCCTCGCTGTTGTAACGTATTGATGTACTCTGACCGCCAACGCTTCCAAAACTGTTGAGAACAGAGCTGCATATACTGCCAACGAGACAGACGATTTATAGAGCTATCATCTACATTATACTCAGGCACGGCCGCTAAAACTTTACCTATCAAGAAGTGACCAGGCGTTAATACATTGAATCCGTTTGGATCATCACTCGCAGGTAACGGGCAAAGTGGTCGGGAATTAAGAACCGCTTCACACTTACAGAAAACGGTAGTCAATTCCTCAAACGTTAACGATCTTTCTCCTAAAGCACGTTTCAAGTGGTATTTAGCCGCTTTTATACCTGCTTCCCAAAGTCCACCCATGTGGGGAGCACTTGGCGGATTAAATTTCCAAACTATTTGCCTCTGCGCACAACCCTCAACAATCTTATTGCTACCATCTTGATTAAATAATGCTTTTCCTTCTTCTTTGAGATGTTTGTTCGATGCTACAAAATTCGTACCACAATCGGAATATAAAAAGGAACAGAGTCCCCGGCGAGCTACGAAGCGATCTAACGCTGCAAGAAAACAATCGGCCGATAGTGATGACACCACCTCGAGGTGCACGGCTTTGGTTGAATAACATACAAATAACGCGACGTAAGCACGCTCTACTTTAGCATTGCGACGTAAACTCTCTTTAATGAAAAAAGGACCACCGAGATCTACACCGACATGGTCGAAAACTTTACCAGGTAACAAACGAACTGGTGGCAACGATGCCATTGATGGTTGAAGTAGCTTAGGGTTGTACTTGAAACAAGTTTTGCATTTAGCTAAAACTGACCGTATTAAACGCCGCGCCGAGAGAATCCTATAGTTTTGACATAAAATGTTTTGCAAGGCGCGCGGACCTGCGTGTAAATATTTAATATGGAAATAATTTATAAGAAGCGTCGTAAATCTACTTTCTTTGGGTAACAGTCTAGGATGCTTGGCATTGTAAGGTAAATCGGAATGGGTAATACGACCTCCCACCCTAAGAAACCCATCATCATCGATAAAAGGAAATAATTTTCTTAAAGTTGGTATGTAGTCTAAACCTTTATTAATTTTTTCAATTTCATTGCTGAAGTACGCATGTTGCACGAGGTGAACTAACGTATCCTCAGCTCGATTTAATTCAACAGTGGTTAGCACAGACTGTAAGTTCGGATCCCTATTAAAATATCTTAAAATTCTAGCTATAGAGCGTAGTAATTTGCTATAAGATGAAAACTGAACAAATAACCTTTCACAAAATTCTAATTTCGATTCCACAATAATCGATGAGTCGGTAACCAAAAGTGAAATTAACTTATCCGGTTTTAATTCGGGAATATTCGCGACATCCTTATTAGGAGGTTTTGACACAGGCCAGGAGTTAGGGTCATCGTACAACCAAGTTGGACCAGTTAGCCACTGCTCACTGTTAGCTAATAACTGTCGAGGCGTCGCACCACGAGAACCGATATCCGCCATATTAATTTCAGTACTAACATGGTACCAGCATTCTAAAGGGATATTATCCATAATTTGAGTAACACGGTTACTCACAAAGGTTTTTAACTTATAAGCCTCCAACTGTAACCATGATAAAACGATAGTCGAGTCGGTTAAAGCTGTTACGCGGACAAACGAAATGCCATGCAAGTTTTCACGAACATCCCTACTAATATTATAAATGCGAAAGTAACTCTGTCTGTCTGTCGGTCTGTCTGTCTGTCTGTCTGTCTGTCTGTCTGTTACGCTTTCACGCCTAAACCACTGAACCGATTGTGATAAAATTTGGTATGGAGAAAGAACTGAACTTGGGAAAGGACATAGGGTACTTTTTACCGCGGGAAAACTTCTCATTCCCACGGGAAACCGACTTCCACGCGAACGGAGTCGCGGGCGGCCACTAGTACTGTATAAGTTTACTTAAAAGTAAAGCCGCCATTAATTCCAGCCGGGGAATCGTTAAGGGTTTAACCGGTGCAACTTTCGATTTTGCGATCATTAGTCGAACTTTAGTTTGTTTACCGTCTCGACTAACAACATAAATACACGCTGCATAGCCGCGCGATGACGCGTTGCAGAAACCTACTAACTCGCACTCAGTTAGTCGCGGTAACAACATGTGACGCTCGATCTGCATTTCAGCTAACTGCGGCAACTCCGAAACGAACTCACCCCACTGTGTGGCAAACGTAGGGGGCAACGCTTCATCCCAACCGACGTTTAATTTCCATAGACTTTGCATCAATTCTTTAGCTACCAAGATACAGGGTGATAAAAAACCTACCGGGTCATAAATTGACGCTAATAGTTTTAGAACCGAACGTTTAGTATTAACTGTATCTGTTTTGTTAATGGAAAAATAAAAACAATCTGACATAGGCCACCATTTTATACCTAAGACTTTAATCGTACATTCTTTTTCATCTTTCATGAATGTTATAGGTAGCTCGCGTTGTTACGCCGGTAAACGTTGTAACAACTTCGAACTGTTACTAGCCCATTTTTTAAGTTCAAAACCGCCACACCGAAACAGCCCTATCAATTCATCCTGTAACGTACAGGCTTCCTCAACAGTCTGACATGACACAAAAATGTCATCCATATAAATACCATTCTGAATGACCACGGATGGGAAACGTTCCCCTTCATCTCTAGCCAGCTGTTACAACGTACGTATTGCTAAAAACGGTGAGCAATTGAGGCCGTAGGTAACAGTTTTAAGTTCGTATAGCTTAATAGGTTTGTCAGGCGATTCCCGATATAAAACATGTTGGTAACAACGATTGCACTCCCTTAACTTAATAGCTCGATACATTTTACAAACGTCAGCCACTAAAACATACTGTGAAAGTCTAAAGTTTAAAATTATCGTTCTAATATCATTAAATAAGTTCGGTCCTGTTAATAAAATATCATTAAGTGAAATATTGTTACTAGTACGTGAAGAACAATCAAAAACTACGCGCAATGGGGTCGACGAACTTTCCGGACGCAAGATACAATGGTGCGGTATAATATACCTACTAGGCGTCTCCCCGCAATACTCCTCCATGTGGTCCAGCGCTTCATACTCACGCATGAAGTCTGCGTAGGCGCTCTGTAGTACAGGTTGACGCGCTAGTTTCCGCTCAATATATCGTAGCCTACGCTCCGCGATCGAGTACGACTCGCCCAGCTGGGGAGGTTCCGGTATGAACGGTAACGGCACGACGTATCTGCCGGTGGCGTCGCGGCGATGTTCGCGCTCGTAGATTTCCTCGGCTAGCTGATCGAGAGGGTTTATAGCAGCTTGACAGGGCAACTCCTCAATTTCCCAGAATTTACGCAAAGTTTGATCTAAAGTTTGCTCTTCCTCAAAAGAAACCGACAAATGAAAACTATTTAATTTAGTCGAATTATGTTGATATAACTTGCCACTTACTATGAATCCAAAAGCGGTAGATATTACTTGAGGTACGCTTGGTGCAATATACAAAGGTTTATCTCTTATTAAGTCAGTTACGATGTCATTACCCAGTAAAATATCCACATGCGAACTCTTAAAGAAGTTAGGATCGGCTAAGTTATAATGTTTATAAAGGCCAATGACCTCCGGCGTAAATTTTATGTTAGGCATATCCGAAGCGACCTTAGATACAACAATTAAATTGACAATGAATGACTCGTCACTCGATTTTCGCGCCTTTATTTCGCATGTTATCATGCCGTGGTTACGAACCTGCTCCCCACCTAAACCTGAGATGGCATAAGGGCATTTTGCCCGAGGGAGGCCCAAACGTTGAGCGCACTCCATCGTTATAAAGGAACACTGAGCTCCCGAGTCAATAACTGCACGGCAGCTTAAAGATTGACCACTGTTATCAATTGCATTTATACGAGCTGTACCTAAAATCACTCCGTACCGGTGTGTGTCACTCACACACGCATCCCTACACCCTGCAGTTTCTGCGTTTTCGCTCACGGAGCGAGACGAGACGAGTGCTTGCTGGGGGAGTGAGCGAGACGGTTGCACACTAGCCGCCGACGCCGACGAGGCCTGGGTGGACGGTACGACCGCGCCCGACTTCGCCTCTATGTGAAGTAAGTAGTGGTGAGGTGACGCACACACACCACAACACATTGTGCTTTTACAAAACACAAGCGCGTGATTACCTTTTAAACAATTAACACAAAGTTTTAAAGATTTGACACGGTCAATTCTTTGTTCTACGGGTAGTTTACGAAACTGCTCGCAAACAAACTGGACACAGCATCTTATCGGAAAACTTATAATTTTTATTAGAAATTGCCGCTGCCGCCGTGAGTGCGGTTTTTGAAGTAGATGGACGCGTATAATTTTTATTAAAAGTTTTTACGTTACTTATAGGTTTATTTGTAGAAGACCCTGACGATGAAAATGTATGATCGAGCACCCTTATTTGTTTAACGACGAATTTCATTAACTCAGCAAAGGTAGGTATTGTTTGCGGATCGCGACTTTCTTCAAATAGCTTTCGAGTATGAACGTCTAACCCGCGAAAAGCTAGATGACAAAATAAGTAATCGCTCAAATTCTCTAATTTTAATGCCTCGATTGCCTTCAATGAATGGTCAAAGTATTCGATGAATAAAGTTAAGTTTGCGGACGTATCTTTGGTTAACGGCGTGAAATTAATCATTTTATCCAAGTATTTGTTAACTAAAGCCCTATTATCCTGATATTTGTCAATCAAACATTGCCATGCTAGCGGGTAATTTGCGGCCGTAATAGGTAGGTTCGTTACAATTTTTAACGCTTGCCCTTTTACACATGACAATAAGTAATGAAACTTGTCTATATTATCGTAGTTTCGCTCATGAACCAAAGATAGATACGTATCGTAAAAGGTGCTCCAATTTTCTATTTCTCCGTCGAATTCGAATAGTTTAAGTTTAGGTAACGATGGCCTAGCCGTCTCACTGCTGCCTCGGGTAGGTGACGATTCCAAGTTATATTTCAAAAACGCGGATCTACATGCCGAGTATAGTGTATCAAACGCTTCCAACTCTTTAAAGGACTTTTTTGCATCAGGTTTATGTTCAATTTCAATTTCTATAATTTGCATGATTGTATCTTCAAATCTAATTCTTAGGTTATCTAATTCGGAAAATTGTGAACGAAACTCTAAAATTTTACTAGAATCTTTTGAAATTGTCTTGGAAAAATCATAAACCTTTTGTATTTTAGTATAAAGGTACTCCTTTTTATAAGTCAATGTTTTTAACTTAGAATTTAATTCAGCGGGAAGCGTTGGCGTCGCCATCTTTGATGTTTCACGAACAAAATTTAAACGCGTAGAAAAATGTGCCTCAATGCAATTCTAACAAGAATTCTATAAGATTGCTTGAATATTATAATTTAAGAATGGAAATAAATGAATATTAGTTACTTTAACGGCAAAGTAGGTACCGTATATATAGTAAGCATATAGTAAAATGACAATTATGTCGAGAAACTTTTGGCTGAAAATGCCAGAAAAAAGTTAGATATCTAGGCTCGCTAGGACCAAAAATGTCGGTTGATATTAACCTAATAAAAATATTTATATTGGTGTGGACTGTAATTCAATTTATGAGATATGGAGGTTAAAATGCCGGTTCCGTACCGCAGACCCAAAACAAGAAAGGATTCGACTGACCTGGCTTTCTGGAACGTCCACCACCTGATTAGCCTTCACTTCACAATTCTGAGGGGCCCCTCCACTTCACAATGATGATTATAAAGTTTTAATTGGATTTTCAATTCAATATGCCGCCATTTCTCTCTCACGGAAAAAGTTGTAATGATAGTTTGACATTGACAGCCCTCTGACAATGTGTTGATTGATTGAGGCACAGGCTTTCGTTCAATCGTTCAGCCTATCGAACCTCACTCAATCGGGAAAGCAAATACGGATACCAAACACTAAGCTTAGGTGTTTCCTAACTAAGACAAGCCTAAGTTGAGGTTGGTGCAAACGGGCATATGTCTCAGTTGTTTGCAAAATGTCGCCGACACGACATGTTGTTCACGGACGCTGGGTAAGTTTTGGTTAATAAAACATAAAATTCATGATTTTTTTATAAAAAAATTAGTAGAGATAGCTTAATTATTAAAATCATTTATTAAAATCTTTAAAAACAACGGTAATTCAACGTTTTATTTTGCAGTATTTTTGATTTTATGTCGAATGTTTCACCGGTGTTACAATGTACCACTTAGAGAAACCACTTTAAAAAGTATTTGTATTATCGATGTTACACTGCGCATATAGTATTTTTTTTTCTAATAATTTTAAGTTTGTTTTGCTATTTCTGGGAAGTATTTTCTTTATTTTATATTCCGTTAAGTAAAATAAAATCTTTTTTTTATCAACCCGTAATTAGGCACATACCCCATTGTATGAATTAACCCTGAACTACGTTAGTAATCTATTTTTTTCTAACTAAACACTAAGTAAGCTTGCTATACTTCATTATTTGTAGATGATATGTCTTATGATATCCTAATAAATATTACTTTTTTATTATTGGTTTGGGTTGAATGTTTTTGGTTATGGGTGAATGCTGCATGTTTTTTTTGCTTTTATCAGGGGTCACAATGGGAAAGGACCAAGAAAATATTAGCATTAGTTACTCCTGAACGTGCAACATCTACTGATTTAAGCGGCTCCGATGATGATTTTTTTATTGACAACGTCGCTACTAGCAACTATAATGTAGACTCTGATATCAGCTCTGAACCACGATTAATACCTTCCCCCTAGAAAAGATGCACATACTCGACACTTCTTCAGATGAGGGCAGTTATTCTCATTTTTGATTCTTGATCATGAAGATATAGGTCATCCTAATGTAATAGAAAATGACTCCAGCACTTTATTCAACAAAGACTGTCCCCAAATAATAAAAGAGTATAATGCTCATATGGGAGGCGTAGATCTCGACGACATGCTGGTACCGGACCAGTTTAAAAACCAAGAGATGGTATATGGCAATTTATTCACAGCTTATAGACAATTTGCGTAAATAATGCTTGGTTGCTACATCGTCGAGAGAATAAAGAGTAATTGCCTTCAAGAAATTCCGACGTCAAATTTCTTTTGAACTTCTACAGAAGAACAGAGTTAGTAAAAAAGATTTTGGGGCAACCATAGATCCTAAGCACAAAATTGCCGAACCCAGTGCTCCACATCCGACTGATGCGATCAGATATGATATTGTTTGTCATTTTCCGAGCTTTGGTAAACGAGGCAGATGCAGGTTTTGTAAACCTGGACAAACTTTGCCTTAAATGTGACCAACGACTGTTTTGTTCAAAATAGTAACTGCTTTCTAAACTTCCAGTCAAATTACCCCAGCAAACTTAGAATTACTAGTGGCCGCCCGTGACACCGTTCGCGTGGAAGTCGGTTTCCCGTGGAAATGAGAAGTTTTCCCGCGGTAAAAAGTACCCTATGTGTTATTCTGATGTATAACCTATATTACTGCAAAGTTTCGTCCAAATCCGTTCAAAAGTTTTTATGTGAAAGAGTAACAAACATCCATACATCCATCCTCACATACTCACAAACTTTCACATTTACAATATTAGTAGGATGTTAATGTTTTGTTTAAGCATTTAAAATATGTGAACGATGTTCACGAAAGAACATAAAACTGGCATCCTGGTCACGGCACCATATGGAATTTACTTTTTAGGAAATAAACTCTTAAATCTGTTTTATCAAATTTAATTACTTTTACAAAACGATTTAGCTGGCAAAGAGTGCCGTGAGACGAGAGTGTTGAATGAATGATTCTATATAATTCAAAAAGACATTGACAGGTACGTGAAGCGTTTGCCTGACGAAAAGTATTAGCAAATATTTAAATATGAACATTTGTATAATAATTATAATTGTATATCGCTGAGGGCGTTAACATAACTCCCCGCCGTTGAAGACTTCCATTCTTCAACCGTTGAAAGTTGGGTCTGGTAGAAGAGGGCACAGTCGTACTAATGGCCGTCGGTAGCTCCCTTTGGTAGTAGCTACTTCTGCTACGCGTGCGATCTTGTCTGGTCCAGGAAATAGCTTCGTGACGCGTCCAGTGCGCCAACGTAGTGGAGGAAGTGAATCATCATGAAGCAGAACTAAATCTCCGACCTTGAGGCTGCTGGTGTTCTGTTTCCATTTTACTCGCATTTGTAGTTCTGAAATGTACTCCTTTTGCCATCTTTGCCAGAAATGGCGGCGTATATGCTCCAGGCGTTCATAGCGATTTAGGTTGTTTTCGTTCCTGGCTGGTGGAGCCGGAGCAGGCAGCGCGTTTAGAGGTCTTCCAATCAGGAAGTGCCCTGGGGAAAGGAAAAGGTAGTCATCTGGTGACGAGGAAAGGGGGCACAAGGGACGGCTGTTAACCGACTCCTGTCCCGTGACGCGCCTAGCGCGTCATGAAGAAACCTTCAGGGAGGCCCATGACGCGAGAGATGCGTCATTAGAAAATAGTTACAATTCAAATTTTTATTTGTTTTAATGAATAAATATTTTTTTTTGGAAATTAAATTTGCCAGTGGTTGTCAACCATAGGGTGCCTACCTACAGGTAACTGTTTATCCTACTAATTATTGAAAAGTGTTATTATTAAAGCCAGGATTCGAACTTAGCAATTTTATAAAAATAATCACTATGTTTTGGTCACCAATGAATAGTTTAGATGTAAAAACGGAAGATTTTTGATTTGCGATAAAATACTTCCCACAGGTTGACAACCAATGGTGGAAATCTATAACATACCTGACATCTCGTATAAAACATGTAGATCGACACTTTTAAATACACTAAACTAATAAATGAAACAAATCAAACAATAACAGGTCTCACTTTGTATTATTTTAGTTGAAATTGCCTAAAATAGCGTAATAACATCACCAGTGGCCCACGACGCGTTAGGTGCGTCATCATTTAGGAGGGCCCGTGACGCGACTAGCGCGTCATTGAATTTTGTATGGGGCCACGGAATAAAGGCTCGAAAAATGATGGTGGCAAGGAGTCGGTTAAGAATGGATTCCGCTTGTGCAAACAAAGTCGTCAATTCCTCGAAAGTTAAGTGAGAAGTAGCCATAACGCGTTTAATATGATATTTTGCTGATTTCACTCCAGCTTCCCAAATACCGCCGAAGTGAGGAGCGTATGATGGTGTAAAAATAAACCTAAAACCTTCCTGAGTTGCAAACTCAGAAAGAGACTCGTGATTATGTTTCAAAAATAAACTAATATCTTTTGCAGCTGCAACGAAGTTGCGTCCGTTATCAGAAAATAACTCCGCTGGTCGTCCGCGGCGAGATACAAATCTACGCAACGTCATTATGAATGCGTCTTTAGATAGATCGCTTACGGCCTCTAAATGTAAACATTTGTAACGTAGACATACAAAAATGCAAAGATAGGCCTTGGTTAATTTTGCACCGCGACCTTTCCTATTTAGTATAAGAAATGGGCCGGCGTAATCGATACCTACTGAACTAAAAGGATAATCTGGAGTTATCCGTTGAGATGGAAGGTTGCCCATTTTAGGGCGCAGTCTTACCTCGAGCGCGGCGGCAAAGCACACAATTGTTTACCACCTGGCGCGCAAGGCGTCTGCCATTTAGTGGCCAAACAGTCTCTCTGACCGTACACAGTAGCAATTGAGGGCCAGCATGCAAATTACGAAAATGTTGGTCTTTAAAAATAAGTTTTGTTAAATGATGCGTTGACTCTAGTAGAATGGGATGTTTTTTGTCATAAGTGTAGTTAGATGCGTCTATCCTCCCACCAACCCTAATTAATTTATTTGCATCCATGAATGGTGACAATGATAAAATTTTTGATTTGGAACTCAAAGCTTGACCCCTTTGCAAATGTTTGAACTGGTTAGGAAAACATTGTTGTTGGGCTGTAAAACATAAAAAGTGAAATGAGTCATTAATTTCATCGATTGTTAAAGGACCGTTCATTTTGTTTAAAGGATTTTTCAGGTTATGTATAAGCGTTTAACATAGCAGAATGCTCTTTTTAGTCTATTTAAATTAGAAAATCTTTCAAATACAATTAGTGGTTCAAATGTGGATGTGGTAAATGTGCAAGTAGTATTTTTTGTTTCAGGTAAGTTGTTTGGTCTTTTTCAAATTATGTACATGTTTATCACGCACTAACGGTGAGGGAAAAACATCGTGAGGAAACCCACATGATTGGATGATAATCCATCATGTGATCCACCAACCCGCACAAAGCCAGCGTGGTGGATTACGGCTCAACCCCTCTCGCTATCCGAGAAGGAGGCCTGTGCTCAACTATGGGACATATAAAGGCTATTTATTATTATTATTATTATCTACTGATTTTGATTTAAATATAGGCCAATGTGTATTGTTAGTTAGTAGATAATTAGGACCGTGCCACCACAACGTATTGTTTTGTAACTGACTAGGGTTTACGCCCCTAGAGATAAGGTCAGCTGGGTTGTGTGCAGTAGGCACGTATCGCCAAGAAACAGGATTGGTAAGCTCTAATATTTCACCGATTCGATTAGCTACAAAGGTTTTATATTTTGTGGGGTAACCTGACAACCATCCTAGTACTATACCGGAGTCGCACCAGTGAGTGATGCTGTCAGGCTTGTATCGTATAGACTCTGTGACAGTCTGACACAGACGAGCAGCTAGTAGAGCTGCACAGAGCTCTAGTCGTGGAATCGAGGTCGGTTTCAAGGGTGCAACCTTGGACTTGGAACATAAGAGATTTACTGTGATGCTTCCATCACAGTCAGTGGTTCTTATATAGATGCATGCTCCGTATCCAACTTAAGAAGCATCGCTGAAGGAATGAAGCTCTATAGAAATAGGTGAAGCACACATTATATACCTTGGAATTTCCAGATTGGAAATAGCAGGTAAGCCTAAAGAAAATGAATCCCACAGAACCTTTATATTGTTAGGTACTGGTTCATCCCAGCCTAGTTTTAGTTGCCATAGAATTTGCAAAATCAGTTTGGGTTGCATAATGCAAGGGCTTAGAAGACCTAAAGGGTCGAATATTTTAAATGCATTTCGTCTGTTAGCAAACAACACCGCGCAAGTCGAAAATTGGCGGTTTCTACATTTGAATGCTATTGGATAGAGTTGCCTATTGCGCATCGAATCACAAACCACGTTACAAACATTTAAGCCAATCAGAGACCTTTATTCAAAAAATAGTGACAGCGCGTAAGTCGGTTAGCTCAACAACACCGCTCAAGTCGTCATTCGGCCATACATTTTGAAATTTAACTTTGCGCTTCGTGATTTTTATTGCTTTTCATTAAGTTGTATCAATAAGTATCTGTGAAAAAGTGTTTTTTTATGAAGAATAAGAGGTAAGCTATAATTAAAAGTAATAAATTTGTTAATTTTCGTAATTTTTAGTATAAAAAAGTCTATTCAGTTTATACCTAATTACTTACGCGGTGTTTACTAACAGATTTTTTGACTTACGCGCTGTTTACTATTTATTTTTGCAGGTACTACTTCTTAAAATAAGCCATGGATGGAGAAGATCTTGATGATCCAGTGGATTTTAGCTCAGAAGATGAATTATTATGTCAACAATTACAAAATGCGGGCCTGATGGCAAAATGCAAACGACGTAAACCAACTTATAAAGAAGAAATAAAAAGGACTAGACTAGGTGAGTTTAGAACCCGTTATGGAAAGTTTAACAGTAGTTTTGTTTACATTTTAATTAAGATAGATAAATAGATAACTTATTGCCAATAAAGTTTCAATTTAACTTAAAACTAACTTACAACAGGTATTATGTTTACATTTTCTAGATACAAGCTGTTCTTTTAAAGACACTGCGAGTCTTCTTCCTGAATATTCTCCGGAAGTTGAGGTAACTTTGATACCAATAAATGAACAAACCATGACTGAGTCACTGAAAGATGATGATGTTAAAACTATCTTTTATGAAAACGTTGACCTGGACATTGAAAATATTGACATTAACAATCTACAAGTCCTAGAAAAAGTAGATGGACAATTGATTGATCTACAACAGCAACCAAACGAACTTTCAGCAGTGATAGAAGAATATTTTCAGCCCTCTGCACTGGATGTATGTCATCCCAATATGTAATGTGCATAAGCACTATGTAGGATACTTATTGCTGGAATACTGGCAGCTATTGTTTTATATTATTTAAATAGATTCTAAAGAAGAAACAAGGAGATATTGACAGCATCCTTCCAGACTCAGTCATATTTTCGTGCTCGGACTGTGGGCACATAACATTAAAATCACTTTTATGCTTTGAATATAAAGCTTTAAAAAAAATTAAAATCTTTGATTTCTCGCTCACGTTTCCCCCAAACGTTAGTTGGTGGAGGCGCCGTATCGAGTACCGCGGGTACTGTCGCGAGTAAAATCAGTGCTTTTCAGGGATAGACACATGGTAACGTGTCCAATCAAGTGCAGCTGCAACTACTAATACAAGAATATTACTATACGCTGATATACGCTACGAAAAATTGGAATAATATTGGATATTGACTGGAACTCAAGAAGCATAGTATACAGATAAGTACCTACAAATACACTATAGGTACACATTCCAACATGGAAACGTTTGACGGCGTTTCTTCTCATATTGATGTTTTTATTAATCAGTACAATGCATTAGCAGCTTTAAATTCGTGGGATGACAATACCAAGGCGATTTTAATTTCAAATTATTTATCGGGGCCTGCCCTCAATTATTTTCACACCATCAGTGATGATACTTCAACTTTTGAAGATATAGTAGAGGCTTTGAAGCAAGAATTCACCTCAGATCCGGATTACGCCGCTCAATTTTATTCAAATCGGCAAAATCATGATGAAAAGACAGTAGACTTCATCTACCGAATGTCATTGTTGGCTAAAAAAGCTGGAATTACATCAGATGAGAAGATAACAAAACAAATTTTGAAATCTTTAACTTTTAATAATAGAACACGATATGCAACACATGTATTTAGTGACTTGACTGCATTTAAAAAAGCAGCATTGCAAGAGGACGAGATTTTGAATTTACAACCAAAACAATTGGCGTTGCCGGTCAAGATACAAACATTAGGGAACTCTGGTTCCTTCAATCATACTTACTCGCGGGGTGACGGTGCCCAGAATGTGCGTTTAACACATCCACCCCGTCAAATCAGTGATAACTTTTCTACACCATGGTCGTCAAGAACTCCACATGTTCCGGAGCGCCATGTACAACCCACGGGAGCTTCATACTCTGCTAGAAGAAGCGCTGGTGATGAAGCAGGAACAAGCAGGCTGCCATTTTCGCAACCACAACAGCGGTATAATTTAAGGAATAGACAGCCACCTTCTCAAGACGTGCGAAATGAGCACCCAAATGCTCGGCGGCGCTAGGACAGGGAACCACACTAGCGACCGACGACAGAGAAGGTTCCACTACAACGCCCTATGTAGAAGTGAAGATGTGCGGTATCACCACGTCCGCACTATTGGATAGCGGTGCCAGTCTTTCGGTCATGTCGGAAGATTTTTACTATAAAAATATAGATAAGTTTGTACATAATAATATTGTAAATAGTAGCGTAGATAATAAAAAGCCTTTATTGCGTGTTGCGAATGGCAAATTACTTGACATTATTCTTTCACTCAAAATAAAATTTTATTTGTCAAATTATTTATTCGAACATACGTTCGCTGTTGTAAAAAGTATTACAACCGATGTAATTCTAGGTTGCGATTTTTTCAGTATTCATAGGACTTCGATAGATTTTGGGCAAAATCTATTAATTTTTCCAGATAATTTGTGTATACCATTTTTGCGTGCAGATGAGAATGACCATTTGCCATACTTGTCAGAACAATGCCATTTGCCGTACTTGTCAAAACAAGACAAATTGTTTTTTTTAAATAATGAGACGGCATTGGGCGAGAATGTGGGAGGAATATTTTCAGAAAATAGGGGTTTGAATACACTAGACATTTCTGATAAAATATCCAGAAATGATAAAGGAAAATTAGTTAAAATCTTATCAGAATATGAAGAGCAGTTTGCGTTTGATAAGACGCAAATAGGATCGTGTTCGATTTCGGAGGTTGAAATCAACACTGTTGATGATACACCCGTCCATAAGTCTCCGTATCGTGCTTCGCATGAGCAACATCGGATAATTCGCGAACAGGTAGACGAGATGATGCAGAATGGCATCATTCGTGAATCGCGTTCTCCTTATGCGTCTCCTGTTGTGTTAGTTAAAAAGCCTGACGATTCGTGGCGTTTTTGCATTGATTATAGATCGTTAAATAAGAAGGTTATAACTGATTCTTATCCGCTACCGCGCATAGATGATTTATTGTCATATCTGTCAGAAGCTAAATACTTTGCAGACTTGGACTTAAATTCAGGTTATTGGCAAATTCCTATTAAGGAAGCTGATAAGCATAAAACTGCCTTTGTGACACCGTCGGGTCTTTTTGAATTTAATGTTCTTCCTTTTGGTCTTAAAACTAGTGGTGCTGTTTTTCAACGCACTATGGACAAGGTTCTGGGTGGTTTAAAGTATAGGAACGCTATAGTTTATGTTGATAATATATTAGTGTATGGTAGGGACTATGATGAATTTTGCACCGCTTTGAAGAAAGTTCTTCAAAGACTAAAAGAGGCCAATATGACCCTGAAACCCAGCAAATGTCATTTTGCGTACGATCAAGTGTCGGTATTAGGTCATAAAATATCGGGTGAAGGTATTCGTCCGGATGACGCTAATATAGAAAAGATAAAGTCATTGAAGGTACCATCCTGTACCAAAAATGTCAAATCTGTGTTAGGGTTATTTTCGTATTATAGGAAATTCATTGGTAATTTTGCGGCAATCGCGATGCCCTTAACTCGTTTGTTAAAGAAAGGCGTAAAATTTGAGTGGCTTAAAGAGCAACAGGAATCTTATGATACTCTATTTAAATTAATCAGTAACCCTCCATTATTACGACATTTTTCAAATGATTCTAATATCACCACTAGATTGCATGTGGATGCGAGTGGTGATGCTTTGGGCGCGTGTTTATTACAGGGAACTGATAGGTTATTCCCAGTAGCTTTCGCTTCCCGAAAGTTATCTGACTGCGAAACGCGATATACGATCACCGAGAGAGAATGTCTCGCTCTTGTTTGGTCATTGAAGTATTTTGAGCATCTATTATGGGGTTTAAAATTTGATGTGGTAACAGACCACAGGGCTTTAGTTTGGTTGCGAGATAGAAGAGATATGAATGGTAGATTGGCTAGGTGGGCCCTCGCTATTCAGTCGTATGATTTTAATATTGTATATTGTAAGGGAAAGGAAAATGTGTTGGCAGATTTTATGAGTAGGAATCCGTTAATAGATGACAATTCCTCAGACAAAACTCAACCACAAATGTCTGATGGTTTAGAGTTGTATAAAATCGATATTGTCGATATCGATACTAAACAGTCTCGCGATAATTTTTGTGTAAATATGGTCAGTAAAATCAATGCTTGTCGTAGTAGGAATTATAAGGGTTTTCATTTATTAAATGGTCGGTTATACCATGGTCAAGGAAACGCTCGATTTCTTTGATACGACATTGTGTGTAGCCGCTACACGGCATCCACAAACCATAGGTCTTGTAGAACGCTATAACAGAACTTAAATTCAAGGTTTATCTATGTATGCGAATTCGCAACAATCTCATTGGTGTATGTATGTACCGCTCATAAATCATGCATACAACGTATCTAAACAGTCTTCTACTCAGTTGTCTCCATTTTCAGTTATGTTCGCGCGCGATCCTCTTATAAGGTCCGATGCCAATGTAAATATAAATTTGTTAACGGATGATCTCGATATTACGTCACGTTCTGCTGCGAATAATGTGCGTATCACGAAAGCTTTGGAGAACATACGTAAGGTTCAAACACGTCAGAAGAGACTGTTTGACAGGAAGGTCAAGTTTGTGCGTTATGAACCTGGAGATTTAGTTCTTGTATATAACCCTAGGAAAACGACTAGGATTGGTTCTAAGCTGTCACGCTTATATTTTGGCCCATATAGAGTTGTGCGTTGTTTAAGTAATAATAATTACTTAATTACAAAAGTCAATGGTTCTTCTGCTCGTAATTTAATATATCATCATAATTCTATGAAACCGTTCAAATTACGATTGTAATATATTTTGCCCAACTTCTAGAATATTATTCATGTGTATTATAGGTAGGTAGGTACACTATTCTTTCTCATTATATTTTTGTATTATATTTTTTGTGTAGCAGTTTCAGCTTTTATTTATAGATGAAATAAGATATTTCGTTTATCTTAACGGTATAAGGTATGTGTTATGTATAAGAAATGGTAACGCATGGAATAACATTCCATATGGTATCATCTTAGGTCTTTTATTAAGTTGATGAATGGAATTAAGAAACGAATACTTGCTCGATTGCCATAAAAAAAAATACTTATTATAGGTTTTAGATTTTTGCTTTGTCTATGGATGTTGACATTGGTAAAAAAAGAACAACTGTCAGTACTGTCATGTAATTTTTTATGTCAAGTCAGTCAGTATTGTTTGTTTATGTTTATAAATGGTGACGGATATGAAATAATTTAAATAATTATTATGTTTCGAAATGGATGATGTTAACGAAAAGAAGATGATACAACAAAAGGAATGTGCGAAGTTAGTTTTTGTCGTGTGGAATCGCTGTCATACTCTATCTAAAACTGCTTGACAAGAATATCTTGGAGCAGGGAATCTTTGATTCTATTTAGAGATGATTTGCATATATTCCAGGGGGGGCGTGAAGAGATTATTTATTGGTTTGTTGTATCATTGTTGATTTTTATTAACCGTTATCACAAGTATGTAATAAGAGAATATTTGAATGTTTTCACTATTTGCCCCAAAGATTTAATATTCAAATAGGTATTTAATTTATGAAACTTCATATTGAGTAAAGATAGGTTTTTCTTAGACTGTTAAAATCTTGATGAAGTAGGTAAATTTGATTAAATGAATTTTGTGTAGGTATGTGGATGATGGAGTAGTTGTTCGATAATAATATTTCTCATTCGTTATGTCGAGTCATTATGTGGTGTTTTGTATTGTTATTTTTGTCTTTTGTCGAGCGAGATGTAACATTGATAATTTTCAGATGATGACTTTGGACAATGATGTATCTATAGAGGTAATTTGATAATGCAGCTAAGCAGCCATGATTTCTGGATGCTGCCTAGATGCATGATGATTAAACCACTACGATTGTGATTGAGATATTTAAGTTTTTTTGCGTCTATTTTCAAAATTCCTATTTTTTAAGTTCTTGTGAAGTTTTTGGACTAGCATACTGTGATTCACCCATACATCATGTATTTTTGTTAGGTTTTTGCATGAAGGGGTCAGTTTAACTTGTTTATTTTCTTTCTTATTTCATTTGTTTACTTCACATTTTAACCTGACTGGTTGTTAGCTACAACTATTGGGTCGAATCACTTTTACTTCGGAACTTCCTAACTTAGGTAGGCTAGGAAGACATGTGCCTGGAAGTGATGCCGATTTTGATTAGTATCAAAATCTTTTTCGTAGGCGGTGGGATGTAATGTGCAGAAGCACTATGTAGGATACTTATTGCTGGAATACTGGCAGCTATTGTTTTATATTATTTAAATAGATTCTAAAGAAGAAACAAGGAGATATTGACAGCATCCTTCCAGACTCAGTCATATTTTCGTGCTCGGACTGTGGGCACATAACATTAAAATCACTTTTATGCTTTGAATATAAAGCTTTAAAAAAAATTAAAATCTTTGATTTCTCGCTCACGTTTCCCCCAAACGTTAGTCAATATCATCGAAGGAACTGAGAAGTTGCAAAATCCTGATTACAATACAATCACTCTTTCTGCTACACATGAAGACACTCCTCAGGTAGAGCAGTGTGTGAATATACAAGAAAACCCTGGTTCAGACGTAATCATTAATGAGAACATTGCTGCTCAAACTTCAGAAAACATCGTTACTCAAAACCGCACAGAAGAGTCCAGTACCTTTGCAGCTACATCTCGTTCATCGAAAGTGATAATTCTCAGCGATGTTCCATATCACGGCGATTTGTTAAATAACAAACAACGACAGAATAAGGCGACAAAAGATCCCAGTCGATATAAACGCAACGCTAACAAAGAACTACGGATGAAAGGTGAAAATTATTTAGGATACAGAAGGGACCGGAAAGCAAAACCCAATGAAAAATTTAAAGTGAAGCAAGATGTATTTAAGCCTGCTCGTTCCATGAAACCACCATGTAATTCTGCGTTTTGTAAGAAGTCTAAACTCAGGGCATGTGATTTCATAACTGAAGGTGAACGAAGCCGTTTGTTTAACAATTTCTGGAAGAATATGAACTGGGAACAGCGCAGAGTATTTATAAGTTCTCACGTTATTAAAGTTCCAAAAAAAGTCACTAAGAATCCAGAGTCATCGAAAAGAGCCGACAGTCGAACATATTTTTTGACAATTGGTAATGTACGTTACCAAGTCTGTAAGAAAACGTTCCTGGGAACACTTGGTATTAAAGAGTGGTTCGTCAGATATTGGCTATCGAAGACAGACTGTGCAATGCCCCCAGATTCGTCCACCTCAACAAGCAATCGAAAGGCTCCTCAAAAAATAGAAGGACAAGAATTTGTTAAGAAGTTCTTGGCTGGTCTTCCAAAGATGCCCTCTCATTACTGTAGTGCTCAAACTTCACGAGAATACCTAGAACCAGTTTTCTCAAACATGACACAGCTTTATAATCAGTACAAAGAGAGTTGCAAGTTAGAGGCCAGAGAATGGGTCGGCCGTAAATTGTTTGATACAATATTTATGAAACTCAATCTGAGCCTATTTCACCCCAAAAAGGATCAGTGCGATGTTTGTTGCAGTCATAAAACTGGAAACATTACTGATGAAGAATACACTCAACACGTATTAAAGAAAGATCGAGCCAGAAAAGAAAAAGATGCGGACAAAGAGCTGGCGAAGACTGGATCATGTCACGTATTCACACAAGATGTTGAGTCTGTAAAACTAGCGCCATATCTTCAAGCCAGTGCCATTTATTATAAAACTAAATTGTGCGTCCATAATTTCACATTATATAATCTAGGGACCAAAGAAGTAATGTGTTACTGGTTTGATGAATCAAATAGTACTCTTGAAGCCTCTGTTTTCGCATCATGCCTAGTTCACTATTTGGATAATATTCTGAGTAAAAAATTGTTGCCTGTTATTCTGTATTCCGATGGATGCTGTGCCCAGAATCGTAATGTCACCCTGAGCAATGCTCTCTTACGCTTATCAATGGAGAAAAATGTTGTGATCATTCAAAAATACCTAGAAAAGGGGCACACTCAGATGGAATGCGATTCCGTACACAGCGCAATTGAATGTAAAGTCAAAGGTAAAGAAATTTACCTTCCACAGAAATACCTGGATATAACAAAGACAGCTAGGAGTGTTCCTATGCCTTATAATGCTCTTTATTTGGATTATACATTTTTTACAGATTTTTCTAAAGATTTGATTTATAAAACAATCCGTCCAGGGAAAAAGACAGGCGATCCGGTTGTGACGATTTGGTACAAAATTGATTTAAATGATGAGCTGCGGCCCCTACCGCATCGCCCCACATCAAATATTGGAGTTAAACTTATAAGCCAGTTAAGTAAATTGTATGCAACGAGAATACCTATCTCAAAGCGGAAATATGACGACTTGCAGGACCTGAAAAGTGTATTACCAGCTAGTTGCCATTCTTTTTATGATGATTTGCCACACAGCAAGCGTTAACTTTAAAACTTTAAACTCTTAAACTATTGATCTCAATAATGTGATTCATACAATGAAAGTTCCTGATAATTTAATTACCTAATATAATTATGTAGTTTGTTACTCTAATAATAATTCATACCTAATATAAAACCTTTAATTAAAACTGATCTTTTAATACTTATTTCCTTACTTATTACCTTAGCAACACCGCCTAAGTCTATTAAAGTAGCACGTAACACCGCTCAAGTCAAAGTAACATTTTAACTATGAAGTAAATCATCAAAATGAGTATTATCAACTCTTCCTTGCACCTATGTGGAGCATTTAGTACAAAATAAAACATGAAAACTATCGGATTTTAGAAAATATACAGTTTTTTGTGTCTCCTGAAAAGTTGGTCAAAATGACTTGAGCGGTGTTGTTTGCTAAGCGACGATTTGACATTATAAATCTTTTAGTTATAGCAGTATTATTTAATGGGCAATTTATAGGAAAATGAAGCGTGTCACTGTTAGGATTCCAGTCAAGTCCCAGAGTGTTTGACGATTTACTAAAGGTTAGGTTTTCTTGCGTGATTGAATGTTCGTTAAAAATAGAAGGCAAGTTAGTTTTAAATTTACGCAAATGGAAACAACCCTTACTTAGCTCAGTGCATACGCACTTTTGAATACGTTGCAATTCATATTGGCTATTGGAGCCAGTAATTAGGTCGTCAACATAGAAATCCCTTTGGATTATCGTTTTGATTGTGTTGTCGTCACACTCCTCTCCTAACTGCCATAGACACCGAGTGCTTAAATAGCTGCCGCTTGCGGTGCCGTAAGTGACAGTATTTAGCCGCAACGTTTGGATAGGTAAAGATTCATCTTCTCTCCACAAAATGAGCTGCAGGTCCCTATCACTGGTGTGGACATCTACCTGTCGGTACATTTTTTCTATGTCTCCGGTGAGTAGGTACTTGTGCTGTCGAGCTCGGATCAGTATTGAGAAAAGAGAATCCTGTACGTTAGGACCTACCATCTGCAAGTCGTTTACAGAGTAGCCAGAAGAGGAGGGTGCAGAGCCGTCAAACACGACACGCAGCTTTGTTGACTCGCTGGATGCCCTGTAGACCGCATGATGACAAAGAAAGTATGATGTATTCGGTAAGTCTACATTAGATCTAGATAGATGACCTAAGGCTTCATATTCCTTAATAAATTCGGTGTATTGTCTTTTAAGATCTGGATTATTGCGAAAACGTTTTTCTAAGTTTAGCAAACGCCTTTTAGCAAGTGTGTATGCATCGCCCAAGCAATCAGGCGAATCACGTAAAGGTAATTTCACACAAAATCTGCCTGTGCTTAATCTACGGGTATTTTGTAAATAGTGTGTTTCGCAATTCCTTTCAGTTTCGCTCAATACTAATCTTTTTGGTAACTCTTCAATTTCCCAAAATTTAGAAAGCATATTGTGAAGTTGTGATTCTTTCGATGAATCCTGCTCAGTAATTAATAATTGATTGCATTGAATTTGATTAAAATAATTTTGATTTGAGTTTTGCATGAAATCATCTTTAGATAATGATCGTTTTTTATGCATAGAATTTTGAACAGATACCTTGCCTCCTAACAGCCAACCAAATTGGGAACTATGCAATTTAGGATGAAATTTACCTAGTGATTTCTGTTCGGCACCTAAGATGTCCCAAAAATATCGGCACCTATCAGCACGTCGATAGGGGCTGGCTGGTCAAAGTTGGGGTCTGCTAGCTGTATATTGGTAGGTATATTGAGCTTAGAACAGTCTATAGGAAATTTTGGCAGCTCTTCAGTTAGATTTTCTAAAACAAAACAAGAATATGATATTTTGAAATCATTCATAGCATCGCGAGATTGCAGCTGCACGACACATCTTTCGCGGACTGTGTTAGCGTGGCTGTTCCCGATACCTATGACATTGAGTGAGACTGGCATTATCTTTAGGGATAACCTCTGTTGTAAAGATTTAGTAATGAATGATGACTGACTGCCTGAATCCAGTAAGGCACGTACTTGAGTTGCCTCTTTAGTCACTGGATTCACCACTACAATTAGGGCAGTAGACAACAGAACCTGACTCGTAACTTCTTTAGAAAAGTTAACGACCGACTCAGGTTCTTGAATTTCAATTGAATTGACTTTAGTGTCAGTGTTGTGATGCAGCAATGTGTTGTGGCGCACATTCGCTAGTTGGGTGACCCTGTCTTAAACAATTTGAACATAATTTAAATTTCGAAACATCTTGCATTTTTTCCTGAATATTTTTTGACTTAAAGGTAGGACAATCATAAATTCTATGATTTTTATCACAAACAATACATGAAAAAATAAAATTATTGTCCGGCCTAGAATAAAAAGATTTTGTTTGTTGTATTTGTCTAGTATTACTTGCGCTACTCATGTTTTGATTAAATCTACCATTGCCTTCTTTATTTCGACTTAATGACTCGAGTACATTCGCACGGTCTATTAAAAACGATTTAAATTGTTCTAGTGTTGGAATATCCCTTATATCACTACGTTGCTCCTCCCATTTCATCAAAGTATTGTTATCTAGCTTAGGTGTTAACATAAAAATAATTAATGTGTCCCAGTAATCTGTTGGTTGACCTAAGTTTGTAAGCGCACGCAAGTTTTTAGTTACATGGTCAACAAAAAATCGTAATGAACTTTCAGACTCTCTATTAATTTGTTGAATATTAAAAAGAGACTTTAAATGATAATTAATTAATAATCTTTTGTTATTGTATCGGTTGCAAAGTAGTTGCCATGCGTTTTCATAATTTGCTGATGAAACCTCAATGTTGGAAACAATGCGCCTTGCCTCGCCCTCAAGGTAAGATAGCAAATAGTGAAATTTTTGAATATTAGGAATGTTTAGATTATTGTGTATTAAATTGAAAAATGTGTCATGAAACTCGAGCCAGCGAAAGAATGATCCGTCGAATTTTGCAATTTGTAGTTGGGGTAATTTTATACCGACATTGTGAAAACTGTGATCGAGAGTGCACTGAGCTTCTGGAAATATTGAATCTCGACGTTTCTTATCTTGTTCTAATACCTTTAATTCATTTTGCCTTTCAATGAAATCTTTGCATATGGCCGTACATAAAATTTTCTCCTGCTCAATGCGCTCCCGCTCATCTATTTCAATGTCTAAGTTTTCGGCATTAAATATCTCAATTTGAGTCTGCAACTCATCGAATTTTGATGATAAATTTTCAAATCTACTTTGCTTTAAAGAAAGCTCAGCAAATTCAATGGCTGTCAAAGTAGGCTGCACTGTGACTTTATCTAAATAATTCTTGAATTTGGTAATTTGACCCTTTATAGAACTTTTTTTTTGTTTGTAAATCCTTCATTTTTAATTTAAAATCCAACTCGGCCTTTAATTGATTTTCCTTTTCGGTCATTTTATTTAAGGAAATTACAGAATTGTATAAGAATAATCAATAATATGATTAGAACTAAGTAGTTAATCACAATGCAGTCCACTCCTTATAAATATGAAATAAAATAAACAATTGTATCTCACGCTCCTCCGTCGGCGATACCTGGACTCTTATCAGCACGTTATCAGCTTATCAGCGAAGTAAAGCAGCGCAGGCACGGAGCGGCGCGACGCGCCGCAGGCTGGAATAGTCGGCCAAAATACTCTTAATAACGTACAAAATTATTGTGAGGAGACGGATATTATTGTTTTTCAAAGTAATTTAATGATTTATTTTCAATTTATTGATAATTTATACTATTTATGGCTAAAAGAACAATGAATTTAGAAAATGTTAATTTATGTGGGTACTTTGAACACTCAATTTGCACAAGCTAATTCGTGGTAAATTTGGAATTGGAATGGAAATAGATATTGTTTAGGGAGTAGGAAAGGATAACCAGAGCACTTAACTGATGAAACTATGCTGCGAGGTGCTGCTTTAGCTGCATCACTGCTCGGCAAGTGTTCGCCACGACTCCAGTCCTCAGCGTTCAAACTCCAAAGTTTTCGATAATTGTCCTGTCACGGTCGCCAGTTTTATGTTCTTTTGTGAACATATGGAATTTACTTTTTAGGAAATAAACTCTTAAATCTGTTTTATCAAATTTAATTACTTTTACAAAACGATTTAGCTGGCAAAGAGTGCCGTGAGACGAGAGTGTTGAATGAATGATCTCTACTAATCTCTACTTCTCTACTAATATTATAAATGCGAAAGTAACTCTGTCTGTCTGTCGGTCTGTCTGTCTGTCTGTCTGTTACGCTTTCACGTCTAAACCACTGAACCGATTTTGATGAAATTTGGTATGAAGAAAGAACTGAACTTGGGAAAGGACATAGGGTACTTTTTACCGCGGGAAAACTTCTCATTCTCACGGGAAAACGACTTCCACGCGAACGGAGTCGCGGGCGGCCACTAGTTCTATTTAATTCAAAAAGACATTGACAGGTACGTGAAGCGTTTGCCTGACGAAAAGTATTAGCAAATATTTAAATATGAACATTTGTATAATAATTATAATTGTATATCGCTGAGGGCGTTAACAGTGATAATAGCGGTTTTTTCAACATCTTCTGGACATACTGGTATGCAATGATAAGCGCGGTTAATGTCGATCCTAGAAAATATGGATTTGCCTGCTGCTAAATAAGTAAAATCGTATATTCTTGGTATAGGGTAGCGGTCTGGTTTAGTGACGGCATTTAACCGTCTATAATCCCCACACGGTCTTAGATTCCCATCTTTTTTGGGCACTACATGGAGAGGGCTTGACCACGGGCTGTTCGAGGGCCTGCAAATACCCATCTCCTGCATAACCTTGAATTCGTCCTTAACTCTAGTGTACCTACCTGGTGGCAGCGGTTAGGCGCGCATGCACAGGTGGTCCTTGAGTTTCGATATTATGCATGACCTGGTGCTTCGGGATGTCCTTGAAGGATACAGGTCTGGTGATATCTGGAAACTCTGCGAGAATGTCGTACATAGGATGTTTGGAATCTATAGTTTTAATATCAGATTCTGTGGAATTGACTACAGAGGCAACGTTTAAATTTGTGATTTGATCTATTAATCTACGTGAACTTAAATCTACAGACAACTTATGGTAAGCTAAAAAATCTGCTCCCAAAATCGGTTGCTTTACATTAGCTATAATAAAAGTCCACTTAAATGGTCTGCGTAGATTAAGATTTAAAACTAGAGTCTTGGTACCATACGTTTTTATCTCCGTACCGTTGGCCGCAAATAACTTATATACTTAGTACACTTTGGAACACAACTA
Source organism: Emmelina monodactyla (assembly GCA_916618145.1). Classification (NCBI taxonomy): domain Eukaryota; kingdom Metazoa; phylum Arthropoda; class Insecta; order Lepidoptera; family Pterophoridae; genus Emmelina; species Emmelina monodactyla. The sequence continues at coordinate 2,922,656 of OU745323.1, read as the reverse complement.
TACAGTTTTTTAGAAATCGGTAGTACGGAAACGTTAGCGCCGGTATCTACTAAAAAACGTAACTGAGAACTTTGGTCCGTGACACAAAGGCGGTTAGACGGTCTCACCTCGCAGACATTCGCCGTGATCTGCTTGGTCTTCAGTTTTCCGGGCCTGTCTTCTTACTCCAGCTGCAAGGCACGACGCACTTGGCGGCTTTGTGGGCGAAGCGGTAGTGGTACCAACAAAGCCAATCAGGGTTGTCTCGTTTTGCAGGGCGGCTGGAGGATGAGGTCCGTGAACGGGAGATTGACCGGCCTTGGCGTGCTGTGCTGCGACGACGTCTGCTTCGTGTAGCGTTATGTCCAGGAGCTCGTAAAAGTTGGTTGATTTGAGCTCTGATCTGCGCGATTTCTTTCGACAAATCACTCGGTTTCTCCACTGTGACGGCAGAAATCTCCATAGGCCTGTTGGTCTCCATAACTTTGTCTGCAACTAGGGCTATCTTTTCCAGATCCGTGATATCCGTGGCTACCAGTACTGCTCGGACTGATGCTGGTAAATGACCTTCCCATAGCATCCGCAACGTGTTGTCTGGTATGTTGCCGCGAGCGAGGTCCCGCATCCGGCGTAGGAGTTGGGTGGGCTTTTGATCGCCCAGCTCCAATTCGCCCAGTAGCTTCCTGAACTGCCGGTTTTCGGACTCCTCATAAACTTCCAGAAGGCGCTGCTTCAGTCCGCTGTACTTGTTGCTGTGAGGAGGCATCTCGAGTATATCCACTACTTGTTGGATAGCCTCCTTGCCCAACCTAGGTATCACTAGCTGGAACTTGGCGTCTTCTGACAGTTTCTGGGGCCCGAAGATTGATTCAGCCTGCAGAAACCATAACCTCGGCTGATCGGTCCAGAAGTCCGGTAGGCGTTCTTTAACCGACACTGCACTTACTGTACATGGAACTGTGTTTTCCGGGGTGTATGTATTAGGCACAGACACCACGGGAGGCGCAACATACGACGGCGACGGTATAAGTTTTTGTTCCGGGTCTGCCATATTAAAAGTTTAAGTCCCACTTTTTAAAAACTTGACACCGAAAAAAACTAAACTTAAAACTGTTCATACGCGGGGTCACCACTTTAACGTCTATGGGATATTCGTAAATAATACGACGAATTGCATATAGCCGTTTATTGATAGCGTGCGTCGCTAACGGCGTGTGGATGCGCACTAACTTCGTAACTGATGTCCCTACAAATTCATTCTGACGTGCACAGACAATTTTCAATTTGCCGCCAAATCGTAAAACATATGACAAATGAATGAAATGTATACTCAATATTATTGGTAAAGAGTTCTATTTTCAAAATTTAAACTTTTTTTTTTAATATAATGCTTTTAAGTTGCCAGTTCTAAAAATTTTCAGTTTGGCCCTCGTATAATAATTAAGTTGCGTTTTGTTAAATTATTTAAAAGTTGTCGGATATATATTCATTCAGAGTGTAGCAGCATTTTTCAACAAGAAATACTTTTAATTCTTTGGTGAAGTTTGTAATGTTTCTTTCGTTTTGAAGTCGTTGAGGAAGGTGATTATATATTTTTATGGACATGACGTACGGGCTTGATGAATGTGCGGTCAATTTTGAGGTTGGTAGTATTAGTTTATTTTTGTGGCGCAAGGAATATTGAGAAGGTAAGTCTTGTCGTGTAGTATAGAAGTGTTGGTTGTGTCTAACAAATTTACAGAATTCAAATATGTATATGTTACGGCTAAAACCCGAAGCGCGGCTACACCTAGTTTTATTTAGCCGGTTAGGTTAGGTTAGTTAGGTTACTTTTTTGATACCACCCAGAAAAAGGAGTCCCGCGTAGTGGGACTCCGTCGACTCATGATTGAAGCCAGTTTTTATATACATAGGTATATTTTTTTTTTACAGCTTTCCATATTAAAAACACTTCTAACCGGCTAAAACTAGGTGTAGCCGCACTTCGGGTATTAGCCGTAACATATATACTTATGAGTGTAAGGACTTTTAACTTTTGAAAGTAAGGTTTACAACTTACGGTCTGGTCGATGTTTTCGAGCGTTCTGATAAGCTTTTTTTGTAGGACAAACAAGGTAGGTACGTTTGTGCTATTTCCCCTTTATTTATTTTTAGTACCACTTTATTAACAGGTACAGAAACTGTACCTAATTCTTTAAATAAATAATAAAACAATAGAGGTTTCAGCTTCTAGAACACTTTTAAAAAGCCCCATGTCAAACAATGTAAATTATATTAATTGTTTAAACTTAGTCCATCAAAATATACGAGGCATTACAGAGAAAGTTTTAGAAATTTAATTGTTTTTGAAATGTGAGCAAATAGATATTTTATGTGAATTGTTTTATTTACCGTGTGTAAACATCTCATTGGAATCGTTTAGTAAATTAACCCATACTAATAAAACCAGCTGGCTCTGCCCTTCCTGTATTTGTGCCATTACCAAGGGAGACAAGTCTTCTACTCCAGTTCGCCAACCGCCTAACCAAAAACATAACACCTTTACATCTAACACATACGTTAATTTGATACACAATTTCTTCTCCTTATGATGAGATGAATTTGCAAATGTCTGATTTAATCAATGAATAAATACGCCTCCTTCGAGAAGAAGTTCAGGAAGTCCGTCTTCTGCGTTGGTATGGTACAAAAGGCCCCACAGTGTTTTGAGAGTACGTCCCCGTCGTCTGCCGGACGTCTGGACTCTCCCTACTTGGTGCGCGGTAACGCAGTGGCCAGTAGCGGTAGAAGACTAAATCTCCAAAACCAGACTGTGAAGGAAGAGACTGAAATCGCAATGGATTTGTCTAAGCGTAGGGATCCCGTAACCCCCGGGAGTCCCCCAAAAGGCCCTTCTCAGGGCCAGCCTGTAGTGGTGCAGGCTCGAGCGAGGTCGGCGAAGACGCCACCAGTAGCCCAGACGTCCTCGGACCTGTTTGTCAGGCCGAGTGAGATGTCGGATGGGTGTTTGTTTGACGCATCGGTGGCGAGCGATGCGTCGGATAAGTGGACGCGCAAGCGACTGCGGTCGCGCACGCGCGCATCCGAAGGGTCCTCCGGGACCTCCTCCGCGAAGGTCGTGAAGGCCAAGCGGGGCCGCAGTGTCCGCGGCAGAGGTCGCACTCCGCGAGGTGCTCCGAGGGTGGAGCCCCCGTCAGAGAGCGACAAAGAGGTGGCGCCAAGCGAAGTCTCACGCGCGAGGTACCTGGCGGCAAGGAATACTCCTGCCGCCAAGAAGGACATGGGGAAGCTGGCGTGCCTCCTCAAAAAACAGGCGGAGGAGGAGGTGGAAGCCATCTTGGTGACCGCCAACTCCTCCAAGTTGACAAAGCCGGCTCAGGCGGCCCTCAGGGCCTCGGCGGCATCTCTTAGCGAGATTGTCGCGGAGGCAATGAGTCGGGTGGCCTCGGAGGAGACGAAGCGATTGGAGGCTATGGTGGAGAACCAGAGCCTCGAAATCGCAGCGCTCCGAAAGGAGCTGGAAGGACTCCGCCGTAAGGGGTCGGTAGCCCCTGCTCCCAGCACCGGAGGTACCTTGTCCCCGGAAATGTTGGAGGCAATAAGAGGGGTCATGCAGGAGGAGCGTGCCTTCGTGCGCTCCTGCATAGCGGGCGTTGAGGACCGTCTCCTGCCGGCCAAAGTGGTCCGGCCGCCGCTGGCGGCGAGCATGGGTCGCTCGGGGGTGGTGGTCCCGGCGACGGACCCGGCGCCGGTTTCAATCCCGGCGTCGGCGTCCAAAAAGAAGAGGGCGGCCAAAAAGGCGGCGGCTCCGGCCGCACCGGCCCCTGTCCCGGCGGCCCCGGTTGCGGGCCCGTCCGGAACCCAATCGGCGGCGGTAGTGTCCTCTCAGGAGGACACAATGCTGCCCTCGGCCACAGAGGCCAACGAGGGGTGGGCCACAGTGGCCCGAAAGAAAAAGAAGGCGCCTCAGCCTTCTAAAAAGGCGGCCCCTACTCCGGCTCCCAAAAAGAGCCGGAAAAATAAGAAGAGTGCCGCCTCCAAAACGGCAGCGGTGGTGGTCACCCTCTCACCGGAGGCCATCTCGAAGGGCGAGACCTACGAGTCGGCGTTTATCAAAGCCCGACAGACGGTCCGCCCTTCAGAGATGGGAATTGAGAGGGTGACGTGCCGACGGACCCAAGCGGGGGCTCGAATTTTCGAGTTCCCGGGGGCCGACCGGCACCAGAAGGCCGACGCCTTTGCCGCCAAGATGGCAGAGGCCATCGCCGACGTGGCCAAGGTGGCGCGGCCTGTAAAGACCTCGTCCCTCATAGTGTCGGAGTTGGACGACTCCGTCACTAAGGGCGAGGTAGCCGCTGCCGTGGCGGCGGCCGGAGGGTGCGACGTGGAGGTCGTAAAGGCTCGGGAAATCCGGCAGGGCAGCGGGGGCATGGGCCGCATTCGGCTTCAGTGCCCCGCCGTCGCCGCTGAGGCCGTCCTTAAAAAGGGACGGCTACTGATCGGATTTAGTTCGGCAGTGGTCCGGGCGCTGGTGGAGCAGCCAATGCGCTGCTACCGGTGCCCCGCGCTCGGACACGCCCGGCCGTATTGTCCCTCACCGGTGGACAGGTCGGCTCTGTGCTTCCGGTGTGGCCAGGCCGGCCATCGGCAGGCCACCTGCACCGGGAGTCCCCACTGCGCTGTATGCGCAGCGAGTGGGAGGCCGACGGGCCACGTAATGGGGGGGGGCTAAATGCAGCCCTCCCGTCAGGAGGGGAAAGGAGCAGGCCACCACGCGGCCCGCCCTTTCAGGTGCCCAGGTTTCCCCGGTCGCCGTTGATGGTGCGATGTCCGATTAATGCCCAGTTTCATCGCACAATTATGCAAGTAAACCTCAACCACTGTCAGGCGGCACAGGACCTAATGGTCCAAGTGGTAGCCGAGTGGTTGGGGGACCTTGCCGTGGTCGCCGAGCCTTTCTCGTTCCCAGCCTCCTGGCTGCGGGACACGGATGGTACGGTGGCCATCGTGCCGCGGCCTTCCACGGACTCCCCGCCCCTCTCGTTCATAGAGAGGGGCCATGGATACGTGGCCGCCGCGTGGGGGGATATCGCCCTGGTGGGCGTGTACTTCCCCCCAAAGCGTCCGGTCGTGGAGCTGGAGAATTATCTCCAGACTCTCACGGCGGCGCTTGCACGACTGGGGAGGAGCAGGGTCGCGGTCTTGGGCGACCCAAACGCCAGGTCCACGGCCTGGGGAGACCATGTCGATAGCCCCCTGGGCCGCTGTCTGGCGGCCTGGGCAGCGTCGACAGGTCTGGTGCTCCTCAACAGGGGGGCAGTGCGCACGTGCGTGCGCCAAAACGGGAGCTCGGTGCCGGACGTTTCGTTCGGCACTGCAGCCCTGGCCGCGCTCGTGCGCCGGTGGGAGGTGGACCTGAGGGAGAATCTATCCGATCATAGGTACATTCGGATAGAGTTCTCCACTCAGTGTCCACCGGTGGTGGGGGGGGGAGCGGGAAGGAAGAAGGTCCTTCCCGCGGTGGTCCCTGATGCGGCCGGACCGCATCGCGGCCACGGAGGCGGCCTTCGTCCAGGACTGGTTCGCTCCGTCGGACAGTCCGGACGTCGACGAGGCCGCCCTCCAACTGAGGGAGGCAATGACCGAGGTGTGCGACTCAAGCATGCCTCGGTCGCGCGGCCCCCGCCCAGGCGCGCGGTCTACTGGTGGTCGGCGGAACTCGCCGGCCTCCGGGACGACTGCGGCGCCGCGAGGAGGGCTTTCCAGCGGGCCCGCCGCCGCGCCAACCGTGATGCCGCCAACGAGGACCGCCTCTATGCCTCCTACGTGGAGGCCCGGCGCGTCCTCAAGACGGCCATCAGGGAGGCCAAAAAGGCGGCAAGGCTGGAGATGTTGGCCGGATTGGATGCCGATCCCTGGGGGAGGCCGTATCGGGCGGCGCGCAATCAGCTGCGTCCGATCGGCCCCCCCGTAGTCGAGGCTCTTCAGCCGGCCTTGCTGGAGGAGGTGGTACGGGGTCTTTTCCCGGACCGCTCGCCGGACTTCGTCCCTCCCCGGATGGCCCCGCTCCCGCGAATGGGTCCTCCGGCCGACGCCGGGATTCCCCCGGTGTCGGCCGGGGGAATCCCGGGGACACCGGGGAGGCGGCCGACCGGGCGTCGGTGGGGGGAACCCTGGTCGCCCGTCGTATCGGGCGGCTGGGGCTGGAAGTGGCGCTCCCCAAAACCGAGGCCATATACTTCCATGGGCCTCGAGGGGAGCCGCCGCCGGACGCCCACGTCGTGGTGGCCGGGAGGAGGGTGGAGGTGCAGGCCCAGATAAAATATCTGGGCCTCACCATTTCATGCCGGTGGAAGTTCGCGGAGCACTTCCGCCTGCTCCGCGAACGCCTCCTCAAGTCGGCGAGGAGCCTTAGTTGGCTCCTCCCGAACATCGGGGGGCCTGCTGCGGCATGCCGGCGCCTTTATGCCGGCGTGCTACGCAGCATGGCGCTATACGGTGCGCCCCTGTGGGCGCACGACTTGCCGGAAACCAACCGTGCCCTGCGCCGTAAGCCCCAACGCGCCATCGCACAGCGAATGGCGCGGGCTTACGGCACGGTTGGTCACGGGGCGGCATGTGCCATGGCGGGCACTCCGCCGTGGTACTTTGAGGCCGAGGTGCTGGCCGCCGTCTATCACTGGACGGCGGACAAGCGGGCTCAGGGGGAGCCCGCAGCACCTGAGGAGAGGGTCGCCGTCTATCGAAGGGCCCGCGAGGTCATGTTCCGCCGGTGGACGGAACTAAAAATATTTTTCAGTGGATTGACATAAAACGTAAAAAGAAATGTAATGAAGGAAAAAACTATATTTCAAGAAATAGTAAATCAAGGCCAAAGAGAAGTGTTCAGCTAGCTTGTAAGTGTAAACTTAAATGTTATGATTTATTTTCTAATTAGGAGAGAAAAATCATTTTTAAAAATTACTGGTCTTTGGGGGACCATGTTAAGCAATGGAATGCTATTAAGCAATTGGTAAAATGTCATTCAAAAAAACGTCAAACTGTGGAATGTTCGAAACTTAACAGATCACTTTCCTATAAGTATTTTTTGCCCAATTTGCGTGTACCTAATGAAAGTATTCAGGTTTGCAGGACAATGTTTCTTAATACTTTAAATATAGGCAAAGATGTGGTATATACCGCATTAAATAAAACTGATAATTGTTTTGGGAAAACTATCATAACAGATCATGTCATAAAACATGTGTGTGATCATGTTAATGAATTTGCACCAATTGAATCACATTACGTGCGTAAATTCACACAAAAGAAATTCCTTGACAGCAATCTTTCATTTGCCAAAATGTTTAATTATTATAAAGCTTAGTGCAATGATAAGGCCATTCCAGATAGCGAGAGAGTTCAAACTCTTCGACAATATAGATCCGTGGTTAACAAGAATATGAATATTAGTTTTTTCCACCCAAAAAAAGACCAATGCGACATTTGCAATCGTTACAAAAACATCATAAACCCTTTACATGAAGATCAAAAAAATTACGAATGTCATATAAGACATAAAACTGTTGCTCGAGAATTAAAAAACAAGGACAAAGCTGACTCTCTTCTCAATTCAAATATTGTAACAGCATGTTTTGATTTTCAAAAGGTACCTGTCCCCGCGGTGATATAAGTATATTTTACTACAAAAGGAAACTGAGTTTATATAATTTCACAGTATTTACGCTTGGCTCGAAAGAAGCTGTATGCTATATGTGGCATGAAGGAATTGCTAAGCGTGGAGCAAATGAGTACTCTAGTTGTCTCTACAAATTCATAAAACGCAATGCAACTAAAGGGGTTTCTGATTTCCGATTCTGGTCCGACAATTGTGCCGGACAGAACCGCAATCGTATTGTATTTTTGATGTACTTAGTTGCGGCCCGGGAATTCGGAATCAAAATATCACACAAGTTTTTGGAAAAAGGGCATACCCAAAATAAGGGTGATTCAGTGCATGCTCTTATTGAACGCACGGTGAAACATAAAACTATTTATTCTCCAGAAGAATGGTATTTTCCAGTACGTTGTTGCAAAGAGAGCAATCCAAAGTACAATGTCGATGAAGTAACTCAAGATGATATTCTGAATTTCAAAGAATGTATCGAAAGTAAGAACTGGAACAAAAACACCGACAGTGAAAAGGTTTCCTGGACATCGATAAGAGAAATCCTGATAAAACCTGATCACGAGGACAAAATATTTTACAAATATGATCTTGATGATACAACTCACTAACTCCTGGATTGTGGACCAAAAATTAGGACAAGAAGTTTAAACAGAAGAACATTATCTCCAACAAAATTAGATTTAAAGAAAGCTACATAGTTTATGCGACTCAATTCCTGAAAGATACAGAAGTTTTTACAGATCATTTCAAGTTTCTTCTAACAATGAGATCGATACTGATGAAGAATAATTATTATTGATTACATATGTTTTTTTTTAATTTTCTAAGATTAGGTACCACTTAGATTTTGTTTCAGTCTAAATAATACTAATCTCAATTTTTATTTCTTTTGATTATTTTCACTGCAGAGGAAAAACCTGCTAGTATTATATCATCAAATATCTTATTTTGGCGTAAACAACTGCACTATGGAACTACAACGCACGCCACCAAATAAATGTGCATCTAGCCCAGACAACCTACGTAAACGCAAACAACCTGATTGCGATGATGTAAACTCCATCTTTACAGTACTGGAACAGAAATTTGAGCAACAACTAACTTAATGGAACGATAAAATATCTACCAGCATCGCTTCTGCTATCACTTCAACATTATCTGGACAACTAAAGAACATAACTGTGAATTTATCTGACATAAACTCCTCGTTGCTTAAACTTACTGAAGACAACGCTCTGATGAACAAATCGCTTTCAGATACAAACGCCCGTATATACAGTGTGGAACAGACTTTTTCTTCTTTCACCACTGTGACGATTTAATAATAAAGTAGACGGGTGCGCACGGGAGTTGTCATTCAGCAGTCGATTGGAACGGACGTGCGCACGCGGCTTGTGCAAATCTAAAAGTATTTCATTTATCTACTTACCCCTGTGACGAGTGGACGTCACAAGTGGCGACGAGTCTGTGGGTAAGTAAATGATCTCAAAAAAAAAAGGGGGAAAAATCGGATCGAAATCGAAAGTTACATGAAAAAAAAAAAAACTGTACCTTCCGACCAAAAAAAATAAATAAAATGATCCGTGCACAATTGTATTGTATGGTACATCCAATATTGTATTTAAAAGAACCCACGACAAATCCAATATGTATTAGGTATCTAATGCAGTAATTTCATTTATCCAACTCATTTGTTATTGTACAAGTAGGTACTACAAAAAATATTGCACCTTTTGCACCTCGCCATTTGTTTTGCTAGCACAATTTATTAGGCTGCGGTTCAATGATACGAAGATTATGTACCCGGGGCACAGTGGTATTATTGTACACAACCATGCGGAAGTTATTGTTTTAGTAACACCCATTCCTAATGAATAGATTATTCTAGAAAAAAAAAAAAAAGTTTTATATTTGAGTAGTAGGTACTATACTATATAACCGGTACTAAAAAGCTGCGTAATTTTACACTAAGGTTGAATATCAAAGAAATTACATTTAAGAGTAAAACAGTATTGATTCGGTACACTTATGAATCGGATGGCAATAACAATAAGATACAAAAGCTACCTACTTACCTATTGAATCGAGTGAGTATACAGGACTATTCGACCCTACTACTTCAATTACAAATAGGTCTTACAATACTTTGCATTAGTAATAACTAGTAACAAAATTGATGTGTCATTATAAACACCTGTCTTTTTTAATTCTTATCTTAAATGGCTGTTAAATTGGATACCTACTCATTGCTTTTGATAAAATAATAAAGTATTATTAGGTCAGTGTTTGTTTATTATTGTTTCTGTTTATTGGAGGCTATCTAAGTTTTTTCGTCATGTGTAGGTATTGTCGGTCTATCATTAATAATGAAAGCAAATCATGAAAGGTAGTTTATTGAAATGAAACACAAGTAGTAAACTTAATCTGGAAGTTGGTACTAATAAGATATTTATAATTGAATGTCCTGGGAACCTCAATCTTGAGCAGTAAACTCACACTGTCGGTTGGTACTGATAAGAAATTACTGTTAATAAGAGTAACAAATAACCTGAGTCATATTTAAGTAGAAAACTGTAATTGTCAGTTGGTTCTTAAAATATATAAAAAAAAAAAAAAAAAAAGGAAAGCAAACTATTTTGTAATCTGATTTAAGTGATTAAAGTAGTAAATAGACGTGACTAGTCTGTTGGTACTAAAAAGAAGTTTGTTATATTGTTATAGGTCGCCCCAAATGTCTCAAATACTGCCTCTTGAGGCGTTTGACTGCGAAGGCGATGTCGCCTCCGTTGGCCTGCGCTGGGAGAAATGGAAGCGGGGGTTTGAGCTATTTTTAGTCGCACTAAATGTTACTGAGCCTGAAAAGAAAAAAGCTACGCTGTTACATGTAGGTGGGTTGACACTGCAAGAAATTTACTACAATATTCCAGACGATAATTTCAGTGATGGTGAACAAGTTGATGCATACAAGTCAGCAGTTAAGAAACTTGACGATTATTTTACACCCAAGCAGTGTAAAATTTACGAGAGACACTTATTTCGGCTTTTAAAACAAGAGCCAGGTGAAAGATTCGAAAAGTTTCTTGTACGATTACGGCACCAAAGCAGTAAATGCAAATTTGCATCTGAAGAAGATAACCTCATCGATCAGATAGTAGAAAAGTGTAGTTCGAAAGACCTTAGAAAAAAAATTCTTACCTGGGGAGATGATGTGAATCTGGACAAAATAATTGCACAAGCGAATGCTCTTGAAGCAGTGGACAGGCAACTTACTGGGTTTAATCCTGAGTCACAAAATATAAATATAAATAAGATCGATATAAGAACCAGAAATCAAACTACACCTGGCTGTTCGCGTTGTGGTAGTATGCACCACAATGCAGATAGTAATACCTGTCCCGCCAGAACGAAACAATGCTTGAAATGTGGATTTGTTGGGCACTTTAGAAATCAATGCAAAACCCGGAACAGTAAAAGGAAGAGTTCAAATTCTACTTTCAATAAATACCCTTACAAAAAACCGAAATTCGATAAAACTGACCATGAAAAGACAAATAATTTTAATACTTCGAAAATTAAGTCAGCATCCACAAATATAGACTATTTTTTTCACATTGACGATGACGCTTCTTTGAAATGCAATATAGGAGGTGTGGGTATAGACCTGATAATAGATTCGGGTAGTAAATGTAACATATTGAGTGACAAAACCTGGGACTATCTAAAGAAATGTAAGGTGGAGGTATCAAATCAAATTGCTAATCCAGACAAAAAGTTCGTTGCTTATGGCAGCGATACACCCCTGACTGTTATTGGATCATTTGATACAACTATCCGAGTGGGAAATCAAACAATAACAGGGACCTTTTACGTTGTCAAGGGACGAAAGAAACTGCGATGTCTTTAAAAGTACTTAAGCTTGGATTGGGTGTCAATTCGGTAAGCGTCGACTGTTTTCCTAAAATTAAAGATGTTACATTAAATATGTCTATCAATAAGGCTATTAAACCTGTTGCCCAGCCCCGCCGGCGAGTACCCATCCCGCTTGAAGAGAAAATTAAGAAAAAAATTAATGAACTTGTCGAGTTAGATATAATTGAACCTGTACAGAATCCTTCGGGTTGGGTGTCGCCGATAGTGCCAGTGCTTAAGCCCGATGGTGATGTAAGAGTTTGTGTAGATATGCGGTGTGCGAATAAGGCTATTGTCAGGGAAAATCATCCGTTACCCACAATGGATCAATTACTCCCCAAATTCAAGAAGGCTCAGATATTTTCTAAGCTTGACATTAAAGACGCATTTCACCAGGTTGAGATTAGTGAAGAATCTAGAGACATCACCACCTTCATAACTGGTCAGGGTCTATACCGATATAAGAGGTTGATGTTCGGCATCTCTTGTGCGCCGGAGCACTTTCAGAAAATTTTGGAGAGAATTCTCCTCCCATGCGAAGGTGTTGTCAATTTTATTGACGACATCATCGTGTATGGCAAAGATGATGCTGAACACAATGCCAGACTCAAACACGTACTCAAGATTCTCAAAGAGCGTGATATTCTGTTGAATCAGGAGAAGTGCGTTTTCAATGTCAAGACTATACAATTCTTAGGACATAAATTGTCTCCCGAGGGTGTTAAACCTCTCGATAAATACATCAACGTTGTAGACAATTTTCGGGAACCTGCTACCATCGATGAGGTGCAGAGTTTCCTTGGGCTCATAAATTATGTAAATAAATGGATTCCTGATATGGCAACTAAATCAGAACCACTCAGGAGACTACTAGCTCTAAAATTAGGAAAAAATGCTAATATAGGTATGCACTGGGGCCCTGATCAAGCTAAATCATTTCTCGAATTAAAGAAGTCCCTAAGCTACATCCATACGCTTGGATATTATGATCCTAATGACAAGACTGTGGTAATGGCAGATGCTAGCCCAGTTGGACTAGGAGCGGTGCTGATTCAGTCTGACAATAGCGGCTCGCGTATAATTGCTTATGGTAATAAGAGTTTGACCGATGTAGAAAGGCGTTATTGTCAGACTGAAAAAGAAGCCCTCGCTTTAGTCTGGGCTGTAGAACATTTTAAAATGTATCTGTACGGCAAAGCGTCTTTTAACCTAATTACGGACCACAAGCCGTTGGAGGTTATCTTTGGCAGAAGATCGAAGCCTTGCGCTAGGATTGAACGTTGGGTACTACGCCTTCAAGCGTACAATTTCAGAGTGATATATAAACCCGGAAAGAATAACATTGCAGATTGCTTGTCTCGGCTTTGCCCTACAGATAACCTCCAACCGTTTGAAGATGAGTATCACGTAAACCAAATTGTTCAACTTGCGAGACCGAATGCAATAGGGATGAATGTAATAACCGAGGCGTCATTGCAAGATACAGAAATACAACTTGTTAAAGAAGCTCTATCATCAAATGCTTGGGATCCTTTAATTAACACCTTTAGAGTATTTCAAACAGAGCTCTGGATGCATGATGGCATTTTGTTAAGAGGGAGTAAAATTATTATTCCTCTTAAATTACGTCAACAAGTATTAGAAGCGGCTCACGAAGGGCATCCTGGTATTGTAGCAATGAAAGCTCGACTACGTACCAAAGTATGGTGGCCTAAAATTGATGCCGATTCTGAAAAGGTAGTAAAAAGTTGCAAAGGATGCACCTTAGTATCTGCATCGTATCCTCCAAAACCAATGACGCGACGTGAGTTACCCACACAGGCTTGGATAGACGTTGCCATTAATTTTTTGGGGCCGTTACCAAGTGGTCATTATCTATTTGTTATAGTAGATTATTTTAGTCGTTACAAAGAAATTAAACCTATGAAATCTGTAACATCTGCTGATACAATTAAAATACTAAAAGAAATATTCTCTAGACTTGGCACACCAATTAGTATTACCGCCGATAATGGGAGACAATTTACCAGCAACGATTTCAACACTTTTTGTCAAGAACTAGGTATTAAAATTAATTTTACTTCGCCATATTGCCCCCAGCAAAACGGCGAAGTTGAACGTCAAAATCGCGATATCCTAAAAAGACTCCGGATAAGTCAAAGCCAAAAATCAAACTGGTTTGATGATTTATTATTGTATCTCACTATGTATAATAGCACACCACACACTACTACTGGCAAAACACCTTCGGAGTTATTTTTTGGCAGAATTTTTAGGGACAAAATACCATCCCTTGCAGACATAGATGCTAATCCATTTATTTCAGACTTCAGGGATAAAGACAAAATAATGAAAGATAAAGGAAAGGAAAACGAAGACAGAAAAAGAAAAGCTGAAGAGATAGATATAGGAGTTGGTGAAAAGTATATGTTAAGAATGTGGTGAAGGAAAATAAGCTTTCTACGAACTTTAATCCAACCCCCCACACTGTTATTAATTGCAAAGGATCTGACTATCAAATAAGAAATGATGAAACAGGACAAGAATTAAGAAGAAATATAATACACCTTAAACGTGTAGAGGGACAATGGAAAGTTTGTGAGGATAAATCTGATTCGGAGATAATGAGTGAACGCGATTCAAGTAGTGAATAGATACTGAAACTTTTATAATAGTTTTATATTTAAATTATCAACAAAAAAATATCATTTAATTATAATGAACAGTAGTTTGTAGGTTAAGAATCAGCTATTTCGCGAAACAGTACTGCTTACATAACTAATAATTTTTCTATCAATGATTTGATGTTATGTTGTGGATAATTACGTTATGTTAATAAATGACCTATGTGAATTTAGTTAAAAAAATAAGAAGTATTCATATAAGATTTAATTTTGTCAAAAGGGGAAAGGTGTGACGATTTAATAATAAAGTAGACGGGTGCGCACGGGAGTTGTCATTCAGCAGTCGATTGGAACGGACGTGCGCACGCGGCTTGTGCAAATCTAAAAGTATTTCATTTATCTACTTACCCCTGTGACGAGTGGACGTCACAACCACCACGCAAGATAAGTTTAGCAACAGTTTGAAAACCCTCGAAAAAAGTAATAGCCGCTGTGTTGAGTTGTTTGACCAGGTCCAGGCTCTTGAACTTAAGGTTACAGACATGGATCAATTGGCTAGGCAGACTAACTTAGAAATATCTGGTATACCCGAAAAACAATCGAAAGATTTATCGTTTTACTTTCTCAATATAACAAAATATCAAGAGGTTGATTGTTCTGCCACTGATGTCCTTCTTATCACTAGAATCCGTCCACATAAGGTGATTCCAGGACTCCCCAAAGCAATTGTAGTCAAACTAGCTACCCGTTTGTTACGTGATGCGATTCTTTCTGCGTTTCGAAAAAAGAAGGGTTTGACGTTATGTGATATAGGCGTGTCAAATGAAGTGCAAAAAGTGTATGTTAATGAACATTTAACTCCCTTTAATAAGCTCTTACTTAAATCTACTAAAGAAAAAGCTCGGGTTACTAAATACCAATATGTTTGGGTAAGAGATGGTAAGATTTTTGTGAGGAAAAGTGACAACAACCCATCTATTCGCATAAAATCACAACAAGACTTGCAAAAACTATTGTGACTCTCTTTACAATTATTTACGTTTGATTTTTCTGTCAGTAACTTAGTGTATAAGGATTTTTTCATTTCATTGTTAATTTTTTTTTATTTGTTCTAGTTTTAATTATTTTTACTGTTAAACTTTATCCATCAAATGTAGTAATATGTATATATTTTTTTTAAATAAATATTATAGGAAATATTTATGATAAACATCTATTATACACCTTGCACCAACCTTATGTAATTTTGTTATTTTATAAAAAATATTGTATTGTAGTATATTTACTTGTATTAAAAAAGCATCTTATATTTTACTTTTATGTTTGTGTAACTACCACTATAAATAAATTAAAAGTATATTGTTATTTAATATTTTATTTACAAACTCCCATATATGGGAAATTGAGGAAAAAACTTTATACTCGTAGGTACATATTTATTCCTTAATCATGAATGGTGAAACATTTACAGTTTTCTATCAGAACGTACGTGGCCTTCGTACTAAATGTTTAAAACTACGAGTATATGATAACATTTTACAAAATGACTATAGTTTGATATTGTTGACAGAGACATGGTTGCAGAGTGATATTTATGATAGCGAGGTCAGTGATAGTAGGTATGAATTGTTCCGCTGTGACCGAGACTTAACAACATCCAACAAGCAGTCGGGGGGTGGAGTACTGATGTGTGTACAACGAAATCTGTGTCCCACTCGCCGAGATGACTGGGCCAGTAAGTCTTTTGAATCCTTGTGTGTTACCTTTCCATCACATAAACTTACCTCAAATGGTAAACTAAATGTTATTTTAGTCTATTTCCCACCAGACGATAGAAGAAAATCTGAATTAATATCCGAGTTCAGAAATTTGTTTGATATATTTTACAACAATAATTCTTCAGATAACTTTATAATAGTAGGAGATTTTAACCTGCCATGTTTAAATTGGAACTCGACGGGTTGGTCTTTGGTACATGTCGGTAGTTCTGACTCTCAGGTGGCTGCTTGTGAACTTGCTCAGGATATGGATACATTCGGCATGAAACAATACAATCTTTTACCAAATTGTTGTAATAATTTTCTAATAATCTCTGTTTCTCAAACACATTCTTAGACATAAAACTTGCAGATCCATTATCAAAACCTGACAAATTTCACGAACCGCTTCAAATAAAAACACCTGATTTATTCATGAAGCCAATAAAAGAAAACTTACAACCAAGGTTCAACTTTAAAAGATGAAACTATGATTTAATTAATAATTTTCTGTTAAATATAGATTGGAAAGCACTGTTTTTAAAATCGGGCTCAGTAGATAAAGCCGTAGAATCTTTTTATGAAAAAATTAATGAATGTATTACATTCTATGTTCCAATAACTTCTCGAAGCAAATTAGGCTATCCATGCTGGTTCAGCAATTCTCTAATAAAAATCATTCGTGAAAAGAACAAGGCCCACAAAAAATGGAAAAAAATTGGCAACCCTCGAGATTATGATGAATTTAGTTTACTCCGGAAACGTCAAAATTATGTCCAGAGCCAGTGTTTTGATTCATTCACCCGATTAGCGGAAAATAACATTAAAACATCGCCTAAATGTTTTTGGAAATATATAAAGTCTAAAAAAGGTGGATCTAACTATCCACGACAGTTAACTTTAAATGGAGTACAATACACTGACGGGGAAAATTTTTGCTCAGCTTTTAATAGATTTTTTGAAAGCGTCTTCTCTAGCAAGTCTGATTTGGTAGAAATTTCAGATTTTCCGCAAGAGGTAATTGGTAGGGATAGCATCTCGCGGATTGAGGTTTCACAAGAATTTGTTCTTAAATCTCTAAAGCATTTGGATAGATCAAAATGTGCTGGATGTGATGGGATCCCTCCTATATTTTTATCTTCCTGTGCTAAGAGTATAAGTCATCCAATTACTTTGCTGTTTCAAATGTCTCTTAAGGAATGTGTTTTCCCCAGTGTTTGGAAAAAAGCACACATTATTCCAGTTCACAAAAAGGGTTCTAAAAATAAAATAGATAACTATCGTCCTATATCAATTTTAAGCACTATTGCCAAGGTGTTTAAAAAACTTATTTTTGAATTTGTTTATCCCGTCATTGCTAAGGAAATTCCTAGTACACAGCACGGATTTTTAAAAAAACGTTCTTCTATATCTAATCTAGCCTGTTTTTCGGAATACGTTTTAAATTTCATGGATAGAGGGGGTCAGGTTGACGTGATCTACACGGATTTTGAAAAAGCTTTTGACCGTGTTGATCACGTCATCCTCCTACGCAAGTTACAGACTCTGGGCATACACGGTGACTTATTGAGATGGATACGGTCTTACCTAACAAATAGATCACAGGCTAGGAACGACCATGACTAGGAACGACCATAAATTAGTTTTTCCAAAATGTAGGTTGGCAAAAAGCACAAAGTCTTTTATAGAAATGTCAATAACTATATATAATTCAATCCCTAAGTCTCTACTGTCCCTGCCCTTTAACGTTTTTAAAAAAACTATTAAACTCAAACCGTGTAGTAAAGGCTATTATAGCATCCAAGACTTCTTAAATGATAAGAAAGCTTGGGATTACTCTCTTGCAGGTTTCTTATAGGTATTATTTATAAGACTAAATAGTCATACTTTGTATGATTGGTTGACGTAATTGTAAGTGCATCTCATATTATTATATACCCTATGTACTTTGACGATACTTAACTTTAAGTATGTACTTTTATTGTTTTTTTTATGTTTTTAATTATTCATGTTATTTTATTCTGTACTGTTTTCTCATTCCTCTTCTCTCTGTTTTAACTTATTGCAGGTTTTTCCAATTAATTCGCTGTTTTGTGAGGTTCTTTAGTGCCTTGTTTGGCCCAGAGTAGTCATGCTCGCCTCGAAAGTTACTGGGGCGGTGGCCTTGTGTCAACTGGTCGCCCAACTCCCTCTAATATGGTTGAGTAGGACGATGGCTGGAGCACACGTCATACTTGTGATCAGGTGCCGCCTTCGGGAAACGGTCTACTCTGGTTCCGAATTGTGGCGCGGGAATTTTCCTCAATTAGTTTACTAGCACTTTTTTTATTTTTTTTAACTTCAATAATGTTGAGCGGGGAGGTACGAGAAAATAATTTATATGTTACTGTATGTACACTAAATGAATATAAATATAAATTATGATTGTATAATTTCTAAAAGAGTGCCGAGAGTTTTTTCCGCCAGCTTTTTCTCTCGGTCTACTACGGTCATTGCTGATGAACGTAGGGGTGTCCCATGACATCTTTTTTATTTTATGCTTTTGACAAGAGATAAGTTTTTAATCCTACGTACAATAAAGATTTTTCATTTTCGTTCTAGGTGGGTACAGATCCAACTTTATATCCGTCCCCTCAGGTGTCCCCCAAGGCTCCCATTTGGGTCCTCTCTTCTACAATGCCTACATATTTGATATAAATACATCTATAAAAAATGCACAACATTTACTGTACGCCGATGATAAAAAAGTTTTTATGCACGTTCGTTCCATAAATGATTGTAAACTTATTCAAGACGATTTAAATTCATTGTTTAATTACTATTTCAGTAATAAAATAACCGTAAGTATTCCTAAATGTATGTGTATATCGTTCACACGTAAATTGAAGCCTATTATGAATGAATACAATTTTAATGGCGTTGTGGTGGAGAGGGTCCGAACGGTACGTGATCTGGGAGTGATACTTGACTCTAAGATGTCGATGCGTGATCATGTTGATGAAATTTGTAAGAAGTCCCTTCGTAATCTGGGATTTGTGCTACGAAGTTGTCAACCGTTTAAGGATCTGCACTGCCTCAAATCTATTTTCTTTGCCTTTGTTAGGTCGGTCTTAGAATACGGCAGCCAAATATGGTTCCCCATCTACGCTATTCATATTAAGGAAATAGAACAAATACAAAAAAAGTTTTTATCACATTTAAACTATAAATTTAAAAATTCCAGTATTTCATATATTCATGATTGCAGACATTATAACCTTCTCTCACTCGAAGCTAGGCGCACTGTATTGGATATGGGTTTTTTATTTGACATCTTACGTAATCGCATTGATTGTAAAGAGCTTCTCGAACGCATCTAATTCAATGTACCTAATACTCGCACAAGACACACTGCTTCCTCACTGTTCCATGTTCCTGGTAGCTCCACCAACTACTGTCAAAATAATATCATAAGCCGAATGGTCGCTGCGTATGATAGAAGATTTAATGCTGTAGATCCATTCATTGGTACAAAACAAACATTTAAGGGTGAAATATTAAAGATCTTAAAATAAGATTCCTATATTATATTTTATTTTTACCTACTTTTAAATATTATATTATACTTTAGTTTTTAATTACTTATACACGTATTTATATTATACTATAATTATTGTTTATATATTTTATGTTTATAGTATTAACTATTTTCATTAAGGAAATTTTTGTAGGATATAAGTTGTTGTTTATTATTATATACTCGTTTATTGTTTTTGCTTAAGTAGTTTTTTGTTTTACTGCACCTGTACTAATCCACTTTGTTAAATAAGAGGATGACTATAATTGGCTTTTACACTTAAAAAGAATTTGTTATATTATAATTGTTGTAAGCTGTTATCCCAAATAAAGATAAAATAAAAAAATATATATTATTAGGATATTTTTTGTATTATTTCTTTACGCAGAAAAAACCTGCAAGTATTATTTTTATCAGAATCTTCATTTTATTTTATTGTTATAGAACTAAGTTTTAAAAAGTACCTACCTAGTTTCCTTTGTTCTCATATTATTACATTCGTAAAATATTATATTCGCAAAATATTATATTCTCGAATTATTATATTCTCAAAATATTACACAAAGAACAATCACAGCGAAAAATGTTTTTAATTTGAGGGAAGAAATAATAAATATTTGTCATCATCATATAATCCTGAAGATATGCATTAACATAATATTATGTGCATTTATATTGAAGTTTTAATAGATAAACTCTTTGCTATAATAGTTCCTGTCAGATTACAATGAAAAACCTATGTTTGTACTAGTGTCAGTCTTTATTTATCAATTGTTTTTGATGTATAATGTGACATTGTGAAAAATATTTATTGGGAATAAATTTTGCATTCTGATAAATAAATATTAAAATAAAAATGTCTGAAGATAGTGAAGCCAAATTTATAACGAGTCAAAAAGGCAAGTCTGTTTTTTTATACATAACGGTTACAAATACAACTTCTTCATGAATAATAAAAATGGTACAACCAACTGGAACTTTTTGATGTATAATGTGACATTGTGAAAAATATTTATTGGGAATAAATTTTGCATTCTGATAAATAAATATTAAAATAAAAATGTCTGAAGATAGTGAAGCCAAATTTATAACGAGTCAAAAAGGCAAGTCTGTTTTTTTATACATAACGGTTACAAATACAACTTCTTCATGAATAATAAAAATGGTACAACCAACTGGAGATGTTGCAACCAAAGGGAGTGCAAGACTTCGATTACATTAAGTTCGGATAAGAAAGTCGTTAGACAGCCCAAACATAGTTGCAGCGTAGATTTTGAAAGAAATATAATTGATTTAGCAATGGAGGAGTGCAAAAAAGAAGTATGCGAAAATTTTGAACCCATTCCAAAAATATTTGAAAACTTCACTTCTTGGGAAAACAAGTTTTTCGAAATAAAGAGTATCTTATCCCATCATTTACCTCCAAAAAGGATACGCTGTACAGGAAGCGAAATAATTTTTTGAATGTCGGTATATCAAAGACTACAAGTAATGTGAGATTGCCACACCACATTGTACAAGACTTTTTTTTATTTGATGATTATGATGATGAGACGGATGATAGAATTATAATATTTTCAATGTTACCTGCTCAAAAGCTACGAGAATTATTCCAGACAATTGATATAATATACGGAGATGGTACATTCAAGGTGACACCGTCGCCTTTTTACCAATTGTACACTTTACATATTGATATCGCACGAGACCAAAACACAATTAGTTTTGTACCTATTGTCTATGGCTTATTACCAAATAAGAACACAAATACATACAAAAGGTTCTTTTCTGTACTTAGAAATCAATTTCGTATGAATATTAGTTCATACAAATGTGTTTACGAAATTGCTGCAATTAATGCTATACGTGAGGTATATCCAGAAATAAAAGTAAAAGGCTGTTATTACCATTTTTTAAATGCTGTGTTTAGAATGAGTAAAAAAATGAATTTCAATGAAACTCACTTAGGTCGCAAAATCACACAGTTGTGCACAAGTTTGGCTCTGTTACCACCCAATCTAATTCCAGAAGCATATCTTGCTATACATGAAATCGCACCAGAGACGGAAGTTTCACAGAAATTTCTAGACTATTTTAATAACCAGTGGTTACAAAACATTACCAAAGATGTTTTTAGCTGTTATGGTGAAAAGAACCGCACTACGAATGCAGTGGAAGGATGGCACAGAAGAATTAACTCTCGAATTCCATCTCGACCAACCATTTTCCAATTTTTAGTAGCATTAAAAGTAGAAGCTCAAATTCAAAATAAAATATTGCTAAAAAGTGCTTTCCACTGCCCTGATAAAAAAAGATCTTTAAAATACATTGAAAATGATAGAAAAATTAATTGCATTATCACAGACTGTTTATCCAACAAAATTCAATCAATAGAATGCTTATCCATGTTAGCGGCGTTGAATAAGCTCCCATAAATTTTCCATATACTTTTGTAATTTTTATTGTTGAGCGGCTGTACCAATCGTCGTGCTTGGAAACAGGTGCCATTTGTGAAAACTTGTATGCACTTCACGCGGGATTTGTTTAGTTTCAGTTATTATTAATTATAGTATATTAATGATTAATGCAAATAATCTTGCAATACTGTATGATACTGCAATTTTGATTTTAATATTGTATTACGTTCGAGTGTTTCCATGATGCCTAGGTATTGGAATAAAGAGAGATTTTAGTTTGAATAAATTCATTTTTATTTTTCACTGTGTTTGATTGTACTTCTAATATTTTGCTAATGTAATAATATGAGAACAAAGGCCTAGTTTTGTTACATAATTTAATTTTTTTATAATATAAATAAGTAAGAGTTGTTTAATAAAACAAATTCGTTGATTTTATACAAGACTATGTTGTTTTCTTACATTCTTGTCAGTTAATGTCTGTCCGCTATTTCATTATTTGTACGGCGTATAACCTGACATCTACAATATTTTCAAAAAAAATGGCCTGGTATAAATTTTAAATGAAAAATTATGAAACTAAACGGCTTTCCCATAAACTTCCATTAAAAAATAATACTTTCATTGATAAATATAGTTTTTACACTTAGCTACGTATATGCCGACATGTGGCAGTTTTCGGTATTTTTTATTTTTATTAATACACGTAAAACTCTATAAGTGCATTTTTCCAAAAACTACTGAATAATTATTAATTTTTAATTTAATACTGATATTATAACGTGTACCTCTAGTCACAACCAAAATTTTACTGAGTTAACTTAAATATTAAAAAAAATATTCAAGTTTTGCCTTAAATTGCTCCCCCTGTAAAGTTTACAAAATATCAGATGTCGGGTTATTCGTTTTTGCCGTCGATATACTTTTCTATTCAGATAAAAAAACAATTTATGTTCTAACATGGAACTTATAAGTACTACGTACAACTGGAATGATTACTTCAATGTTAAATTGGCAATATACAAATATTTATAAATATAGTTAATATTTAATATGAAACGTCAAATAATGTCAATGTCATAGTAAAAAAAATGTATCTCTCCCTCTCTCTAAAAATGTCTGCAGGGAGTGTACAAGTAAGATTTTAAAATAAAACAAATTTGTAGGGATCCCTACAAATTTAATAAATTGAATAATTATTCCACAAGGCGATCCACGGAAACTTATGGGCCCAGAAGCGTTACAGCCTGTGGAATGAGAAAGTTAGGTAAATAACTTGGTAAAAGTAAAAACCACGCGGTCACAGCGGTGTCACCCGGTCAAGGGCATTGGTCGTCCAGCGTGGGAATATGGATCGGGTACAAGGAACCACTTATTTAAAAACTGCTTCAAAATGTTGGAGACTGGACAGCATGGCAGTTCAAAATGCGAGTCATATTACGTGCGGCAGATTTGTTTGACGAGGTCGAGAAGACGCGTCCAGATGAAAAAGACAACGAATACTCAAATTGGAGGAGCAAAGACGCAAAAGCTAAAAGCGTGCTGGTAACACGAATTGGTGAGAACATAATACCACAGATTTCGTCGAGTATAACCTCTAAGGAAATATGGGACAAACTTCATACCATATTCGAACAGCGAGGTGAGTTGTCTGTGCACATCCTGCAAGAAGTAATCTTTGCCATGAAATTTGAAGCTAGTGAAACAGTATCACAGTGCCTGAGTCGTTTCGAAGCGCCACAGTGTAGGTCAGCCGGTCTATGTTGGTGACTAAAATCACTTCGTCGCTGCCACTACAGTTTAAACACTTTGTGTCAGCATGTGAATCTAATCTGGTAGAGAGGCGTACAATGGATGAAGTAAGAGCGAGGCTATTGGTTGAGGAGCAGCGCTACATGCAGAATCAAGATCAGGAGGACATAGCTTTGGCAAGTAAAACAGTGAGAATTTTTTTCAAATGGAATGAACAGTAAAGTTAAAGTTAATTGTTGCACTTATTGAAAGAAAAATAATCATGAGTTAAAAGATTGTTATATAAAAAACAAAAATAAATATAATGTAAAAAAATGTATTAGTTATAACCAAGACAATGCATTAACTGTCGTCTGTTTTAACTTGCAGTACTAAAATGTAGGAATGGGTGATGGACAGTGGTGCCACTGAGCACATGTCCCATGATAGAAGTTTCTTTCAGGATTATGTAAAGCTTGGACAGCCAATATTTATTATTTTAGGTGATGGTAAAAATATACAGGCATTGGGTTATGGTAAAATACATTTAGAAGCGTACAATGGTCACAAGTGGATAAGTAGGTACAACTTTATAAAATGTGTTATATGTTGCAGTTTTTTTTTTCAGTGAGTACAACAATAGATAAGGGTAATCAATTAATAATAGATAAAAGTCAATGTATGATAAAGAAAGAAAAAAATACAGTTTGTGCAATAGCATATCGTTGTAAAAACGTATTTTTTATGAAATTTAGGTTAATAACAATAACAATGTTTATTTAGGTCGGTCAAATGAGAGTTTGTCCAATGGCATGAAAAAATGGTACATCAGGATATAGAACAGGTAAGAAATATGCTAAACAGATGTAATGTGGAGTATAACATGGAGATGACAGAAGAAATAATAATTATGTGATCCAAAACATCATTTAAATTAAGCCAGAATAGAGCTGAAAAGCCAGGTCAGATATTAAACATGGATCTATATGTATGTTAGAGAAGGGCACCATCTATCCCAATTGCCGGATTACTCGTTGGCAAGAAACGAGTGTCGACGAACTGTACACGTTTCTTGGCATCGTACTGGCTATGGAGATAGTGGTAAAGGGCCGGTTGGAGGAATACTGGAATGCCTCTAAAGACATTTTTGACACTCTTGGCTTTTCCACAGAGATGAGCTGTGACCGTTTCCAGCTGCTGTCAAAATGCCTCCACTTCTGTAATAACGATCTGTGTAATCCTGAATTGATGAAGCGACCCCAGGCCAAACTTTTTAAAATTCATAGAAATAATAAATAAATAAATTTTCACAGCTAATTTATCACAGAATGTGACTCTTGATGAAAGTTTGACTATGTGGAAGGGTTGGCTTGAAATAAACCAATGCATCCATAACAAGGCAGCGACAGTGGGCATCAAAACGTACGAAGTTTGTGAATACAGCACTGGTTATCTTTGGCGTTTTGAAGTTCACGCTGGTCAGCACACCTCGGCACAACAAGACGATCCAGTTTCTAGAAAAGTACCAGCTCTCGTGCTCAGACTTTTAAATGGTCTTGAAAGCTCAAAGGGCACACAATTTGGATAGACAACTCTTACATTTCTCCAGCATTGGCACGCGAACTGAAGGTCCTTGGGTTCGATTGCGTAGGAACACTCCGTACAAACCGCCAATTCGTACCAGCTGAATTGGCGAACATCACTAAAAGAGACATGACTGTCGGTCAAGTTTTCAGGTGCACCTCGGGAGATGTTGATCTTATAGTGTGGAGGGATAAAAACCGTGTGGCTTTTATTTCGACATATCATGGGCTCGCGTCTACCGTTAATGGTGACACCTTGAAGCCGACTGTCGTACATGACTATTATATTTGTATGGGCGGTGTAGACAGCAAGGATCAATAGCTTGTGATGTATCTCATCGAAAGAAAGCGGACCAAAGTTTGATATAAGATTTTTTTCAGAAGGCTCTTGAATGCTAGTGTCTTAAACTCTTACATCCTGCTACAAGAGCAAACATTTTCGCATCGGAAGTTCCGGAAAGCGTTGATAGTTGCTTTATTAACAGCACACAAAACACCTACACTCACCTCAACAACTCAACACCTCATTAGTACACAGTCCGGCACAGTATGACCTTATCAAGCCCGGAAAACCAGACCGCCTAAAGCGCCAATGCGCCGTGTGCAAGGTTCAAGTACAGGTATTGATTTTATGAAAAGATGGATTTAGGTTGAGGCACGATCAGACCAGTCTATAAGAATGGAAAGCATGATTGCATTAATAACTATAGACCAATTACAATCCTTTCGTGTATTGACAAAATAATTGAAAAATACCTAGGACAAGAAATAAATATTTTTTTGAGCAAACATAATATAATACATAAGAAACAATTTGGTTTTCAAAAAAACAAAAACACACAACAATTATTATGTCAATTTACGAATGAAACTAACTCATATATTAACGATAAAAAACATGTCTTGGCCATATTTGTTGATTTCAGCAAAGCGTTTGAAACTTTAAAATATCCAACCTTATTCAGTAAGCTTAGTCAGAATGGTATTCAGGGTCCCCTGCTGGAATTACTAAAAAATTACCATCAAAATCGGTTCAATTCTGTTAAAATAGGCGATACCTACAGTGATTTAATCCTCACAGAAGAAGGAACGGCCCAAGGGTCGGTCCTCGGCCCGACTGAATACTTGTTATATGTCAATGATATGTACAATATCTTTAAACAGGCATCTGTATACCAATTTGCAGACGATACATGTCTCCTAGTGGCTGACAAAAATTTATCGACAGCGATTAGTGTCATTCAGAACAACTTTAACTTATTATGTCAATGGGCACACGATGTTGGTTTAACTATCAATTATAAAAAAACTAAATTAATGCACTTACACTCACCTTATCAAAAAACAATGGTAAAACCAACCATCGTAGCTCATGAACATACATGTATGCATAATAAAAACATTAACTCATGCTCTTGTAATAACTTAGAACTGGTGACCCAGCATACCTATTTAGGCTTAGTAATAGACAGTCATATGAACTGGGAGGCTCATATAAACTACATCTGTAATAAATTAAGATCTATTATATCTAAATTGTCAATTCTAAAATTTAAATTACCTTTCAATACGTTACAATTGTTATATAATGCACTAGCTGACTCAATTATCACCTACGGTCTAAGCAGTTATGGAAGAACATATAAAACTTATATTGATAAGATATACAGATTGCAATTAAGTCTACTAAAATTAATTATCCCTACATCCATCAGAATTAAGTTAAAAAGTGAAAGTGAAATCTTCAAATACTGTAAAACATTAAATATATATGATAAGTCAAAAATTGCCATTATAAGTGAAGAAATGAACAAATTAAACACTCTAAAATTACACACTAGACCATGTTTCCTGCGACAACTGTCTTACTTACCGCGTTATATGTTACCGACTTATACTAATGTTTATGGTAAGCGTACCTCAGATTATTTGTTACCTTTTCTACTCAATGAATTATCTAATGATGTACATAAAAAAATAATAGAAAAACCATTAAAATGTAAAATTATATTGAAATCTGTACTTCTTGACAAATAAGTTGTCTATATAGGTAATTAAATAGGTGAGGCAGAAAATTAAAATGTCTTGTAAAATACCCAACGTCAAAAAACTCATACATTGTATATGATATATAAAATATGTTAATTATAACGAAAATGTAACTACCTACCAGTAATTAGAATAAGCAAGTAAAAACAGCAACACTTAAATCTAATTGGTTTCAGTTGCTGTTTGATTAATTGATGTACCTAATGTTTTTATTGTAAATAAATGAAAAAAAAAAAAAAAAAAAAAGGTATGATTTTACTACTGTACAGGGTAAATGTTGCAAATATATATTTTTTGGGTTAATATGCTAGGTATTAAGGTTGTTGATAGTTGAATGTCCCTATCCCACTACAAATTTGGGGGCTCGTCCGGGATAGTCAAAACGCATTCGAGAACATATTATAAAGGTGAAGAAGGTGACATGGCGGCGTGGCCACGAAGCGTGGCACTCCACTTGGAAAATTTGCTTGCGTAGCAAGCAATAACTAAAGATGACTTCAATATCTCCTAATCAGCGGGTTGGAGGTGGTAATAACGCTGAAAAACCAAGTAACACAAAAGAGGCGACGGCGGCGCGACAGTAAATATGGCGTCGTCACTGGGTTTAGTTAGAAGGCGGCGTGGCAAAATTTAATGGCGAAGACAAGACATATTCATCGTCGAAGTGGGCAAGTGATATCGAAGAAAATGCTGATATCTTCGGTTGGAACGCCCAGCAGAAACTTATTATAGCCAGACGCTCATTATGCGGCACGGCAGAGCTTTGGTTTAGATCTGAAAAGACGCTCAAAACTTATGAAGAACTGAAGGCGGCATTGCAAAAAGAGTTCCCAGAAACTCTAAATTCAAAAGAAATGCACGAACTGATGGCAAGTCGCAAGAAGCGGGTTGATGAAACATTTTACCAATACATGTTAAGAGGCCTTACGTTTTTTTCTCCAACGAAACGCAGTTATCGTGATTTTTCATACTTTTCGACGTTCAATTACGAGAGAATGGTTAAATTTGTACAAGTAAATATTAGCCTAAAGTATAGGAAATTTATTCATCTAATGAAGTGACTAACGTTTGGGGGAAACGTGAGCGAGAAATCAAAGATTTTAATCTTTTTTAAAGCTTTATATTCAAAGCATAAAAGTGATTTTAATGTTATGTGCCCACAGTCCGAGCACGAAAATATGACTGAGTCTGGAAGGATGCTGTCAATATCTCATTGTTTCTTCTTTAGAATCTATTTAAATAATATAAAACAATAGCTGCCAGTATTCCAGCCTACATAAGTTTTCTACATAGTGCTTATGCACATTACATCCCACCGCCTACGAAAAAGATTTTGATAATAATCAAAATCGGCATCACTTCCAGGCACATGTCTTCCTAGCCTACCTAAGTTAGGAAGCTCCGAAGTAAAAGTGATTCAACCCTATAGTTGTAGCTAACAACCAGTCAGGTTAAAATGTAAAGAAAATGAAATAAGAAAAATGAATAAACAAGTTAAACTGACCCCACCATGCAAAAACCTAACAAAAATACATGATGTATGGTTGAATCACAGTATGCTAGTCCAAAAACTTCACAAGAACTTAAAAATAGGAATTTTGAAAATAGACGCAAAAAAACTTAAATATTTCAATCACAATCGTAGTGGTTTAATCATCATGCATCTAGGCAGCATCCAGAAATCATGGCTGCTTAGCTGCATTATCAAATTATCTCTATAGATACATCATTGTCCAAAGTCATCATCTGAAAATTATCAATGTTACATCTCGCTCGACAAAAGACAAAAATAACAATACAAAACACCACATAATGACTCGACATAACAAATGAGAAATATTATTATCGAACAACTACTCCATCATCCACATACCTACACAAAATTCATTTAATCAAATTTACCTACTTCATCAAGATTTTAACAGTCTAAGAAAAACCCTACCTTTACTCAATATGAAGTTTCATAAATTAAATACCTATTTGAATATTAAATCTTTGGGGCAAATAGTGAAAACATTCAAATATTCTCTTATTACATACTTGTGATAACGGTTAATAAAAATCAACAATGATACAACAAACCAATAAATAATCCCTTCACGCTCCCCCTGGAATATATGCAAATCATCTCTAAATAGAATCAAAGATTCCCTTCTCCAAGATATTCTTGTTAAGAAGTTTTAGATAGAGAATGACAGCGATTCCACACGACAAAAACTAACTTTCCACATTCTTTTTGTCGTATCATTATCTGCTTTTCGGTAACATCATCCATTTCGAAACATAATAAATATTTAAATTATTTCATATCCGTCACCATTTATAAACATAAACAAACAAACAATACTGACTGACTTGACATAAAAAATTACATGACAGTACTGACAGTTGTTCTTTTTTTTACCAATTTCAACATCCATAGACAAAGCAAAAATCTAAAACCTATAATAAGTATTTTTTTTTTTATGGCAATCGAGCAAGTATTCGTTTCTTAATTCTATTCATCAACTTAATAAAAGACCTAAGATGATACCATATGGAATGTTATTCCATGCGTTACCATTTCTTATACATAACACATACCTTATACCGTTAAGATAAACGAAATATCTTATTTCATCTATAAATAAAAGCTGAAACTACTACACAAAAATATAACACAAAAATATAATGAGAAAGAATAGTGTACCTACCTACCTATAATACACATGAATAATATTCTAGAAGTTGGGCAAAATATATTACAATCGTAATTTGAACGGTTTCATAGAATTATGATGATATATTAAATTACGAGCAGAAGAACCATTGACTTTTGTAATTAAGTAATTATTATTACTTAAACAACGCACAACTCTATATGGGCCAAAATATAAGCGTGACAGCTTAGAACCAATCCTAGTCGTTTTCCTAGGGTTATATACAAGAACTAAATCTCCAGGTTCATAACGCACAAACTTGACCTTCCTGTCAAACAGTCTCTTCTGACGTGTTTGAACCTTACGTATGTTCTCCAAAGCTTTCGTGATACGCACATTATTCGCAGCAGAACGTGATGTAATATCGAGATCATCCGTTAACAAATTTATATTTACATTGGCATCGGACCTTATAAGAGGATCGCGCGCGAACATAACTGAAAATGGAGACAACTGAGTAGAAGACTGTTTAGATACGTTGTATGCATGATTTATGAGCGGTACATACATACACCAATGAGATTGTTGCGAATTCGCATACATAGATAAACCTTGAATTAAAGTTCTGTTATACCGTTCTACAAGACCTATAGTTTGTGGATGCCGTGTAGCGGCTACACACAATGTCGTATCAAAGAAATCGAGTGTTTCTTTGACCATATTCGAAGTGAAAATCGAACCTCGGTCCGTCAATACTTGATTAACCGAACCAAACTTACAAAAAACATCATTTACAAGAAAATCACAGATAGACTCGGCTGTCGCCCTAGGTATCGCTTTGCAGATGGCGAACTTAGTTAAATAATCAATACAAACCAAAACATATTTATTCCCTAGTGATGATCTGGTGAATGGACCTAACACATCGATCGCAACTTTGTCAAAAATTCGATTTACAGTTATTGGCTGTAACGGCGCAAGGAAATTAACTTTCTTTCTTTCTTGACAATTTTTACAACTAGCTATGTAATCATAAATTTTCTTATCGACGTTTTCGATAAAATATCGCTCACGAAATTTACCTAATGTCTTCGTAAGACCAAAGTGAGCTCCACACCAAGGATCATCATGAATCTCGGACATGACCTCTAAAAATAAACATTCTGGTAGTACAATCCTATCGATAAAATGACCACCCATTTTAATTCTATGATATAACCGACCATTTAATAAATGAAAACCCTTATAATTCCTACTACGACAAGCATTGATTTTACTGACCATATTTACACAAAAATTATCGCGAGACTGTTTAGTATCGATATCGACAATATCGATTTTATACAACTCTAAACCATCAGACATTTGTGGTTGAGTTTTGTCTGAGGAATTGTCATCTATTAACGGATTCCTACTCATAAAATCTGCCAACACATTTTCCTTTCCCTTACAATATACAATATTAAAATCATACGACTGAATAGCGAGGGCCCACCTAGACAATCTACCATTCATATCTCTTCTATCTCGCAACCAAACTAAAGCCCTGTGGTCTGTTACCACATCAAATTTTAAACCCTATAATAGATGCTCAAAATACTTCAATGACCAAACAAGAGCGAGACATTCTCTCTCGGTGATCGTATATCGCGTTTCGCAGTCAGATAACTTTCGGGAAGCGAAAGCTACTGGGAATAACCTATCAGTTCCCTGTAATAAACACGCGCCCAAAGCATCACCACTCGCATCC
The DNA here is from genome assembly GCA_916618145.1 of Emmelina monodactyla. Taxonomy (NCBI): domain Eukaryota; kingdom Metazoa; phylum Arthropoda; class Insecta; order Lepidoptera; family Pterophoridae; genus Emmelina; species Emmelina monodactyla. Next base: position 2,890,993 of record OU745323.1, on the reverse strand, counting down.
ACATGCAATCTGGTGGTGATATTAGAATCATTTGAAAAATGTCGTAATAATGGAGGGTTACTGATTAATTTAAATAGAGTATCATAAGATTCCTGTTGCTCTTTAAGCCACTCAAATTTTACGCCTTTCTTTAACAAACGAGTTAAGGGCATCGCGATTGCCGCAAAATTACCAATAAATTTCCTATAATACGAAAATAACCCTAACACAGATTTGACATTTTTGGTACAGGATGGTACCTTCAATGACTTTATCTTTTCTATATTAGCGTCATCCGGACGAATACCTTCACCCGATATTTTATGACCTAATACCGACACTTGATCATACGCAAAATGACATTTACTGGGTTTCAGGGTCATATTGGCCTCTTTTAGTCTTTGAAGAACCTTCTTCAAAGCGGTGCAAAACTCATCATAGTCCCTACCATACACTAATATATTATCAACGTACACTATAGCGTTCCTATACTTTAAACCACCCAGAACCTTGTCCATAGTGCGTTGAAAAACAGCCCCACTAGTTTTAAGACCAAAAGGAAGAACATTAAATTCAAAAAGACCCGACGGTGTCACAAAGGCAGTTTTATGCTTATCAGCTTCCTTAATAGGAATTTGCCAGTAACCTGAATTTAAGTCCAAGTCTGCAAAGTATTTAGCTTCTGACAGATATGACAATAAATCATCTATGCGCGGTAGCGGATAAGAATCAGTAATAACTTTCTTATTTAACGATCTATAATCAATACAAAAACGCCACGAATCGTCAGGCTTTTTAACTAAAACGACAGGAGACGCATAAGGAGAACGCGATTCGCGAATGATGCCATTCTGCATCATCTCGTCTACCTGTCCGCGAATTATCCGATGTTGCTCATGCGAAGCACGATACGGAGACTTATGGACTGGTGTATCATCAACAGTGTTGATTTCAACCTCCGAAATCGAACACGATCCTATTTGCGTCTTATCAAACGCAAACTGCTCTTCATATTCTGATAAGATTTTAACTAATTTTCCTTTATCATTTCTGGATATTTTATCAGAAATGTCTAGTGTATTCAAACCCCTATTTTCTGAAAATATTTCTCCTACATTCTCGCCCAATGCCGTCTCATTATTTAAAAAAAACAATTTGTCTTGTTTTGACAAGTACGGCAAATGGCATTGTTCTGACAAGTATGGCAAATGGTCATTCTCATCTGCACGCAAAAATGGTATACACAAATTATCTGGAAAAATTAATAGATTTTGCCCAAAATCTATCGAAGTCCTATGAATACTGAAAAAATCGCAACCTAGAATTACATCGGTTGTAATACTTTTTACAACAGCGAACGTATGTTCGAATAAATAATTTGACAAATAAAATTTTATTTTGAGTGAAAGAATAATGTCAAGTAATTTGCCATTCGCAACACGCAATACAGGCTTTTTATTATCTACGCTACTATTTACAATATTATTATGTACAAACTTATCTATATTTTTATAGTAAAAATCTTCCGACATGACCGAAAGACTGGCACCGCTATCCAATAATGCGGACGTGGTGATACCGCACATCTTCACTTCTACATAGGGCGTTGTAGTGGAACCTTTTCTGTCGTCGGTCGCTAGTGTGGTTCCCTGTCCTAGCGCCGCCGAGCATTTGGGTGCTCATTTCGCATGTCTCGAGAAGGTGGCTGTCTATTCCTAAAATTATACCGCTGTTGTGGTTGCGAAAATGGCAGCCTGCTTGTTCCTGCTTCATCACCAGCGCTTCTTCCAGCGTAGTATGAAGCTCCCGTGGGTTGTACATGGCGCTCCGGAACATTTGGAGTTCTTGACGACCATGGTGTATAAAAATTATCACTGATTTGACGGGGTGGATGTGTTAACCGCACATTCTGGGCACCGTCACCCCGCGAGTAAGTATGATTGAAGGAACCAGAGTTCCCTAATGTTTGTATCTTGACCGGCAACGCCAATTGTTTTGGTTGTAAATTCAAAATCTCGTCCTCTTGCAATGCTGCTTTTTTAAATGCAGTCAAGTCACTAAATACATGTGTTGCATATCGTGTTCTATTATTAAAAGTTAAAGATTTCAAAATTTGTTTTATTATCTTCTCATCTGACGTAATTCCAGCTTTTTTAGCCAACAATGACATTCGGTAGATGAAGTCTACTGTCTTTTCATCGTGATCTTGCCGATTTGAATAAAATTGAGCGGCGTAATCCGGATCTGAGGTGAATTCTTGTTTCAAAGCTTCTACTATATCTTCAAAAGTTGAAGTATCATCACTGATGGTGTGAAAATAATTGAGGGCAGGCCCCGATAAATAATTTGAAATTAAAATGGCCTTGGTATTATCATTCCAGGAATTTAAAGCTGCTAATGCATTGTACTGCTTAATAAAAACATCAATATGAGAAGAAACGCCGTCAAACGTTTCCATGTTGGAATGTGTACCTATAGTGTGTTTGTAGGTACTTATCTGTATACTATGCTTCTTGAGTTCCAGTCAATATCCAATATTATTCCAATTTTTCGTAGCGTATATCAGCGTATAGAAATATTCTTGTATCAGTAGTTGCAGCTGCACTTGACTGGACACGCTACCATGTGTCTATCCCTGAAAAGCACTGATTTTACTCGCGACAGTACCCGCGGTACTCGATACGGCGCCTCCACCAACTAACGTTTGGGGGAAACGTGAGCGAGAAATCAAAGATTTTAATCTTTTTTAAAGCTTTATATTCAAAGCATAAAAGTGATTTTAATGTTATGTGCCCACAGTCCGAGCACGAAAATATGACTGAGTCTGGAAGGATGCTGTCAATATCTCATTGTTTCTTCTTTAGAATCTATTTAAATAATATAAAACAATAGCTGCCAGTATTCCAGCCTACATAAGTTTTCTACATAGTGCTTATGCACATTACAAAGTGACAGAGAAAAAATCAGTTTATTTTCTTTTATTTTGTGTATTAACTGTATTTTCACGTACCCTTTTCGCAGTTTAAAAATTATGGTCTTCTATGCCGTTCGATAGGTACTAAAGTGATAAACTTGAATTCAAATAAAAATATCTATTAAATTCTTCATACAGTGTTCCACTGAAGTGACAGAGAAAAATATACAAATATTTATTGTTTCATTACTAAAATAATTGAATAAAACGGTCGAAATACGTTAATAATCGTTCAACTTCATCGCGATGTTTGACATATTACAGATATTCCATAAACAATGATTTTAATATATATTATACATTAAAATATGGACAATCTAAATTGAAAATAAAAATATTGAATTAAAGTCATTATATTTTTTAACAAATTTTTTCATGAGCTCCTTATTACCAAGCGCATGAGCCGCGTGAAATCAGTCCCGGCCGAGGCCTTCAGGAGAGAGGACGTATCGCATCGTTTCCCGCGCGCCTGTTATGCATTCCGGCGTGCTTTTAAGTTATATGCGGCCTAACGTTGTTTGATACTTGGGTGGGTAAAGTAACAATTAATTAATGCATGTAACTGAACTATGATTGTCAGAAAATTAAGATAATTGTATTGTATTCAAAATATGTAAATATTAATTAGCGTGTGCAATTATTTATTATATTGTATGTATTTAGTTTATGCTTTTTACTTCATTGAAGTTTTATGCTTGTAGGTATCAAATCACAATCAGAATGGGCAATAAAAGAACAGAATTCATGTTGAAAAAGAAAAAAGGGCAAATCTTGAATTTCTTAATCATGCAAGAGATATTAATAGGTTAAAAAATTCTCATACGGAAAAGCTACCAGAAAATGCCACCAACACAAACAGTATTCAAGTAATATAACTTCTTAGATTTACGCGATTATTATTACTTGAAATTAAACTCATTTTAACGGGTTTTACGCGGTGAATTCGAAAAATCGTTTTTTACTTAACTCTATGAAGACGTCAAACATCTCAGTCTACCCGTGACCACGGCATTTGTAAAAATGTCGAAACGTCGGAAAATCAAAATAATAAAATAAACGCGTAAAACCCGTTAAAATGAGTTTAATTTCAAGTATTCAAGTAAGTATGAAAATCGAAATAATAGAGAAAGATAAGGAGTTATGTAACGTCATGGAAAATAAACTGAAAAAAAATCTAATTCGACTGTTTTCTCTCGACCTGAAACTATCGATTCGAGATTAGACCGGCAAATGGAAATAAAAGAGCCCGAATGGGTGATTATCAAAAACAGAGTTTTCGTCTTGTCCGAGGCCTAATCCATGAAATTTTGTCTTCTTATCATTGATATTTTTGTTGTAGAAAGTTTTAATACATAGACACTTAGTGCCATACAGTATTTAAGCAAAATTTATATAACTGGATTTAAAATATTTTTTTAAAGGTAAATTTTCTAAGCTCTTTGGCGCGTCCTTTACTCCCTTATTTTTTTCTGTGAGTTGTAGTATTCTAAATTATTAAAATAAGAATGTGATTTTGATATCTTTTATTTGTAATACATCTGATGGTATTGTGAATTAATTTTAATACGTAAATTACATAAACTTTCGATGTAATGAACGAAATGGTTTTGTCCGAGCAAAAAACCCTAATTTCTTTGGCGCGACAAAACCGTTGATTTATCACTATTAAAACACTTCGCTACTAATTCGAGTGAACACCCTCGGAACTAGCTGGTCATCCGTCAATAAATCGCAGGAAGCAGACGTGCGTTGTGCGTAACGCCGATAAATTAAAAATTTTTTTCGTCTACATTGTGGAGTTTCGGCAGGTAAGTGCCTAATTTCTTCGATATACATTTTCATGCTACAATATTTACAGATTGCTTAAATATTTTTTATATCTATAGTCTAGCTCAAATGGCGTGCACCTGGCAAAAAAAAGTCATTTTACCGCCAAAGGATTTTTAGAAAAAAATCGAAAACATGTGTTTTCTAATTTCATTGTTCCTAATTTCTATGTATTTCTTTGGCATCCCGCGCCAAAGAAATTAGATTTTGTACACAGAAATTATAACAAGAAGGAAAAAGAAAAAATTATCAGTAAAGAAAAGCTGCGAAAAGGACTATACCGGGTGTCCAGGAAACAATGGATAAGCTGTGAAGGGCTAATAGTAGAACTAAAGGCAAGCCTAAAAAATAATTGATAAAAAGTATAACCCTTACACTGCTAGAAATATGGCGCTTTAAAAAAAAACTTCATATTTTTTGACTGTGTTCATATTTTTACTCATAACGAGGTCAAATCACTTAATAACATCATTATTTCTGTGCTAAAATAATTAATATTAACTGCATCAGTGTATAACTATCAAATAAAATAGCTAACTAAAGTATTTTTCTCAAAAAATAATGTTAAACTTTTGATTTGTGTAAAATTTCTGAAGAAATATTTTTGATGCGCAACTTTGAACAGCTCTGGTGTAAAAAAATTATATGAAAGCAACAGTGGCCAATGATTTTAAAATATTCCTGGTTTAATAACGTTTTAAAAAAGATGTAATATGTCGTTATTGTAATGAAAAAATATTGAAATAATGGTATTAGTGTGTAAAATGGGATAATTATTTAGTTCTAGCAAATTTATAAAAATACAATAAAACTAAAGAAATATGATTTTCAACTGATATTAATTGCAAAAACATTGGAATAATTGAGAGCAACTGTTCAAATTGTCTGTCCCCATCCTAAAGCAGGCCCTACAACTACGAATAAAGGATCTTCAAAAAAATCGCGCGTGTCGTCGATCATTGATTGCAGCGGCCTGAACACGAGCTCGTAGATCTTCTAATGAAGTTACTGGTTGCCGGTAAAACTCTTCCTTAAAATACCCCCAGTAAAAAAGTCCAAAGCGTTTAGGTTTAGGCGGCCTACCTACCTGTTAGAGTAGGTTTCGTCAAGTATGCACATAATGCAACAGCATAGTGTGCTAGACAGCCTTCATTTTGAAGCCAATATGTGTCGCGAAGCTCGAAGCGCGAAGTCATTTTGAAGAAAATTTGGATCACTTTCTCCTGTTAAGTTGATTTCTTTGAAGATTCTTTATTCGTAGATGTAGGGCCTGCATCAGGATGGGGACAGACAATTTGAACAGTTGCTCTAAATTATTCCAATGTGTTTGCAATTAATATCAATTGAAAATCATATTTCTTTAGTTTTATTGTATTTTTATAATTTTGCTAGAACTAAATAATTATCCCATTTTACACACTAATACCATTAGTTCAATATTTTTTCATTACAATAACGACATATTACATCTTTTTAAAAACGTTATTAAACCAAGAATATTTTGAAATCATTGGCCACTGTTGCTTTCATATTATTTTTTTACACTAGAGCTGTTCAAAGTTTCACATCAAAAATATTTCTTTAGAAATTTTACACAAATCAAAAGTTTAACATTATTTTTTGAGAAAAATACTTTAGTTAGCTATTTTATTTGATAGTTATACACTGATGCGGTTAATATTAATTAGTTAAGCACAGAAATAATGATGGTATTGAGTGATTTGACCTCGTTACGAGTAAAAATATAAACACAGTCAAAAAAATACAAAGTTTTTTTTTAAAGCGCCATATTTCTAGCAGTGTAAGCGTTATACTTTTTATCAATTATTTTTTAGGCTTGCCTATAGTTCTACTATAAGCCCTTCAGAGCTTATCCATTGTTTCCTGGACACCCGGTATAATTTTTATAATAAATATACTAACTGTGATTATTCATGTTTCAAGAGAAAATAAATGAAATTTAAATGGAAACAAAACTTAGTTTTATTTGTTTTATTCTTGTTTTTTCAGGTGTGGTTTGAAAAAATATACCTGTTTTTATTATTATTATTAAAGCTAGAAGTGTTACTTGTTTAATATAATATCTGAAAATATATTTTGCATTCTAATTATATATTTTTAGGAGAAAAACCTAATTTCTTTGGGCATCCAAATTTTAAAATGCTAAAACATCAAAATTACTGAATAAATTTTAGGGCCAAAAAGATTAATTTGTAGCTTTAGACAACATCTACAATGTATGTTATTTATTATGGAATAATTATGAAAAAAAAAATGTGCCAAAGAAATTATGCATTTTAGGCCATTTTCTGATAATCACCCGAATACATTTTAGAAGCAATCAAAAAAAGGGAAATGATTAAAAAACGAAAAGTTGACGAAGAAGAAGATAATAATATGTGAATTGTGATTATGTCATTTTTTTAGGTTTTTTTTATGTTTGTTACACGTTATAAATTAATTAATCAATGCTATGTTTTATTTTCCCAATATTATTTCATTTAAAGACAAAAAGAATCCAAACTATCAAAAGATCAAAACCGTTAAATCGTACTAGACAACGACGGCTCCGAATTACGCAATGCACACACGCGTGCGAGAGCTGCTGCGTTTGTGTGGGTGCGAGTCAAATACCTATTTTGACCCGTCTCGAAAAAACGTAAGGCCTCTTAAGATTTAACGGTTTTGATCTTTTGATAGTTTGGATACTTTTTGTCTTTAAATGAAATTATATTGGGAAAATAAAACATAGCATTGATTAATTAATTTATAACGTGTAACAAACATAAAAAAACCTAAAAAAAATGACATAATTACAATTCACATATTATTATCTTCTTCTTCGTCAACTTTTCGTTTTTTAATCCTTTCCCTTTTCTTGATTGCTTCTAAAATGTATTCGGGCTCTTTTATTTCCATTTGCCGGTCTAATCTCGAATCGATAGTTTCAGGTCGAGAGAAAACAGTCGAAGTAGATTTTTTTCAGTTTATTTTCCATGACGTTACATAACTCCTTATCTTTCTCTATTATTTCGATTTTCATACTTACTTGAATACTGTTTGTGTTGGTGGCATTTTCTGGTAGCTTATCCGTATGAGAATTTTTTAACGTTTTAATATCTCTTGCATGATTAAGAAATTCAAGATTTGCCCTTTTTTCTTTTTCAACTTAAATTCTGTTCTTTTATTGCCCATTCTGATTCTGATTTGATACCTACAAGTATAAAACTTCAATGAAGTAAAAAGCATAAACTAAATACATACAATATAATAAATAATTGCACACGCTAATTAATATTTATTTTGAATACAATACAATTATCTTAATTTCTGACAATCATAGTTCAGTTACGTGCATTAATTAATTGTTACTTTGCTCACCCAAGTATCAAACAACGTTAGACCGCATATAACTTAAAAGCACGCCGGAATGCATAACAGGCGCGCGGGAAACGATGCGATACGTCCTCTCTCCTGAAGGCCTCGGCCGGGACTGATTCGACGCGGCTCATGCGCTTGGTAATAAGGAGCTCATGAAAGTATTTGTTAAAAAATATAATGACTTTAATTCAATATTTTTATTTTCAATTTAGATTTTCCATATTTTAATGTATAATATATATTAAAATCATTGTTTATGGAATATCTGTTATATGTCAAACATCACGATGAAGTTGAACGATTATTAACTTATTTCGACCGTTTTATTCAATTATTTTAGTAATGAAACAATAAATATTTGTATATTTTTCTCTGTCACTTCAATGGAACACTGTTTGAAGAATTTAATAGATATTTTTATTTGAATTCAAGTTTATCACTTTAGTACCTATCGAACGGCATAGAAGACCATAATTTTTAAACTGCGAAAAGGGTACGTGAAAAAACAGTTAATACACAAAATAAAAGAAAATAACCTGATTTTTTCTCTGTCACTTCATTAGACGAATAAATTTCCTATACTTTAGGCTAATATTTACTTGTACAAATTTAACCATTCTCTCGTAATTGAACGTCGAAAAGTATGAAAAATCACGATAACTGCGTTTCGGTGGAGAAAAAAACGTAAGGCCTCTTAACCATGAAAGGTTTCGGAAAGAGGGCGAAATTTCCCGACTATGTTGCCATACAGTACATTGTGGATGGTATTCAAGATTTAGAGTGCAACAAAGCGATGTTATACGGCGTAACAACATACAGCGCGCTTAAGGACAAGCGGGCAATTTACGAGGTTATGAAGTCTAAATAACATGAAGTGAGAAAAAACTCATCAAGGTGTAAAGTGTTTTAAGTGTAACGATTTCGGCCGTATTGTAAACGCATGCACTTATCAAGGTCAAGAGAACACCGGAAGAACGACTATGTGCGCACGAGTTTTGCCGACAGAGGGCGCGACAACGCAGACGTCAAGTTAAGTTCGTCTGGTTGGCAGCACTGTACGATTCGTAAACGAACAAATGAACAAAGACAATTTCGAATTGTGTCAACGTCAATGGTATGGTGTGAACCATGCGAACAATAACAATTTAGCGGCAAATAAATCAGTAAAGACAATAAGTACCTAGTTATGATTATACGTTGTTAGCATTAATAGATTCAGGCTGTGACCTAAATCTTATAACCTCGGATGTGTATTTTCGGTTAAATAATGTTGTTTTTATGAAAGATGAAATTGTATTAAGCGGATTGGGTTCAGCGTAGGTATGTACTTTAGGAAAGTTTGTGACTGAAATAGTAATTGATGGAAAATCGTACGAATTTTTTTTTATGTTGTTCCACAAGGATGTATTCCCTAGCAGGTTATATTGGGTCAATAATTTTTGTCAAATGCAACTGTCAATATCCACAGGGTGAAGTCATACTTAATCCACTTGTTGAAGATAGTAAATACTTGTTTTCTTTGCATGTTGAAACTAATGAAACCTGTCAGCTGTTCAACCGTGTTCAAAAGTGTTCTTATAGACCAGCCAAAGTGAAGGCAGAACCAATTAAGTTGAAAATATTTTTGAAAGATGCAAGTTCCTGTTGCTCAAAGAGTAGACGTAGACACAAAAATGCATACTGACGCTTCCAAGTATTAATATGGTGCCATACTTTTACAGAAAGATGGAAAAGATGGTATGTTGCATCCAGTATATTTCATGAGTAAAAAAACTACGGAGACTGAGCAAAACAACTACACCAGCTATGAATTGGAGGCTGTAGCTGTGGTGGGGCAGGTCCCACAGTGTTCTCTCAGTACGTCCCCGTCGTCTGCCCTGGACCCTTCCTACTTGGTGCGCGGTAACGCAGTGGCCAGTAGGTGAGGTGACCGAACCTGAAGAACAAAACTGTGCGTCGAAAACGTCTCCCATATGCCCTGGGACGTCGAAAGGCTTTTTTCAGGGCCAAACTAGTTGGTGGTGGTGGAGCCTCTAGACGCGGCTTTCATAAGCCCAATGCCGCGGGCGTCGTTTGACGTCTCCCGGCGGATTGCGCTGTCGCAGCTGTGCGCCGACTCCGAGTCGGCACTTCACTCCGAGTCACTTTCAATAAGCACATTGACCTGTTGGCGTCCAGGACTCGTTAACTTATATTCATCTTCAAAAACCTCCGACATATTGCAGAATTCAAAGTCATAAAGATGGTGTACTCTGCTCTCTGCACCTCGGTTCTATCTTATTGTGTAATAGTATGGGGTGGAGCCTCCAAAAGTGCACTAATAAAGGTAGAGAAAGCTTAACGAGCGGTCCTAAAAGTGAGTTTACACCTTCCTTTTCGGTTTCCTACTTCTATACGCAATTTATGACGTCCTCTCAGTTCGCAAACTGTTTGTTCTGGCTGTTATATTAAAACAACACTCCCAACTGCCATACGATCCCCTCCTTAACAGGGGAAAACGTATTAAACATAAAGTTTGCCGTCATACGCGTTCTTGGTATATAGCCTTCTCACATAAGTTCTTTGGATATCTTGGATGTTTTCTCTACAACAAGGCTAATGAGAAAAATAACATCTATTCCCTAAATAAATACGACTGTAAAATTGTCATGTTGATGCTCAGCCAAATAAACAGATAAACAGACAAACAGATAAACAGACAAAAATTCTAAAAACTATTGGAACGTGTTCTGTTATCAATTTTAAGTATCCCCAATAATTTTTTTTTCGAATATCTTTTATGTACAGACTTTCCATCCTCTTCAGCTTTATTATATGTATAGATTTTAGATTCTGATCACTTTTTGTTTGAACAGCAGGGGCGGCGATTTACGGTGGAAGAACACATTAGCTAGAAGTAGATAACCTGAGAGAGCTGAGCCCAGAGAGGCTGATAGGCAGGCTACCCATCACTACCCAGCCGCAGGACATCATCATCAATCAACGAGCGCTCCGTGCAGCACACCGGCCGCCAGAGGAGCGCCACGTTACAACATCAATCGATAAATATCACAATAATGCCGCATAATGTGCACATCATGGAGCATGAACGTCACAGAATTGTTCTCTTGAAAGAACAAGTACAATATATCAGAAATTGCTGCAGAATTAGGAGTTTCGGTAAGTAATAAAACGTATAATATTTTATCATATTTGCATTAATGTTTAACAATAAGTAGGTATTAAGATTGCTGTAATTAATGAAAACAAATAAAGTGTGCTTTATTTCTAAAATATTTTAACAATTAAACAGTTTTAATTTTAGATCAATTATAAATAACATTTATTTATTTGATAATTTTACATAAAATCGATCAAAAAGTCTAGGAATCGGTTGCCAGGACGAGTCAGTGATATATTTTTATTATTAAATCAAACGTTTGTCAATATTCAAGCACATATTGATAAGTATGAGTGATCATATGTATTACTTACCCGATCAGTACTCAGACGCATCATTCTAAGAAAAATTTATATGTTTGTGTCTAATCATAGCTAAACATTGTTTCAGCGCACCACCGTATATCGACTTAGGCGTTGGGATGATGCCGCCGGGGCTGATTTGTGAGATGACTAACGTATCCGGCAGCCCCGGCACTATGGCGCCTTCGAGGGAAAACGACTGGTTTTTAGTGGGTATACCCGAAAGGGGGAGTCCCACACACGCCTCTCGTCCCCCCGGGCGGGAGGTACGGTCCGTAACGCATTTTCCAGTCGTAAAACAAAAAAAAAAAAAGGCGTTGGAATGACGATGGTCACACAAGGGAGTTAAAAAAAACAGGAAGACCTAGAAAAACATCTTGCTAGCAAGACCAAACAATTAAAAACGCTTTTAGAAATAACTCGTACTGATGAAATAGCCATCAATAATATCTTGTCCCTTAATACAGTAAGGCACCGACTGCACGAAGCATAACCGAGTACCAGCCAAAAAACTTATTGTGACAGCAAGACACAAATTGCAAAGACTCGAATTCACGCAAAGATTTTTTAAATTATGATTTTACAAATGTCATATTTTCGGAAGAAAAAACATTTCATTCTACCGAAAATGGTCGTATGTCGCTCTGGCGCATAAGTAATACCCGATATGCAGAACGTAATGTAATCGATAACCGTGCAAGTGGCAGAATATCTGTTGGGTGTTGGGATTGGATGTGCTCTGGTGGCCCTGGAGAACTAATTGAGATAGGAGGTCGATTAAATAGCGCGGGCAATACAGGGCTATATTTAAGTAGCGCATCACCTCTCAATCCCAATAACATTTGTTCTACGACTTTTAGCAAAATTTAATAATTAACAAAAACCAAAAACAAATTTGCGCGCTCTGTTGTTTATTACTCTGTATTTTGTAAGAAGTACCTGTACTGTGACTGCAGAAACAACAAAATACTGCTGCAGAAGAGAAAGAATAAGAACATGCACAATGAAAAACCATAACGGAAAAGATAACCGAAATTTCATGGGCGTGGTGATAAACGAAAAGAATCACAGAGCCCTAAAGATATGGTAAAACCTTGATCTCACTCTCGAATTCAAGAAGACAATTTTACTGGTAATGCTATAACTTCAATACCATCACCATTTTCTCTATATGAGTGTGATATTGAATTCTGTACCTATTATAAAAACAAGGGCTCTCCAATGACCTGTATGGTTATTTTCCCACACCTTCTGCGGTGTCTTTAACAAGTTTTAATACCCCCACGTCAGTCAAAAGTGTTCAAACTCGTCAACCTAAATTAAAAACAGATAAAGGTAAGAAAAGGCTTAGACATGAAGAAAACTGGATGGTAAAAAAGAAAAAATGTGCAAAGAATCAAGGAATTAGTTTTATTAACGAAGTAGCTGACCTAACGTTCCTATAAAAAATTGACAACAATACAGTAGATTGCCCAAAACTGTTGGAAAAAATAACTTTGAACGTTCCCACAAAGTCACGCAGATTTTTTCCACCACTTCATCAACCAATAGCGCATACTAACTACAGACAAAACTCTTATTTGCTACGAGCCACAAACAATTTCAACTCTGTTTGTAAAAATATTGATATAGACCTGTTTAACACAAGTATCACCGAGAGTTTTTTCCGCCAGCTTTTTCTCTCGGTCTACTACGGCCATTGCTGATGAATGTAGGGGTGTCCCGTGACATCTTTTTTTTATTTTTATTTTACGCTTTTGACAATGTATAAGAGATTAGTTTTTAATCCTACATACAATAAAGTTTTTTCATTTTCATTTTCATTTTTCACGGTAGCAAGAAAATTATTAAATGACTTTTTTTGGATAGGTGACTAACTATTAAGCTAAAACTTTAATCCATTTATGAACACTGTTTTACACTTACATACCTGTGCTGTTATTTATAAGTGAGGATATGTTAATGGCTTTTTGTTTATCAAACTGTAAACCATTATATTATTGTAGCTGTATATCTTCCATACCTAAATAAATAAATAAATTAACGCAAGAGAGAAGAATATACCAGTCAAAGAGATAAAAGTGCCATGCAATGAAAAATGACGTTTAAAATGCTCCAGTAAACTCGACGAAACTCAGCATACATAATTTACAAAAAAAAGGGATCTAGGGGACTGTAATCGTCAGTGGGAATTTATTATAGATAAGTTACATGAAAAAAATACCAAAACGACGCCAAACAACGGAATCTACCAAGCACGACTGCAAAAACACATTTTATTATTTCTTTCCCGAGAAAAACACTCAAAAGGTTAAGGTATGCAAAACTATCTTTTAAAGACAATCTCTGCAGGTGAGCGTACTATTACTTCATCGTGGAAGAGTATTGATGAATAAATTCTGTATCAGAAGATAAAAGTGGCAAATATCAGCACAAGAACCGGATTATAGACGAAGAGATGACCAACAGCGTATGTGATCATGTCAAATCATTTTCATTGGTAGAATAACATTACGTAAGAAAAAAATCAAAGAAATTATACTTGGAAGACGTCGATAGTGCGCCTCGCATGTATGATTCATACACTGAATGGTTTGATTGTGAAAAATATAAAAACGAAGCAAAAAAAACATAATACAGGAACATCCTTACCGCAAATTTTAACATTGGCTTTCATAAGCCCAAAAATACCTATGTGATATTTGTTACACATAACAAAATAAATACCTACAGAAGTAGAGAAAACAAAATATTTAAAACATCAAGCTCTGAAAACAGCAGCGCGACGTTCAAAGCAGATGGATAAAGACGAGGCAAAAGCGAACGACGAAATATTAGCAGCTACATCGCCATGTGGTGTTATCAATTTTCAATTTCGAAAATTTTTGATAACACCACATGGCGATGTCATCATCATCATCATAGCTTCTTGGCCACCAAACCAAAAAGCTACATGTTTTATGTGGCATGAAGCTATCGAGGGGCAAATGAAGTGTCCAGCTGTCTTTATCAGTATATAAAAGAACACGCCCTTATAGGTGTCTTTAAATTGTAGGTGAAAGTGTCAAAGTAACAAAAATCTTAACCACCTTATTTGTAAACTAGCAGCCCGCCCCAGCTTTGCTCAGAATTAATTTATTATCTATACTAATATTATAAAGAGGAAAACTTTGTTTGTTTGTGTTGAATAGGCTCAAAAACTACTGGACCGATTTTTAAAATTCTTTTACTATTCGAAAGCTACATTATCCACGAGTAACATAGGCTATATTTTATTTTGGAAAAAATAGGGTTCCGCAAGATATTTGGGTTTTTCGGACACAAGGTGAAAAAATCAACCAGAAAAGTTACTTATTTTGCGTACGCTGCCTTAACTATAAAATATATAACCATAAAATGTTCTAATCAATTGAATATCTTATAGATATCTACAAAAAAGTCCGCGACATACTATACTTATCTATGTCAAGTGAGGCACAGCAACCATTTTTTTATTTAAAAATCATGAATTTTTTTGGACTACATTTAAACGCGTTTATTTTACTACTGCTATTAATCCTTATCAAAATAAATTATTTCATCACTAAGTACAGTTTATGAAGATAATATTTGGTCTTTGAATGATTAAAATTGGACGTTTGGTTTTGAAGTTATGGTGAAACTAGAGGCCGTCCGCAACTTCGTTCGCGTGAGAACCCTTTATAACAACGTAATAATATTGTAAAGCACTGCAGCGCCCTTATCACAGGCATATAAATAGCATAGGCTAACATGGCTTTCGCTTAAGATATATTTAGGTATATAGGTATTGCGAAGGGCTTTTTTGTAGGGCCTTACTATAATATAAATGTGAAAATGTCTGTCTGTATGTTCGCTTCACGTAAAAACGGCTGAACCGATGGGCTTGATTTTGGAATAGAGATATGTAGTTCGATACCCAGGGAAGAAGAAAACACGATAATTTTACTGCGGGAAAAAGCCTCATTCCCACGGGAAAAGCCATTTAGTTGCGGGTGAAACCGCAGGGCGGAAAGCTAGTATTATATAAAGCAACAAAACCCACTGACTGATTGACATAATTATATATACATAATTATATAAACCTTCCTCTTCAATCACCGCATCAAAATCCGTTGCGTAGTTTTACAGATTTAAGCATACCTAGGGGATATAGGGACAGAGAAAGCGACTTCGTATTATACTATGTAGTGATAGTAATAAATACAGTACCTACTAGGTACACAAGGAGGATTATTTAGATGGGTCAGTAAGGGCAGGTTAGTAGTAGTAATCATTACTGTTACAGAAAAATGTTCTTTGGAAACTATTCCTAGCTTTTTAAACTTTGTAAACTATAACGATAAAGGGCTCAGACGCAGAATGTCCTTTTCGCAAAATGTCCTTTTCGCAAAACGTCCCTTTCGCAGAATGTCCACTTCTCAAAATGTCCTTTTCGCAGAATGTCCATTTCTCAAAATGTCCTTTTCGAAGAATGTCCTTTTATTTCTATCTTTAATCATAATTCATTTATAAATAAGCTTACATAGATCGTTATGTAGCGACACGTATAGATACCTATGTATTACTTATACTAAGATTGTTAAGTTGCTAATTTAATTTAAGTAGCCAGTACTTAGACGGCCGGCACTGTGTTAACACTTATATCAATATCTGATCTTCACTCCGTACGAACTGGTATTTTATTTTATTTTATGATCAAAAAGGTTACAAATAAATATTTTTTATACGACAGTGCCGAGCCCAGTTTTAAATATCAAGTACTCAATTATTTTCATCGTTTGTGTTTGGCGAACATTGTTTGTGTTGTGACAAAATTACCTGCCATGTCAGTCACCGGGGACTGACAGGTACATAATCTGTTTGAGCCATGTCAGTCATTGGTGCCTGACACAGTAGCGTCAATTTTGAATGAGTGCCGTGAGCCGTCTGGCATGTTTTTAGACTTATTTACTATTAGAAATGACTGACGCGGCCCCAAGCAATGCATGTTCGGCATGGCCTGTTACTTTTATTACTAGAACTTTTTTTTTTACACATTTTAATGAAAAACTTAATAAAACACAATGAATTCTTAGAAATTATATTATTTTTCGACAATAATAATCACATTTTGGGCAAAATATTACGGCAGACTTATTAGAGTAAAAACTCTGTTGTTTAGTTATGAAATTTATCAAATTATTTATGTTCAAAATTAAAACATTCTAGACAAAAATAAGGTTGATTTGAGCATTGGCGGCAGTATGTTACTGCTTGTTTTGTCTTTTTTCTAGCATAAACTCTGTCTACGTGTTCTACATTTATTTTATAGCACCTTGAACAGTATTTTCGTGCTTTCTTTACTTTTCCTTCTTTCCTAGCCAACTCATGCTTCTGCCTCTTGTTTCGAGTAAATGACACTTCCAGCTCGCAGTTTTCTTTACCTGACTGTGTAAAGTATTTTCACAATACCTTCCTATAATCTACTATGCCTATTTTGGATTTAGTCGTTTCTTTGTAGATTATGTAGGAATTGAGCAAAGATGTATTTAACAGCAACTCCACAGCTAGTTTTCTATGCCGTTTGACGGTTTTGCGAAGTGGTGTCGAATAGGCAATCATTTGATCCGAAAGATCTACAGCTGATTTGGCACTATTATAATCTACTACGATTTTTGGTTTTATAATCTCTTTGCCTCTTTTGACCGTTCTTGAAAATGTAGCACTGTGTTTTGTCGATAGCAAATAAACGTCACGCTTATCTTTCCATTTCATACATGTCATTCTGTCTTCATTCTCCTTTGCTCGAAATTCTCCCTTCTTCAAGCTTCCTGTTATAACAAACACCTTTAGGCAATTTTTTTCTGTTTTTCCGTAACGTTCCTACAAGATGAGTATCTTCTTCTAAAAGCTTTTTCCCCAAATCTACACTGGTGTACCAATTGTCAGTAAAAAGCGTATGACCTTTTCTCAGATAGCCTTTCATAAGAGACATAACAACATTATTGGGCGTTGTATGTTCAGTCTCGTCCTTTTTTCCGCAATAAACTTGAAGTTTGACTGTATATCCTGGATTGGTACATAATTTAAATAGCTTGATGCCATATTTATGTCTCTTCAACTTTATGTATTGGCGGAAAACTATTCGACCTCGA
Source organism: Emmelina monodactyla (assembly GCA_916618145.1). Classification (NCBI taxonomy): domain Eukaryota; kingdom Metazoa; phylum Arthropoda; class Insecta; order Lepidoptera; family Pterophoridae; genus Emmelina; species Emmelina monodactyla. The sequence goes on along the minus strand of OU745323.1, from coordinate 2,873,215 downwards.
AATGGCACCAAAGATTCATCAATACATAAATTTTCTTGGGGATAGTAATGAGCAGCAAAATTAACATTCAAAGTTTCAATTAAACTACGCAGTTTGTACAGTCGGTCATCAGACGGTTGATTTTCATTGTCGGAAAAGTGCAACATTCGTAACAAAATCTCAAATCGGTTGCGAGGCATAACTGTTTGCGGAAAAGTTTGTGCTATCATGGGATCAGTGGACCAATAATCAGCTACTTTTGGTAATTTCACAATTCCCATCCATAAAATCAAACCAAAAAACCTTTTGATTTCATCAGTGTTTGTCTCAGTCCAGCTAAGTAATCGAGATCCTTTTTTAATTTGTTTCTTGGACTTTAGCTTTGTGATCGTTTGATTGGCGTAACGGTTTGTTTCAATAGCTATAGATTCAAAAATCGTATCTGGGACTAACAAACTATAAAACTCTTCTGGCTTTGAATGAGCCATTAAACTTCTCAGGCTATACGGCTTCAAACCAGGGCACTCAGTAAAAGCTATAATTCGTCTTCGATGACGTGATGGCTCAGACCATAAATCAAACTTTTGTTGAGTAATTGGTGACCTTACCTCCTGCTCTGTGATCTCGTCTTCATCTCCACTCTCAATCACATATCTCCTCTTCCTGTTGGTGCATAAATGCAATTTTTCTTCCGTTTCGTCACTAGCCTCATGGTCACTTTGAAAATCTAACAACAACTGGCAATTACTTTGAGTTAACTCCCTCTCTAATTCATCTATTTGTTGCAAATCCAATAAAGACACATCAAAATCATCCATGTTCGACTATATAAATGCTATAAATTGCATACGGTAATCCCACAATGTTTTACGCGCACGCTTCCGTAACTAGAATGCAACTAATGCGCGCTCCACACTCGCGGCGCGAAAACCCGCGAAAGCCGCGAAGTGCGAGTGTGGATGGTTTCGCGGGTTCGCGTTCGCGCTTCGCGGCGTTCCCCGCTCGGTGTCGGTATTTTTGTCCCGCGACAAAGGGTTCGCGCCTGGTTCGCACGCGAACGCATCTACACTCGCAGATCGTTCGCATTAGCGTCCCAGACGTGGCAATAACCGGTCGCGCGTAGATTATTATTGTATATTATTGTGGTTTAGTGTTTAAAATGAGCATCAGTTGGAGTAACGAAATGGAACTAAAGCTTCTTGAATGTTTTCAAGCAGAGCCATTACTTTGGCAGTCCAAGCATAAAGACCACAAAAACAAAAATAAGGTGTATGATGCTTGGGTGCGTATCAGCACTATAATGAATATACCTGTGGCTGATTTGAAGAAAAAGAAGGATTCCTTAATGTCTAGTTATAGAACTTACAAGAAAAAAGTTAAGGATTCTACGCACAGTGGCGCAGGCTTGGGCGACATTTATAAGCCCATCTGGTTTGCCTATGACACTATAGACTCTTTTCTTGGAGATGGAGCAAAATGTAATGAAACAATAAATACTGTAAGTGTGAATTTATTTATTTTTTTACATGTTGTCATTATACCTATACATTATAAATATAGGTAGATACATACATACCTACAGAAAACTTATAGAATTATATGTGTCTGTTTGCAGCGGTATCTGCAAAATATTTAGTGAACTCATCTCTTATTTCACGAGCATTTATAGCTGTTCGGCGAGGTACACGTGGCAGATCACGAACAGCGCAATTATTTTCAATTTCTTTTCTCCATGAACCAGGATTTATTAATGTGTCGTTCTCGTCATAAGTATCCAAGGTTCCGGGAGGTGAATAAATGTCAGATGAACTGGCGCTTTTTCTTAAGAAATTATGCAGTAGTATACATGTCTTTGTCAAAAGTTGTACTTTTAAGGGATTTAATTGAATCGGTTTTTGAAATATTCTAAATTTTGTGACAAGTATCCCGAACGTATTTTCTACTACAACCCTAGCACTAGATAATTTTTGATTAAATTTAGGTTTAGGTGATCCCCAGTTATGGTTACCGGGGTAGGGTTTCATAACATGTTCTGTCAATGCAAAGGCACTATCTGCTAAAAATACGTAGGGTACATCTTTGTTCGAATTAGGTAAAGGATGTGACGCAGGTAAATTTAAAGTATTATTGCAAATTTTTCTCCATAATAAACTATTTCTCATTACCCCACCATCACTAATTCTACCTTGACATCCGATATCTGCAAATATAAAATTATAATTACTGTTTACTAGAGCTAGCAGTACAATACTGTATGTTTTCTTGTAATTAAAATAATTTGACCCGGAACCTACTGGACACTGTATGACGATATGTTTTCCGTCAATTGAGCCTATAGCTCTTGGAAACTTGGGTGCAAAACCTTTTTCAATTTCTAGCCATTCTTCCGGGCTGGTCGGCATCTGCAAAAAAGTAAACAATTAAATTTTATTATTTTCAGGAAGAATCATCATCATCGGTGTGTGCCGATGAAGAGGAGGATAATGCGGATGGTGATAATAATAGCCAGCCAATATTGACACAAACTGTGCGTCGCCGTAACAATCCCTCTGAACTGTTGGCTGCTGGTGAAGTTGTCAAAAATGCTCTGTCTACACTAAAAGCAACCGTTAATGCTCGGCGAATTCAAGAAGATGATGATTAGTGCGACTTACATGGTGAAGTTATAGCCAAAAAGTTGCGACAACTACCCGAGGATGAAAGAATGCAGTTTGTTTGTGAAATATACGGCATGTTCTTGCGCCGTGATCAAATAAATTCAAGACAAAATGCTGCATTTCTTGTTACATCTCCATAACCATCACCGACTTATCACAGATTTAACCATGGTATACAAATGCGTCCTACACAAACTAAGTCTTATTCTGAACCCGGTACATCTAGAGCATCTAGTTCACATAGCAATTACTATGAGCCAACGTTTTATTATGAACCTCCCGAAATTCACATCCCCGATCAAAGCACAGCCTCTGCAGCATCACGGATTATCATAACTTCCAACAAAGTTGTTCAGCCGGCTAAAGATACCAAAAATTGCGATGAAACTACTATAGAGGAGTTAAATGTTGAGTCGGCTACTCAAGACTCTACAGATTATGGTGATCCGGTTATGAACGCGTTCAAAAACGCTTGATTTGTTTTTCGTTTTTATTTAATTAATACTACTCGAATAAAAGAACATATCGCCGATGTAAAAAACCGTCGCTATACAAAATCTGCAGTCTGTGAGCATTCCATAGATAAGCCCAACCACTATCTAAGATTTGATACCGTTAAAATCCTAGCAAAAGAGAAACATTTTATTCCTAGGCTGGTAAGAGAAACTATTGAAATTAAAAAACACCCTAACTTCAATAGAGAAGATGGTTGGAAGCTGTCACCAACGTGGGATCCAATACTTAGCAAAATAAAAAAGAACAACCAGCAGACCAATAAGCAGAAAAATAAAGACACTGTCAGCGTATACTGCGTGAACCCGAGCGACTATGCGAGAAAATTACGAAACAGATGGCGGTGAATTCGAAAAATCGTTTTTTACTTAACTCTATGAAGACGTCAAACATCTCAGTCTACCCGTGACCACGGCATTTGCAAAAATGCCGAAACGTCGGAAAATCAAAAATAATAAAATAAACGCGTAAAACCCGTTAAAATGAGTTTAATTTCAAGTACTATTATTAATACTTTCATAATTAATACCTTAATAAAAGTTCCTACTAAAATTATTTACATTCTAAACATTTTGTTTTATTTTTACCATATTTGCGAGTTGCGATTGGTAGCACACAGTGGCGTTGTAGTGCAACTAGTATACCGATGGTTTTCAGTTCCGGGCGTCCATGGTTCGAATCCCAGTCGGCGCATGTACCAATGATCTTTCCGAAGAATGTACATTGAGATTGGCATATCACTAGCTTACGGTGAAGGAAAACATCGTGAAAACCTACATGTTAGAGAAGGTCTAATACCCTTAAAAACATGTGAAATCCACAACGCGCATTGGGCCAGCGCAGTGTGGAGGTCTATGGCCCTTAGGCCTAAGCCCTCTCCTTAGTGAGAGACACGTACCTTAATTTCATCCTTCAGTATTTCGTTCAAAGCCTGACATACTTCTGGAATAATCTTCGATATCAGTTGAGGTGAGATTTTGAACAAAAAGTGGAGACTTTCAAAGCTGTCACCAGTTGCCAAATATCGCAAAGTAATAGCGAGGCGAATTCTTGCTGGGATGGCCTCTCTTAATTGAGTATCTTGTTTAGCAATCACTGGTGAAACCTTGTGTAGTAAATACTCAAAATCTGATTGCGACATTCTAGTAAACTTTTTGAACTCTCCTGATGATTCCGCTACTAATTCGTTCAACTGTCTTTCCATAGTAACACTGAAAAAGAAAAATGTAAAGTAAAGAATTTGAAATTTGCAATATGACCCATTTCACCAAAAATGATTTAAGTAATCCATTTTTGAGAGCTCTATAAAATAATTATTACCTCGTTCTGCTGCGATGAATCTGCGTCATCCACCATCTTCTTTTTCTCCATTTTTTATTTATTTGTTTGATACTTTTAATGTTCACGTAATTGTAGACTGCTAAAGCGCAGATCGTCACAGCAGCAGCTGCAGCCACATTGTCGTCCATTTCTTATGAAAGCGCGAACGCAAATGCGAAACTTTGCGAATGTGGATGAACTCGTTTTCAACGCGAAGTTCTGGCGTGAATCGCGGTGTGAATTCACGGCGCGATTCGCGTGCGAATGTAGAGCGCTCTTAAAACTATCAAAACAAACAGGGCGGGGGTGAAGAGGGGTAGTGCGTGCCCGCACCCGCAAAATAACACTCGGTCGAGAACGACATGGCAGTTAGCCGGCAGCAGCCAAAAGCAACGCCCGCGACGGCTTTGCGTGCGAGCGATGACCAGTTCCCGCCAAAATGCGAGACGTATTTTTTCATAGTGCCTGACAAAATGCCTGACATGGCGCTGTGAAATGATATTGATGCTTTTTATACCATTTGGGCCGCGTCAGGCACTAGTGACTGACATAAATGTTTTTTTAGTTATTTATTAAAATAAATATGTAAAAATTACTTTTTTATCAATAAATATGCATTATAAACCGTTTTGTACCAGTATGCGAAATTTTTAATTTGGAAAACTTAGCAAATCTACTATGGCAGGCAACGTGTTAAGAAAAAACAGTGAAGTCTAAACAACAACAAAAATTAGGTGTCGTTGATTAAAGTCCAGTGTCTACTCATGTTTAATGTCAAATCTGATTAATAGTACACCTGCCATTGAAAGATGTAGTAGTAAATTTTGACACTAGACTTTCAGCAGCACCATTTAATAAGGATAAACAACTGTTTAAGCTATTGCATAGCTTCTATCGCGGGCCTTGAGCGTGGAGACCGAATCCAGAAATTCCGTAACGAAAATAACCTAACACCCCCCACTCCGACCGGCACAGCGGTGATACTTTTTTGTTTTGCCATCTATCGACGAATAGCAGAACTTTTAATCACTTATAAAAATATTTTAAAACAATATCAACTTTTTTTGAGTGGTAGAGTCTAGCTGTAGGCTCTGTCTGCAGCGATTGCTGGGCTGACTCGACCGGTGAAATACCACCGTCGCACAGGAAACCGACGTGAAGTAGGAACGATGTTCCTGCGTTTCGTTCGGTGAGTGCGGTATCCGGTGCCCAATTTTATTTATTTATTTATATATTTTCTTAAAGGTCAGCAACACACCCCCAACACCTACAGTGTTGAGGGTAGTCATGGGCGGCGGTGATCACTTACCATCAGGTGACCCGCATGCTCGTTTGCTACCTATATTACATAAAAAAAAAAAAAAAAAAAACTTCTCATTTATTTCATAAAAGAAAAAAATTGTTTTCTTATCGGTCACCACGCTCAAAAAGTTGAATTAATATCAAAGAAAAAAAACAAAGGAATAAAATACTGCATAAATAAAATAAATAAATAATTACATAAGTAGTTAAAAAATGCTTGCAATAGCTTTACCGCGGCAGTCTCCGAGTGCCACATGTCTTTTTTTTTTGATGTAGTAGGTTATGCAATTAATAAAATTAATGAGTGTCATTTTTTTTTATGAATTTTAAGAAATAAATTATTTTTATTGAATCCGATTTTAAAAATTAGATGAATCTACCTTTAACCCTTTTTTTACAACTTAATTTAGCCGGAAAAACTAGCAGCGAGTTGGTAACACTGCGTAATTTTCTTTATCCGTTTTGTTTCTTTCGAGGCTAATGGATGCGTTTTCTTTTCGTTTCGTGTTTTCAAATCTGACCTGGCTTGTTTCCCTGACTCTGATCCCTTTTTATAATACTGACCCGGCTGGCTTGTTTTTGGATTTTGACAGCTCCTCTTAAACTGATAAATCTCTGGCTTCCAAACTGGACTTCAACTGTTTGCTGTTCGGATTTTGTTTTGTCCTACTTTAAAATGCCTAATAAAATTTGTTGTGTTCGCGGTTGCTCATCGTCACGTAAGTAGAAAGAAACTATCTATTCAGTCTTACATACAGCACCTTAAGAATTCTACTTTCTTTACCTAGAAAAATGCACTAGGAACAGTAGTTTTTTCTAAACAGAATATAATTTTCAAGTGTTAATAGTGGTTTTATACTACATTGTTTTCCAAAACCAACAAAAGATTTGGAAAGATTTAATACTTGGAAGCAATCGATTGGTGGGAACCTTCATTTACTCAGTGATGACGATATATTTGATAATTTACGTGTGTGTCACTCTCATTTCGAAGAAAAGTATCATACCTGGAGTAAGCGTCTTGCTGCAAATGCTGTGCCAACATTAAACTTATCAGGTAAAAACTTTGAATCTTTTGGCTGACCAACCGCAACCATCAACATCACATGAACCGGTAGCCCTGCCTGAAACAGCAACATCCTCCTTCAATACAGGAACACCAATTGAAGGTGAACCGAAAGAACTCTTATTGACATGTATAAAACTACATAATATAAAACAAAGCCCTCTCTCTCTGCCTCTGTCTGTCCTTCTGTCTGTCTGTGCATTTTATGAAGATTCATATATTTTTTTTATTTACAGGTCATGTGAAAAGAAAATGTTTTACTGCTGATATTGATTCCATTGGCTTAAAACTAAAAAAACTACAGAGGTCAAAGAACCCTCTTGCAGAGAAGTTAAAAAAAGCTTTGAAATTGTCTGAAAACAGAACGTTTAACAAAGCCTTAAAAAAATTTTCATCCGCTGCCACAATTTTTACGCTTTTACAATTTAGAGAGGTAAATAAACATAAATTGGGACGTCGATTTAAAAATAATGAAAAAATAATGGCATTAGCACTTTATAAGCAAGGTCCTAAAGCTTACAGGTGGCTAAGAAAAAATTTTGTGCTACCATCTCCTCTGACATTAAGTCGCATGATTAGCAAAGCAGCATTAAAACCAGGCCTTAACCAAAATATGTTTGACCAACTTGAAAAACAAGCCCTTAAAATGAAAGAGAGTCATAAAATTTGTATTTTATTATTTGATGAAGTAGCTCTTCTACCGCATTTTGATTTCAATAATAGACGAGACTGCATTATTGGATTTGTTGACAATGGGGAAGCAAGGCAAAGAAAAATAGCAGATCATGCATTAGTGTTTATGATAAGAGGAGTTCAAAAGAATTATAAGCAACCACTGGCATATACATTTTGTGCCTCAACTACACCAGCAGCTGAATTAAGTGTTCAAATAAAAGCAATTATAAGGAAGTTTACTCTATTGGCCTTAAAGTAGTAGCCACTGTTTGTGACCAAGGAGGTACAAATGTGAGTGTCATCAATTATTTAATTAATGAGACACGTCGAGAATATGCGCGAAAAGGATTGGAACTAACAAATAATGTTTTTGAAGTCGATGGGAACGTGATTGTGCCTCTCTTTGACCCACCTCATTTAATCAAGGGCATTAGAAATAATTTAATAAATAAGGATTTAACTCTCACAATAAATGAGAAAAAGCTGACAGCAAGGTGGGATCACATTCTAAAACTATACAAAGAAGATCCGGCATACCAAGGAATACGATGAATGCCTAAGTTAACAGATAACCATGTAATCCCACAGAAGATCGCAAAAATGAAAGTGAAATGCGCAACACAGTTATTTAGTCGCACTGTTGGCGCAAACATGGGATATTTGGCAAGTAAGTAACAAACTGAATTATAATAATTATACAGGGTTATTTGTAATTAACGCATCACCTCTTGCAGGCGGCTTTCTAACATCAATCCCAATAACATTTGTTCTACAACTTTTTGCAAAACTTGATAATTAACACAAAAACAAAAACAAATTTGCGCGCTCTGTTATTTATAACTCTGTATTTTGTAAGAAGTCCCTAAACCGGTCGCCCCCCCCCCGTCGCCCGCGCGCCTGCTACGCCAGTTGCGTGCGCGTAGAGTATTGTACCGTTTAGATGCACCTAATAAATTTGTATGGAAAAACTTATTTTAAAATAAATATTAATTTTAATTATTCGTTGATTAAATGTTGTTGGTATTGATGTAGAAAAGCTGCGTACAAGAGGTGATGCGCTAATTAGAAATAACCCTGTATATAGATGAATACATTGACATCAACAGTATGACCTTAATATGTAATAAATCTTATAATGTAAATATTTTGTAATATGTTAGACTTTCAATAAATTATTCTTCTGTCAAATACTGGCAGGACAGTAAGATACTATAAAATATTAAATTCTTTATTTTCAGGTTTAGGAGTTCTACCAAAAGAGTGTGCAGAAACAGCAGATATATTATTATTTTTTGATCAGTTATTTGATTCTGTAAATGGCAGTTATGAGAATAGTAAAAAAAGAAGCGGGAAGCCACTCTTAGGACCTGTGACACCAAAGTCTATACATAAACAAAAATGGACAGAATCTAAATATGTTTTGAAAACCGCAACATTTTTAGGAACTGGTAAAACAGCCACTGTACCCACTTTAAAACATTGGATACAAACAATTGCAAATATAGAATATTTGGTAAATTTACTAAATGTAAAGTATAACCTGACGTCTCTTTGGATGCGTCACTTCAACCAGGACCCGTTAGAATTTTTTTTCGGTTGCATTAGAAGCCATGGTTATAGAAATAATAATCCTTCTTGCTATAGCTTCGAAGCATCATTTGTGTCGTTGTTAATAAATAATTTGAGCAGTGTTCACTCTCCAGGGTCCAATTGTGAAGCTGATTCATGTGGTTCATTACAGTCATTAAAAAAAATATTTTTCACACAGCGGGAGACGCCAGGTTATACTACTGAAGTTGATTTTGATGATGTGAATGGTGACCATATCTTTATAAACATTGATTGCAAAAGGAGTAATGAAAAAATAAGAGCTCAGCTTGATTATGTAACGGGGTATGTTCTTCGTAAATTAACTATTAAATGTAATGTTTGCAGTACTTGTCTGGTTAACACAGAGGGCAGTAGTTCCATTAGTTACCGAGAATATATGCATAATAAATTAAAATTAGCATACCCCTCAATGGAGTTAATTAAATGTTTCTCGGAAATTCAAGATGTGGTCATCAGAGTTTTAAGTAAAAAGCCAGAAATTAATAACATTAAACAATACTTAAGAACTGTTTTTGCAATTGTCATAGAATTTTCTTTTTTAAAGTGCCAAGAACACAAAGATTTTCTGCGAAATAAAATTGAAGATCTTTCTTTGAATATTTTCATTTATAATTGGTGCAAAGACACCAATAAAATTTTAAATGGGTACAGGACTGATTTTGCCGAAGGAGATATTGTACAAAAATTATCATTCGATTATTGTAAAAAAAGATTAAAGAAAAAATAAATGTCTTCTATTGTCTTTGATGTTTTCATTTTATTTCCCAAATTACCTAAAATTGTAGTAATGAAGCTAATGGGACTGCTGCTTTCTTTTACACTAATTGACAGATGGCGTTAGGTGCTTCAATTTAGAGCGATATCTCTACCTACAAATATAAAAAGTTACTTTATGATAAGAAGACTTCGCCGGTACCGCCGCCATTACTGCGCAAGATTTCACGGAACAAGACCTATTATGTACTTTATACCTTTATATTAAATAAAACAGTTTATATTAAAAGATAATAAAACAGTCATTAAAGAAGACCCTAAGCAACCAGAGCAGGCAGGCAGGCAGAAATTCAGCGCCATCAGCGCCCACAGCTGGTTGAAAATGGTAGAAATTATTTCAGACAATTAGTCAATTATTATACTTAATCCAAGCTCAACTTATTACTATGAATAAATATCATATTTATTAAGATAGTTTTTTGTAACTTACATACATATATTTTAACCTGTCATTACTTAAAACCCATGCTTAAAATTACTTAGGTGTGAATATTATTATTTACTAGAGATGCGCCGAGTAACACTTTTGCCGAGTACCGAGTACCGAGTATTACTCGGTTCAATTTTTTGTTAACCGAGTACTCGGCCGAGTAACTCGGTTCTATCAAATTTCCAATTTCGCGCGCGTAAACAAGTACAAACGAACACAAGTATATTTAGAAGAAAATTTGTTGGTAAATGGTGGACAGGGCACCAAACAAGGCATCATAATTTACATTTATTAAATTTTAAATATTGATTATTTTTATTACTGTTCCTTTAATTTTGTCTCACTAGTACTCATGCATTAGCATAATTTTGATTCTATTACTTGAGGATGTCAAAGATTTCCTCAATCAGTACGTTTTGATTAACACTGTTGTTTCAATTATATCTACCTAAATATATTGCTTTCTTTAAACAAAGTATATTACTTTTTTGGTACTCGGTACTCGGCATTCGTATACCGAGTTACTCGGCCGAGTACCGAGTACCAAAAAACCCGCCGAGTATGCCGAGTATAAACCGAGTACTCGGCCCATCTCTATTATTTACTACTCTGAATGTTTTATTTCATGTCATGGCTGCTCTTGGATTGCAATTTATGCTCATGGTATTATGTTTGATTTATTTAGGCGATAATCTCGTGGTTTCTTTAAAAATGGTGAAAAAGTGTTGTGTAAAGTTTTGTAAAAGTGAATCGTATGGTGGTTGTGGCGTATCATTTCACAGGTAAGCCGAAAAAAGGCAGTGTTAGATTTATAACAATACAGGGTGATCACGCGGTTTGGTATTCTGTAGCCGTTAATAATCGAAAGTAGGTTAGGTACTTAAAATGCTATTAAATTAACTGTGTAATTCCCATTTTCTTGCAATAACTTAACTAGCAATAATTTATATTAATGTATATTATAGATCCGCCTGTAGAAACCAAGGTTTACTCGCTCTTCTAAGTTTATCCGTAACATAATATAATGCACTGTATTAAGGTGCTATTAAAATATTTGTCATGCATGGCCCACGGCTGCAATGGGAAAGGTATTGTACGGTCAGTTGCAAAAGTCCATACCGAGTATAAGGTCTATAACTGCTTGCGTACAAACTACACACACATTGACATTAAATGTTACAAATTATGTTCAACCTTAACGTAAAAGACTTAAGCCTAAACACATTGACAAAAATATTAGTCGTATTGCGAGTAAAATTAAAAAACAAGTTGAACATTTTTTAGAGACGTCACAATTTGAGGGTAAAACAAAAAATAACCAAAATCATACAATGATTGAATTGTTTGCTAAATGCTTTGTCGTTGTTGGTTCGCTAGCGAGGGTGCCAGTGTTGTGTTTGATAAAGTTGATTTCTAAGTTCTATAATATGCAAGCTAATATCTATTAGTATGCAAGACAGAATGTGTATTGTCGAAATGCATAATATATGATGCAATATATCATAATATTATAACGAGACTAGACTTACTGTAAGTATGAAAAAAGTGTTTTTTATCCATTATTTTGCTTTGATTGGGTATCATTATAATAAATTTAGCGTGTGTTACATAATTATCTATTTTAATATGTGGTTTGTTATATTTATACCTATTTTGTTTTTGTTTCAGTAGATAACGGTAAAACGGTGGGTTTGCAATAGTTCAAAACCCCGACATAACCTAAATATATGGGGATTGATGGTGCAGAGATGGGATATGTGGAATGAAAGAGCTACAGAGGCATTGCGTCTGTTAGCAAACAACACCGCGCAAGTCGAAAATTGGCGGTTTCTACATTTGAATGCCATTGGATAGAGTTGCCTATTGCGCATCGAATTACAAACCACGTTACAAACATTTAAGCCAATCAGAGACCTTTATTCAAAAAATAGTGACAGCGCGTAAGTCGGTTAGCTCAACAACACCGCTCAAGTCGTCATTCGGCCATACATTTTGAAATTTAACTTTGCGCTTCGTGATTTTTATTGCTTTTCATTAAGTTGTATCAATAAGTATCTGTGAAAAAGTGTTTTTTTATGAAGAATAAGAGGTAAGCTATAATTAAAAGTAATAAATTTGTTAATTTTCGTAATTTTTAGTATAAAAAAGTCTATTCAGTTTATACCTAATTACTTACGCGGTGTTTACTAACAGATTTTTTGACTTACGCGCTGTTTACTATTTAGTTTTGCAGGTACTACTTCTTAAAATAAGCCATGGATGGAGAAGATCTTGATGATCCAGTGGATTTTAGCTCAGAAGATGAATTATTATGTCAACAATTACAAAATGCGGGCCTGATGGCAAAATGCAAACGACGTAAACCAACTTATAAAGAAGAAATAAAAAGGACTAGACTAGGTGAGTTTAGAACCCGTTATGGAAAGTTTAACAGTAGTTTTGTTTACATTTTAATTAAGATAGATAAATAGATAACTTATTGCCAATAAAGTTTCAATTTAACTTAAAACTAACTTACAACAGGTATTATGTTTACATTTTCTAGATACAAGCTGTTCTTTTAAAGACACTGCGAGTCTTCTTCCTGAATATTCTCCGGAAGTTGAGGTAACTTTGATACCAATAAATGAACAAACCATGACTGAGTCACTGAAAGATGATGATGTTAAAACAATCTTTTATGAAAACGTTGACCTGGACATTGAAAATATTGGCATTAACAATCTACAAGTCCTAGAAAAAGTAGATGGACAATTGATTGATCTACAACAGCAACCAAACGAACTTTCAGCAGTGATAGAAGAATATTTTCAGCCCTCTGCACTGGATATATGTCATCCCAATATCATCGAAGGAACTGAGAAGTTGCAAAATCCTGATTACAATACAATCACTCTTTCTGCTACACATGAAGACACTCCTCAGGTAGAGCAGTGTGTGAATATACAAGAAAACCCTGGTTCAGACGTAATCATTAATGAGAACATTGCTGCTCAAACTTCAGAAAACATCGTTACTCAAAACCGCACAGAAGAGTCCAGTACCTTTGCAGCTACATCTCGTTCATCGAAAGTGATAATTCTCAGCGATGTTCCATATCACGGCGATTTGTTAAATAACAAACAACGACAGAATAAGGCGACAAAAGATCCCAGTCGATATAAACGCAACGCTAACAAAGAACTACGGATGAAAGGTGAAAATTATTTAGGATACAGAAGGGACCGGAAAGCAAAACCCAATGAAAAATTTAAAGTGAAGCAAGATGTATTTAAGCCTGCTCGTTCCATGAAACCACCATGTAATTCTGCGTTTTGTAAGAAGTCTAAACTCAGGGCATGTGATTTCATAACTGAAGGTGAACGAAGCCGTTTGTTTAACAATTTCTGGAAGAATATGAACTGGGAACAGCGCAGAGTATTTATAAGTTCTCACGTTATTAAAGTTCCAAAAAAAGTCACTAAGAATCCAGAGTCATCGAAAAGAGCCGACAGTCGAACATATTTTTTGACAATTGGTAATGTACGTTACCAAGTCTGTAAGAAAACGTTCCTGGGAACACTTGGTATTAAAGAGTGGTTCGTCAGATATTGACTATCGAAGACAGACTGTGCAATGCCCCCAGATTCGTCCACCTCAACAAGCAATCGAAAGGCTCCTCAAAAAATAGAAGGACAAGAATTTGTTAAGAAGTTCTTGGCTGGTCTTCCAAAGATGCCCTCTCATTACTGTCGTGCTTAAACTTCACGAGAATACCTAGAACCAGTTTTCTCAAACATGACACAGCTTTATAATCAGTACAAAGAGAGTTGCAAGTTAGAGGCCAGAGAATGGGTCGGCCGTAAATTGTTTGATACAATATTTATGAAACTCAATCTGAGCCTATTTCACCCCAAAAAGGATCAGTGCGATGTTTGTTGCAGTCATAAAACTGGAAACATTACTGATGAAGAATACACTCAACACGTATTAAAGAAAGATCGAGCCAGAAAAGAAAAAGATGCGGACAAAGAGCTGGCGAAGACTGGATCATGTCACGTATTCACACAAGATGTTGAGTCTGTAAAACTAGCGCCATATCTTCAAGCCAGTGCCATTTATTATAAAACTAAATTGTGCGTCCATAATTTCACATTATATAATCTAGGGACCAAAGAAGTAATGTGTTACTGGTTTGATGAATCAAATAGTACTCTTGAAGCCTCTGTTTTCGCATCATGCCTAGTTCACTATTTGGATAATATTCTGAGTAAAAAATTGTTGCCTGTTATTCTGTATTCCGATGGATGCTGTGCCCAGAATCGTAATGTCACCCTGAGCAATGCTCTCTTACGCTTATCAATGGAGAAAAATGTTGTGATCATTCAAAAATGTTGTGAAAATACTACAGACGAATTTTAATTTAATGTGTAAATGGTCACACGACATAAAACTGATTATTAATCCACCAAAAACTAAATTAGTCCACTTGCACTCGTCGCACAATCCATCCGCAGTAACCCCCACGGTGACTGCACACAGCCATGAATGCCTTCATAGCTCCGCAGAGGACTCACACTGTCTATGTCCTAGTCTAGATTTACCCGACAGCCACATGTACGTTGGTCTCACAATAGACAACAGACTTAATTGGAAATTACATAAAGATCATGTGTGTAATAAACTCCGGTCCGTATTAAGTAAAATTGTAATACTAAGAAATAAATTACCGTTTAAAACCCTAAGGTTGTTGTATATGGCACTAGCAGACTCTGTATTAAGTTATGGCCTTGACAGTTACGGTAGGACATTTAAAACATACCTGGAAGACATCTATACCTTACAACTATTAAACAAACAATATTTATTGGGCTCTAGATTAAACATCTCTTTAAATTAACATGAATTAATAGATAATACAACAGGTAGCCGCCATTAGATTCAATCCAAATCCGCGCCCAACGGCAGTGACCTCAAACAGTGATGTCCATCGAATGCTAGGGATGTCCAGTTACCGATTACTTTTGTTTTACCGCTAACACAACTTAGGATTTTGAAAACAATTTTGCCATCAAACATAAAAAAGAAATATAAAAATGACGATAGGGAAATATTTAAATACTGCAAAGTAATCAATATATTTGATAAGGTGAAATTTTTGATTTTGACAAGATGTCCCCGCAATGTGTTGTTACGCGAGCACACTAGGCCCTCTCATTTAAGAAACCTGGACCCCATAAATAGATTTAACCTACCGAGAAGTAACAATGTATATGGTAAACGGACATTGGTAAATCTAATACCGATGTACCTTAACAATCTGCCTTACAACTTGCAAGAAATGTACCTAAATTGTGATGTTAAATTTAAAACCAAACTAAAATTACATTATGTAGACGACCAACCGTCACTCAAATAAGCCCTGCGTGGCTTCTGCAGTGAGGTGATTTTTTGTAAAATATTGTTGTAATGTTTTGGAAATAAACGATAAAAAAAAAAAAAAAAAAAAAAATACCTAGAAAAGGGGCACACTCAGATGGAATGCGATTCCGTACACAGCGCAATTGAATGTAAAGTCAAAGGTAAAGAAATTTACCTTCCACAGAAATACCTGGATATAACAAAGACAGCTAGGAGTGTTCCTATGCCTTATGATGCTCTTTATTTGGATTAAGGTAGGTGCGGCCAATAAGGCCTGTCGGGTAATAAGGCCTAAGTAACGGAAAAACAACTTAAAATAATTCTGGCCGACTGTAGTCACAGTCATAGGTAGCTAACGATCCTAGATGGCGCCCTGAACTTGTCACGACACACTCGCTCCCGCGCTGCCATCAGTGCGGCGTCATTCTTCGTGGCCAGTGGGCGCTCAGCTCGAATTATTATATAACTGTCGAATCTTACGTAAGTATTTTTTGTTATATTACACTTTTCTACATTGTTTTGCAGTTTAATTGTTTATTAGTTCATACTTTAGAGGCCTGTGATGTTGGAATTGTATACATTAGATCGAAAAATGTTATTTTAAAATTTTCTTTACAAAGTGGTCCGCGGTTATTAAGGCCTATAAAATTCGACCATAGGCCTTATTGCACTCCTTTTTTAACATCATCAAATTACTGTTTTACTATTTATTTAATGTCTTTAGAAATGTAATTCCAAAGCTTTTCTATTTGGTTTATTGTTTTTAGGGTCTACTTATAACGAAAATGCCCCCCAAGCGAGCATTGTGGTCTGAAGACGACCTGGTGGCGGCAGTCCGAGCAGTACAGTGTGGAAGGCTGAGCACATACAAAGCTGTCGAAATGTACAAAGTGCCCAGAAGAACTATACGAAACCACCTCCAGACCGGAAGTTTAAAAAAACTTCAGGGCGAAAACCTTTACTTACTAACGAACAGGAAGCCGAGTTTGTCAGCAGAATTGTATGGTTTTCTGCTATAGGATTTGTCAGAGGAGGACGATGATCATTTTGAATGTCCAGATTGTTGCTTATAAAAAATAAGTTGCTTTTAAGTCTTTACTGTGATTATTATTACTTACAGATCTCAATTGCCAAATATGATTAATTTTGTATTAATATTTTGTTTAATTTTGTAGATTAAAGTCTTAGGCTTTATTATACTACCGTAGTATATTAAGGCCTAAGGACAGTGTTTTTAAAAAGGTTTTATTTTGACTATGTTTATGGCAGAAGTTGCCGTTTTTAGTTAATAATTGATAGAAATTGATATACATGTTTAATTCACATTAAAATATGTTGATTTTTATAAGTAGTTTTTGATTTATTTTAATTCCCGCTTAGCTAGGCCTTATTGGCCGCACCTACCTTATACATTTTTTACAGATTTTTCTAAAGATTTGATTTATAAAACAATCCGTCCAGGGAAAAAGACAGGCGATCCGGTTGTGACAGATGTGCGGATGTTAGAATATAGACCTAATGGCACGATTTGGTACAAAATTGATTTAAATGATGAGCTGCGGCCCCTACCGCATCGCCCCACATCAAATATTGGAGTTAAACTTATAAGCCAGTTAAGTAAATTGTATGCAACGAGAATACCTATCTCAAAGCGGAAATATGACGACTTGCAGGACCTGAAAAGTGTATTACCAGCTAGTTGCCATTCTTTTTATGATGATTTGCCACACAGCAAGCGTTAACTTTAAAACTTTAAACTCTTAAACTATTGATCTCAATAATGTGATTCATACAATGAAAGTTCCTGATAATTTAATTACCTAATATAATTATGTAGTTTGTTACTCTAATAATAATTCATACCTAATATAAAACCTTTAATTAAAACTGATCTTTTAATACTTATTTCCTTACTTATTACCTTAGCAACACCGCCTAAGTCTATTAAAGTAGCACGTAACACCGCTCAAGTCCAAGTAACATTTTAACTATAAAGTAAATCATCAAAATGAGTATTATCAACTCTTCCTTACACCTATGTGGAGCATTTAGTACAAAATAAAACATGAAAACTATCGGATTTTAGAAAATATACAGTTTTTTGTGTCTCCTGAAAAGTTGGTCAAAATGACTTGAGCGGTGTTGTTTGCTAAGCGACGATTGGCTACCAATCAAAGTGTAAAGTGTATGGAAGTGTGGAAAAATGAAGTGGAACTGTGATTTGTTTGAATATAGTTCAATCAATGTGACGGTGCGCGTTAGCTTGTGGTTATTGAAAACAGGGGTATATTAAATACCAATAGTATTTCATTAAAGTAATTATTAAATATAAGTTTGTAAGTAATACATTTTTCAATAATAATGTCATCTTTTATGGTTGGCTAGCTTCAATTTTCTTTTCGTTACGAAAACGAGTACTTAAGCTACAACTAACCTTAAAAAGTAAAACAAGTGTAAAACTACATTAATATTGGTTGTTGGAAGTTTGAAATATAGACTGTAATTTTTTTTTTGAATCAAAATTTTTTTAATTAAGTATCAATCAATACCTAAATAAATTTGTAAACAAGTGTAAAATAAGCTAATTATTTTATAATAAACTATCTACTGTTTTTTATCTTTTTTTTTCTACCTAACCTTTTATATTTATTTACCCTCATTAAGTTTGTTAGTATTTATTTCTTTACGACTTAAAAAGCAAAATAAATGAAACTGAACCTGAACCTTAAAACTCTCAGAATAAGGCTGAGAATTATTCGTAACAATTAGTATCAATGTTGTCGGTTAGAGTGTGGGTAGATCCGAAAAAACATCATCGTATTTAAGAAAATGTTTTAACTACCACAATAGTTTATAAAAATACATTGAGCTTTAAAACTGTCGCGTTAAGGTTGATATTAAGAAGTAGTAGTAAAATAGTAGTTTATTTATGTCAGTGTGTGTGTGAAGCGACCACTGGATGCGATAATTTTTGTCAAACCTGTATGCACTTTTGCAACTTACCGTACGTCTGTAGTGTAGATTACAATTTGGAAGAAAGAAGAAATTTGGAACCCCGGAATAGTAGGAAAAATTGAGAAAGTAAAATTATTAAATAAATAATATTAAGTTATATTAATAATAAGTTTTATTTCGTTGACAGTTTTCAGAAAAAATAAGAAAGTAGAAAAATATGGCTCGATGTTATTCCGGTGTCACAAAAGATTACTAAAAACTCCGTTGTGTGTAGCCGTCACTTCAAAACAGAATACTTTTATACCGAGAGCCGACGCAATACCATCTATTTTTCCACCGGTAAGCCTTTATTAGAGACGGAAACCTACCTAATTATGTTTTTTAAAATATTACATTTGTTTTATTTAGCACAATTTCCTTACAAGGATAGATTAGCATAAATCTTTGTAAAAACGTGTAAATTTTATTTATTACCAAATCTGAAGAATATATGAGGATATGAACTTCATGTAGTAATGTTAATTTTCTTTTGCAGGCACCAGGTAAACAGATAGGGTTACTGAGTAACATTGTGATACAGTCACCATTGCAACCCATCGAACATTATACTCCTGGTAGCTCGCAGGAATATAGTGTGTGTGAAGTTTACGCACCCGCCGCCAAAAAGTTATCCTTAGGCGTAAAAGAAGTAGCAGTTCAGACAGAAATGAAATGCAGCAGTCCTTCAGAAGATTTGTTGAAGCAAAAAGTAAAAGTATTGACACAGAGGTTAAAGAGGCGCGATATTCGATTTGAAAATATGAAGTCAGTTTTGGCAATATAAAAAAAGCAATAACTATGATAAGTTTGAACATGTGATAAAAAATAATTTTGTGGACATTCATAAGCATATGAACACTGATAAAAGTAACAAAGGTGTAAGATATTCAGAGGAGCTCAAACAGTTTGCTTTATCCCTTATACTTTTAATCTTCAAAAGCATATATGTATCTCAGAAATTATACTATGTTAGCAGATCCTGCAACTTTGCGCAAAATGCTAGCGACTCATGAATGCAATGTGGGATTCATGGTTGAAGTATTTGAATATTTGAAATTATCAGTATCCGAAAATGATCTCGAGAATGTAGCTCTAATATTTGATGCAATGTCTATTAGATCTGAAGAAGCTTATGATAAACATAAAGATAAAAAGTGGGGCTATGTAGACTTTGCTGGCATTGTACCATACGATTCGGACCGTCTTGCCACTGAGGTTCTCGTTCTGCAAATTGTAGCATACGAAAGTTCAAATGCCCTATCGCCTTTGTAATTGATAAAATTTCAGGCGCCGTATAGGCACAGTTGATAATCACAGCGATACGTATGTTATTTGACATCGGTATCACTGTTCGAAGTTATAACATATGATGGAATTGCTTGTAACGTTAACACATTTGAGCAATTGGGATGCAGCTTTAATTTACCGGATCTGGTTACGAGTTTTAAACATCCCAATAAAGACACTAAAATACACTGCATTTTTGACCCAGCCCACATGCTTAAATTATGTAGAAATGTATTTGGTGAGAAAAGTTTGAGTTCTGAAACAGGGTCCATAGATTTCGATTTTGTTAAAAAATTACATATCTTACAAGATGCAGAGGGGTTAAAACTAGCAAATAAAATAAATGCTGCCCATATTAACTTTATGGGGAAGAAAATGAATGTGAAATTAGCGGGTCAGACTTTGAGTTCTTCAGTAGCAAATGCCATTGACTTCTTACGGGATAGTGGTAACGAAGAATTCAAGAATAGTGAAGCAACTACCGAATACATCAGAACAGTGGATAGTTTTCGATGTGTTAAATTCTAAATCTCCTTTGGGTAAAGGTTTGAAGGCGCCGTTGCGACTTAATAATAAAGATTTTTGGGTGGGAATCTTAACTGGAACCCGAGAATATTTAAAGACACTTAATGTCGAAAATCAGATTCTTTTACATCGCCGAAAAGTTTGAGTTCTAGGATTAATAGTGGATACATACAGTGTGCAAAATTAAGCAATGGAACTTTTTCTTGAAAATTATTTCGATTATTTTTTACCGTATAGTTTCTCAGGATCAGTTGGAGATGTTTTTCTCTTGCGTCCGTATACAAGGCGGCGGAAACAATAATCCGAACGCTTTACAGTTTAGGTACGTTCTGCGTAAATTGCTTCATCGTAATAATGTTAAGCCAAGTATGAACGCAGACTGCACTGACGAAGAATTTGAACTCTCTCCAATTTTGAAATTCCGTAGTGAAATACGATAAATGTTAGAACCTAAATCTTCTGATCTTCTTGAAGTTGAAAAATTAGAAACTTTAATGTTTCATTACATTGAATCAATCAATATGTCTGATTACAAAATGAATATCATCTATTACATAACTGGACATTTTGCAAATAAGATGATAGATAAAATTTCATGCCAACACTGTCGCAACGCTTTATTAGTTCCAAAAGAGCATTTCGATCACACTTATTTTGTTGACAACAACTTTTTCTTCTTTTACTGCATTTATTGATAAAGGCGGTTTAAAGTATGTGTCCAGGTTAGCATTCGAAATAATAAAGTACAGCGAAAAATTATTTATTTCAGAAATATCTAGTAGTTCATTTCGAAATACTAGCAAAAATAGGATTTTGATGATACTCAAGCAAGTTTTTTTACGAAACTTAATGATTACAGTTACAGTTAGTGTATCTATGTAAGTAGAACTAAAAGTGCTACATCACGCACAAAATCTGCATTTTAAACAAAGATGCTCACTATTCATTTGTACTTTTGAATACTTACTAGTCATTGTTTTCATTTTTACATATTTTTACTTTGGTAATGACTTGAACCGAAAATGATCGTTAACTTACAAACGGACATTTAGCTTAGTAATCACTTGCCGCTAAAGGTTTGAATTATTATTTGTTTACATTGAACTGCATTTATTTTGCGGGAGACTAATGGTGATGCTAATGAATCAGTATATTTGAACAGGGAACAATAATTTTAAAGTCATATTTAGTTTACGTTTGATCGGAGTAACAATTTTATTGAGACTTTTACCCGGTAAAATGGATTCTTTAAAAAACAATGTTCATGCTTCTGAGGGAAGAAGTACAACAACTATCGGATAGTGCCGCAATGTTTGAAGTTTTTAAATTGAAAGTGGATCCGGAATTGACTGTCAGAAATAGAGCATTACTTCTAGCTTTTTGTCAGAAGTTCTGTTTTAAAATAAAAATAAAATTGTGCGCAAACAATAGAACGCTCGCCAAGTTCTTGAAGAATAATGAAAACTGGCTCGAAACCTATTACTTGGCCAAATTTTTCAACTTATAGAGATACCGAGTTTTTTTCCGCCAGCTTTTTTCTCTCGGCCTACTGATGATAAGCTTATTATCGATATTTTGACTTTCATCGAATGTAATTAAGTTACTTAATGATGAAATAAATGTTTTTTTTTTTTTATTTTTTTTATACAATTTTAAGTGATCAACCAGAAGAGGAAGAAACTAAAATTGTTCCACCAAAACCATCATGTTCAAATTTAAACCAAGAAAACCATTCGAGGAACTTTGCCCATAGCAAAAACGAAGACGGTTAGATCAGATGAATAAATAGTTTTCGCCAGAAGAGAGAGCTATTGGGTGCTACGGCTAGAAATTTGAAAGAAAACGGGCAAGAAGAGTTAGCTAAAATAGTTAGCTTTTTACTAAAGCACCCCGAGCACATCGCAGATGTCAAGGCATGCATTTAAAGGAAACAGCAAAATACGCTGTTAGCAGAGAAGAAGTTTTGTTCCCATCCTATTGGCAGATACAAGAAGCAAAATAAAACCGCTACCCACCCAAGGATTCCATTATTTTAAGTGAAGAAGGGACAGAAGTAAAACTGCAAGCTTTACTAGACAAGACTGTTTCGAGGCTGGTTACAGGACACAACTTGCAGCTGGAATCCGGTAGTGATCTGGAGTTGGTCAGCAAGTGGGTGTTTGATGGAGCATCTGGTCAAAGCACTTACAAACAAGCTTGGTGCAACTAAAGCTGATGGGTAATGGATCAGTTTTCTGGAGAAATAGGAGACCTTTATCAACAGCTTATTGTAGACCAATCCTTTTCAAATTCATTAAGGAAACGAAGGAATCAGTGGAAAATATCAAGAGCTACATAGATGACGAAACAGCTAACTTGATTCCAAGACGAGTGGGCAATGTCTTTATTCGACATCAATTGCTCTTGACAATGATTGATGGCAAAATTTGTTCATATATTGTAGCGGTCAAAACCAGGAGGTGGCTTTTCCTGCTACGGTTTGCAATGCTTACCTTTATTTTCTTATTTTCTTTTTATTTTTATGCGAGTAGGACGGCGATAAGGTCTGCGGCCGGTTCGATTTCTCGTGATCAACCGGCCCATTTATATACACGATATTTACATGGTTTTTACACTTATTTTTACATTCTTTTTACTTTTACAAGGCGCTTCACGTCAATTTTCTGCAGTATTTTGTTTATTTACATTGGGGAATGTTTACCTTTTCCACGGACATTGACAGGTTACAGTTGTTGACGTACGTACGGCTGCCTGCCATCAATCTAGTTTGTTGCGTTCATTCCGGTCTTGTACGCGGATTGTTTTGTTTAATTCAAATTAATCTAATTAATGTAGGAACTGGTATAATTGACATTGGATTTGTCTTTTGGCCCTTTTTGGCTCATAAATTGGGTAAAATCTGTTTTCTTTCGGCATTTTTCTATTTCAATTTAACTTCGGTGATTGAGCATCTCGGCGACTGACACCTTACTACCGTCCCTAGTTCAATCGCTGATAGATTCGTTCATTTTACATTTCTCTGGTGTTGTGGAGGAGTCTTATTGGGCTCATCTGTGATTATTTAGCAATACCCGGTAAGTTTTGGCTAAATTGCGAGTATTTTGCAATTAAATGATTGCCAGGCCCCTTACCGAGTGTTGATTTCTTTCAGCTTCCCGTTTGACTGGGTCCGGGTTTTTTATTTGTGTTGTGAGACCTTGCCGGCGCCATGTCCGCCATTTGATATTACAAAATAGCCTGTTGTCAGGCCTTCTGTCAATAAAACCCTCAATTTGGACCTTCGTTCCCAGGTGTGTAAAGTGATTAGAAATATGCCAATGTAAACTATCAAAAAGAAAATATATAAAATTTCAAAATGTTAGTAATTTTAGTATATCTATTAAGATCCGTATTATTCATGTTTTTCTAATTGTGGTTAAATGTGCTGTGACCTCTGTAAACTTATCCAACTAAATACATGGAAAAATTAATATTTGTCAGAAACCCATTGCCGGTTTAGTTAAATATTAACTTAGTATCTTTAACTTTTATAAGGTGGATTAATTCCCACATAGGCTGAGCCTTTCATATGTTGTGTTGTTATTTAAGTGAACTATTTACTCAGGTGTGTGTTCTTTTTCAGGAGTTTTTTTTAAACTATAGATTTAAAACAAATACGTGTATAAGCGGTTGTTGCGCGACGCTCACTTAGAAGATACTCTTCGAATTTGCCGTTCTTCTCAGGAACCAAACTATAAAAACTTGGCTCAAGACGATGAAGGCTTAGGAAAAGAGTTTGAAAAATTTGTAACTTTAGGTTCTTATGAAGCTGAAAAGCATTATCCTACTAATATTATAAATGTGAAAGTTTGTGAGTATGGATGTATGGATGTTTGTTACTCTTTCACGTAAAAACTACTGGATGGATTTTGATGAAACTTTACAGTAATATAGGTTATACATCAGAATAACATATACGGTACCTTTTACCGCGGGAAAACTTCTCGTTCCAACGGGAAACTGACTTCCTCGCGGACGGAGTCGCAGGCGGCCACTAGTATATTGCTAAAATTGTGCGAGAAAGCAAAAAAACTAGTACTTACAGCGCTTTAAGACGGTAACAAGAGTGGCAAAAAAAGGACCAAGATAATATACACGGACATACTCTATATGTGGAATAGACTTTTGTCGAGGCATGTATATTAATAACTTTCAAATTATAAAAAAAAATGTTGATATAAGTTTGAAAAAAAAAACGCAGTGCAAGTACCTTAGGGGAGGCCGAGGGGATTTGAAACAAAGGTGATTTGAGACAGTACCGATTTCTCGGAACTTTAAACCGTTAGCGAATTGGCAACATCGCTTTTCAACCACTTCCCTCCGCCCGCTGACGTGTCAGTTCACGTCAGCGGCTTAAATCGCGCGGTTGTGTAGTTCTTCGTGCCACGTGACAAAAAATGTGAAAAGTAAGTTTTTAACGTTTTTTTACGATGCCTATATTTTAATAAGGGTTTTGTAATATGGTTTAAGTTACGAGGGCCAAACTGAAAGTTTTTAGAACTGGCAACTTAAAAGCATTATATTAAAAAAATAAGTTTAAATTTTGAAAAAAGAACTCTACCAATAACATTGAGTATACATTTTATTCATTTGTCATTTGTTTTACGATTTGGCGGCAAATTGAAAATTGTCTGTGCACGTCAGAATGAATTTAAGCCGAGAAAATTTTCGTGCAATGATTTTTTATGACTTTCGATGTCATATAAGTCAACAAGAAAGTTATGATAGACTTCGATTGGCTTTTCACGATGAAGCCCCATCTCGTGCCACAGTTTACAACTGGTTTAATGAATTCAAACGTGGTCGAACTAATCTCACCGATGATTTGCGTGAGGGACGGCCTTCTACAGCGACGACTGAAGATAATATCAGTGTTGTGCGGCGTATGATAGAGACTGACAAAAGAGTGACCTATCAGCAGATTCGGACAAGTCTAGGCATAGGTATGAGTCAAGTGCACAAAATCCTCCATGAACATTTAGCGGTCAGGAAGCTTTGTGCCCGCTGGATACCGCATAATTTGACCGAGGCTCAAAAACTCCGCCGTGTTGATTGGTGCCGAGAAATGATCCAAAAATTTAACGGAGGTGACTCAAATGCTGTGTTCGACATACTAACGGGTGACGAAAGCTGGATTTACTGTAATGATCCGGAAACCAAAAGACAGTCTGCTCAGTGGGTGTTTCCTTCCGAAGAGTTGCCAACTAAAGTGAAGAGAGGTCGAAGTGTTGGAAAAAAGATGGTGGCCTCGTTCTTCGGAAAGACAGGTCATTACGCGACAGTTGTCTTAGAGGATCAGAAAACGGTTAATGCAGAGTGGTACACTAACAACTGTTTGCCACTTATCTTGTAAAAAGTTCGAGAGAAACGACCTCGCAGCAGGATCCTCCTTCATCACGACAATGCCTCGTCGCACACCGCCAGGCAAACGATCGACTATTTGGCGACCTCAGACGTGGAATTACTGGGTCACCCGCCGTATAGCCCCGACCTCGCACCCTGCGATTTTTATTTATTCCCGAAAATAAAAGAAAAACTTCGAGGAAAACATTTTATGGACGCCGAAGAAGCAGTGGCTGCGTTTCAAAACGCCGTCGAAGAGACCCCTAAGGCCGAGTGGGCAAGGTACTTTTCTCAATGGTTCCATCGAATGCAGCGATGTATTGATGTAAATGGACGCTATTTTGAAAAGTTATAATAAAACTAATAACTTGCTAGAATGCTTAGTTTTTGATTTTCTAAGAACTTTCAGTTCGACCCTCGTATATATGTTTTGAAAGCTCATTTACTAAAGATTTATTATAAATATTTGAAACAATTGATTTCTGTATACTACTTTCTGGATTGTGGAATAAACAAAAATTGAGAGTTTTTTTCTTACTGAGGAGATTTGAAACAAGCTGTTTCAACTCTCCTCGTTTTCAATTTTATATCAGACAGCAGTCAATGACTAACGAGCAAAAAAAGTTTTTTTTTCGTTGATTAAATTTATTTATTTTGTTTCAGCATGCCTACCGATTATAAAAGGAAAACTGACAGAGGTACGGCGAGTCGCGAAATATATGATCTAGCAGCAGAGGAAGTAACTTAGCGATAAAAAAGTCTTCGTGACGCGGCTTCAAGTTACAACCTGAACCATACCTTCCTCTACAGGTATATTAAAAAAAAACTGCTTATGAAGCTAACAAAACGGCGACTGCTCCAACTGTTGGATATCCCGAAAAGACTGTTTTTACAGCATCAGAGGAGAAGATACTCTGTGAGTATCTTTTAAACTGCGCTGCTGCTAACTTTGGCCTAAGAACTAAGGAAGCCAGAAGTTTTGCTTATAGGTTAGCCGTAGAATATCATAAAAAAAATCCTTCTTCTTGGACTAAGAATGAAATGGCTGGAGAGGTTTGGCTTCGATCTTTCATGAAACGTCATCCAGTTCTTTCTCTGAGACTACCTCAACCTACAAGTATCGCTCGCGCTACTAGTTTTAATAGAACAAACGTACAACTTTTTTTTCAAAATTATACTGCAGTAGTTGACAAACACAAGTTGCAAGGGAAAGATATTTGGAACGTTGACGAATCTGGCATCACAACTGTTCAGAAACCAGACCGCGTCATTGCTCGACGTGGACAGAAGCAAGTCAGTGCTATGACTTCCGCAGAGAGAGGAACATTGGTTACTATAGCACTAGCAGGAAATGCCCTTGGAAATCACATACCCCCAATGTTCATCTTTCCGCGGAAAAGATTTAACGATCACTTTATACGCGATGGACCTACTGGATCAATTGGCACTGCGAATGGGTCAGGGCGGATGCAAGAAGAAGACTTCTACATATTTCTTAATTTTTTCAAAGAACAAATTAGGCCATCAAAAGAAAATAAAGCACTATTACTATTAGATAACCATGCTTCACACACAGCAGTTAAAAATATTGAGTTCTGTAAGGAAAATGGCATTATTCTATTGACATTTCCACCACACTGTACCCATAAATTGCTTCCAATGGACCGAGCCGTTTTTGGGCCAGTCATAAAAGCAGTTAACACTGCTTGCGACAATTGGATGCGGTCTAATCCAGGAAAAGTCATGTCCATCTATGATATTCCTGGAATAGTAAAAACGTCGTTTGATATAGCCGTCACACCACGCAATATAGCTTCGGGATTCATCCATACTGGACTTTGGCCAGTAAATACTGAAATATTTCAAGACGCTGATTATCTTCCGAGTCAAATTACTGATCGACCTTTGGCAACTTCCGTTAGCCCTGGCCCATCTAGCTCTAACTTGATGGGAATCCCAAGAAGTGAAGAACCCGCACCATATCCTACTACTAGCACAAGTGATGAACATACCCTTACAAACAGTATTTTAAATAATTCTCGTACACCAAGTCCATCAATCTTTAATTTACCGGCTACTCCTCCAAAAATCAGCTACGAAACAGAAGACGTACCCGAATCTGCAGAAAACCCTGATAAGAATTCACCTGATCTGATGATATCTGAAGTAATGCTTAATACTACCACAACGCCTTCAACCACTGAATCCGTTGTTCCCTCCACATCTTCTGTGGTGATGTCTTTACATCTAATATAATACCTGTAGCATCTACATCACGAGATACTTCTGTTACTGTGACAGCAAATCCATTCTCACCTGAAACTCTAAGACCCTTGCCAAAGGCACCAGCAAGGAAAGGAAATCAAACAAACAGACGCAAAGTTAAATCCGCTATCTTAACCGACACTCCCGTAAAAGATGAACTAGCTGCAATCGAAGCAGCTAGAACAGCCAAGAAAAAGGTGAAAAAACCTAACTTTGAAGAAAAAGTAACTAGAAAAAGATCAAAATAAATCAGTTATAAATCGGTTATAAATCATATATTACACCAGTTATTATATTACATAATTTTGGCATGTCAGGTTTACAAAATAATGCATTTTTATATAATTAAAAAATAGTAAAAATAATAAAACAGGATCAAAACAAAAAACAAAATAAAATAGAAGCAAAATATAAAATAATAATAATAATCAAAAAATAATCAAATGTCAAAAAAAGAAAAAAAAAATGATGAAAATAATAAATTTACATTGTAGTCTATTTTTCAAGGTCAAGATTATATTATATTGTAGTTTTGTAATTAAATACGGTACCTAGAAATTAGCTTCGGCGAATGAGCAGGCCATATATTCTGAGACGCGATAAAAAGGATTGACAATGAAAAATTCTTTAATTTTATTTTTAAATTCATTGTTTTCCAGGTTTCGTATGTCAGTGGGTAATTTGTTGAACATGTCAATTTTAAAATTTAAACCTAATTTATACGTTTTAACGAGTCTAGTTTTTAATGTCACTAATTTGTCCTTATTCCTAGTATTGTAATTGTGTACGTTCATCCTCATTGGTATGTCATTTTTCATATTGTGTACTTCTAGTAAAGAGTTGTAGATATACAGTGATACAACTGTCATAATCTTAGACTTTATAAAATATGGCCTAGCTGATGTTAATCTTTGTAATCTATTGATTATTCTAATTGATCGCTTTTGAAATATTAGTACTCTGTGAATGTGCGGTGAGTTACCCCATACTGTTATAGCGTAACTAATAGTTGATTGACAGTATGCGTAATAGACAGTTAAAAGAGTTTTTTTGTCAATAATATCTCTCAACTTAAAAAGTGCATAGTTAGCACTGGCAAGTTTTTTGCATACTTGGTCTATGTGGCTTTCAAAAGATAGAGTTGAGTCTAGTACGCACCCTAAGAATTTGACATCGTTACTTATTTCTGCCTGCTTACGTTTGCATGTGTAAATAAGAGTTTTTGTTTTTTTGGCATTTAAAGTTATACTGTTTGCTTGAAACCAGTTTTCGAGTTTACTTAAAACTAATTTTGATTTGTTTTCTAGCCCCTCTTCAGTTTTGTCACTTATCCCAACATGCGTGTCGTCGGCGAACAATGTAATAAATGCCCATTTGGGAATGCTGTTTGCCAAGTCATTGATATATATCAAAAAGAGCAGTGGTCCTAAGATTGAGCCTTGTGGAACTCCTATACAGCTTTTGACTTTAGTGGAATAGGTTTGCTTTATAGTAACGACCTGTGTTCTATCCTTTAAGTATGATTCTAGCATGCAAAGTTCTTTGCCGCTAAAGCCATAGAATTTAAGTTTATTGATTAAAATATCATGTTGAAGACAGTCAAATGCTTTAGATAAGTCACAGAAAACACTGCACACTTTAAGTGACTTATCCAAAGACTCTAATGCAAAATAAATTGTTTTCCTAATAGCCATTTCTGTAGATCTATTTTTCCTAAATCCATATTGGCAATCTTTGAATAACTTGTTGGATTCAAAATATGCTATGATTCTATATTTCAAAGCTATTTCTAATATTTTAGAAAAGACTGGTAAAATACATATAGGCCTATAGTTTCCGATGAAAACCAGGCATTAAAACTAAAAAGATCAAGGTTGTCAAGAAACAAAGAGGAAACGAAGAAAGTGAAGAAGAAGAAGAATCCTTTTGCCTTTGTTGTTTTGAGCCATATTCAAATAGTAGAGCCAAAGAAAAATGGGTGCAATGTTAAGAATGCAAGAACTGGGCTCATGAAGCTTGCACTGGTGGGGAACTTTCTTATGTTTGCCACAACTGCTTGTCAGATGGACTTTTATTATTTTCATACTATTTTATTTTTTTGGCATTTGTGATATTATTGAGACTGTAATGCTAAGAAACGACTGAAAGTTAATTATTATTTAATGTCAAAGATTAAGAATATATACCTACATATATAAGAATGTAAAACATTTTGTCTACACGACTGTTATTGTTATCAATGTTATAAGAATAGGACGTTATGTTACTTTTAACAACTTTAGGAGTTGATTAGTTGTATTAGACCTGTAGTTACTTACTTAACTGATATATCAGTACAAAATACCTTTAAATTGTATCAATTTTTTTTATTTTACAGCCCTTATTGCTTCTCAACAATCATATGTTTCAACTCTCCTCGACCCATGTTTCATCTTACCTCGGTATGAGGAGAGTTGAAACAAGTTGACTTGCTACGGTTTAATCGATTTTTAACCACAATATTTAACGCTTACAATTTCTTTATGTTAGTCATTCGCAAGTGTAAAGAATGACCTATCGATTGGTACTAATATCATACGATTTCTGTCTATAGTATTTGGTAAATGAAACAAAATATTAAAATTGTTTCAACTGCCCTCGGTCTCCCCTACAAGATCAAAGAGGCTGGCTGGCGGCTCAAGGGAGGCTGCGTGTTTGGAATAAGACTTAAGTGCACTAAGTATAGAGTTTATAAAAAATATCTTTGACAAAATTGCTACAATACGAATCACATTATAGGAGAGATCAAACTAATGGTTGCAGATTCCAAAAAGTAGGAATAACTTTACAAGCTATATTTGATTTATATTTAGAGGAATTTAATAAAATAATAAATACCGATATAAAATTTCGACTATAAAACGTATATTTTACGATAATTTCAACCTTAGATATAAGATTATACGCAAAGATACGTGTTTAAAGAGAGCTATGAAAGAGGATATGATGAAAACTAAGACGAAAGACAATTTTGCATGCATAACATTTGATATGGAAAAAACGTTGCCCCTACCTCGAATACCAGCTTTAGTACCCAAACTTACTGCAGCTCATCGCTCAATGTAGCAGTAGAAAATTAGTTCGATTCGGAGGTGGCTCTACAATGGTTTGACATGATGTACTGAACTAGGTTTTTACAGTTGCGTCGCTAACTGTAGGTGATTTGGTTACAGTAAAGGAAGAAGATACTTCACCTACAAAATGGTTACTAGGAAAAATCGAACAGCTACATCCCAGCGCTGACAACCTCTTTAGAGTGGTGACAGTACAATACAAGGGAAACCACTACTGAAGAGGCCATTATACCTTAGTAGTTATACCTTTTATTTTGTTGAAGGTTAAGCACTTCAGTATGACGACAAAAATGGCTAGACGCAAATAGCTCAAAATATTTTTGTCTCGAAACCCGTCAATATCATAAAGAAAAACACAGCTAATGAGTCCAGCTAGAATTCAAAAAATGAATAAGCCCATGTGAAATACAATTTTGAAGAAATGAAGAAACTCTATGGATCTAGAAATTATTGCACATCCAGAACACTTGTACCACACGTATGAAAAACAGGGAGCACTACGGTCCACAAACAAATATAGTTTTGGCTGAAAAGAGAATACAAAAGTACATCTTGTTGCTCCGGAAAACGCAGAGAATGTTACTATAGCGATGTGTGTAAATGCTGTGGATATTGCTATACCACCATGATTATTTTTAAATCAGAATTATCATCAATTTTGCCACCTGAAACAAAGGAAGGCATGACACCTAAAGGCAGTCTGCTTATCTTTGATGGCGCAAAGTGTCAATTTATCTAAGGAGGCTCTGGAAGAAGCAGATAAAATAATGTACCTTCAAACACAACGCATGATCTCCAACCTCTAGATAAATCAGGGAATCGGTCCTTCGAACATCACTGGGATGAAAAAGTTTTGAATTACCTGTGCAATTCTCAAGAGAGATCTTTACGAATGCACCTGGCAGAAGCGCGTTCAATCACGACGAGAGAGAATGGCGCCTTTAAGCTGGGAATTATCTGGACTCATACTTCCGCATGATTCTTTTGGAATCCATTTGGACGAAAAAGGGAAAACAAAAGACCATGCATGACCTTGAAAAAAAGAACTTTCAGAAGGTTGGTTAAGTTCTCGCAGAAGTATGGAGAAATATGGTTACTGACGGCCATGGCGTCGTAGCAGAGTACCTATGTATGACAGTGCTGAAAGTTTTATTCCGGATCTGCCTTCCCAGCAGTGGTATAGCTACCATGTGTGAGAGTAAATATTTGCTACAGGTACATTATTAAAATGTCACTTATTATTATTCTATCATTTATTTATTTATTATAAAATATGATAATGCAAATTATAACGTTATACGCATTTACTTATAATTAAAAAATAATAAAATGAATGAAAAACTAAAATAATACCTATCTAAAAGTCAAATTACCTACTTATTACTAAACTACAGTTAAATTTTTTATAAAACCAAAACTAATCTACTTTAAAAACATAATAAATAAATAATAATAATAAACTTAAGCCCATTAATTACTTTAACTGCCTAACATATTAGTTCATCTATACTTTATTATCAGCTCTCAGTGCAGCTCAGAATAAGAATTGGGCATTCATGTGTCTCTTAGTTAACATAGTCAACAGCAAGCTAACTGCCATTGAAACCAATAGTCAAATATTTCGAACCCGGACACTCTTTTATGTCTGCCGATTATTTTTACCACCAGGTGGAAATGTCACTAAGGAAGAAAAACAAAGTCTACGATTTTGACGACTTTGTCGATCCCGACCAGAATACAAATTTTAGAAAAAACAAAGTGCACGGCATGTCTGTGTCAGATTTTTACATATTAAAGACATCACAGCACAAAATTAAAAATATGGTTCCATTTTCGACAGGAAAATGCATTACGCACCGTACCTCGCCCGGGGGAACGAGAGGCGTGTGTGGGACTCCCCCTTTCGGGTATACCCACTAAAAACCTGTGGATGTTCCTTCTATTACGCCATAGTGCCGGGGCTGCGGGATAGCGTTAGCCTTCGCGCAAATCAGCCCCGGATCGCAAGCAACCCCTAGAGTCTAAGGCCCAGACGTATTATTGTATGATCCTCTTAAGACCTATTTTAATCAGGAAGTTAGCAATTATTGTTTGAAAACCACCTAGTAGAGTTGTTCTTATTTTCCATCCAAACTTCAGTAACTGGCTTCCAAACAAGGAATATGACCTTGTTCGCTCTAAATAGCACCCTAGTTATTAATTTGGCAACACTTGCCAATAAATTTTGTAGATTTTTCGGTTGCCCTTCTGGCAACATTGAGTTTTGAAATCCACCCGCTCGTAGCAGCAACTAATCGTTTTCGTTCTCGTATTTTTATCGCTTTTTCGTAGTTTTTAGTTGTTAATTAGTTTGTAGTAGCTAGCTAATTAGTATATGTTTGTGTGTGTAAATACTGTGAAGTGGAGATCCTTGATTCCGAGTCGGCAGATATATCACCAAACCAGTCAGGTATTGTAGGAGCGATCAAGGTAAGTCTAGATCAGCCGAAGTCAATCCGAAGATATTTGTACTTGGGGCGGTGCATACACATCTTCATCCACACTGAGGTGAGTCCAGCTATCAAAACAGTAACTTTATTTGGCCACACAGCATATGTATTTTATCGTGTCGCTATCGTATTAGTTAGTTTTTAGATTTTCTATACAGTCCACTACTTATCGCCTACAGACCTGTTAATCCGAACATATTCTTTAACTATTTGTTTGAGCCTGCTGATGAGGTAGGGCGTGAAAAAAAATCCACTACAACCGCTGGCAGTTAAGAGTACATCCACCATAGATAACCCTCCTTTACCAGATCAATCTGAACATACAGCTGCTACCAGCAACACCTAGGTCGATACTCCAAGACGCCTGTTACACCATGCAACTGCACCAGAAGCGCTGACTCCACGCTGCCCTCGATTTACTTCAAACGTGGAACTAGGAGCTGATGCAGCAGTATTTCAACACATGTTTTTGACGAACGTAGTTTAGGTTTCTTTTTACGTCATTCTATATCATACTTCGATTAGAGTCGCTAGGTTAATTATTTTATAAGAAAGGACAATGGGCATTTAAGCCTAACAGCGGCCATAAAAAAAAAATGTCATTTTAAAGAGGGTTCACTGTACAACAACATTAGTTCAGGGAGTTCTATAAAATTGTATTTCATTAAAAAGTTGTAACCACTTTCGTTACATTTTTTTTACATTTATATTCAAAAACAAACAATATACACTGCCTCAGGAAACATTTTCTTATATAAAAAAATACTACTACTGTTACTTAACCAAGCCAGGTCTTTACCGAAAAATAATACCTACTATTTACATTGAAAAAAAAAACAATATGTACGTGTATACAATAAACATTTCCTAGAATCTACCTATGTGCTTCTCTTTTCTTATGCGTCCGACCAATCAGCGAACAGTTCGTAATCCTGCGCCTGAGTCCAAGAAGGCCGACAAATAGTGCAGTCCTTCGTTTGCATTCGTCTCGTTGTGTACTGTGCGATTGTTACTGGTTCCGAAAACCCAAAAAACGACTTTGCTTGCTTCCCGGACTCTTGTTTGATTCTTACCTGGTGACCCGTGCTCGTTTTTGGACTTTGAGACTGTTTGTGAAACATGGCAGAAACCCGTGAATTGTGTGTTGTAGGCAATCGGTCTGTAATAAACAGACGACGATTTGGGATAACACATGCCCTGTTCGATGCAAATCCTGCTATAGCTCAGTATATTGCTCCAGATCGTCAGGTTAGTAAACTGCCTATGTAATCAACATTTGTGTTTTTTTCTTTCTGAGCATAATTTGCTTAATAGCCATAACGCTCTTCTGACTATCATTAGGGAAGCTTAGTTTTCTATTTACTGTGTTAGGTATATCACTTTAGACTAATGTTTAAAAAACTAATACCTTAGGATAACTGCTCAATTACATGGACACGACTAAAATCCTATACTTATACAGTTGGAATACAATGACCACGAATTTATCTGTCGACCATGCTGGCAACGAGCAGAAAGATCGACGCGACCTAATCAAAACGCTCAACCGCATGAATGTACATTACAAGTGGAAGAATACTCGAGAATTGCCAGTGCGTCGGCGAATTGTATGTTCCCGAATTGCCGAAGAACTACTCTTCGCCGGATCCCAGATAACGTCAGAGTGACATTTTTGATCCACTTCAACTACTACATACCTGAATCATCATGAGTTTGTTATCAACATTTGGTCTCGAATGATTGGGACCAATTAATTGACAGCCCTAACTTACGCCATGACTTCAATGCCATACACTTTGTCCACACAATAGATTTAATGAAGATGGCTGTGCTCAGAGGATCAGTAATTGATTTTGACCACATAAATGGATCCCAATGAGATATATATCAGAATTGGTTTAAGCCGTGATCAGTTTATGAACATATTAGAATTAAGGCCATTTAGACAGGATTATTTTAATCGTTCCCTGCCTCATATGATGAAGGACTTTAAAATAAGTGCAGCATTATTAAATGCATTTAGAGAACCCCTCAAAGACAATGAACTTGCTACAACATTTATACAAAAAATAAATGAACGTCTGAATCAACCAAACCTCTTAGCAGAATATGTTATATCAAACAATTTAAATCGCAGAAGAGCAACCTTTGTTAACATGACTGGTGGCCAACCCAATTTAAGCGAATTTCCTGTTTTAACAGAAGAAGATTTAGATGTTTTTGCTCTCGGTACTTACCAAGTAAAACTAGCGCGTAGTTATTATGCTGAACATGTGCGACAAGGGTTGTTTAATATAGAAGTGTACAGAGATCCAGACATAACGGATTTAGCAGCTCACGGTATTACATTTACAAATGTATGGTTACTGCGCTGCGAATCCAGCCACGACATTCACGATCAAAAACCTATTACTCATAATGTATTAGTCGATAGAGAATGCAATGGACGGGAAGCTTTAAAAAACTAATATTGTAGTTGTTTAAGTGGTTAACGCACTCTGGGATGTTGTGGCCATATTATGTGTGTCATTTGGTATTTGGGTTGGCCAAGAAACCAAGATGGTGACATTCCTTTGCCAGCAGATTTTTAAACAGTATCATTATTGACGATGATGAAGCTGCTGACTAAGGATGTTATAAACCAACCCTTATTATTCCTAATACCTAAAACACTAGATGTATCATTTACCTAACGCGTGATTATCATGCTCTTGCGTCATTCTATTTTTTTGACCCTTTTAACCCTTACTTTTTCTAAGATTCTTTGTTCTAGTTTCTAAAATAGATAACTGTAACTATAGTCCCTTGTTTTAGCTAAACAATCAATATCATTGTATTAATTCATATAAATATCACCGATTCCCAAATTGTAATTGAGTTCATCATAGTTTTTAATTAAGTTAAGACGTAGCATAGTTTTCTTAAATAAAATATTTTTTTTAAATCTCCTGACTTGCCTCATTATAACAATTGGCGCAGTCGTGCAGATTTTTTAAAAGTTAAAGAATCGTATAAACTTGTTACTGCATCGTCCAAAAAACGAGTGCGTACTAAGTTCAAGATTCACACCGGAGCCCAAGCCCGCAAGTTGCTGCATACAACCAGGGAGAAACAACAAGGAAGGCATACCCATGAAGAAGACATCGATTCTGCTCTTGCTGTAAGTCCTTTACTGATTTGTTTTTGGTGCTGTAACTGGTGATTGACTTTTTCGTACCTACATTCTCTATTTTTTTTGGTTATAATGGCAAAATCATCAGGGGATTGCAAGACGGTCATAGAACCGCTAGTTCCTACGAATATGTTATTTAATATCATACCAAAATTTAGTGAGAATACGAAAAACATTAATATTTTTATTAACAACTGCAAAAAAGCTTACGAACTTGCTAATTCGAGTCAAAAATTGATATTTCTACCTCACGTTATTTCGCTATTAGAAGGCAAAGCAGCAGCTTTTGCCAATAGCCGAAATTTCAATAACTTGGATGAATTTTTAACAGAACTGAATCAACAGTTCAATCGCAAACGGAATATTTGTGAGATAATGTTAGAGATGCAACAAACCAAGCAAAGGGGATTAATGGCACTCTTCGTAGATAAATTTACTCATCTACGAGATGAACTCCTGGCCACTGATACCATACTTAACGATAACAGTGGTCAACTTAGATTAGAATATGATAGGATTATATTGAACAACTTCCTAATATCATTAGACTATCAATTCTATTCAAAAATCAGGTCATCGAGACCAAAAACTTCGGAAGAAGCATTTAAGTATGCATTAGAAGAGGATAGAGCTATTAAGTTTTACAATGAGCACAACGAAAAACGTAATACTAACGTAAAATTTGAAAATACTAGAAACCAAGGTTCACGATATCCTAATCGTAATTTTAATAATGCTCAGAATACTTTTAAAAATAACTTTTCTGCGAATAATCGCAATATTCAGTCACGGAACAATGTTCAAACGCAACGTTTTTGTGTTGTTTTTTGTAAAATGGTAGGTCATACCATAGATTTTTGTCGAAAAAGGGAAAGGAATAGGACATCACTAGAAAATAGACCTAGTACATCTAGAAATAACGATAGTAGACCTGTGAATAATTTAAACGCAGAGACCGGGATTGGCGAGCAGTCAACACCCGAGAATCCAGAGAGCGAAGCCCTCTTGAACCTGCTCAACATCGATTAATCTTAAATAACTTTAATAATCAATTCTTGCCTAACTTGTTATTTGTATATCATATTGTAAACGACATAAAAATCAAATTTTTAATAGATACAGGGGCTGCAATATCTACAATTAACCCGACAATTGTCGAGAAAATTAAAATTTTAACGCACAAAGATAACTTACAAATTAAGGGCATAGGAAAAGAGCAAATAGAGATATCGGAATATGTAGAATTACCAATCTCAAAAAGGTTTTTACATAAGTTTTATGTTGTTAACTTAAGTATTCCATTTGACGGTATTATAGGAATAGATTTATTAAAAAGATTTAAAGCCACCATTAATACCGATAATAATGAAATTAAATTAAACAACCCGGACGAACGAACCCTTGACCTAAGTTCCGATAAGATAATTGTGTCGGCACGAACCGAACAATTGATTCCTGTAAGAGTCAATTTTGTTTCAAACGGTGATTGTTTAGTGGAATCCATTAAGATTAATAATTTACTGATACCAAATGCTCTTATATCGGTTAGAAATAACAACAGCTTTATTTCCTGTATTAACCCAACATTTAGCGATATCGAAATAGATATACCTTCTCTTAATGTAACTCCAATTAATTTAAAAGAAATACAGGTATGTAATGTTAATCAAACTTCAAGATCAGATTTGGTCAATCAATTAATTAGAACGTCACACTTAAATAATAAAGAAAGTGAAAGTATCCTCAAAATCTGTAAAGAATTTAAAGATGTGTTTCAATTAGACGGTGATAAATTTACATTCACTAATGTTGTTAAACATTCAATTGACACTGGGAATTCACCACCAGTATATACAAAAAATTATAGATATCCTCAAATACACAAAGAAGAAGTGAAAAATCAAATTAAGAATCTCTTAGCACTAGAAATTATTCAACCTAGCCACAGTCCATATAATTCTCCTATTTGGATAGTACCAAAGAAAACAGACGCTAGGGGTAAAATTAAATGGCGAATGGTGATTGACTATAGAAAGCTAAACGAAGTTACAAAAGCAGATAAATACCCAATACCCAATATTGTAGACATCCTTGATAAGCTAGGAAAAAGTCAATACTTCTCAACCCTTGATCTCGCGAGCGGTTTTCATCAAATTGAGGTTAGTCCGCAGGACGTAGAAAAAACTGCGTTTTCTACAGAAGAAGGTCATTTTGAATACCTCAGAATGCACTTCGGTTTGAAAAACGCACCTGCGACTTTTCAACGAATAATGGATAATGTTTTAACTGGTTTAACAGATGATCATTGTTTAGTTTATTTAGATGATATAATTATACACGCTTCATCATTAGAGGAACATGAATTAAAATAAAAAAATATTTTGAAAAGACTAAGGCAATATAACTTAAAACTTCAACCAGACAAATGTGAATTTTTGCGAAAGGAAGTAGGGTATTTAGGTCATATAATAACAGAAAAGGGTATTAAACCTAACCCAGAGAAGATCAAAGCAGTTAAGAACTTTCCTCAACCTAAAAGTACTAAAACTATTAAAGCTTTCTTAGGTTTAGCAGGATATTACCGTAGATTTATTAAAGACTTTTCAAACATTACAAAACCTTTAACAAATTTGCTAAAGAAAAATGTTAAATTCATATGGACGGATGAATGTACTAAATCAATGAATATGATTAAAGAACTTTTGACATCCGCTCCAATTTTACAGTATCCAGATTTTGATAAGGAATTCAATTTAGCTACAGATGCATCACAATATGCATTAGGTGGCGTACTCTCACAAGGTAAACTTGGAGAAGATAAGCCTGTTGCTTACGCCTCACGTACTTTAAATGACTCCGAGCAAAAATATTCAACAATAGAAAGAGAATTACTTGCTATTAAATGGTGTATTAAACACTTTAGGCCTTATTTATTCGGAAGAAAATTTAACATTATTACAGATCATCAACCCTTAACATGGCTATTTTCAATTAAAGATCCAGGCTCTAAACTTATGAGATGGCGGTTAGAACTTGAACAGTATGATTATAAAATAATTTATCGACCAGGGAAATGCAATCAAAATGCTGATGCCTTATCTAGACCACAAATTAACTTTTTAAATGACGATAATCATTACATGTCACATTTTAAAGACCAACTCATTAGGAATCTTATTGAACCTATTGACATTGAAGAATCTAATAAGTCAATTTTTGATAGAAAACATGAAAACATTATCTTATTTTTACCAACAGAAGTAACTTCAGATAACCCTATCTATGAAAAAATAACGACATACTATTCTGGTATCAAAGAACTACCGAAAAAATTAAATGAAGTCGTTATCTTTAAGGACGAGTATTGTCTGAACAGAACTCTTTATCTTTGTTTTAATAGATCTAACAATAATAAAGTTGAGTCAATGCTTAGCCTTTATAAAACGGCAATTAAACTAAAAGAAGTTCTGCTTGACGAGAACTTAGATAATACAAAGTTACAAGTTTATTTTCCAACGATAACGTCTCACGAAAGAGAATACGATATGGTTATGTTTAAACAGTTATTTTCATATATTTTTCATGAAAAGATTTTTAGTTTTGAGTTATGTAAATTAACGGACCAGATAGTGGTACCTCCTGAAGTAGAGAGACTTAAAATTATTTCATATTATCACGATTCACACTTTGCTGCACACAAAGGAATCGATGAAACTATTCGAAGAATTAAAACTCATTATAATTGGCCCAATTTATTTAATGATGTCAAAGCTTACATTAAAACTTGCGATATTTGCCAACAAAATAAAACGGATCGAAGAAATTTTAATCAACCTTTTGTTATAACAACATCAGCTACAAAGCCATTAGAAAGAGTAAATATAGATATTATAGAGATAGGTCAAGACAATTACAAAACTTATATTTTAACTATGATAGATGAATTAACTAAATTTTTAGCAGCATATGTTTTGAAAAATAAGTCAACAACTGAAGTAACGGAAATTTTACTTACATACTGCCAACATTTTGGCATTCCATTAAGAATCCATTCAGATTTAGGAGCTGAATTTGTATCTAAAGCAATGAAAAAGACATGCGAAATATTAGAAATCCAAAAGACAGAAGCTTTAACGCATTTTCCGCAATCAAACGGAAGTGTTGAGCGAGTACATGCTACTTTAAAAGATTCGATTAGATGTCTTATTGCTTCTAGTAAAATTCCAGTAAATTTAGCTTTAAGTATATCAATAATGACTTACAATAATTCTAAGCATTCTGCTACTGGTTATACACCAACAGAATTAATGTATGGAGAAACTAGAGATCACTTAAGATCAATTAATACAGATAAGACTACTAATTTTTATTATAAATCATTATCTAAAAAGTTGTTAAAGTTACACAAGCTAGCAATTGAAACTAACATTAAAACCCACGTTTATAAGGTGGACGACTATGTTTATTATAATGACAAGAAAAAGACAGGAAAGAAGGCTAAATGGTCAGGACCATATAGAATAGTTAGTGTAACAGATAGAACTCTTAAAATCATGTAAGTTAGAATTAAAAGTTTAGTTGTTTCGATAGATAGTGTAAAACCTTATTTTCGTCGAATTTCAGATGCGCAGCCATCAACGTCAGCGCAAACCTAATGTTCATTGATAAGAATCCAGGATTGTTTATGAATCCCATAGGCGATTGAAACGCATTTTATGGACGGATGAAGCAAAATTTACAAGAGCAGGTATAACTAACTACAGAAATTTACATTTGTGGATGGCAGAAAATCCTCACGCCGTGCGACCATCTTCATTCCAGCACGAATTTTCAGTAAATGTTTGGGCTGGGATTATTGACGATCAATTAATTGGTCCAATAGAATTGCCAGCTGCATTGAATGGGCCAAGATTTTTACATTTTTTAATTAATGATTTCCGTGAAGCGATGTTGGAATTACCGGTAATGTACCGACGAAACATGTGGTTACAGCTGGATGGAGCCCCAGCCCACTTTGCTTCTGCAGTTAGAGAGCACCTTAATCAAATTTATCCTCAGCGCTGGATTGGGCGTGGCGGTCCTGTTGCATGGCCGCCGCGATCCCCGGATTTAACCCCGCTGGACTATTTTTTATGGGGCTGGTTAAAACAGCAAGTTTACTTTGAACCAGTTAACACCAGAGAAGAACTTGTTTTGAGAATAAGAACTGCTGCAGAAGCGATAAGGGCTGATCCAAGAATGGTGGCAAGAGCTACACAACAAATCGCTATCCGGGCTGTAGCATGCCTACAAAGTGGTGGAGGACACTTTGAACAGTTACAAGGATACAATTAGCATAAGAAATTTTTATTTACTTTTCTTCTTCATTTTTGTCTAAGTTTGTAAGTTGTAAAAAGAAACCAATGACTAACCTTATTAAGGTACAAAATCAAACGTTTATAATTTCAAAAGTACTTTAGATACAGATTAATTTTTTATGTCATTTTTTAGGAAAATTGACCTACTTATTAATAGAATAATAAAAAACATATGTTAATAGGATTGATTTTGGTAAAATTTTGTTTAAACCAAAAAAATACGTTAAATTTAACCAAAAAATTATGATTTGTTTTTTTATTATTTCTTAGTAGTATTACTAATGTTAAAAATTGAAACATACATATGTAGACAATATGTCAAGGTATCTTAAGAAAAAAATTCGTATTAAAAAATCTTCAAATTTAAAAGTTGTATTACTTTAAGTGCGTGCACGCGTTGAAAAAAAATAAAAATTAAAAATGGCTGCCATTTGGAGGGAGTTGAGTTTTGACCCCACATATGATATATTTTTATCGATAAAAAAACGTGTTTTACTAACCCTTAAAGTTTGTACAGTCGTTTAAATAATGCATGGAAATTGGTTACTTATAGAAATTATGATACAATCATTCATGCATTCAAAAAACTTGTTCCATTAATAAGCGAGATAAGAGTAATTCAAGAAAACAATAATCTTATGAACAACACTATGCATTTAATGCCAATGGTTAGATCTCTTTATAAAGAAATTACTGAAAAGTTAGAAAACTTTCCAAATATTAATTTATCAAATTCTAAGAGAAAACATAAAAGAGGTTTGATAAACCCTTTAGGGTCAGTCATGCGTTCCTTATTTGGAACAATGGATAATGAAGATAGAAATACTATTAGAAAAGCAATTGAGACCATTAATCATGATGAATCACAAACGCACTCTTTGATGAAACAACAAATACACATAACTACATCAGTAATTAACTCTTATAACAAGACTTTGCAAAATTTAATATCTAATGAAAAAAATATTTCTTGGAACATGGACAAGATCAGGAAACAGGTCAAGAATGATAGTTTATTGATAGAAGCTCTTTTTGAACTTTACGAATATATAATAAATAATTTACTTTTAATTAACTCTAAGTTAGATGAACTTTGAGTGCGATTGATTCGTCCTATGCGGGTATGTTGCCAGCTAATATTCTCAATAACAATAATTTTATAAAAGAACTAAAGAAGAGCCCCAATGTAGGCAAATTTATTGAAAGACCAAGTTTATCCAATATTCATAAAATATTCAAATAAATTTAACGCTTATTTGGAAGATTTAACTTTTGTATCAGTCATTGAGATACCTTTAGTAGATGATGAAACATTCGAAGGTTTTCAAGTAATGTCATTACCCAAGAAAGATAGGAATGTAGATGTCTATCACACGTTATTAGCCAGAAACAGGTTTGTGGGAGCTACAAGAGACAGACGATTCTACGTGATGATGGACGACACTTCCAACTGCATCGAGTACGACTCTTCCAAGAGGATTTGCCGCGCACTTATTATAAAGGCCTATTCACAACAGAGCGGATCCTTTACCCGTTGCGGTAGCGGTAATACCCAAGCGGTATCCCGCTGGGTATTTTGTATGGAAATACCGCAGCTGTCGCGAAACCGGATCCTCGTACCCGAG
This sequence comes from Emmelina monodactyla, assembly GCA_916618145.1. Classification (NCBI taxonomy): domain Eukaryota; kingdom Metazoa; phylum Arthropoda; class Insecta; order Lepidoptera; family Pterophoridae; genus Emmelina; species Emmelina monodactyla. Next base: position 2,829,279 of record OU745323.1, on the reverse strand, counting down.
CGGTACGCGAAAAGTACCGCATGTACGGCGAAACTGGTTTCCCCCCCCCCCTTAACCCCCCTCAGCGCCACCGCCCGCGTCGCGCGCGCTCCTGCTCTGCTCGCTCGCTCTTTCTCACTTCCGCCCCGCCCAGTCAGTCAAGCGGTCGTTTTCTGTTCGCTGCGCGTGAGCATTACGAAATTATTTCCGAGTGCAATTAGGTACTAATCTACTGCAATGTCAAAGCACATAAGTACACTTCAAATTATAGAGATAGTCAAGTCTCATCCAGTTATTTATGATATGACGCACCCGGAATTCAAAAATACGTTTTTGAAAAATAAATTATGGGAAGAAATTGGAGGACAACTAAAAACAGATGGTGAGTTTAATTTTTTATTATATTATAATATTATGTAATATTTGTTTTATTTACATGCTAAGTGCATGTAATGCGACAATTTAATTTCCCGCTTCAAGGGTACTCCCTCTAGCTTGACGGGGGGCACGCTCCCTGGACATTTGATCCCGGCTTTGAACAGCATAAATTCGCTCTACTTTGCATTGTATTTAAGGCCATGACGGCGTGCAAAGTCTTCACAGATGCTTACGAGCTCCCTAAGACCGCCAATCGACGCGCTAAGCAGTACCATGTCGTCTGCATAGCTGATGTTATTAAAGCAGGCTCCGTCAATATGACACCCGACATGGCGGCTGCTAAGCGCGACTACTAGAATCCATATATTTATTATTAATCTGTGTTTGAATTCGGAAATACCGACATTCGTTAGCTACCGAAACGCGTTACTGAATACCGATTCTGGTAATTAGACGCGATTAAAAAAATCCACAAAATTTTCCCGCACGTTTTGGCCTGTTTCTCTGTTTACAATATGATTGTTTCTGTTTACATTTATATTATTATGATGATTATCTAGGATGTTAGTATGATACAGTTTTGTCAAATATTGCGTAGTACATGTTTTCGATCGCAAGAAATTATGTAGTATGCATGCTGCCTTTACAACCTTCACAGATTTAGACACTTTCAATGGAATGGGCCGTAAAAATATTCTCCATTTTTGAGCCATTATACCGAATGCATTTTCTACAACACGTCGAGCACGACATAAACGCTTATTATATCTTTCTTTGCGTCTGTCTCTTAAAGATTCTCTTTGATTAAAGGGTTTCATCATAAATGTATTTAAAGCGAACGCCTCATCTCCTATTAAAACATGTGAAGTATGAACGTTGTACCCCGGCAATGGTTTGCCCTGTGGTATGGCCATTGTTCCATTACAGATCTTGCGACCCATGACGGAGTTTTCGAATATACCACCGTCACTATTTTTACCGTAGCCGCCAACATCGATGCATAAATAATTATATTGCGGCCCAACTATTGCCAGAAGTACTAAGGAAAATTTCTTTAGGTAGCAAAAATAATTACTACCAGAATTACGAGGACAAACTATAGTAACGTGCTTTCCATCTATGCTACCAATACAATTTGGAAATTGCCATAATTCATAAAACTCTTCCGATGTCAGTTTCCACATATCTTCGGTGGGATGCTTCATGTATATTGGTTGTAATCTCTTCCAGACTGCCTCACAAACTTCTTCTATGATTTCTCCTACTGTAGAATATCCGACTCTATAGCTGTTTCCAATTGATTTAAAAGAATCTCCTGTCGATAGATAACTGTAACAAAAATATTACAATGCAAAAAGAGAGTAGTATACTACCCGGCTTAGAAGAGGATACGTTGGTGGTAAAGCGGCCGCTGGCGCGGTCTCGAACCCGGGCTTCTCGACTCGAAATTCAAGCGCACTAACCGCTAGACCACCAACGCTTCTCAACAAAATGTATGAAATATATTTTTATATTAATACATTTTGAAATATACTTATATTTTCATACATTTTGACATTTACTGTCGGCCCGTATGTCCAGACGTACCTATATCAGTTTTGATAGTGATAGATTGTCATTTTGTATGAAAAAATTCGGTAGTATCACTCGACTCCCGACTTTTTCCATACAAAATGACAATCTATCGCTATCGTTTATTTGACAATTGACACTTAAACTACAAGCACATTATACATTTTTTTATTACACAAGCACATTAATAAAGGATTTTGCGATTGTTGCAGGTGAATCTGCAAGAAATAAATGGAAAAACCTAAGAGATTCCTACAGTAAACATTTAAAAAGCTTAAAAACAACTACAGGACAAAGTGCGGCTAACACAACATCTTATGACCGCTACAGAAAATGGCAATGGGCATCAAGTATGGAGTTTTTAAGAGACCATATAGGCTTTGCTCCGACTGATACTAATGTCACACCGGATAATGAAAGCGAAACTCAAAATACCCCTGACACTTTTGATTCTAGTTCCGAACATACAACATCAACTGATCATTCCTCAAGAGTATCTAGAAAAAGGATTAATCCCAGCGACGACGGTGAACGTGGAGTTGATAAAGTAATAAATTATTTATCTGCAAAAAACGCAAACACAATGACACTAACAGAATATGTTATGCTTGGTTATGCGAAGACGATGAATAATTTTTCCGAAAGGCGAAAAATATTGACAAAAATGAAAATATCCCAGATTATAATGGAAGCGGAATTAGAAGAGCAAGAGGAACGCAGTTATATACAAGGAACTTCATTAACCTCTGGTCGTACTACAGCGAGGTCATACTATAACAATCTATCCTTCGATCTTTTAGACGTCGGAGAGAAAGAAGTGCAAGAACACCCTTATACACAATCTCGTAGCGTACCAGGAACATCTAGTAACACAGGACAAAACATTCGTTCTCAACAATCGTCGACCGCATACGAGGATCTGGATGGATATACACAATCAAGTGTACCAGGAACATCTAAGGACAATAGAACACTAAGGAACACAAGACAAAACATTCGCTCTCAACAATCATCGACCGCATACGAGGATCTGGATGGATATACACAATCAAGCGTATCAGGAACATCTAGTAACACAGGACAAAACATTCGTTCTCAACAATCATCAACCCCATACGAGGATCTGGATGATATTGATTTTGAAAGCCAGATCGATGATATTATCAAATGAATATTATATAGCCTTATTATCGTACGTGCTCAGTTAACTAAGTACCTACCCATCAAAATTTATGTTTTTTCCTGTTTCAAATAAACAATGTGAAAATAATGTTTTTCTTTTTAACCGACTTCAAAAAAGGAGGAGGTACTCAATTTGACTCGTTTTTTTTTTTTTTAATTATGACAAATGATTTCATTCTTTTTAGTGTTAGTTTACTTCAGTGTTACTTCAGTTTAGGAGTCGGTTTTATTATGTGTTACCTACCTTAAAGTTATAGCTAGTCTTTCCTCCGGGCCAATTGGACGTCGAAACGCAGTTGACTTTCTTATGTCTGGCTTGATCAGATTTAATAATTCATCAAACGTTTCCGTATCCATTCGAAATTCACCAAAAAATCGTCTTTCATCCTGTCGTAGCTGTGGGTAAAGCGTGTGTTTCCCGTAGATTTCACGGTCTCTACAAATGTCATGGATCCAAATTCTTGCCCTGTCGAAGAGAAAAGATTTATAAAGTCAATTCATTAATAATTTAGGAGCCTCTAGCAAAGAAGCAGCAATTAATAACGTGAGATGAGCCCGAACAAAAGTGACATCAAAATAACATCTGACAGGGGAACTCGTAAGCTGAACGCTCTCTAGCTATAACTTGATACTAGAGTGCGTTTAGCTTATGATTTCCCCTGTCAGATTCATTTTAATGTCAGTCTAAGCCTTGCCGCTTGCTATAACACATAGAAACTATTATCTATAATAGGATAGAATCACATACCTTCTTTCATCCTCAAGTAATGCTATTAAAAGCAATGCTTCTTCTTCTTCTTCATTGATAGCGTCCATTGCAGTAATTGTACTCAAATCATGTTATACAAAATGCAGCACACAAGATGGCGACGGCGACGACACAACACGAACAAAGACGAGCGCTCTGCACGGCACACAGCGGTATCGCTACCGGCATGGGTAGCGGATACCGCTGTGTTGTGAACACCGCGGTATTCGCATACCCATCAGGATACCGCTACCGCCACGGGGAGAGGATCCGCTCTGTTGTGAATAGGCCTTAAGGGATGAAAATGCCAACCCTACCTGTGAAATGAGCATTCTCAAGCAAGATAACGCCAGCTATTCGAAATATTGTACGATAATGACAACTAAAGGAAACTTCAAAATTATTCATCACTTAAGTAAGAATAATTGGCTACTGTATTTTTCCGACAAAGTGAACTTAGTGACCTCGTGTGATAAGAAAACAACCACGGAACACTTCGAAGGAGCCGCAATACTTACCCTTAACAAGTACTGCTATGCAACAATTCAAACGACGCGTTTGAAAGGCGAAGGCGAAACGGAATCTTCACTTCATCTACCTGATACACAGATAGATATTTTGGACCACATTGACAATGCCACCTTTTCACAAGTCGCTAAAGATATCGACATTGAGCCGATCCGTCTTCACGAAATGAAATTAGAAAACTTCCATGAAGCTGCCGCGCAAATGAGGAACATAAATGCAGAAATTAACAAGCTGAACAAGTCTTCCGGCACCACCTTCCAACAAACGGACACTATAATCCTGTATATACGAGGGAGCGTTTTTATGTTCGCGGAATGGAGGGTAAGGGGTGGAAATAAAAAAAACAAATTATTTTTCCTTTTCAATATATTCACCTGCAAGACGGATACATTTTTCAGACCTTTCAATTAATTTATTTATACCCTCATAAAAAAATGTTTTATCTTTGTCTTCAAAATACGCTGAAACTGCCCCCTTAAGGCCTACGCAGACCTGGACGGAATGGCAAGGGATTTTAATTTTTACTAATGGACATTCAACCGTACTGTTACAGAAATACGACATAAATTGCTATGCTTTAAAATGATGCCGTGGCATTGAAAGGGATTTAATCGAAAAGACACGCCACAGGCTCCCGTGGCGGGATGCCGCGGCATACTGCGGTAGGCAACGGCATGACACGGACTCCGGCGCTCGTCACAGGCTCCCGTGGCGGGATGCCGCGGCATACTGCGGTAGGCAACGGCATGACACGGACTCCAGCGCTCGTAGTAATATACTGCGGGGTGCGGCGGTGGGGGTAGAGAAGCGGGGAATGCACACCATTGACCATCCATTTGCGCCCGCGTCTTTGACGACTGTGTACCTACGTGTTTTTTTCGGAGACCAGTTTTTTACGTTTTTTATTCCAACATGGAGGAAAAATTAATAACATTAGTTCAAGCCTATGATTATTTATATAATATGTCATCAAAACATTATATGAACACTCAAATGAAGAACAATGCGTGGAGAATAATTGGGACAGAAATGAATAAAACAGGTAAATATTTTTGCAATATAATTATATTTTAATACTTCACACGGTATTAATGTCTATTTACAATATCGTTTTGCCATGGAATCGAGCCCTCATCAGAGTTAAAGTAATCTTTAAACATCTCCCGTACTGTCGTACCATCTAATGCATTGTTCATATTATTATCGTTTTCTAAATTAATGCTTACACTTGCTATACTTTGACTTTCTGTGCTTGTACCACCTATGATGAAATTGTGTAAGCAAGTACATGCTAAAATGATATTATCAATATATTTTGGTTGAACCTGAATTCCTTTTTGACATAATTCGAAACGTTCTTGAAGTATACCAAATGCATTTTCGACGATACGCCTGGCTCTACTCAAACGATAATTGTATATTTTCATTGCTTCATCTGTCAATCGGTCGCTACTAAATGGTCTCATAATGTTTGTGGTTAACGGAAAAGCCTCGTCTGCTATAAAAACATAGGGCAACTCAAGATCTGTCCTCGGTAAACGTTTTTTTGGGGGAATATCGAGGGCATTAGAAGTCAATTTTTTTCCAAATATTGAGTTTTGCATTATACCTCCATCACTATTTCGTCCATATGATCCTACATCTGCAATCACAAATTTATAATTTGCATCCACAACCGCTAGTAGCACGATACTAAAAAACTTTTTATAGTTCATGTAGAGACTTCCACTATTGCGAGGTGCCCTTATCCTAAAATGTTTACCATCTATTGCACCGATGCAGTTCGGGAAATTCCATTTTTCATCAAATTCCATCGCGATTCGCGTCCATTTTTCCCTTGTTGGTTTTGGCATAACACTAGGCCTTAGGACATTCCAAATGACTTGGCAAGTTTCATGTACTATAGAGCGCACTGTACTAAACCCCATACGATAGCTGTAACCTAGAGACTTGAAGCTACTTCCCGTGATCAAAAATCTGAAAGATAATATAAAGAGGGGTAAGTGAGGCAGAGTGAAAGACAGGGTACAGTTAAACAAAGTCAATTAAATAATACGATATATTTATTTATATATAATTATGAATTCCTCACGATATTTTCCTTCACCGTAAAGCCAGTGGTAATTTTTACTTAGAAAAAAAATTAGCTCAATATAATCCCATAAACATAGCTGGTGCTAACCTAGTCACCTAGTCACTATCTAAGGCCTTTTCCCATTACCTACTTATTCTGATTCTATACCATTTTACCTGCTTATGTTTTGTTTTAGGTGAAGAATGTCAGAAAATATGGAGTAATATACGTAATAATTTTAGGAAAGCTCTGAATAACAGAAAAACAAAGAGTGGTGACCCGTACACAAAGCGACGCCCTATCAAGTTTGAAAAAGAGCTGGAGTTTTTGAAAAAATTCATTCAGCACAGAAAACAAACCTCGAATTTGGACTCCTCTTCAGAGGATACGCAGACTTCTTTTGCAGAATCCGCTGTCGTTGATAGCGATGAACGTTCAGTTTCGCGAATGACCAATGATTCACACCATTCCTCAATAATACCAGAACCTACAACAACTGCTGAAATACTAAATAAATATATTGAATCGAAAAAGGAGGTGGACGCCATTGATTCGTTCTTTCAAACAATGGCTGCCACAGTAAAAAAGCTACCAAAAAGAGAGCAGGTCCGAATAAAGAGACAAATATTTAATATGGTAACTGACGCCGAATTAAACTACATAGAGGGAACTCCAGCTCCAACATCTGAAGATGTCTCTACCAATTTGCAACATCAACGACCATGCCGTACCGCTTTTACTTCAAGATCTGGCTGTGGAACCGCGGCAGGCTTGGGCTATGAAGCTGTATCAGGATCTGGCTATGAAACCACCTCAAGATCTGGCTATGAAACCACCTCAAGATCTGGCTATGAAGCAGCTTCGGGGTCTGACTTTGGAACCGCCTCAGGCTCCGGTTATGAAGCAGCTTCGGGGTCTGGCTTTGGAACTGCCTCAGGCTCTGGTTATGAAGCAGCTTCGGGGTCTGGCTTTGGAACCACCTCAGGTTCTGGCTATGAACCTGCTTCACGGTCTGGTTATGAAACCGCCTCGGGCCCTGGCTATGAAGCTGCTTCAGGGTCTGGCTACAAAACTGCAGTTTCTGAATACGAAACTAATCTAAACTAGTAGGTACTCTAAATTAAGTAAAAAGAAATAAAGATCCAGGAATTATCAGTGAGAAGATTTATCAGTGCAAAAACATAAAAATCGTTATTATGTGTCTACAATTCATGATTGTATTTGGCAAAAAAAAATGTTTTTTTAATTAAATAAAAGAAGAAAATATTAAACTTATACAATCATTTAACTGCCCACCTCAAACACAAGGATAATCTTTGATCGGCTTCAATGGGGTTGCGAAAATTGGTCCTCTGTTTTTCGATATATGGTCGACATATATTCAACAGTGCTTGAAATTTCTCATAATCCATTCTATGATAGTCATAAAATTTTTGCACGTCGTATTTTAAGTCATTAAATAAATTATTGAATTCACCCTTTGATTCCCTTTCTTTCCATAAATTATCAACCCAAAATCTTCTTCTATTCCTATTATTAGCCTGTGCACTTTCTTCTTCATCTGCAATAATCGATATCAACACTAAATCCCAATCTACCATTGTAAAACTGAGGCACACCAACACTCAATCAAACGCAACTGAAGACTGCAGGCAGCAGGAGTCGCTGAGGCGTGCTTTGTCATGCCGCGGCACCCCGGGGCATGCCGGGGCATGCCGTGGCAAAGTGCTGGAATGCCGCGGCACGCCGTGGCATGCCGTGGTAAAATGCTGGTATGCCGCGGTATCTAAGCAGCCGGTGTGCGCTGACTCACGGCAAAATCCCTTGCCATGACGTCCCGGTCTGCGTAGGCCCTTAACTTCATCATCGGTGGTAAATTTTTTACCCCGAAGCTGTTTTTTTAATTTTTGGGAAGAGGTAATAATCACTCGGGGCTAGGTCTGGGCTGTAGGGTGGGTGGTTTAAAATATCGAAGCCCACCTTATGCAGGGCAGCCAACGCAACGCGACTCTTGTGGACGGGCGCATTGTCGTGCAAAAGCAGCACACCCTTCGTCAATTTTCCCCGTCTTTTCTCTTTAATGGCTTCTTTTAGTCGCTCTAATATTGAAGCGTAGTATTCTCCGGTTATAGAAACACCTTTATCTTTATAATCGATCAACAATATTCCTTCTGAGTCCCAAAAGACCGTTGCCATGAGTTTCCCAGCTGACTGTGACACCTTTAACTTCTTGGGGGGTGCTGTGCCCTTTTTATGCCACTGCATGGAGTCTTGTTTCGACTCAGGTTCATAATGATGAACCCAAGTTTCGTCTCCAGTAACAATTCGACTCAATACACCATCCTTGTCGTCACTGCAGAGGTCCAAAAATGCACGTGAACACTCTACGCGTTGTTGTTTTTGCGGCGGCGTGATTATTCACTCCCGATTATGTTGCTTGGTTGACGATAGCTCAAAGAATAATTGTCTGATAACAATGAAACCTCGTATTTATACTAATTATGAGTCACTGAACGCGTTTCGGTCCTAATGAGCCTAATCACCCCCCTCCAACCCTCTCATTCCGCGAACTTAAAAACGCACCCTCGTAATTGGTGGATGCATTTTGGGATACACCTTCTATAAATGCTGCTGCAGAGAGAGACGATTTATACCATCATGTGCCCTATGCGGATCCGAGTTGTGTCTTGAACGACGACGACGCCAGCTGGACGTGGAAATGCACGAGAGGCCCAGGCGCATTCAGATTGAAGAAGACCAACTTTAATTTCATTTTATTATTCTTGTTTAAAAATTTAAATATTCTAGAATTTTTATAATTGTAACTTTTGCTTATTTTCATAACTTTTTAAAACAGTGTAATACAACATGTATAATGTTTTAGGATATAATTTGTTTTTGTTAAATTTTTATAACTTTAATGTTTAATTTTTTTTTATATAATCTTGTATAACTACGTTTACATTATTCTTTCTTCTATTTTTACTTTTATTGTAATAATTTTAATTTTTACTTTGTAATTTTTCTTTATGAACTAACGAATTGGTGATATTTTAATAGAAAACTTTTGTATATGTATAACTAATGATTGTAGAAACAAAGAACATTTATTTTTGTTAACTTTAAATTTAAAATTGTAACCTTATTTTTTTTGATACAAGAGCAGTTTAAATTGTATAAACTCATTATTTTTCTTTTAACTACTTTTGATTGTATACATTTCGTTGAAAAATACTCATGTCCTTTTTGAGTATAATTTTCAATCTAAGGCGGGGGGTGTTATAAACCAACCCTTATTATTCCTAATACCTAAAACACTAGATGTATCATTTACCTAACGCGTGATTATCATGCTCTTGCGTCATTCTATTTTTTTGACCCTTTTAACCCTTACTTTTTCTAAGATTCTTTGTTCTAGTTTCTAAAATAGATAACTGTAACCATAGTCCCTTGTTTTAGCTAAACAATCAATATCATTGTATTAATTCATATAAATATCACCGATTCCCAAATTATAATTGAGTTCATCATAGTTTTTAATTAAGTTAAGACGTAGCATAGTTTTCTTAAATAAAATATTTTTTTTAAATCTCCTGACTTGCCTCATTATACCAAGGAATGTCATCTTTTGGTTTCTCGCAATTTATTATAAACTAAACTGTACTTTATACATAATAAATGTATGTATATAATATGCTTATTGTACTCTACATGATTTTTGTGTCTGAATACATAACTTTTTGAATGAATTGTTTTATTATATATTTTAAGTAAATTGTGTATAAAACATGCAAAAAAATATATTTTTCCATACTTATTTTTATATTTTTTTGTATTTTTATATCCAATTGTACTTTATCAATACAAAATAATCACTGACACAATATATTGTTCCTACTTTTAACCAATTTATATCATTTTCTAACGAATCTTTGTAAAAATAAAATTAGATTCCTACGTTTTGAATCAGCCATATATTATTTTCCAAATAACTCACAGTTATGAACTTTTCAATATATGTTCTGTACGTAGCCTTCAAGAAAATATATATTTAGGGAATGGCCGCTGATAGGCCAAGCGCCATATAAAATTGCCCATTGTCCTTTATTTGTAATTTCTACTTATTAATAAATTTATACAGTTAAATTGATTTTTTTTAAGTTCTCCGGCAGCGACCTCCGTAATTGGCGCAGTCGGTAGGATTTTCGAGGTTAGCTTGGGATCTCTTATATTTGTTACGGCTAATACCCGAAGTGCGGTTACACCTAGTTTTTATTAGCCGTAACATATCTATATCTCGGGCGACGTCACGCAAATCGAAATCGAAAATCCAGAACCTGAGGGACGCTACCGAACCGGAAGAGGACGAATCAAGAAATCGATTTCAGGATACCGACATGTACTATATGTGAGTTGCATGAATTTTTATCTCGTATAGTTGCTTCCTGTCGTGCGTGTGTCACCTTTTTCCATCCTTTACTATAATTTTCAAAAAATTTCCATCCTCGGAAAACTCGTGTTAAGGAGTCTGCATCGCGGCAGTCACCTAGACATTTAGATTCTAATAGATTTTTAGATAGAAGTGATTCACCATCGCGTAGTGAACCTAATTCTTTTAGTTCTAGTTATTTTAATTTTAATAATTCATTAATACCTACTTGTACAATGGCGCAATATGACCCTGACACCATCTTCAAAGCGTTGCGCCCGGTGCCTGAGTTTGACGGCAATCCGAACGTTTTGACATGATTTATTCATTTGTGCGATACAATAATAATAAAATATTTATTAACCCCACAAAAAAAAGTTACATAAGGGACACAAAGTATGTATATTGTTAATATCAATAGTTAAACTTATATGAACAACAACCCTGGTAACAAATTGAGCAATCTTTGTCTTTTAAATGGTATTTTAAATAAGATGACTGGCCCTACAGCATCTAAAATTAATTCAAATGGCATTCCCGATAGTTGGAGAGGAATTAGAAATACTTTGATTAATAAATTTGCTGATCAACGGGAGGAATCTGCCCTGTATAATCCCTCTTGCTAGCTACTCAAGGTAATCACTCTCCGCAGGAATTTTATTATCGATGCCAGACTATTTTTAGCACAATTATGACATATCGTCGGGGATAGTGCAAAGCCGCGAATCGACCACAGGTAAAGGCCGCGTATCTGCATTTAATCTAGTTTTTCACAGGAAGGTTAAAACGCCCGCGAAATTTAAAATTGGCTAAACATAAATATGTTCAAGAGGAATTAAACGTTATGTACCTTCAAAATAGAAACGATTTTAGTGACAAAAGAATAGCAGTTTCATTCAAAAAATATCTACTGCTAGTTTCTCAATGCCAATGAATATAATGCCCATGCCTAAACCTTTAAATTTGCAACCGAACTGGCAACGACCTTTTCCACCCCAACTAGCTCAGCGTTTGCCGAATATGCCTACACGCACGCAGTAAATGTTCCGTGCGCCACCTCATAGTTATAACCCCAATAGCAATCCAGCCTAGGAATCAAACCCTAAATTCAAAGCATTGCAAGAGATGTGGCAAGTTGAAATCCTTGGCTTCTGGTGATAATCAATGCTAATGCCAGAGTTGAGTACCATATTTTTAATATTTAATATAAATACTCATATTTAATAAAAAAAATACACGTTCACTAATTAACAATTTAAAACCTAAGTATTTTAAAATGTTGACTAGGTAATAACTTCTCTTAGTACTTAGTATCTAATAAAACATCTCAGTAAGTAATAGGGACTGAATACTTACTAAAAAGATGCTAGTGCCAGTTTTTTTTATTTTTTATATTGTATCACCATTTTGGAGTCTATTTTTGGTGTCATTTTATAATTATAATTAAATTTTAATAAATACTTAATAAAAACTTCGCATTCCCGCGGGAAACTGACTTCTACGCGAACGGAGTCGCGGACGGCCACTAGTGTCACATAAGCTGTTATCATTATTATTACGTCATGTCAAAGAATTATTTTAGCCTGAGATTAAGTAAAAATCGAAAGTTAGGTAATGTCAAGCAACTATCGACTGTGGTTACTCGCGTCTAAGTATCGGGTTACGGGGAATGACTGCGAACGGTACAGTCATGTGCAAGACTGCTTAATACGTTTTTGAAATAGAAAATTAAAATGTGTTATTCGTTCTGTCGGCTCACTCACTGACCATCGGTGCAAATCCATTTTGTTCCACAAAAAATAAGCTACCGTCGAGATTCCTGTAACTATACATTTCTCTTTATCTTGTTGTCATAAAGCTTATCATATTTCGGCCCCAAAAAAAGTTAAATATCCCTTCATCTGTGGAGCCCGCTCGAGGAGTCGACGACAAAAATCGCTTATCTGTGGTGCACGCTCCTAGAGTTCGACCAACACTCGATGTCGAATATATGCCTGTATTGTATGTAAACCTATAACTTGCCTGCTCATACTTGCACAAAGTGTAGGGAAAAGAACAAGGATGACAAATAGTTTCAAAATAAGTCTCTAGAACACATCGAAAACGATTAGTTTGCGTTTCAAAAGTGGTCCCTTAGACTTCATTTCGCGCGCGTGTTGGAGAATTTTTAAAGTGTTTTAATTTTAAGAACAGTTTAATTACGTAGAAACGGAGTTGCATTATGAGTGATTAAGTCGTAATTTAACAGTTTTTAATTCATAGATTGCGTATTTGGTAAAGGTTTTGTACAGAAAAATGGTTTTCAAAAGACATAGTTTGCCATTTTAAGTGCCAAACTGGCACCATACCTGTTTCATTTAATTTATTACGAATAATAAAAACATAAAACATAGCAAACTAACTTTCGCCATGAAATCATTATTTATCATTTTATTGTTATTTAGCATTAAATATACAAGTTTTCGCAACGATTTTGCGTAATATTCGTTTGTACAGAAACGCAGCCCAATTCGATCTCCAGGAGCTTGATTCCACAGACAGGTAACGAAGACATTACCTGCCATTTTGTTAGTTTTGTTCCGAAGATAGATTAATATGGATAACACTTTTGCGTATTGAAATTTATTATATTATATTTATTTTTGGTGACGAACTAGTTCTTAGCAACGTTTTATACGAAAAATTTAAGTTTTGTTTTAAATTTGCGTATTTATGTTTTATGTTTTATTTATTTTCATTAATCATTAGGTATTATTATATACTAGTTAACATCAAACATATTTTTTTTTATAAATCAGCATTTCTTTCTACCTTTTTACTCTTTTTAAAACTTATTTCTTAATGCTTAATTCATAGGGTCTTTTTTCATAGTTCAAGCCTTATCCATACTATGGAACACATGAACATTTTCCACGTCTGTGGATATATCTCTAGGAGATAGGTATCGATAGTGATATTGTCGACTTTAGTTTTTGATTTTTCAAATATATTTGTATGGTAATATGTTTTTTTTATTGTGCTCAACGATACGTTAAATCCATAAAATTGTATAAAGCTAATTCACATTTAAAATAATACTCAAGAATTTACCATACGATCCACAGATTGAGAGGACGTTTTTTGCTCTTATTTTTAAGTGTTGGGTTTATTGCTCAATTTCTAATAAACCTAACACTTGTAACAGTAGATTTTTTGTTTGTGAAAGGAATGTGGACTAAACTTCAGTATTAGTTAATAATATAAGCCACTTGACCTCACAGTGCTTTCGGAATTAAAGTATAAACAAGCCCAATTTGTTGGCTGAATGTTCGAGTCGGCTAAACAAAGTAATTTTTTAAAACTGTTCAAGTGTTAAAAATATCTTTAAATTTGTGTGTTTTTTTATTGTTTGGTGCGTATTAAATTATATTTATGTAAATAAAATATATAGTTTTTAAAATAATGGATTATTTCTGTTATTTTTTATGACTTTTGTTCAAGAATCTGGAAAAAAATCGGTCAATATGATTTAATAATTTTATTTAAAATACATTACGAGATTAAACTAGACCGATTTATATTTTTTATGTTAGCTAGGTTAGTAAAGATTTCAGTAACATAAGGTTTTATATAGCTTTTATATAAAACTTAGGAGTAATTTCGCTTTTAAATACACGCGCCGATATCGCGCTAGACCACCTAGAAGTAGCGACACAGATGTGCCGAATCGCGAAACATGGCCGCCACAGTTGAAGGGATATCTATTATTAACCTATGTATACAGGGTCTGTCGTAATGAATGGATAACCCGTTACCTACAGTTGATCCGGATGTGAGGCTATAAGAAAATGGTGTCTTCTTGCCAGGGTTGTCAACCATAAGAAAATGGCGTAGACTTTTAAACTTTTTTATAAATTTCGCTATTTTTTTCATTTATTCCGTTGCCATTTCTTCAAATTTTGATGTATTTGTATAATTCTTTTAGTATTATACTGCTGAAGACGTGTATTATGTAATTTAAATACAATTTTAGGTGTTATTCACGTTGAACATTATCAAAATACTCATTTTAAGAAAAATATTTCCAATTTTTTTTCTTTATGTCAACTTTTGATCATCTCCTGTGGAAAAAAAAAGTATGACGTTATAGCTGCCCATGTTCTCAATAAATTGTCTAGTATGTGTAGATTCTAAAAAGGTATAACGATGTGTACTTTACAAGCAACATTAAGTTACAGGAGCGAGAACACTAATCAAGGTCGGAATTTTTATTTTTCATGTTATGTTATAAATGGTTGTAAAACTTCGTCATAATGATTTTATTCTATCAAGATACTTTGCACAAACACTATCGGGCCACTAATAGGATATTCAGAAGAAAACCCGGTTGTTTTTGGGAAAAAAATAACATTACTTCACGATAATAATGTAATGAAAATGTACAAATGAAAGTTGTTGTGCTCTAATAGTTACATGCGACAAACATGTTGCGACAAGTTTATTCGAAATTGAAACGGATTTTAAAAATCGAACAAGACCGCATTACAAAGAAAAGGGTACTCATCACATCAGTGTGATTTTGACCATCGCATGTCCTTTTGTTCACATTGGCCCCGATTCTGAAAACACTCTCTAAACTGAACTAAAACTATCGCTGTCACTTACACATCAATAAGACAGAGACAGGTAATCATTTTAGTCCTGTCAAACTAAAATGTACGAGCAATATGACACGGCGAAGGCAATTTTAGGCTAGTCCTCAGCGCATTTCGTTCAATTTCACAATGATGTGGACTAAATTTAGTGAGACCAATGTACCTGTCTTGTTCTAATACGAAGCATGAGAAAGTGACAGCGATATTTTTAATTTAGTTTTAGAGAGTGTTTTGAGAATCGGGGCCACTATTTTCGTCAATTTGTTACTGCTTTTTAATATTTGACTATGATTTTCCTTGTGATTTGGACTTGATAACGTGATTGTTTTGTGCTATCGATTGAACTTGTTGTTTTGGAAAAGTTTTTGTGTAGTTTGTGTATCATGCCGCAACAGTACACGCCGGCCGAATACGCGAACATGCATTACATTTACGGTGTATGTAATGGCAGCACCAATAGAGCTGCTAGTGTTTATCGTGTAAGATATCCAAATGTGCAACATCCTGATTACCGTGTGTTCATTAGAGTGCACAATGCATTTATGAAAGGACGATTTCCTTCTAATTTTTTCCACTTTTCTTTGTAATGCGGTCTTTGTTCGATTTATAAAATCCGTTTCAATTTCGAATAAACTTGTCGTAACATGTTTGTCGCATGTAACTATTATAGCACAACAATTTTCATTTGTACATTTTCATTACATTATTATCGTGAAGTAATGTTATTTTTTTCCCAAAAACAACCGGGTTTTCTTCTGAATATCCTATTAGTGGCCCGATAGTGTTTGTGCAAAGTATCTTGATAGAATAAAATTATTATGACGAAGTTTTACAACCATTTATAACATAACATGAAAAATAAAAATTCCGACCTTGATTAGTGTTCTCGCTCCTGTAACTTAATGTTGCTTGTAAAGTACACATCGTTATACCTTTTTAGAATCTACACATACTAGACAATTTATTGAGAACATGGGCAGCTATAACGTCATACTTTTTTTTTCACAGGAGATGATCAAAAGTTGACATAAAGAAAAAAAAATTGGAAATATTTTTCTTAAAATGAGTATTTTGATAATGTTCAACGTGAATAACACCTAAAATTGTATTTAAATTACATAATACACGTCTTCAGCAGTATAATACTAAAAGAATTATACAAATACATCAAAATTTGAAGAAATGGCAACGGAATAAATGAAAAAATTGCGAAATTTATAAAAAAGTTTAAAAGTCTACGCCATTTTCTTATGGTTGACAACCCTGGCAAGAAGACACCATTTTCTTATAGCCTCACATCCGGATCAACTGTAGGTAACGGGTTATCCATTCATTACGACAGACCCTGTATATGGTTTGTATTGTATAGTTCTTATTTTTGCTATAAACTACGCTCAACAAATAAATAATGTGGCAGTAAGCGCTTGTGTTACAGGCGCTAAACAATGGAATAGTTGGAATCCTAATTATACCTAAATACGAGCCTTTGTAGAATATATTGTTATACTTACTTATTGAACTATTTTTAATCAAACCCTTAACCTTTTAATCCGGCATATATACCACAGCGCCTCAGAGGTCATTAAGCTTATAGACGTTAAGTTTACTGTAATTAAAGCGTTAGCGGTTTGCCTCACTACTCCCAAGATCTCAACAGTTGACTGCTTGCCTTATGCCATGAGAGAATTGATATAGTCATTTTGAATATCTATGCCACCAAAACTAGTAGATACAATTACCCATTTAAAAACACTATCAGCATCCTAAATTAATTCCTATTTCGAACAGAAACAGACATTCAATATGTTTTACAACATCTTTTTAACTTCTATTTTTTTACTTCTATTCTTAATCTTTACCTAATATAAATAAAAAAGCATTTATATTCCTGCCTGTACTAATATGCAGTCGAGCGGTTTCATTTAGTGACCTATTACAGCAGTCGGTACACGGTATTATTGGCGACTTTCCGGCAGTCCTAAAGAACTGGTGCCTCGGACTGGTCTTGTTCCAATCAATTCAAAAAACAAGTGAAAATAGCCAAAATTCGATCGTATCTGTTTTTTTCCGAGTTTTTGCTTTTCGTGTGGTAATTCGTGTAATTGAGAACCCTATATTGGATTACCTACTTGCTCAACGACCGGACGCATAGCACAGCTAGTTATAGTAAGTATCTTTCAATAGATCTATTACTTGGCACTAATTACGTTATAATCGATCATAGAAATATGATTATGCTGGAAAACTTAGTTTTCCGGTAATAATATACAAATAAAATGTAAATTAATGTATCGTTTGAACTTTACTATAGTTGTAAATGTAATTGATTTAAAATTTGAGATTTTAATTAACATTTTTGTACACATTAAAATTTGATTGTTTATAATCGCCATCTCAATGGAAATATTTATTTAAAAGTGTTTGCATAGATGAATAGGTATGGTAGAGTTTACCTATTTTTAATAATCTGTTTTTATATAGTGAAGAGTACCGCAAATAAATTTAATAAAGTTTACTACACAACTGCTACAGAAGGAAGGCAAAGTTCTTTGTATCTTTTGCGACTACAAAATTATTGTTTAAAACGTAAAGTTAGATTTAAAATTAGCGCCATGGCTCAAACTAAATATTTCTAGCTAACCATTATTTTTTTACAGTGTGTTTTACGGATGATCACGAATAGAAAAATAGTACAATATTTTTTTCGTGATTTTCTGTAAAAACATATGATTTGAATGTAACTTCTTTCATTTATCTCAAAGTATATTTGATACTGTTATCATTATCTTCTCGCTGATCTTCCGTGAAGGTTTATTTACACAAAATACACAAATAACTATGAAAGCGAGTTTTAAAAATATACGGCAAAAACTCCATCAAATATAAAAGAATTTTCTAGTTGCGATATAAAATAGAATGCTTATATCGACAGATACCAACCTACCATCGGGAAAGCACTTAGGTATCAAAAAACCAGTTTTCGCAATGACGCAAATCCCGACCGAAAATATTCTTAATCTTCACTTTTATCACTTCGGTTTATTTTTAGAAGCAAACCCGAAAACGCTCACATAAATTAAGACCTTTAAATGCAACTTGTGTTTATACTTGAACTTGACCTTATGCTTTTATTTAAGGTGTAGTCGTTTACTTAAATATAAATAGATGTCAGACCTTTATTATTTTATTTTTTGTATTATTGACGCAAGTTTTTGTTCTTAATTCTAACAAATAGCAAACATAATTGGGTACCTTTTGATAGCTGTCAAATAAAAGTTATCGATAACTGGACACCCCTAACATTTGATGAACATCACTAGCTCGCGCGGATTTTAACTGAATCAAATGCCGGTTACATGTTGTATTTTTCTATGATTCTGTTCAGCCCCCCAAGTCAAGTGGCAAGTGATATTTGCGATAGCAAGTGAATAGAATAAATTTGTATGAAACTGTCATTTTTGACAAGCTTGCAATTTGACAGTTTCATACATATTTTTTCTATTCACTCGCTATCGCAAATATCACTTGCCACTTGACTTAGGGGGCTGTTAAGAGTTATGTTTGATTTAAAGTCCAACAATATAAATGTTAATACAAAATGTTTACTATTCAACTACCTACAATATTATCAATTTTGTCTACAGAGAGAGAGTAAGAAGTATGAAGCTATTTGGTCTATCGGGTGCTGGTTTAGGCACCGTTAATAGACCAATTAAGGTCCTACGTCATGAAGAGTACACAGTTGGAGAGACCACTGGTGGACTTAGCGTTTTCTT
Organism: Emmelina monodactyla; assembly: GCA_916618145.1. Taxonomy (NCBI): domain Eukaryota; kingdom Metazoa; phylum Arthropoda; class Insecta; order Lepidoptera; family Pterophoridae; genus Emmelina; species Emmelina monodactyla. The sequence goes on along the minus strand of OU745323.1, from coordinate 2,809,979 downwards.
CACTATACTGTGTATAGTTGATTTATTTGGAGTTTTCCCAGTGGTTGCTTTGCCGAAAAGCGTAATAGCGTGTGGTATGTAAAGCTTTATTCAGATATAACGGGTGAAGTTGTTTTATAGCGGCTTAGCTGAATGATTAGAGAATGGTTAAGTTTAGTACAAGTATTTTGTATTAACAATATTGTGAGTAATTTAAAAAAAAAAATGAATTACCACCACTGTGGCGGGTCTTTTTATTATATTTTAAACCTAGATTATTGGTGGTTTATTTGTTTTTATGACGTTCGATCTTTCATTAATGATGAATGCGAAGATAAGATTTTCATGGACGAAATACAGGTTCAATCCAATGCCTTTTTGCAACTATAATCTGCGATAAATAAATAACACGACACAACAACAAAAACACCTAACCAATTATCTAAATCCAAAGTTTAGAAAGATATTGAGATAAGTATATTGGGTAAAAAGACCGCCGCAAACTTTATAAAGCTTTTTTTGTAAACTAAACTAAATAAAATAAAAATACTAAACCAATAGGTAATCAAAATCTGTTAATAGAGCAATTATGTTAATGAAAAGTTTATTCCTATTAAATCTTACTGTTTATTACTCTGTCACGCAAAAACTACTCGACGGATTTGGATGAAATTTGTACTGAGATAGACTATATACGGGTGTAACCTGGAATAACACATTGAGTACTTTTTACCACAGAAAAGCTAGCCGTAAATATAACCTAATCAGTGCGATTTCTATACAGGAGCGTATGCAGTACCTATAGTGGTCTGCGTTATTGGACTGCAGTTGTATACAGCGATGCTGTTGGGACGTAGCTGGCTCCTTGCTAAGGATATATGTCCCAGAATCCGAGAGAAAATACGGTAATCAAACACTATTTATATACTGAGTTACTAGTAAACTATAGGTAACGTTACTACAAATTACGAGCTATAACAGGCAGTATGACTTACTAAGTTTACATGGTTCCTTAGTTAGATTAGAACTAACCAAGTGCGTATAAATCGATCAACCAGTCAGTGGTTCATTAAGATATTCTACGTTATACGCATATCGTTAGTTCAAAGTAATATATTGAAGACTAATTGCGTTGGCCTAAACAAAGCGTGCATGTATAATAGGCACCACTGGGTAAAATTTAATGTAAACTGCATTTTAATTAAGGTTTTATCAACGTATAATGCAACTCCTAAGAATAATGAATAAAACTTATTTCAACTTGTTATTAGGTACTCATTACAAACTTTAACGCGTAATAACCGATTACAATGAGTTTTAATGTAACTTCGTAGTACCTTAAATAAAACTCATTATAACGGATTATTACGCGTTCATTGATTTATTTTTGATTTTTATACGTTTTGGCAAATTTACAAATCAATAAACGCGTAATAATCCGTTTAAATGAGTTTAATTTCAAGTAAAATGAGATTAATCAATATTTTTCTACCACTAACCTGTTTATCCACTAATGCTTACATCTTCTTTATGATCTTTAATGTATTTTCAGCTTTCCTTATGCGGCGGTGGCCGAACTTGCATTCGGTGATAGCGCCAGACGTATAGTCACCTTCCTAATTGACGCTACCGTTTTTGGAGCCGGAATACCCAACTTTATTTTCGGTAAACTACAATTATTCAGTCATTTATATTGATAGCTTGGTGCTGAAATATGTACTTAAAATAAACCATATATTCTACCCTGTTAGTAGCAATCAGAGATTGTATAATTTAAGATAAATCCCTATACGATAACTTCAAATTGCTTTCACATTTTACAAACTGCAAATATGTATTGCAGTAAATTAAAATAACTCTATGAAAATGTGTAACATCAAAGTTGTAGAAATTGGTAACAAGTGTCCTATTATACATTGTTAAGTCAACCCTCTTGCAATCTGAGAAGAAGGCCTGTGCGCAACTAGTAGGCCGTACACGCCTGCGGTTATGTTTTTCCCGTGGGAATTGGGAAATAGTGTCTTTCCGGCTGTATTAAATAGCTTTTAGCCTTCCTCTATAAATTTACTTTTCAACACATAAATATTTTCAATTCGAACCAGTCCTCTCCGAGATTTGCACGTTCAAACAAACAAATAAAAATTCTTCATATCTATAATATTAGTATAGATCACCAATTTTATTATCAATCCCACAGCGTCCCAAAGCATGCAGCTATTTTGGTGGAAGATGACCGGGGGCGTGGTAGGCATTTCTTACTGCGTGTGGATGGTGGTGATCGGAGTGCTGCTCTGCCCTATTATGTGGCTGGGATCACCAAAGGATATGAAGTAAGTTACCATCAACATAAGGTTGAAGATTCTTGGTAGACTTTTTTCTAACAATAGGAGATAATCCAAGTAAAAGTTTCTTACCATCATAGAATTCTCTCGAATAAACCTCATTTATGAATTAACTTCCTTTCCTTCTACCCTTAATCCTTATTAACCACCATATTCATACTCACTGAGCCTACGTCACCTAAATTATGTTTTATCCCTGTCAGAAACTGAGAACTGGCACGAAAAATGCAAAGAGACAAGACATACTTCAGCTTACGCAGGCATAAAGTGTGATTATGAAGAAGTGGTTTAAGTTACTTTTTAGGCCATACTGAAAATCTCTGACATTTCTTTAGATCATTAGCAGTGACGTCAGTATGCATTGTAAGTACGGTGGCCGTGTCTGTCTGGAGTTGTATTCTTACTGACACCGAGTCTCCACCGAGCGCAGGTTTCGAGGGATACAGCCCAGGAGTACCAGAGTTTCTGATAGCCTATGGAATCATGGCTTTCCAGGTAAACCCTATCCCCTTATTAATAAATACAGTGTGAGTATTAGTAAAACCTTGTTCTGTTTGTGTCAATCCTATGCGACAACTCGCGTAACTGACCAAGACAAAACAAGGTAAACTAATACTGGGTAATCTACGATTTTAAATAAGGTTTTATTTGAACTAAAATTATATATATACTTTATTTAAGCGTCTATTGAAAAATGATGGAGATGGATGAAGAAATATTAAACTCAAATTAACAATAACTCTAACAGAAGGAAAATAAAATTGGAATGGAACCATGTTAGAAGTTTACATATACCAGTTTACCAAGTTTTTTCCAATATCAACCACAACAAAAACCCCTAAAAAAACCAACGAATATTTCAAAAGTTTTTTTTCAACAGAGCTAGCTCATTTAACAGAGTCTTAAAAAGGAAGAGATAATACCTTATTCAATCGAATTAAAGATGTCTTTCTTTTTTGGTGCATGTCTCGTGTCCCTACTATTTGACCTACCAGTAGGACTAGCGATGCAATTTCTACGACTCGTGGTCCCACCGCTCGGTTGGGCTATCAGACGTCTAAATAAATAAAATATACCTATGACTGGTAGACCCACCGTATTAACTATTGGAGTGTAATTAGCTAATTAAACCTTTCTCATTTTAATCCGTGAATGAATGTTAAGGGAGAAAAAAAATGCTTTTTTTTCTAATATTTAACAAGTATTATTTTGTTCACTTAATTTTGTATTATATTTTTTCGACAAAAAACTACTAGGCTATCATATTCACGAAGGAGTTAATCTATAATAACAATTCAATGACCTTTATTAAGAGTTATTCTTACGTTACTCATGTGATGAAACAAACTAGTATATCATAAGTTTTAAAGATGTTAAGTAAGTCTTAAGGCACTGCGCAAACAGGAAATCTTCCAATATTAGCTTCTATTAGTGCATACAGCCATCGAAAAAAACTTTTTTTCTAAGTTAATATAAGTCTATTAAGTAAAGACCCTGCTCATTAATAGAAAATATTTTATTTACGTAAGTACTTTTTACACATATTTTTTAGAAAATTCAAGCCAAACAATTGTTTGTCATCATATCTAGGCATAAGCTTGAAAAGTAAAATGAAAAGAACTAATAAATTTAACAATTCACACGCGTCCTATATTAATATCATTACTTTGCCTTATTTATACAACAAGATCTTTAAAAAAGAGAATCAATTAAGTATAGAAATGGCAAAATTCTTTGATGAAAATCTAGACGTCGGGCGTGTGTGTAGCCTAATTAAACGTATTTTATTTTTATCAAAAAACTACTAGGCCATATAGGATCATAGCTGCCAAGGAGACAAATAATTGAGACAGCCCGTTAGAGTGAGAGAAATATGTTTTTATATTTTAGGATGTCAAAGTTGTCAAGTTCGATGAAGTGCCTTTATAAAATATAATATGCTGCCAGTGCGTTTCTGCTGAAATAAAGTACCGATACTAAAGTACTCTTAGACGCAAATATCGGTAAATTAATACAAAAAAAATATTTTTATGCATGAATTGAAACAAAGCCGTAATTCACACAATTCAAATCAAACCTCAGTCAAAGGTCAGTTTTGACGTGTTTCTAAAAAATCACAAGCTATTTTTGAGGTAAGAAAAAAATATATTTACTGAACGTTAATCGGTTTATAGCAGTACCGGTACTAAAAAAATTAAAAAATAAAACCGATATTTCTAGTTTTTGGTTCGGCCTGGCAGCTTATACAAGATCTCAAATGAGTAGTTGACACAGATTTGACATTATTAATCAAATATCAGATAATGCTCTGATTACACGGTACGATTAAAGTTTGTACTTACCCAATTACTACACTAATTAGAAAAAACTACGTTAAATTTTTTCATTAAAACTTATAACCACTTGAATTATTTTTTCTGTAAAATCGACGTCCATGTTATTAAAAAATGCGGATTTGCTTTTTATTTTTGACGACTTCGACAAACACGTGCGAAAGCTATGCGGCACCGCAAGAGAATCGCAACCCGTGTGCTACGGGCATAATACTGTACCAAACATTAGTTTCATTGCAAACCCTCCCTTATTTTATGATATCCTAGTATGTAGACGCATTTTTAATCATTGGGGTTTTTATTCTTTGAAAATACTGCTTTGAACAGGGTTGCATGCAAGGTGAAAGAGTGAAAAATATTGCATAAGGCCATAGGTATATTACTTTACAATATTTTAATTAGAAAACCCACAAATAATGCAAAGAAGTTAGAAGTGAAAAAGGACTACTAAACCAAGGGAATGAATTCCTTTGAATGATTTTAAAAGAATTCGAGGAAGTCTGCATTTCTATTTCAGTGTAGCGATTGTACCCATACAAAATTTGCAACAAAAATGTACAAATGACAGCCCTGCCCCTGAAAGACAAACACAGTGTTACTAACTCCTCTACATGTATGACGGCCTGGTATTTTAATAATTATTTATACCCAAATTATTTTATTGTTAAAATATTAACTTCTATAAAAAAAATCTAAGTTTTTTTGACTGCTACTAGTTTTGAACAGATGAAAATTTTACATGTTCAATTAAATTCTTACTAAACTTTGTTAATACGTAGTAAAAAAAGTAACACGGTGGGGCTACGAGTCATGCTTTTAGACCATGCGTGGTAGGACTACCGCGTGGTAGGGACACGAGTCATGGTTTTTTGCGGGTGGTAGGACTAACAGGAATGGTAGGACTACCGCGGTAGGGACACGAGTCGTGCATCTCTTTTTTAAGACCTGTTATTGCTTTTTCTTTAGACTACGAAATCTCTTACAGTTTGACATTCACCCAATGTTGCTGACGATTCAAGTCGACATGAAAGACAGTAGACGGATCAAGTCTGCTGTTTTTGGTGGATTTGCCATCACCGTGTCTATGTTTGCCATCACTACTGTCCTAGCAGGGTACCGATATGGCAATGATGTGGACTACAATATTCTTCAAGGCGAGTTTATTTGAAAAAAAAAAAACAGACTATGTAATGTCGTAGATTAAACTAGAGTTGGATAATAAACATTTTGTACATTTAACAAGCTGAAAATAACAATGAATCAGACGATTTAACCAAAGCTATTAAAGCGAGACCCAAATATCCAGCAGAATCGACTATTGGCTTCATACTATTAATCAGTTTAAAGTAGGGCATGCAGAACCGGGCCCGGTTCCAAGAATTCTCATTCCCGGTACTGGCTTACGAAAGAACCGGGAATCCCGGTACTCCCGGTTCCGAATACAGATTTTTTTGTTTGTTAAAATTACTTTAATTTAGTGCAAGTTTGTGTTTTGTAGAAGGTATATGAATAAAAAAATGTGTATTTTAATCAAAACAAGTATTTTTTATTTATTTAAATAATCAGCAATCACAGTAACAAAATTGAAAAATAATATTTTTTTACATTTTAAATTTTACTTCGTTTATTATAATATAAATTATAAAGTAAGTCTAAGTACCTATACGTATTACAAGTAATTACTTCAGTAAATTATGTACTTGAAGGATGCTATTGCTTCATATGTACCTTATCCAGAAAGACACTACAATAACTACACTTGATAAAATCACTTCTTTTTCGCGAGTAAACAATAAAGCGTCTACCTACGTTGTATGCATTCGGCCGAGTGAGTGATGATTCCAGTGTTACCAACTCTCAAAAATATTTATCCCTAAATCTTTGTCAAAACCCCCTAAAATTTACTCAATTGTTAGAAAATTCCCCTAAAAATATAATTCATAGTAATTATATATAAATAATGACTGATGGATGAGTTACGCGATGAGAGAGAACAAGAGAAAAATCATCAAAAACCAAAAATAGCATCTAAACAAATGTTCAATAAGAACCGGGAGTACCGGGACTGCTTTGTGTCAGTACCGGTACTGTCTGCTACTCATAGAACCGGGAATTCCCGGGATTTTTCGGAACCGGGATATCCCGGGAGCATGCCCTAGTTTAAAGCTATCTACACATAAAAAGAAATAAAATACAACAACAAACAGCATTACACAATTGTTATTAAAACATACCATTTATTAACATATATTATCACTTTGGTAGATACACATTATACACATTCACGAAACGAACTTTAGTAGGTATCATAGCAACTCCGTTGGCGTAACCGTCACTTTATCCAAAAAAGATTTCACTTATGATTAAAATGACAGCAAAATTTAACCAAAATTTTCGCTGCGATACCAGTAATGTAGCGCTACGTAAATGAGTGCCGAGACTATTTCAAAAACAAAGACTTTTTATCGATCGTTCAAACAGAATTGAATTTTTAACCGAGTTTTTTTTATTTTAGGCATTCCGCCATCAATACCGTTGTATATGGTGGCATTATTAGTAACTATTCAACTGTGTCTGTCGAGTGCAGTCGGAAATTCAGCACTGTTCCAACATATAGAAGACTTACTTGGAATACCACGAGGTTAGTCAGAAACATTACTATTTGTAAAGATACAATTTGATACACCAATAGCTGAACAAAAAGCAGACCTTCAATTAGAGTTTTATGGGGGAGAGATTTCACAGAAACGCACAAGGGTTTATTGTGAAACAATCAAAGTATTTTATTTTTATGACCGTCTCACATTTACCCATTATTTCTGTGAATCCACTCAACCAATTTTTGAGCATCCAATTCATAAATTAATTATTCCTTTCCAGAGTTTTGCATCCGACGGTGTTTACTCAGATCGGGCATCGTTGCCTTCGGAGTGTTTCTAGGCGAAACAGTGCCCAGATTCGACCTCGTAATGGGCTTAGTCGGATCCACCCTCACTGGCCCTTTAATGTTCGTTTTCCCACCACTGATATTCCTCAAACTTTGCTATATGAAAGCAACAACGCAGAAAATCGTAAAACAAAATGGCGGTTACTCTCAAAATGGCGGCGACAACCTGTCAAAATACCCGTTGGTAATCCACAACGCGTTTGAAACTAAATACCAGACTTTTGCAAGCAGTGACAACGTGATAAGATTTGACGACTTTGTCGTGCAAAATGTTCAATTGTATGAAATTGTTTTAGCTATAATAGTGATGATTATGGGTATAAGTGCTACTATAGTGGCAACTGTGTCGAGTTGGTCCGATACAATTAGTTATGCGACGTTCACTCCGCCCTGTTTAGTAAACTCTACAGCTGCTGCTAGGAGCCTATTTTTAAACGCTTAGGTTAGTTTTTGACTGATTAGAACCACTTTGTACATGTACAAGTAGTATGTAAGTATTTGCAATAATTATTAAAAAGACATAACAACTTATTTTCTTTTTATTTATATATTGACAATAAAATATACTATAGTAATTATAAACATAGTTCAGGAACTATCTACTTGCACTTAGTACAAGAACTTATTTTTAAGTCAAGGCAATTTGTAATGGTACTTAGTTGGTCTTAAATTATTAATATGCAATTATTACATATCACATTACCAAATCTTAGGTTTCTTAATTCAGTCGTGACATAACTTGACAATAATTTAAGATATCTATTTCTGCTCTACGAAATAATTCTCATCAATCAATAGCTAAAACAACAGTAAATAATTTAAAACATATTAAAAACTTCAATTTTGAAGGACTTTTATGTACATTTGTTTCAGTCTTTAGATTTTGGAAAAATGTTAAAATGTGATAATATAACTTTAATAATAATTAAAAACTAGAAACTAAACATCAACAAAAGCATTATTAATAAGTAAGTAAGTTAAAATAATAATATCGAATACAAACTATTCATTTATTTCATTCATTGTAAAAATTAAGTCACAATTGAAAATCCAGTATACATACAATTTGTAAAATGACTTAGAATCAATTTGTATCATTCTGCCTTCTTAAGCCAGATTTTAAATCTAATATTAAATTAAGACACCGCTAATATTATGACAATCAAAATTTTCTGCCAAATTAAATAACTTAAAACAACAATAAAAAATCGAAAACTCTTACAAACTCATCCGTGCAAAGAAAACGCGTGTACTTATAACGCCAGTTATCACAGACCGAAATTACTTCAAAGCCAACGCCTCCGCGAACTTAGCCTTTATCACCTTCTTATCCAGCTTCCCCATGATATTCCTCGGCATCTCTTCCACCACGACCATCGTCTTCGGCAGCTGGTACGGCGCCAGCTTCTTCCCGGCTTCATTCTTCAACTCCTGGATACTCAGGGTCTTCTTATCCCTCGTGGTGACCACAACCGCGACTATTTCCCCGTAGTCCTCATGGGGGATCCCCACGACTGCGGCATCGGTGACGTCAGGGTGTTCCAGGATGGCTGATTCGACCTGGAGGGCGCTTACCTTGTAGCCGGAGGTCTTGATGATGTCGCTGGAGGTGCGGCCGAGGATCCGGAAGGTGTCGGAGTAGCTGGCGGTGTCCCCGGAGCGGAACCACTCGTCGCTGGTCCAGTCAGAGGAGGCGAGGGTCGGCGCGCGGTTCCAGTATCTGGTGAAAAAGTAAGGAACCTAATCGGAATGTTTTTATTTACAAATTTAGGTGAAAAAAAGTATCTCAAAAATGGCAACCGCATTTAAATCCGTTGAGGGGTTTAGGAGGAATTAGCGGACAAACAGACACGATTAGCACCTTTGATTAATACTATCCTACTAATATTATAAACGTGAAAGTTTGTGAGTATGTATGGATGTATGTTTGTTACTCTTTCACGTAAAAACTACTAGACGGATTTGGATGAAACTTTGCAGTTATATAGGTTATACATCAGAATAACAAAAAGGGTACTTTTTACCGAGGGAAAACTTCTCGAACGGGAAACCGACTTCCACGCGAACGGAGTCGCGGGCGGCCACTAGTGTAATAATAAAAGTGGAGTTTTGAATGATGGATGGTCGATTGATTACCTTAAGCGTGTAAGTTTGGATAAAGTTTTGAAATTTGGAAAGGTAAAAGTATGGATGGCCGGAAGGATGTATTGTCGGATAAATAGACATACTAGAAAACACAAACTTTTTACAATATCTTTAACAACATTTCTATTAATAGATTGTAGATATACGACGCGGTAAATATGGTACAGATAGTCTCGTCAGAAACATATCAAAGAATAAATATCTTGTACGAACACAATACAAAGTTGCCGCAATTTCGGGTAGTCTAAAGTTCTCAATCTATCGACGGATATTGTTAAGGAAATAAGTCTTGAATTTAGTAAAATGACATATCACTAGAGTAAGAATTGAAATGGTAAGTGCTTTGACTAGTCATTGAAATTACGTTTTTATTTTTACGCGTTATGGGACATATTCCATGACTAAAATATCCATAACTAGTGTCCGCCCGCGTCTCCGTTCGCGTGGAAGTCGGTTTCCCGTGGGAATGAAAGTTTTCCCGCGGTAAAAAGTACCCTATGTGTTATTTTGATGTATAACCTATATTACTGCAAAGTTTCATCCAAATCCAATAGTTTTACGTGAAAGAGTAACAAACATCCATACATCCTCACATACTCACAAACTTTCACATTTATAAATTGGTAGGATTAGTAGATTGGGCTGAAAAAATAATAGTATATTACCTGCTAAAGACACCGGGGCCCTTTAATAATAATTCACCCTGATAAACACCCTCGTCATTTGGTTTATGTTTTGTAATAATAGGCTCTTGCCAATCACCATCCTCTAATGAAGGGAAGTCCTTTGTAGAAGCGAAAAGTCGGTCTAGAGATATCTAAAAATGAAATAAAATTTACATGTAGATGCACGATTTTGTAATCATCATTTTTAAAATTTTAAATAATTGTGAAATAAAAAAAACTTGTTGACAAACCATTAACTTTAATCTAAAATTTTTCACAATCTTGAATAATCGCATTTTCCCAAACCAAATATTTTTAACTTATCTCCAATAGTATAATTCAATACACATACCTCATTACTAACCGCTGGAGTCTCCACAGTGATCAACGGCTGCATTTCCTCGCTGCCCTCCGTGGCCACTGCAATCCGAGCCTGCATGCCTGGCAACGGAAAACCAACACAGCCAACGGTCCTTTCTTCTACTGGATCAAACGGGTTGCTTATTGCCATACCACATTCCGTCATGCCATATCGCTCTAGAAGACGGATACCGGATAGCTGGAAATGATTTTTTAAATAAGTATTTATAAAAGTTTACAGAGTAAATAACACTTTACAACTATACATTAATGGGTGAGACTTAGTTACTTTACACCTTTTAAAAAAACATTGCTTCAGTCTTCATTTGTTGCTAGTTAAAGATACCTTTGATATTTTTTTTTATTAATTATGCGACTCTTAATTATAGAATTTCATCAAGCTTTAAATAAAGTTATACATCAATCAAATTGTTTCGTCGCAACAAAGTAGGTTAGTAGCTGACTATCATACGAAAGTGAACTCAAGAATCAAAGAATAGAGTGACTGACACTTTTAACTTTAAATTATTTCTTCTATCACAACTCCTTACATCTTCCCACTTTTTAAAAAGCGTCTCAGGTAAAGGCGCCGACCCCGCGCACATCAACCTCATTCTATTCGCCAAAGTTGATCGTACGTATTCAGCCGTGCGCGAATCTCCGAACATTTTGTCGTAATCGTGCGCAAGTTTGGCGTACATTGCCGGCACGCCGTGGAAAACGGTCACTTTGAACTCGTCGCGTTCACCCATGCCGAGCAAGCGCGACCAAACAACGTGCGACACGAACTTTGATAGCATTCGGATTCTGAAATAAAAACGGTTTATGTTAGCAGAAAAATCTTTAAGTTGTGTAATATCTCAAACCAAAAAAAGTTGATGGTTTTTACCATCCTATTTAACTTTAACTTTTTTAACCTAGAACTGATCATTTTTTTTTAGTTTTGTAAGTAAGTAAGTATTTAATCAACCAGAATAACTCATCTTTACAGAAGTGTAGTCTGTTATTCAGCAAAAGCCAGTAGTTCCTTTTATATAGTACCTCTATAACTAGAGCAATTTTTTAATCAATAAAAAAAAGAAACAATTACCTAGCCCCAGCGGCAAGTGAAGCGAGCATAGAATTAAGTTGTCCATGTATATGATGCAACGGCAAGGCATGTAGCACAACATCTCTTGCAGAATATCTCCAGGCACTGTGTAGCGAAGATATTTGTGTTTGTAGCATACTGTGTGTCCATACCACACCTTTTGGTTTGCTTGTGGTACCTAAAATTATGAAATACATATACATTTTATGAAACATACGAATTTGTGTTCATTTTTGCCATTTCTTTTTAATATATGCCAATCCATAATATTAGCTAACAAAACTAAGTATTTTTTCAATTTGAGTAAAGCAAAATGAACAAAAATTAGTTATATAGCAAAGTACTGTATCTTCATGATAATCTGTTATGTAATGAATTACAAGATATAGGAGCATGAATCATATAAGTCTAGGCTAGCATTAAGCCTACTTAGCACTAAGCCTATCTATAGTTAGAATGCAATATTTTTGTTATTCCCAACAAGTCTAAAAAAAACATAAGATACACTTACCACTTGTATATATAAGCATGGCTTCCCGACTCCCATACCAATCATTTGTCTTGCCAATATCCGGAAGACTATCCTCAGTTTTTGTCAAAAACGTACTATTAGGCTGATACAGCTGCGCTGTTATTTCATTATCCCTAGTTGTAGTCAATAAAGGTAAGCTCACATCTAATGTGATTGGACGTAACAAATTTTCATATTCTTGAGTACAAACAACAAGACTTGCCATGCTATCCGTCATGAAGTATTTTAACATGTCTGGAGGGTGAAGAGGTGTCAATGGAACAGCTGCAAAAAGTAAAGGACATATTTTACGTATTCTTTTCTACTACATTTTTATGCTTATGGAAAATTAACAATAAACACATTGTTTTTTTACTGACTGATAAAAAAACTGACTGATAGGAAAATTAACAATAAACACATTGTTTTTTTACTGACTGATAAAATACGCTTACTAACATATTTGCAACAATGTAGTATTTTTGCCACTTAGCCTATAGTGCGCAAACTGACATCATCATTTGAAATTTTGCTGACTAGACTGAGTGGTTAAGAGAACAATAAGTTACATGAAAAGATGTTTAGATATGAAATAATGCAAACCTATATTTCCTGTCATCCATATAGCCCACTGAACAATGATATGTGATGCGTCATTACTGCACATGTATGCAATAGTTCTCTCAGAATCACCAACTGAAAAATAATTTACATCATTAATACATTTAGCATGCTTTGCTTTGTAAACATTAAATTATGTGTTGCTAGTATTAGAAACAGCGCTAATACCACTTACTTTTAACTTACCAAGCTGAGCAGCGATATCTTTACTGAGTGCCGAAGCAGCTTGGTGGAGCCCAGCATATGTGTAGATTCCAAAATCATCTTGGAGTGCTACTCGGGATGGAAATAGCAAAGCTCGACGAAAAACTGGTACTACACCACCTGTTTTTTTAACATTTGTATTGAGGTAAAGAAAAAGGCACTTTTGATAGTAAAACAAATTAATAGTCGGAATTTTACACCTTATCATGTGAATCTACTTTAACGTTCCGTAATTAATAACGTTTTAATCTCTTTTGTGGATCTAGTAGGCCTGTGCCCAACTGGTGTTACCTAAACAGACTGCTAAATGTATAATTAGACATACCGGCCTGAATATCTTTATTGAACTTGTGAACTAGCTCGACATTCGCTTCTTCCTTCAATGCAGCAGGACTGGCACTCTTCATAGACGCTATACCAATCGGTCGCCGCCAAAACCGGCTAAATAAACGCAGAGGTCGCAAATAAACTTCCATAGCAGTTCAAACAAGTAGAGTGTATAATGATAAACGTATTAATCAATTAATTTTAATGATTTCAGTTCTTCACTCACAAATAACTTCTATTGAAAGTGATAGCTAGCACTGTTAAAATAAATTTAATATAAAAATTATCAGATTTTACGAAACGTCACGTCACGCAACTTACGCACTTTTCTTACGTAGGGTTGTTCAAAAATTATTGATATATCGATATACAGATATATTTTATCGAATGTATATTTTATATTATTTTAAAACAAAAGTTATGTTTTGTTAGCAACTTTACGTTAGAATTCAAAAATATAAAATATGTATAAACTTCGATGTTTTGAATAGTGTTCGCAAGTTATGTGTTTATGTGATTGATTTCCTAACAAATACCAATCTCTAAATATAAGTAGAGAACATAAAAACAATAAAAAAGCTTCCGTTATTCCAATATTCCAACATTGCAACCGTTGTTATTGACATTCGTAAATGCCTTATAAAGAGGGTGGTTTTCGCCTTTATTTATAGAAAACTTTCTTTCTTTCTAAAAACAGCATTATTATAATTATTTTTTTATTAACTATCATTACTGGCATAACATATTTGATAGTTTTGAGCAATTACAAATTTTATCAAAATATTTGTATTAAGTATGGCTTGATTAACATAAAATTAGTTACGAATAAGTTTCCAGTCGCGCAATGCTCGGAGAACCGCGTTCCTCTTTCCAGTATTTATAACTTCAAAATTAATAAATTAGCATTTTAAATGCAAAATTAAAAGTAAAGTCTCAACGAATAAGTACTTAGGTATAAATATATTAGAATATACACATATTAGAATATAAACATAGCAGTCGTTTTTAATCTTTGATTATTTAACCAATGGAGCTAGACAACGTCTAGAAGAGCTAAGTCGTAGGAACATATTTTTCAGGTATTTTTAAAGAACAAATGAAGATTCTAAGATGACTATACGACTATTTGAAGGGTAAAAGAGGTAATTATCTTAAATACACACCCTGGTTATTATTTTAAGTTTATTCTATACTATTAAAGAGCCCGCAGCTTTTAATGCGTTTAAAAAAATGTTGATTGTAAATTAAACAATGATTTAACGTTGAAGTTTAAATTTAATTAGCTGTTATTTTGTGTGTTATTGTGGGTTTCTGTCTTTTTTCAACATTTCTTCCAAAAATACCTTTTTTGTTTGATTGCAAACATCTTAACATCGAAACTTTTATATCTATTAGTAGTATAGGATTTTTAAAACATACCGTTTCCCATATTTTTCTAGATGCAATTGCTTTTGTTCTTAGATAATTTATTTTTATTTTTATTAACCCCTTATAGTTTCCTGAGGTGAAGTGTCCTGAACAAACAACACCTCTGTTACTGGAACTCAAAAATTTCCGTAGTCACGAACTTTAAATTTTAACTGAATGTCTTTCACACCAGAATTTTTTGGGAAAATAAAAATAATAAGGTTTATAAAAATAATCGCTTAGTTTTTAGTCCGTATCTTCGCAAGTCTTACCCTATGAGCGCAATTTATGTCTGCTAAACTTAATATTTTTCGACCCATTCATTCATCCCATCAATCATTCAATCCATTCAAATGAATCCTATTCTACTAATATTATAAATGTGAAAGTTTGTGAGGATATATGGATGGATGGATGCGGGAAAACATCTCATTCTCACGGGAAACCGACTTCCACGCGAACGGAGTCGCGGGCGGACACTAGTTCATCCTATTTTTCACCACTGCGATTAATGGATTAACAGCTTTACTCCCTAACACGGTATTCGTTGCTTACAGTTCCAATCGCTTAAAGTGTCGTTACGATCAAAGTTTAAGTTCGAAAATGTGATATGAAATCCTATGTCATCGTAAACTTGAAGTTTCTGAACGTCGTTTACACGATATAACCGAACAATTCACAATTTTGTAGAGCACATACACATGTAACATTCGGAAAGACTCAGAAACGGCGTGCGTAGTCCTTTTTTAGACGCTATGGAAAAGATGCGTCCAAGATTTTTCCTGAGGGTAGAGGCCCGCTTTGCCATATCCTTTGGTTAAATACTCAAAGTTTCTAATACTTCAAAAGAAAATTTTAATTTTGTACTAAAATAAAAAACACAAGATTTAACTTTTTTTTATTATGAGTTTCCGAATTCAATTTCGTTGCATGCGATACTAATAAAAATAACAAAACCTTTTTATTAATTTATTGATATAATAACATTATTATTCGATATATTATTAATTATATCGATATTTAAATGTACACAATCGATTTATCTATAGTCGATAATTTTACAACACTACTTAGTACGAATGACAGATTATGTTGGGACCATTGATATTTAGTCTGTGGCCCAGTGTTACCTAATTAAGTGTTTACCGCCTTAATTTAGGGAATAAACGTTATTTAAAACTTTGAAAATATCTATAAAAATGAAATAATATTTGTTTTTATTTCACTGAATGAGTGAAGTTTCTAATTGTGTGCCGGCTATATTTCTTTAAGTTTTAAAAGTAAAGTTGTCTTAACATAACTGTTAACGATATAAATACGAAGGAAATGTCAAAACTCTAAAGCACATTTATAATTATTTTAGCAAGGGACGAAGTTACCGTGAATAGTAAACAGCAATTGGAAATAAACAACTACTAAAAAAGGATCTTAAATTGTATTATTACAGTGTTTTTATAAAAGAGCACGAAACAATTTGTGGCGTCACAAGTGGCGCCATCTATATGTATAAAGCGGCAGCCAACATCAATCAATAATTCAACATCAATCGTTCAATCGGTCTAGCAAGCTATCTTGCCATGGCCGCCGCACGCGCTACATCTAGTTTTATCGTACGATTTATTTTATTAGTTATAAGGCAAGATTTGTAAACCTGCTTCTATTATACGCGCTTTCCTATAATACAAAGTGTTTGACTGCAACCCGCAAGATAGGCAACAGCCAAATTGGTGACCTCCGACAACGAGCGTGCATGTGTTTGCGAGCGGCCTCCCTCCTACACACTATATAACACCACACGGTGCGGCAGGCCATTAATATCTTGGCCAGCCCGATTCTGCAGCCAGGGGACACGGTCCCGCAGCATCATCGGTGGACGAGCGGGCGCACAATCCGTGCTCCCGGCTACGCGGCGTGTTGGGGTCTCCGGCCGGCTCATCCCAGCGGAGCCCTAAAACCACCCCCGCTATCTCGAAGCCTGTGTGTGCATGATGCTTCGGGTGTATATAGTGTAAATAGTGTAAATAAGTTATAATCATCGTGTACGGTGATCGGTGTAGTGATCGGTGTGTAATTGCAGAAAAAACAATTTTTTTTTTTCCACCGCCATTTTGGACGCTTCATTAAGTGCATGCAACTTCCATTGACGCTAGCGCCACCAACAAAAACCGTAAATTTTTTGAACTAATCAAGAAGGAAGTAAAGACTGAACGACCGGACGATCTGCGAGTGATTTCCCGCAGATGTCACACTGACATTTATTTTGTTTTGTTTACAATTTTGTTAATTTTTTTTTATTGCTTTTGCTGTTCCGTCTTGTGTTCGTTATTATTGTGTTTCTGTCTTTATTGTGTCTTTATTTCTGTGTAATGGGAATGTTTATCGTTTTATAATTGGTATGTACATAGTTTTTTTACTGTACTTATTGCACTTGCATCCATCAACACAAACATAACCCTTTTTACTAACTTTACTCTTGTTTAAGTGCGCTTATTGTTTATGTGTAACGATTGTTTCTTTTATTTCGGTGTTGGTTGCCTGTTTTAACACATTTTTGGGATTATTTTTTATAATTTTCTTTTAACAATGGCTGAAAACTCTGACCTGCAATCTGAACTGCAACAATTGCAACAACAAAACGCTGCTCTGCAGAAGCAGCTCGCTTCTCTTTATCTTGCAGCAACTTCCAGAGAAACTATTGAACATGCTGAGATTTCTGCTGTCGCACCCAAGCTTCCACCATTCTGGGTAGACAGGCCTTCACACTGGTTCAGGCGAGTGGAGGCACAATTCAACTTAGCAGGAATCAAAAGTGATCAAACCAAGTTTGATCATGTAGTAGCAAACCTGGACAGCCGGTTGATTGCTGAGGTGGATGATATAGTCGCTAGCCCTCCGGAGCAGGGAAAATATGACAAGCTGAAAAATGAATTAATACGACGCCTCTCAATGACAAATTGTCAGAGAGTGAGGCAATTAATCAGTGAGGAAGAGTTGGATGGAAGGAAGCCGTCCCAGTTCTTGCGTCACCTGCGCTCATTAGCAGGTGAAGAGCTTAAAGATGATAGTATTTTAAAGGAACTGTGGATGCGACGTCTTCCCCAATTTCTACAAGCCATCCTGACTGCCCAATCCGAACTCTCATTGGACAAACTCGCCCAACTAGCAGACAGTATATTAGACGTAACCCCTGGTGTGTCCAGTGCATTAAATAATCCTGTATTTGCTACTTCCAGCTCGTCAAGCCAGGACCTCACAGCTCGCTTGGACGACCTTACCAAGCAAGTAGCTGCACTCACTGCCAACTTCCCCAGGCGCAGGGTACGCGCAGGGAGGAGTACATCAAGGCGCAGGACAAGGTCGCGTTCTAGGGACCCTACTCAGGGGGAAGTAAAGGTATGCCGGTTCCATTTAAAATTTGGACAAAATGCATTTAGATGCATCAAGCCGTGCTCATTCACACCGCAGCCACAGGTAAACAGGAACAGCAATCAGTAATGGCGACTACTGATTGCTGCCGACCTAGTCGCCGCCTTTTCATAACGGATCAGTACTCCACGAGGAGATTCCTCGTGGACACTGGTTCGGAAATATCTTGTTTCCCGAGGAAATTTATGAATGAGAAACGGTTGGCGACCTCTTACCTCCTTAGTGCCGCCAACGGCACCGATATTGCCACCTACGGATTAGTAAACCTTCAGTTGAACTTAGGCTTACGCCGAGTGTTTCGCTGGGACTTCATAGTAGCGAGTGTAGACTGTCCCATTATTGGTTCAGATTTCTTGGCCCATTACAATCTATTGCCAGATTGTGCTCTCCAACGTCTTGTAGATAGCACCACGGGTTTATTTACTAAATGTGGTTCATCTGTTACCTCGCAATTAAGTGTCAAAACTATACGTGTTTCAGATGACTCACCATACCTAAAGCTCCTGGCGCAGTACCCAGAGCTGACAAAGCCCGCTGGCCAGCCGAAGGTGGTTAAGCACTCAACAGTGCATCACATCATCACCACCGACGGGCCACCAGTCACCTCCCGCCCGCGTCGCTTGGCACCGGTGAAACTCCGCGCAGCGCAGAAGGAGTTCGAGGCGATGGTCGCCACCGGCACTGCTCGTCCATCCAGCAGTCCGTGGTCTTCACCACTACACCTGGCGCCGAAAAAGGACCAGTCGTGGAGACCATGCGGCGACTACCGCGCGCTTAATGCGCGCACGGTGCCAGACCTGTACCCGGTGCGCCATATTGGAGATTTTTCTCAAAACCTAGCTGGATCCAAGGTATTTAGCACTATTGACCTTGTTAAAGCATACCAGCAGATCCCAGTAAATCCAAGCGACGTCTCCAAAACCGCTATCATAACTCCT
Organism: Emmelina monodactyla; assembly: GCA_916618145.1. Lineage (NCBI taxonomy): Eukaryota > Metazoa > Arthropoda > Insecta > Lepidoptera > Pterophoridae > Emmelina > Emmelina monodactyla. Next base: position 2,790,684 of record OU745323.1, on the reverse strand, counting down.
TTCGGGCTCTTCGAGTTCCCGTTTATGACGTTTGGGCTGAGGAATGCGGGACAGACGTTCCAAAGATTTATCGATGAGGTGGTCCGTGGCCTCGACTTCTGTTTCGCCTATGTAGACGACATACTTGTTTACTCTCGAGACCACATTCAACACGCAGAACACCTGCGCATTCTGTTTGACCGTCTCAATGAGTATGGCGTCATCGTAAACTCATCCAAGTGCAACCTGGGAAAGTCAGAGGTAACGTTTCTGGGGTATATTATCAGTGCCGCTGGCACCCGCCCGCCCACTGAACGCATAACTGCCCTCATGGAATTTCCACTTCCTAAAACAATACAAGCGGTCCGTAGGTTTCTAGGAATGGTGAATTATTACCGCCGATTTTTACCTAAAGCAGCTAAATTACAGGCACCCCTGGTAACTGCTGTATCAGAGACAAAAAGTAAAGGCGCGCAACCATTCCCTTGGACCCCTGAGCTCATCTCCTGTTTTGAGGAATGTAAAAAGAGCTTATCTGATGCTACTTTGTTAGCACACCCTATTGGCAAAGCTCCCCTTGGACTCTACACTGACGCCTCCAGCACTCACGTTGGAGCGTGTCTACAGCAGGAAGTAAACGGTGAATGGCAGCCGGTTGCTTTCTTCAGTAAAAAACTTACAAAGAAGCAGTCGGAGTGGCCAGCCTATTATAGAGAATTACTCGCTGTGTATGAGAGTGTACAACATTTCCGTCACATTTTAGAGTCCCAAAACGCGACTATATTTACGGACCATAAACCCTTGTTGTACGCTTTCATACAAAGACGCGAAAAACTTCCACCTTCCCAGCTTAATCAACTCTCTTTTATCTCACAGTTCACAACGGACATCCGTCACATCAGCGGCTCCGACAACGTCGTGGCTGATGCGATGTCCCGCGTAGAGACTATCTGCCTCCAGGACGACTTCACGCAGTTGGCAGAGTCGCAAGCGAACGATCCTGAACTGCAGGAACTGCGAGGCAGAACATCCATGAAGCTGGAGAGCGTTCACGTACCCGGTACCAACATTTCTATATTATGTGACACAGCCACTGGCAGACCACGCCCATATATAACCCCAAGCTTCCGCCGAAAGATTTTCGAGCGATTACACAATCTAAGCCACCCAGGAGCGCGCGCAACCGCACGCCTGGTGGCCGACCGCTACGTGTGGCCGGCAGTTCAAAAAGACTGCCGCACTTGGGCGCGTGCGTGCGTCGCATGCCAGCGAGCGAAAGTCACAAGACATGTCACAGCACCTCTCGGTAGTTTTCCACAACCCTCGGCACGATTTCGCCATGTCCATCTGGATATAGTAGGACCCCTTCCTACCTCCAATGGATATAGCTACTGTTTAACTGCCATAGATAGATATACCCGTTGGCCGGAAGTATGGCCAATGGTGCGGATCACTGCCGAAGAAGTAGTTACCACTTTTCTCAACGGGTGGATTTCACGGTTCGGTGCGCCCGAGACCGTGACGACCGACCAAGGCCGCCAATTCGAGGCGGACCTGTTTCATCGACTTATGCGATACCTTGGTATACATCGCACGCGAACGACTAGCTATCACCCGTGCGCTAACGGTATGGTCGAAAGACTACACCGTCAACTAAAAGCTGCGCTAATGAGCCACGACGAGGCGTGGGCCACGGCTCTACCTCTCGTGCTATTAGGTATGCGCTCATCATTAAAATATGATTTAAAAACGACATCAGCTGAACTTGTTTACGGTGAGCCCTTACGCTTACCGGGCGACTTACTTATTAGTTCATCACAGGTACGCCACGAGGATGTGACAGATCTCCTTACCAGGCTACGCAGCCAGATGAACAGTCTGCGACCAACGCCTGCGTCGCGCCACAGCCAGCCCGCGACTTTCGTATTCACCGACCTGTCCAGCTGCTCTCACGTGTTCCTACGGGATGACACCGTACGGCGCGCTCTGCAGCCGCCATACACTGGCCCTCACGAAGTGATCGCTAGACGAGACAAAACTCTCACTTTGCGGATCCACGGTAAAAATACCGTGGTCAGCATCGATCGAGTTAAGCCTGCATATCTGGATACCAGCAGCTGCTCACCTTCCCTGAGCACATACTCTGTACCTAATCAATGCTTACCTGCATTATATTTAAACTGGCTAAGTACTAGAAATACAATTTAATATGGCACGACCGAACAACCGCGCATAGAGCCGTTTCGTTTAATCATTTAATGAATTAATATCTGCTTCGCTTCGTATTTTCCAAATCATTAATTTGATCATTTACTTATTTCTCACTTTTAGGCAATCACAGTATTCTTACAATATTTGAAAATTTGGTAAATAGAAACTTGTGGCGTTTTGGATGCTACCAACGCCATCTGTACTATTATTTTGTCAAACTAGTCTGTCGCGCCTCATAGTATCTAACCGACTCATTCACTCACTGGTCTATGTTTTTCTCTCTCTTGGTTCAACCGGCGTCTGAGCCGACACGTTTGTCATTCATTAATTATATGCAAATACTGTATTTTAATTATTTCGTGTGTCGTTTGTTGTATTTGGAGTCAACAATAAATATCTGTTTGAAAGTACCCAAAGCTTTCATTACATCACCACAAACGACCCCAAAGTGGTGACCGCCGACTTTAGCGGCAGCACGCAACATTGCACGCGGAGCCCTACCGGATAGCCCGCACCCAACATTCAACCGGCCAGCTCGACGTCTTCAGCCAGGGGACACGGTCCCGCAGCATCGTCGGTGGACGAGCGGGCGCACAATCCGTGCTCCCGGCTACGCATCGTGACTTCGTGGCGCCGATTTGGAGCGGCGTCACTCATCACGCTTCCCGCCTTGCTGCGTTCCGTAAGCGCGCGGGTTGCGTACCCCAGTGCGAGCGCAATTTTAAAGTGTTAGTGTGTGTTATAAGTGTGTGCATGTGGCGCATGAGGTGCATGATTACGGGACCTATTCCTTGGTGACAGAATCCATCATCAAAATCATCATTTGTCCTTCGCGCCGCCATTTTGGACGCTTGTTCGCTCCATCACTCAATCAATCTATCAACCAACGAACTGAAGAGTGAATGTCAGTCTGGAGACTGAATTGATTGATTTATTTACTAACAATAACCTTATTTTGGTATGTACATTTTAGTTTTGTAAATCTATGTTTTTTTATTTAATGCACGACGCTGATTATCCGAATGTTTTGGGAATAGGTCATATTAACAATTTTATTATTATTTTTATTTTTTGTGCACGGTTTTATGTTAACTCTTCGTACGCATGTATTCTCTGCGCTACTGGCATTAATTTAGCTACTTTACTAAAACATTTAGCCCTGTCTTTTCGTGCTACTTCACACAATTTTTGTTTTGTTTTGTTTTATATATATATTTTTTTGAAATTATCTTTTAAGTAACATCATGTCTTCCCCTGAGGAACTGTCAATTGCGGAAAAGACTGACACAGTTTTGGTCAACAGAATATCGATCAGAGCTCCAGTTTTTTGTAAGGAAAAACCTGCTCTTTGGTTTGCAAGTCTAGACTCACAATTTGTGTTGAACAACATCACATCTGAGACTACCAAATTTCACCATGCAGTGTCCCAATTGGACATTAATTGCACTAAAGAAGTGGAGGACTTAATTCTCAATCCACCCGCAAGTTCACCTTACACAAAATTAAAGGAAACAGTAATTTCAAGATTTTCGAATTCTTATGAAGAAAATATTCGACGTGTCCTGGAAAAGGAGCAGATGGGCGACAGGAAACCTTCTGCATTTCTGAGGAGTATGCAGTCTCTTGCTGGCCCTGCATTTCCAGAGAAAATATTAAAAACGATTTGGTCCAACAGACTTCCACGTCAGGTACAAATAATCCTGGCTGCCCAGCAGCAGCAAGAGCTGCAATCGTTATCGGACCTGGCAGACCAGCTTGTAGAAATTATTGATACTCCTGAAGTCCATGCGGTTACTTCAAGTTCTGCATCTACCAACTCCGCAATTGCTGCTCTTCAGCAGCAAGTTGAGCAGCTTACCTGCGCTGTGGCAGCATTAACTACACGGAGCAGTCGGCGCGACAGCCCGCGAAGACGCAGCCGCAGCCGGGGGAGGAGCCAGTCGCGTCCCCGCGACCCCAACTTGTGCTGGTACCACGACAACTATGGCACCAGGGCACAGAAATGCACCCACCCATGTAGCTGGTCAGTGGGACTAAATAGTGACAACTCGGGAAACCAAAGGAGCAGTCGGTAGTGGCGAGTACCGACTGCCCCACACCTAGTCGCCGCTTGTTTGTTACGGACAGGTACACAAACAACAAGTTTCTTGTTGATACTGGTTCCGACATATGTTGTTTTCCTCGAAGGTTATTAAAAGGCCATTTCAATAGCAGCGGCTATGACTTATCTGCGGCAAATGGTAGTACTATCAAGACCTATGGCTGCATAACACTTCATTTGAATTTAGGCTTACGTAGAGCATTCAAGTGGAATTTTTTGATTGCAGATGTTAGTACACCAATAATTGGCTCGGATTTCCTCAGCTTCTACCACCTACTGCCCGACTGCAGACACCAGTGCGTACTAGATGGCACCACCAAGCTTATAGTCCCGGCTTCCCTTGCCCATGTCTCCCAGGACAGCATCAAGGCTGTGACGTGCAGGAACTCTGCATATGCTGACCTGCTCGCTGAGTTTCCTGAAATTTCACGTCCTCCTGGACCAGACAGGGTAATAAAACATTCCACTTTTCATTACATAAATACCACTGAAGGGCCTCCCGTTACTACACGTGCACGACGTCTAGCGCCCGATAAACTTAAAGCTGCTCAGAAAATCTTTGCTGAGATGGTTGGATCAGGTTCAGCTCGACCATCCATGAGTTCTTGGGCAGCCCCCCTTCAGATGGTGCCCAAAAAGGATTTAACACTCCGGCCATGTGGAGACTACAGAGGTCTCAATGCCCGGACTATACCCGATAAATATCCTGTCCGGCACATAGGTGACTTCAATCACAGCCTCGCTGGATGCACTGTGTTTAGTACCATAGACCTTGTTAAAGCCTACCAGCAAATACCGGTCCACCCTCCAGATGTTTGCAAAACAGCAATAATTACACCATTTGGGTTGTACGAGTTTCCCTTTATGTCATTTGGGCTCAGGAATGCGGGACAAACATTCCAGCGCTTTGTGGACGAGGTAGTGCGAGGCCTGGAATTTTGTTTTGCCTACCTGGATGATATACTGGTTTTCTCAAGAGACCACACCCAACACCGCGAACATCTGCGTATACTCCTGGCGCGCCTTAATAAGTATGGCGTTATCATCAACCCGGCCAAATGCGTCTTCGGCGCTCAGGAGTTGACCTTTCTGGGATATGAAGTCAGCGCTGCAGGTACTCAACCTCCCAAGGACCGCATTCAAGCTCTGCTGGACTATCCACCACCCAAAACCGTCCAAGGCATGAGACGTTTTTTAGGAATGGTTAACTTCTACCGCCGTTTCCTTCCAGGTGCCGCTAAGTTTCAGGCACCTCTCATCGACGCAGTTGCCGCCACGCAAAGCAAAGGTGCAAAACCATTTCCATGGACAGCAGAACTTCAAAGCAGCTTTGAAGCATGTAAAAAGAGCTTGATGTCTGCCACCAGGCTGTCTCACCCAAGTGATGGCGTCAAGCTCGGCCTTTTCACTGATGCATCTGGTACACACATTGGTGCATGTCTTCAACAACGGACCGGTGACGATGATGATTGGCAGCCGATTGCATTTTTCAGCCAGAAGCTGAAAGAAAAACAAAAAGACTGGCCGACCTATTATCGAGAGCTTCTCGCCGTGTATGAAAGCGTACAGCATTTTAGACATTTCTTAGAGGTCCAGCATGTAACTATTTTTACTGACCATAAGCCACTCATATTCGCTTTCGCACAACGGCGAGACAAGCTCCCACCCGCTCAACTCAATCAACTGTCTTTCATCAGCCAGTTCACCACCGACATAGTTCACATCAGCGGTGAAGAAAATATAGTGGCAGACGCCATGACGCGGATTGAGGCCATCTCGCTGGAAGAAGACTACACAGCTTTAGCCGAAGCTCAGGCTTCAGATCAAGAACTAGCCCAGCTGATTAGTAGCAACAACTCTTCCCTACGACTAGAGCCCATCCCAATAACTGGAACGGACATTATTATCATTTGCGACACCACAACCGGTAAACTACCGGTTTTACCTACATCTTTTCGTCGACCTGCTTTCCAGAAGCTGCACAACCTTAGCCACCCGAGTGCGCGCGGAAGCGCTCGCCTGGTGGCTGACCGTTACGTTTGGCCGCTTATGCGTAAAGATTGCAGTTCGTGGGCACGCTCTTGTGTCGCCTGCCAGCGCAGTAAAGTTGCGCGTCATATTTCAACACCTCTGGGGAATTTCCCATGTTCATCCAGACGATTCCAACATGTACACCTGGATATTATCGGTCCCCTTCCTCCATCGAAGAACTTCACCTACTGTCTCACAGCAGTGGACAGATTCTCTCGCTGGCCGGAAGTGTGGCCCATGTCGTCCATTACAGCCGAAGAGGTAGCGGAAACCTTTATTGCAGGTTGGATTGCGCGTTTCGGTGTACCACAGGTCATAACAACTGACCGAGGACGCCAGTTTGAATCTGCTTTATTTGCCAAACTGACAAACACCTGCGCCATCAACCGCACACGGACGACAAGCTACCACCCGCAAGCAAATGGCATGGTAGAGCGCCTACACAGGCAACTAAAGGCTGCTATGATGTGCCACACCAATTCGTGGAGTCAAGCCCTACCACTAGTTCTTCTTGGCATCCGCACAGCTCTCAAGGAGGACTTGCAATGCTCTAGTGCAGAAATCGTGTATGGTGAACCTCTGCGGTTACCCGGAGAGCTCATCGTTCCCGCACCGCCATCCCACCGTGACGACTCGCTAGACTTGGTCTCGAGGCTGCGTTCCCATATGTCCCAACTTCGCCCCGTCCCCGCGTCACGGCACACACAGCCTTCGACATTTGTCTACAAAGACCTGTCTAAGGCTACCCATATCTTTTTGCGCGACGACGCTGTAAGACGCGCACTGCAGCCACCTTATACTGGGCCCTACAAAATACTGGCGCGCACCGATAAGACCATGACCTTGGATACAGGCAGCAGGAAGCTGGAGGTGAGTATTGACAGGGTCAAGCCCGCTCACATCGAGTTTGCTTTACCTCCAGTTGCCCCCTCAGTGCAGACGGTCCCGACCACACCAGCTCCTACGTCAGCTCTACCTTCACGCACAGTCAGTCGCAGGGTACATTTTAAGGACGACCATCCTCCAATAAAAACACTATTAACCCCAACTGTGAGTAACAGAAGTGGTCGGATAATTAAAGCCAGGGAGCGCTTAGATTTGTAAATATTTTCTTGTATTTAATTGTAAAAAGCAGTACCTTGTAAATATTGTATTTTGTGTTTTCACCATCTTAATTTTAAGCAGTTATTCTCTGTGATTTTCATTTCAATGTGTGTATTTCTCTCCGTGGGGGGGTGATGTGGCGTTTTGGATGCTACCAACGCCATCTGTACTATTATTTTGTCAAACTAGTCTGTCGCGCCTCATAGTATCTAACCGACTCATTCACTCACTGGTCTATGTTTTTCTCTCTCTTGGTTCAACCGGCGTCTGAGCCGACACGTTTGTCATTCATTAATTATATGCAAATACTGTATTTTAATTATTTCGTGTGTCGTTTGTTGTATTTGGAGTCAACAATAAATATCTGTTTGAAAGTACCCAAAGCTTTCATTACATCACCACAAACGACCCCAAAAACTGCTTGTTTTGTTCTTGGGACGTCATTTTTATATCAACAGCTACGAGTAAGTAGGTACTATCATAGTTTATTGATACTAAAAAAGGCAGATGTAAGTTGCTTTTGTGATATTGAGATTGGCCATATAAACCGAATAAGAATCAGATGACTCAATAACACTGTAGGTATTTATGTTATCCTACTTATATTAAAAATATAAAAGTTTATATGTTGTTACAATCTCATATTGTTCTCACTAGTGCCTCGGGATCACTGTATTCGTTGTTTATAGTTATAAGTGTCGTTACGTAAGTTCGAAGTAGAAATTAAAAATCGAAATAAGCTAAACATTGTGTATTTGGTTGACTAAGTCAATACGATATGGAACTCTTTATTTACGTAAATTCAAAGGGCTGGAGCATCGTATACAGGGTGACTTCTACTGTCACGTATTCCTGTTAAGGGGTCATAGATTTTTTTTTTTTTTTTTTTCTTTCTTCTTTGGCCATGGTGCAAATATGATATGCACATTGTGCCAGTGTCAAGTTTATATTTTTTTACATTTACAATTTTTTATTAAAAACATAGGGAAATTTTAAGGAAAAATAAGGAACCCGAGTTCAGTATATGGATTATGTAGGAATCATAGGAGTTATAAAAGGAAGTTAAAATATACATAAACTAATACAAATACATTAACATTTACAAAACTAAGATATGCATATAATAAAAATACTTGTAAAGATAAAAATAAATTTACGAATAAGTAAGTACATGAGTATAATACTTATAATTTTAAATCATTACAAATAATAAAATTTGCTAATATTTTATACACATCTTTTTTTATGTTATAGAGTAAAGTAGTAACGGATGTAGGAAGCGGAACAGTCAAGGAAATGGAATGTAAAAAGGAATCACGGTTGTATAAAGGGCAGGAAAAGAAAATATGGTTCACATCCCCTACTTCAGATCCACAATCACAATTATCTGAAGAAAGTATGTTTAATTTCGCAAGATGGGCAGGGCAACATGTATGGCCCAATCGCAAGCGGATCAGAATACTCGTTACCCTTCTGCCAAACCTTAACTTAAAGAACCATGGTTTTTGAATTATTGCTGGTTGAATATTAAAATAATGCTTTCCTTTAGTTTTAACTGATTGAAGCCATTGTTCGTGCCAAGTTTCCATGAGATAAGTTTTAGAAAGATTAGCTAAATCCTGACAACAGTTTGCATATGGAACTAAGTCACCACACTCCACCGCATCTTTTGCTAGACGATCTACATGATCATTAAAAAAGATTCCATTATGGCTAGGTATCCACACAAATTCAATAGTATATCCGTGTTTATAACATTCGTACAATTTTTGACGCAGTTGAATTATAATCGGAAAGTTAGATTTGTCTTTGAAGGGAAATTTTGCAAGTGCTTGAAGGGCACTCAGAGAATCGGTAAATATTACAGAATTTGGTAGTTTTGCCATCAATACGTATTCAGTTGCCTTAAGGAGGCCATAACACTCTCCTGTATATACAGAAGATTCCGGAGGAAGTTTTATCTGTATTTGGATATTATACTGCTTATGATAAACAGCAATACCAACGCAACCTTTATTAGAAAATTTAGAAGAATCTGTAAATAACCAATGGAGATCTTTAAATCGTGTATTCATGGCATGAGAAAAATGAGTATTTGCATTAACATCACCTTTTCTAATATCAATATTATACGATATTTTTGGATTATATATCAGTGACTCATACTCAGCACAAAATATTGGTAGGTTTTCAAATCCAAAAGTAGGAGCTTCAATTATGCTACAGCGATTGTAAGATTTAAGTAGGCAAGAACTGCTTTTCTTTGAATGGGAATATTTAATATAAGTTTCTGATAATATTGTGAAAATAGGGTGGTTAATAAGCTGCAAACATTTTAACAAATATTTATCGGAAAGATATTGCCTTCTTAATGATAGTGGGGCTTCCGAGCATTCTACTTGCATGGCATTGACAGGGCTTGATTTCATTGCCCCTAATATAATACGAAGAGCTTTCGTCTGAATACCGTCAAGTAATTTACGGCCTTCCGCACAAATTGGATCTAAAGCAAAGCACCCATAGTCTAAAATGCTTCTAATAAGAGCATTATAAATTAATTTTAAACAAAAGGGATGAGCTCCCCACCAAACCCCTGATAAACAGCGTAAAATGTTTATCCTAGTTTCACATTTAGCTGCTATATATTTACAGTGAAGTAGACCATTTAATTTTGAATCTAGAATTAATCCTAGGTATTTCACTTCTTTCTTACATGGAATATTTACACCATTGTATTTTACTTCCACTAAAGGAACTACACGTTTGAGAGTAAATAATACTACCGTACTTTTAGGAACCGACAATTCAAAACCAATATCTGTGAGGTAAGAATTTAATTGTGATAAGGCTGATGTTAAGTTATAAGAAGCTGTTTCTATTGATTTATTTGTTACATACAAAACTAAGTCATCTGCATACTGTAAAATATTTATGTTACCAATGTTATTCTCTAGATCATGTGTGTATACGTTAAAAAGTAGAGGACTTAGAACAGACCCTTGGGGTAGACCTTTGTGGACATACCTACTTAAATTTACACCTTCTATAGATAAATTAATTTTACGGTCTGAAAGTATTTGCATAATAAAATTTAATAATTTCGGAGGAACATTTAATGAGATTAATTTCTGATGTAAAATGGAAAGCAAAACATTATCATAGGCGGAGTTAATATCCAAAAAGGCAGCCACAGTAGAATCACCTTTAGCAAATCCTAGGCGAATATGGGAAGTTAAAATACTAATGTTATCAATTGTACTTTTAGTTTTACGAAAACCAAACTGATTTCTTGCAAAAATATTTTTACTTTCCAAAAACCACTCCAATCTATTTTTGATTAAATGTTCGCAAATTTTTAAAAACACTGAAGACAAAGCTATTGGTCTATATGATGATATGAAGTCTGGAGGTTTGTTTGGTTTTAAAATTGGTATGACATCCTGAGATTTCCAAGATATCGGAATATTACCGGTATCAAAAATAGTGTTAATAATACTTAAAAAATAAGTGATTGTGGATTCATTAAGGTGGCTTATAAAAGAGTAAGGAATTCCATCCTCTCCAGGGGATGAATCCTTCAAATGTAGCAAAATACTTTTGAGTTCGCTATATGTAAATGAATTATCCAAATTATTGCGATTTGTGCTTATTGAACTATTTTCAAATAAATTTGGTGCAAAAGGCGGAGCTAATTTATCTAAAAACTGTTCACTTAAATTCAATGGAAGGGTACAAAAGGTTTGATTGGAAGTAGCTCGTCTAAACCTTCTTATATTTTGCCAGACAATTGTAGCGGGTGTATTGGGAGATAGATTTTGACAAAAAGATTTCCAGCCCTCACTTTTTTTTTTCTTCAATAGATTTTTCGTGTATTTATTGGTACTGATAACTAATTGGTAGTTCTCTTCGGTCATGTTTTTTTTATAATTTATTTCGGCTTGCTTTCTTTTTTTAATCGCTGTCGAGCACTCGTGATCCCACCAAGGGGGAGATTTTATTTTATGTAAAGATGGACTTTTTTTTACAAAAGTACTATCTGCTGACTTTAACAAAATTTTTGTCAAGTTCTCTGCAGCTTCATTTTCTACACCTGGAGTAGGTAATGACAATTTCAAAGTGTCATTTTCTACATTTTGAGCAAATTGCGACCAGTTATTATTATTTATAAAATATTTAAAACGTGGATACCTTAGTGGAATATTGATGTTTTGTGTAGGAAATTTAATTAATAGGGGATAATGATCACTTCCATAAGTAGAAGTTAGAACATTCCATGTTACTAAAGATGCTAAATTCGGAGAACAAAGAGATAAATCAGTAACACTTTTGGGCTCGTTTGGAGCTGTACGTCTAGTAGGGCTCCCTGTATTTAAAATGCATAAGTTTAATTCCGTAACCATATTCAACATTTTTTTGCCTTTGGAATTAGTTAAACCGCTGCCCCATATTTGGTGTTGACAGTTAAAATCACCTAATATAAACATCGGTTGAGGTAACCTAGAAATTATCATTTTGCATTCATTGAGTATCTGAGAACTAGGCCTAGGAATATATATAGAAACTAAACTAAAATTATTTACAGATATTGCTACAATGGAGAAGTCATCATGATGTGTTGGGATATCAATGTTTGTGAATGGTATACCATTTTTAATGAGTATGGCTGCTCCTCCATACCCATCAATTCTATCTTCCCTGATTAAAGAAAAACCAGGGATATTAAAGAAGCTATCTGGTAAAAGCCATGTCTCAGAGAGACAGAAATATAAGGCTTTAAGTGAATTAATCACGTGAATCATGTCAGTCTTTTTGCTGACTGCACTGCGGCAGTTCCACTGGATAATTTGTGGTGTGTACTGATCCATGATCAGAAGAATTAGAATAAGTTTCAAAATTTGCTGCGTTGGACGGTAAATCAAAGGAAATTTGTGAAATTATGTTGTTTAAATCGGTTACAGTTTTAGTTAAATAGGTTAATAAATCATTTTTATTTGTTGCATGTATATTATTTAAACATGTGCCAATTGTTGGCAAAGGCTTATTAAAATCTTGTATAATTGAATTGTGTGCTTGCTTGTCATATCCTTTATCTAATTTAACTGGAGAACGAGGTTTATTTATTACAGTTTTTTTGTATGAAGTTGTCTTGGGTTGGTTATCTACTGTTGGAATATTTTGAACTTTAACTTGAGCTGTAGGTGATATTGTCAAAACTTCTGAATAAAGCTTAGTTACTTTAGGAAATTTTTTTAAAGCTTCAAAATAGGATACACAATTTTCAGCCATGTATACTTTGATTTTTTTTTGTCTTTCATACTCTGGACATGACTTGTTGGTGGCAAAGTGGTGACCATTGCACATACAACAAGTTGCACTGCTATTATCAACTTTGCAACTATCTCCAGTGTGTTCTTGGCCACATTTATAACAACATGGCTTTGACCTGCACTGATTTTTAGTATGACCATATCTACAGCAATTGTAACACTGTATGGTTGGGTAAATATATAAAGAGACTGGAATTGTGTTATAAAGTAAAAACAACCTTTTTGGAAGCGTTTGTCCATCAAACGTTATGACAACTGTTTGGGACGGGTTCCAAGAAGGGACGCCATTTTGAATGGATTTATAGTTTAGTCGACGGATTTTGACGATTTCGCCACAACCAACAGGTACACATAAAGAAAGCTTCACCTCTTCATCAGTCATATCCACAGGTATACCTCTGGCAATACCAATTCTCGTTATATTGAATGTGGGAACAAAAGCTTTTAAATTCTCACATTCAAGGCTGCTGCTGCTTAAGAAAGAGTTTGCATCGTTAAAATTAGAGAAGCTTAAACCTATCCTATTTCTTCCTAATTTTTGCACACTGCCGTTGATGATACTTTTGAAATTTTGATTTTTTAAAAATTTACCAAAGGTAATGGGATGAAGTATTGAGCCTTGGTTTTGTGAGATTTCTTTTCTTTGGACATGAACTATGTATGGGTATTTGTCTGTAGAAATAAACGTTTTTCTATAGTTCGTATCTGGTCTAGGAAGGGTTTGTGAAAAGTTAGGTGTGGCAGAAGTTACAGATTTATTGGTGAAATTGGTGGAGTTTGGATTTGAAATATTTGAATGTGAAGCCTGAGCTATAGAATCTACATCCGCACAAGCGCAAGCAGAACCGTCATTAGCCTTGGAATGCCTTTTCCTTTTTTTGTTACATTGACCGCAAGTTTTAACCGTTCTTCTTCTTTTAGTTGTGGTAAGTCCAACAGAGCAATCAGTATCAATACTAGACTCTACCTCTATGTTCCAAGCAACCTGTAGGCTGCCGCCACCAGGATCCGGAGGATCGTTCATGGCGCCAACCTACATATATGAAATATATAAAATAAACTTACCAACTATGGAGAAAACACAATACTTATAATACTAAACACAAAATAATATATATACAAACTATTAAACACAACTTTTAAACCCTAATGATTACTTTAATTTATTTTTTTGAAAACAACTTGAAAAATTACGTGTGCTTACTACTAAATTTCCCGCCGTTTTTTTCGGGTCATAGATTAGGTCAAAAGCAACCGATTTTGACCAATAATGTCGTATGCAAAAGTTAACCGTTTTTGAGTTATTTCAATTTTAACTTTTTAATTTTTTATTCCGATTTCAGACAGTATTTTTTTTTTGTTTTGGGCCGAAGATGAGGTCCAATTAAATACCCATCAATGATGCCCATCCTGAACACATTGACTGAAAACCGTCTCCGAGACCCCTTCGGTCTTCTTTTCGGGGGTTTAAAGCTTCTTTATCGGCCCAGGAATGAGCATTATGGTAGTTACTCCTTCCTTATCAAACTTCGATTCATCGGTCCACAGAATTGCATTCGAGTCCTTTGAGAATAGTAACGATTTGTTAAAACAGATATTAATAATTGTCCTCAAAAATCCAGCTTCTGTGGGTTTCATTGTTATTATCTCAGCATGTACTTCAGCAACTTGTAAGTTTTATACCTCAAATGAAAGGTTGTTAGATAGAGGTATTATTTACATATTTTTTCTACAGAAAATTGCATTTTCTATCGAACAAGTTTGTAAAAAAATAAGAAAATGATACTTTTTAAACGCGTAATTTTAAAACGCTTGTAGCTTTTCATCATATTATTACTTATTATGAACTATTGGAATGTCAGCTATGCGACGATAACAAAAACTCTAAATCCAGCATTTAGTTATTTTTATTTAAATTTTAACTGTCTGAAATCGGAGTAAAAAAATAAAAGAGCTAAAATTTAAATAACTCAAAAACGGTTACCTTTTGCATACACCATTCTTTTGACCTCATCTATCTATCCACCCCTTATAATCTATCACCCCTTAACAGGAATACGTGACATTAGAAGTCACCCTGTATAATATACGATAAAACTGAATAAACTATTATTTTTGTGGAGCTCATGCATGCATGCGTAACAGAGCGACGCGACACGGAATGACTAACGGCGTCGTGCGTAAAGTTTTTAAGACGCATGCCACGCGCCCAAGATTTGGCAAAGTTTTTTGTCTGAGGGGAAAGGTCCGGCCGCCGGCTTTGCCATCTCCTTTGGTTAATTACTCAAAGCATTTGTTTGGTTAATTACCCGTGGCCGTGTCCACAGTATTAAATATGTAAATTATGAATCTTATATTTTGAAATTCAATACTTAATAGTTTATCGTCTCAAATTTCGTTAGATGTTAAAATTTTGGTGGTTTAAATATAAAAAAAAAAAAAAAAAGTGTGTGTAAAACATTTTTGGGGGATTTTAGGGATTTTTGGCTTAAGCTTTAGGGGTAAACGTTTTTGAGAGTTGGTAGCACTGCTGTGGTCTTTGCGGTCTTTGGCAGAATCCTAAAAAAAGCAAGCTATCAATCAATATCAAACGCGTAGAAGTTAAAAACTTCGTTGAGATTTGTAATACTTCATTAATTTTCGTTTGTTTTTCTGTTGGTTGAAGATAATACCTGACATTAAATTGTGAAATGGAGGTAACTGACGACAATTTAGCTACTCTGGCTAACTATTTGCAACAAACATTGAATCCAGATCCTAATGTTCGAAGGCCGGGTAAGTTTTTGGAGCGGAGACTCTGATGAATTAACCAGTATAAGATCATAAACTGAATTATTAAAGTAATTTTACAATGCGTCAGTCTTTGTGCAAACTTAATTTCCCATATGATTCGTATTTTCTTCTCTTTCTTAGGCTTAACCTAACCTAAAATTCCTTTGTTTTGGTTTCATCTATGTATAACTATGTGTGTAATGCTTCATTTTGCTGTAGATGTACCTAGATCTTATTTAATTAACTATATTTGAAATTGTAAAGGTTTAAACACCACTTTTTATGTTGATAATTAATAGTATGTAAATACATATGTGTTATAATCAAAACTCATGCACACTAAAATTCATTGTGCTTAACCAAACTTGTGGAATTAGTTGTTACGATTTCTTATTCTGCTATCTTCCCATACTTGTAATGTAGCATTTTACATTTTAGTAAAATAAAATATGGAAAGGTTGGTAAGCAATGGACTCTGAAACATTTTTCATTTCTTAACTCTGCTCCCAAGTTAAAACTATTTGCCGGATGGTTTATCTCTGATAGTATATTTTATGGTTTTTGTTACATATAAGTTTGTATTGTGAATTTCAGCGGAGAAGTTTTTAGAAGGTGTTGAAATAAACCAGAACTATGCTGTTTTAGTCCTTAATCTCATTGACAAAGACAGTGTTGATCTCACCATAAGAATTGCAGCAGCAATTGCTTTCAAAAACTATATCAAGAGAAATTGGGCTGTGGTAAGTTATATTTGGACTTTCTTTTCTCTTATAACTGTAATATGTTGCCTTTAATGAGATATCTTCACATTTGAAAACAGCAAAATCCTACAATTATGCACAAAAGCTAAGATTTATAAGGTTTCTTAAATTTACTAGTTTACATGCCCAAGTGCAAGAGTGATGGGATTATTCTGTAATGAAATTATATGTCTAAAAAGTTATAATTTTATGCTACCCAAACTGTGTACTTATTTTTGTTTTATGAACTTGTATTTTTCTAGTACCTATCAAACTTCTTCAATCCTAAGACATGATTCCTGTGTTTACCATGTCTAACAGATTTTTCTTAACTGATAAAAGTGTTTTAAAATTAACAAAATCAAAGATTCTTGTGTACATAGTAGAAGGGCTCTTGTGTACATATCACAATCCTACAAACCATTGCTAATAATTCAGTAGGTTATTGATTGCAAAATTTTAATGACAGTATACTAAAAAACATGTTTTTTGGAAATAAATAAAAAATATCATCATCAGTCATGAAAAAAATATATGTTTTCAGGAAGAAGATGGTGGTGACCGTATCCATTACACAGACCGGACAGCAATCAAAACCCTTATTGTTTCCCTCATGCTGAAATCTCCTGAAGCTATACAACGTCAGTTTAGTGATGCTGTCTCTATAATTGGGAAATGTGATTTCCCTGAAAAATGGCCTAGCCTTATTCCAGAAATGGTTGAGAAGTTTGCCTCAGGTATGTGGTAATTTTATTACTAATTTTTATTTTTATAACTCCTATATTAGGTTTCTGTTTATAACTAAAATTACAAAAAATGAAATGTTATCTTTGTTTTGGTTTTAATTATAAATGTAGTCTGGCTACTCAGCTAATTTAACAATAGGTTGTTGCATAGATTTAAATTTTTATTTTTTGCAGGTGACTTCCACATAATCAACGGTATCCTAAGAACAGCACATTCCTTGTTCAAAAGATACAGATATGAATTCAAATCACAGAAACTATGGGAGGAAATTAAACATGTGTTAGAAACATTTGCCAAGCCGCTTACAGATTTGTTTGTGGTAAGAAGCAGCAACTTTGAAATTTTTAGAAAAATTTATTGAATGTTGGTTAAAATTTTCTTTGTGAATAAGCAGGGTGATGTTTACAAACAATAAGAAATTGTTTTCAAGATCTTACTTAATTATTGAAATTTTGATGTTTGTTTTTCTTACTTCACTCCAAATTTTCTTGAGTTGAGTTAAATTTCCATGTTGATTGTCTATATAAGTGGTTTTATAAAACTTTTTGTTTTGATGACTTATTTTTTTTTACCAGTTTTTTTGTCACCCTAAATTAACAACACATTTCATTCATAATTATGATACCTTATTAATTTTCAGGCTACAATAGGACTGACGCAGCAACATGCAAACAACCCACAAGCACTGCGAGTCATCTACAGCTCTCTAGTTTTAATTTGCAAAGTGTTCTACTCGCTCAACTATCAAGATTTACCCGAATTCTTTGAAGATAACATGGGTATATGGATGCCCAATTTGTTGAATCTGCTGCAAGCTAAGGTGCCTTGCCTTGAGACACCTGATGTAAGTAAATTAAATGTTAAGTGATGTGTTGTTAAATGTCAAATATTTCTAAACGGATTGAGATGAAACTTGGTATGTATGTCAAATTTTTCCAATGAGAAACTAAGTTTAACGCTCCGAATGAATAAAAAAAACGTTATCAACTCTCTTCATATAAGCACCACTTAATAATAAGCACACCAGATTAATCACACGAAAATAATTTTGTGAATTTTCATCTGTATTTTTTTATTTTGTCCGCAATTTTAGCTGCATGGTTCCGCAAAATAATATTGCCCGATACTTTAAATTTCTTATTCTAACTATTCATAATCGTTCTTACTAACTACGGGTTAAAGTTCATGTCTTTCCTTTCAGGATGAAGAGAACCCCGGCATAATGGAGCAGCTTCGCACCGAAGTGTGCGAATGCGCCGCGCTCTATGCTTTAAAATACGAAGAGGAATTTGCTCCACACGCGCCATCTTTTGTCACGGCGGTGTGGACCGTGCTGCTTACTACTGGACCGCAGCCTAAATATGATGCGGTGAGTTAGTTTTTCTTGAAAATATATAATGACTAGCAACCCGCCCACGCTTTGCGATGGTGTAATTTTGCTCGCGAACCCTTGCATTTTTGCTTAACTAACTTAAAAAAACTTTTTCTAAACGTTCTTTATTTACAAATTTAAATGAAAAAAATACCTAAAAGATGGTGAAAACCACATTAAAATTCCTCAACTGGTTAGCGACTTGAATTTATACTATGTAATGATGATAATCACTACATAGTATAAAACAAAGTCGCTTTCTCTGTCCCTATGTCCCTATCTATGTTTAAATCTTTAAATCTAAGCAACGGATTTTGATGTGTTTTTTTTCATTGGTAGAGTGATTCAAGAGGAAGGTTTACATGTTATAAATTATAAATGTCAAAAAATAATAAATAATCATTATAGATGACAGTCTTTCAATTAAAATTTTTTATAATTTGATTTATCAATACAGGGTTATTTCTAATTAGCGCATCACCTCTTGTAGGCGGCTTTTCTACATCATATACTTACTTTTTAGTGCGAGTTAGTGGATTTACACGAAAAGAAATATAATTTATTATGTGGGTTTGAAATTGGGCTTAATTAAATGAACAAATAAGGGTATGGATATACCTAGAGAATGGTAAATGATATCAATAGCAACCTAGGCAAACAGAGCTATTGTTTCCGTTTAAAACATTTAATTTCTAAAAAAATATTTCGTGTGTTTAGCACAAATTTCGTGCATTATTATTTTTTTTGTAATATCCTTTACAGTTGGTATCCAATGCGCTGCAATTTTTGGCAAAAGTAGCTGAAAAGAATAGTTACAAAAGCCTGTTTGAAGACCCGGCCACTCTCAGCAGCATTTGTGAGAAAGTGGTCATACCTAATATGGAGTTTAGAGGTTAGTACATTTATATTAAACAGTTACTAGGCCCCTTACAAATGAAATACCAATACACTAATATTACAAAGCTGGAGAATGTGTTTACTTACATAAAAATCACAAGAACTTTTAATTCAAACTATAGTCCATTTATTGAGGAAGGCAATAGGCTATAATAACTCTACAATACAACTGAAAGGAGTGGAGCAGCAATGAAAAATGTTGAGAAACAGAAAAAACTTTTGAGAGCATTGCGATTCTTACTAATCATAGCAAGATGTTCCTTAAATACAATTTCAACAGTTTTTTTTTCTTATTGAATTTTTAGTGAAACCGGAAAGCACACTAAGTTATTGCTACAACTATTTCAACTTCATTTAATATTTTTATTAAAAGAAAAAACAAACTATAAATTTCTCTACCCATCCTTATAAAATACACATAATCCCACCAGAATCGGACATGGAACTATTCGAAGACAACCCAGAGGAATACGTTCGTCGAGATATCGAAGGGTCCGATGTCGATACTAGGAGAAGGGCGGCCTGCGATCTAGTGCGAACTCTGGCGCAGCATTACGAAGATAAAATGATGACTATATTTGGACAGTACGTTCAGGTATGTTGAATTAATTTTTATAGGATATGGTGTTTGCTATAAGGATGTGGTGTTTTGTTATTTAATTTCTAAGTAACTTTGACATAGAAGTTTGGACAGTGTAAATTGAGGGAATTGTGATTAAAAAAAAAATCTTGATAAATACTATGGGTAACCATAAAACACACTTCATTCTGCTTGTTGTGGAGTAAGTGATACACGTGATCTCGTATAATTTTCCAAATTCTCTTCTCCTTTGAAGCGTTTACCTAAAATAAGTGTTTGTTAATGTAACTGTGTTTGTCCTTGGTGTATTTAAGTAAGTGTTTTGTTTATTTGTTTCCTCTAAAAACTACTATGGAGGTTGTCCCGCCGGACCCTCCAGACCCGCCAGATATAGATTTGCCCTTAACTGCGCGAAAACGTAGAAATGAAATTATTGCCGGCCCTACGGAGTCAGGCCCAACGGCAAAAAAAGCCATTGTTGAGCCATCTGCCTCCATTCAAAGTATATATACGGTCCCTGAATTCGATCCTAAAAATCTAAGTTTTCTACCTTCTGATAAAGGACCATTCATCGTCCACGTAACATCCACTATTGCTGCTGACCCTTCTCCTGGTCTTAGATCCTCCCCTTCGATTAAACTATTGAAATTCGGTCAATATTTACACCAATTGGCGATTAAAGGAATATCCAAAGGTGGCATTAAGCAGTTAGGCAGGAATAAGATTTCTGTTCAATTTTCTTCTATTGATTCTGCCAATTCTTTCTTAAACAATCCTTCCGTTAAAGAAAAATATCGTTGTTTTATCCCTTCCTTCATGATTACTCGCATGGGTGTGGTACGCCATATCCCTGTGGATATGTCTATGGAGGAATTGATTAGTGCCTTAGATTACCCTGATTTTTGTGGATCCATAGTCAAAGCTCGACGCATGAATAGGAAGATCTATGAAGACCGCACCCCAGTGTGGATTCCTACCCAAACAGTAGTTCTTACTTTTAGGAGTCAATCCCTTCCTGAGAATGTGCATGTGTATGAAACTTCTTTATCTGTTAATACTTACCTTCTTCCAACAATCCAATGCCTCAATTGTTGCCGATTTGGACATATTAAATCTCAATGCAGATCAAAGCCAAACTGTTATAAATGTGCTGGCCCTCATCCAGGTGATGATTGCCAGATCTCTGAGGATCAAGCTATCTGCCTTTTCTGTGCCAACAAACATTTTGCAACTAATAAATCCTGCTCTGAGCAATCCCGACAACGTTCCATCAAAATAACTATGTCTGACCAAAACATTTCTTACCGGGATGCGGAGAAGAAATATCCACGTCGGTCATATGCCGATGCTGCCATGCATCAGAGCCCTACAAATTCCTTATCTCAACTGTCCCCGACCCATCTCCTCCCCAGTCAATCTTCCACCAACCATCCTTCAAGTTCATATAGAAAAACTGTCTCCGTTGAAAGACGACCATGGGTTTCAACCAACAAATCGTATGATATAGCGGCACACAGAAATATAACCTGCACTCCTCCTTCATCACTCCCCAACGGGTCTGCCTATCCTAATTTAGAAAATTCCCCAAACCTAGAAAATCTTATCGGCACTGACACTACTATTCTAGATTTAACCAAGGTAATTCTTGGCATTTATCAAAAGTTCAGTGAACTAGTACCGGACACCGTCATCTCCTCACTGCAAAGCTTTATATTTGATTTAATTAAAAATAGGGTACAGTCTACTCCAGTGG
Source organism: Emmelina monodactyla (assembly GCA_916618145.1). NCBI lineage: Eukaryota > Metazoa > Arthropoda > Insecta > Lepidoptera > Pterophoridae > Emmelina > Emmelina monodactyla. The sequence continues at coordinate 2,769,070 of OU745323.1, read as the reverse complement.
AACTGTAGAAGTATGAAAAACAAAAAACATGAATTTTTAAATTTGATTAACCAATTTAACCCCCTTGCTCTTGCTGTCGCGGAGTCCCGGCTGCGCCCTGGCTCCTGCTTCAGGATTCCTGGCTATGCTTGCCTCCGCGACGACAGGAGTGATGGATGGGGAGGGTGTGCCCTCCTCATCAAACGTCCCTTCCCTTTCTTTCGAATAGATCTTCCTTCCTCTAGTCCTGACTTAAACATAGTAGCCGTTAAAGTGCTGGGAATCACTTTAGTTTCTGTCTATATTCCCTACCCTAATCGTAACATCATCCTCAACCTCAATAGCCTTCTATCCTCTTTTCCCCATCCCCTTATTGTCCTAGGTGATCTGAATTGTCACAGCCCTATGTGGGGATGTTTCCTTTCTGACTCATCTGGTAATCAATTAATTGATTTGATTGATGACGTCAATCTATTCCTACTTAATGATGGTTCTCCTACCCTACGTGCATTACCTAACCAAAATCCTAGTGCAGTTGATATATCTCTGTGTTCTCCTTCACTTTCATCGTCATTGTCTTGGTCTGTCCTTGACCTTACATACGGCAGCGATCACTTTCCTATTATTATCAGGTCCCTAGATAACTGTCATACTCCCCTTTCCATTCCCCCCCTCCTCAAATACCGGATTGCACAAGCAGATTGGCCAAAGTTTTCACAAAGTTTAGATCATAACCTTTCTTCTTTATCTTCTATTAACTCCGTTAATTGCGTCGAAGTTTATACCCAATATGTAGATTCCGTTATTACCGCCGCTGATTCTAGTATCCCATTGAAACCCCAATCTAGCCGCAAGCACCTCTCTCCACCTTGGTGGGATGCTGAATGCACTAGTGCTATTAGGCGCCGCCAGGATGCAGAGAGGAGTTATTACAGATCGACAGATTTGGAATCCTACCTAATTTACAAACAGGCCGCGGCCCAATGTAGAAGAATCCTATCAAAAAAAAAGCGGAAAGGTTGGATGTCATTTTGTGAAAATCTTTCTCCTCGCACTTCTGCTACGATAGTATGGAAACAGATAAAGAAGTTTCGTAATGCACTCCTTCCAGATCCGGTTAATTCAAGCTGTGATTCTAGCTTGTGGATAGATGACTTTCTTAATAGTCTGGCGCCTCCTTTTGTTCCTAACTACAATCAACTCCCCTCCTATCCTAGTGTACCGTTCACCGGAAACAGACTTGATGAGCCTTTTACGATGGACGAGTTGGCGGCCGCGTTAGAAAACCTACGTGATACTAGCCCCGGAATAGACGGCATCCCCTACTCGTTTATAGTTAAGTCTTCTTCCTCTTCCAAAACAATTTTACTAAATCTGTTAAACCATATATTTATTTCCTCCTCTATCCCAGTGGACTGGAAAACTCAGATCATTATCCCTGTCATTAAGCCTGGCAAGAATCCTGCAGATCCCTCATCCTATCGCCCTATTGCCCTTTCGTCTGTTCTTGCTAAAATAATGGAGCACCTCATAAAAAATCGATTAGAATGGTATGTAGAATATAACAACATTCTCCCACCAACCCAATTTGGGTTCCGTAAAGGAATGGGTACAATTGATAGCCTTAGTGTATTTACCTTAGAAGTGAGACTAGCTTATTCGCGCAAGGAACACCTTGTAGGTGTTTTCCTTGACATAACATCTGCTTATGATAACGTTCAGCTTCCGATGCTCAGGCAGAAAATGCTCGAGCTGAGCATTCCTGTGAGGTTGGTTAACCTTATTTGCAATATGTATATGGGTAGATACATTAAAGTTCGTAACCAAGATGGCTATCTCCCTTTAAAAACAGTCTGGAAGGGTCTTCCCCAGGGTTCTGTCTTGAGCCCCCTTTTATTCAACATCTACACATACGACTTGGAGAGGTCAGTTTCTAGCTTTTGCAACATACTACAATATGCGGATGATATAACTCTTTACGTCTCTTCAAATTCATTTCAGGATATCACAGTTCGCATTAATAGTGCACTCCAATATTTGTCACCTTGGCTTCTAGATCATGGTCTTTCCTTTTCCGCTCCCAAAAGTAAAGCTGTAATATTTTCCCGTCAAAAAAGTTTACCTGACCTGGACCTCTACATTGACGACATCCCTATACCCCAGTCTGATAATGCAAAGTTTTTGGGTTTAATCCTGGATTCTCGTTTATCAGGTATATCCCACTTGTCATATATTATCAACAAATGTGAGAAAAACATCAATATCCTTAGATCCCTTTCCGGTGTGTGGTGGGGTTCCCACCCTATGTCTCAAAAAATCCTTTATAATGCCATAGTTAGAAGCCACTTCGACTACGCGTCCTTCCTTTTAGAGCCCTGTAGTAAATTGTATATATCTAAACTCGATAAGCTTCAATCCAAATGTCTCCGGATAATCTCGGGAGCCATGAAATCTTCCCCTATTAATGCTCTCCAGGTTGAATGTGTAGAGCCTCCTCTTAGTCTGCGTAGACAACTTCTTTCTGACCGATTCCTTTGTAACGTCCTTAAAACCTCCAATCATCCCCTACTTGTCAACCTTACTCAGCTTGATAATCTCTACCCAAAGTCCAAATACTGGTCTCACAAAAATAAACCTTGCCTTCTTGTCAGCTTTCAAAAGTTTAAAAGCCTTCCCTATACTCCACTCCAATTTATATGCAATTATATATTTACCTTCCAATTTGATTCCCTCATCCATAGCCCAATTGTAGTGCTGGACCTCGGCATTCATAAAGAAAACCCACTTGCAAATGAAAACCTCAAATCTATCTTGAGCAAAGACTATTCAGATTGGATTGCCATTTACACTGATGCCTCAAAGAATAACGAGATGGGTAATGTTGGTGCGGCGGTGTGGATTCCGAGGTTTAGAATAATACTTCAATTTAAACTCCCCTTCCCGTTTTCCGTGTTCTCAGGCGAGTCTATCGCAATTCTAGAGGCTATTAAATACGTAGAGTCCCACAACATCTTTAAAGCCATTATCCTATCCGATTCCAAAAGCTCCCTTCAGGACATTTGCTCATCCCCATTTCATTCTAAACCTCATTATTACACACTAGAAATAAGGGAAAAGTTGGCAAACTGCAGACATCTAGGTAAGGAGGTCGTGTTGGCGTGGATTCCTGGACATACCGGGATCGATGGTAACACCACCGCCGATAATTGTGCCAAATCAGCCATTACATTAGGATGTAATACATACACCAACTATGAAGCGTCAGACCTTCGCTCCTTCTCTAAACTGCTTAATTTCAAGACTTGGCAGAATCAATGGAAAGCATCCAAAAGGTTTAAAGGTAGACATTATGGAAGTCTCCAGCTGGATATTCCTTCTAGGCCATGGTTCTTTCAATATAAAAACCTTAAGAAATCGACCGCTTCCACTATCATCCGCCTACGACTGGGACATAATTGTTCTCCCACATTCCTGTCCAAGATAAGGGTTCGGGATCACTCTCTGTGTGAGTGTGGTCTCGAGGAGGGTACGGTAGACCATTTAATGTTTAGTTGTCCGCGTCTTACTGTTTCTATGCACGACCTTCTCCCTTCGAACTTCCCTCGTCCTATTAACTCTAATTTCCTACTAACATTATCTAAACCTATATTTATTCATTTACTTACTCAATTTATCCAAACTAACAACATATATCTTTAAACCTTATCCTTTGTCAATACTAACTATTGTGATGTCTTGCATTTCAGTGTGGAGTCCTGTGTTAAACTCTTCAAGGTGTCTGACGCCTCATACGTCATAAGTTTATTTCACACCGGTCATTTGTCATTTTAATATCACTGTGTTTCATCTGAAACGTGACATTGGCAGGATTACCCACAGGGTAGAAGCCATTATACCCCAAAAGTCAAGTCAAGTCAAAACACACTTCCAATTTCATTCCTCACACATTTTAATACTATGTTACTACTTTAATGTTTTTCATAAATTTATAAAACATCAAAGATTACATTCACCCTTTCTACGATCGAACCGTTTACAAATTAAAACCTGCTATAATATTCTATTTACCTAGTCGGGTCTTAAGTTCTGTCACATCCATATTTTTTTTGATTTTCGAATACTGGCCACATATGCTTCGACTAATTTTAAAAATAGAACATTCGCCCTTCTCAAATATAAAGAAAGTAATCATTTTTATTCATTTTCAAATATGGAGTGGTCGCAAAAGGAAGATAGAGTCGCGGTTATCGCGTTGCACCGCTGTGGTTACGCGCCAACAGAGATTTTCAACATTCTGAAAAATTTGAAAATAACACTACGGTTTGTTTATCGCACTATCAAACGGTACACTGAAGATTCAAGCTTCGAAGATCGTAAGAGGAGCGGCCGACCTCGCACAGTTAGGACACCAGCGGTCATCAAAGCCGTGAAGGCGCGAATTCAACGAAATCCCGTCCGGAAGCAAAAAATCTTAGCTCTTCAGATGGGCCTAAGCAGAACCACGATTAAAAGAGTGTTAAATGAAGACCTAGGACTACGAGCTTATCGTAAAAAGACCGGACATTTTTTGAATGAGCGTTTGAAAAAAATTAGGTTGGAAAGATCCCGAGCTTTGTTAAGGCGGTACGCGAGAAAAAAAAACAGCAAAATTTTGTTTTCCGACGAAAAAATTTTTAACATCGAGGAAAGCTACAACAAACAAAATGATAAAGTGTATGCCCATAGCAGTGAAGAAGCAAGCGCGTGTATTCCAAGGGTGCAGCGTGGGCATTATCCTTCGTCAATCATGGTTTGGCTTGGAGTCTCATATTCAGGATTAACTGAGGTGTTTTTCTGTGAAAAAGGTTTAAAAACCAGTGCCGTTGTATACCAAAATACCGTCCTAACGAACATTGTGGAACCTCTTTCCCAAACGATGTTCGAAAACAGACACTGGATATTCCAGCAGGATTCTGCGCCAGCTCATAGGGCACGAAGCACGCAAAACTGGCTGACCGCCCGAGGAATTGACTTCATTGGTTATGAAGACTGGCCCTCTTCTAGTCCGGATCTAAACCCACTGGACTACAAGATATGGCAATATTTGGAGGAGATTGTCTGTGCTAAACCTCATCAGAATTTGGAGTCTCTCCGAGCATCTTTGGTTAAAGCAGCGGCAGAAATAGACATGAATGTGGTGCGTGCTGCGATCGACGACTGGCCGCGTCGATTACGGGCTTGTATTCAAAATGGGGGAGGGCATTTTGAATAATGTAAATAAATTTGGATTGTGCATTTAATTACCTTTAATTTCATATATAACTTTTAAACAATTATCAAAAACTGTATCATTAATCACATTTAAAGTTTTTGACAGAATTTATGACCCGACTAGGTATAATTATTTTTAATCAGCAATATGACTAGCCCTTTTTCTACATCACAATAATATTCTTCCAGCTAATGCTATCAAAATACGCTGAATCCGGCTCGTCTCTATGGCGTGGTAAAGACACTGCTATGTACCTCGTGACGTCACTAGCCAGTAGAGGCAGCACCCAGGCCGCTGGCGTCACTAAAGCATCGCCTTTAGTTGATTTGGGGCAGTTCGCTGACGAACATGTTTTGCCGGAGTTGAGAGGGAAGCCGGGTGAGTTATAATTAAATTAGGGCAGATTTTTAAATTTTAAGATTAATGGCCCCGATTCTGAAAACACTGTCTAAACTAAACTAAAACTATCGCTGTCACTTCCTCAACAATAGTATAAGACGGAGACAGGTAATCATTTGAGTCCTGTCAAACTAAAATGTACGTGCAATATGACACGACGAAGGCAATTTTAGGCTAGTCCTCAGCGCATTTCGTTCAATTTTACAATGATGTGGACTAAATTTAGTGAGACCAATGTACCTGTCTTTTTCTAATACGAAGCATGAGAAAGTAACAGCGATATTTTTAATTTAGTTTTAGAGAGTGTTTTGAGAATCGGGGCCAATGTCTTCCTGAAAATTGTAATATCTGACTGAAAATTAGTATGTTTCTTTGCTACTTCATAGAGGTGTCGAATATTTTCGACGTGCAACGAAAACATACAGATTTTCTGTCAGATCGAATTTATCTGACTCTTGAATAAAAGCTTTTTAAGTTTTATGGATGTAAGTGCATGCAGCGCCATCTATATTCATCTACTTGCTAGAATGTTAAAATTAACACATTTTAAGTTTTTACTTTTTTTTAAATGGAAGTTAATGGTTGCCTTGAGAAGTATACTGCCTCAGTCAAATGTTCAAATAATGTCACAAGTGTCTTCTTATTTGAGTTTTAACTAAGCATTAAAATCTCCAAGTACTATGGTATCTTTGCTCGTGGTTTTAAGTTTGTGTTTTTAAGATATTTCATTAATTTAGTGCATATACATTCTGAGTGTCACGATTCAATTATGTTATACCATTTCTTGTCTACTAGAAATGCGTCTCCATCTAAGCTTGGTGTCTCTCAATAAAATTGTAGTTAATATTTGTATCCCTGCCTTTGTTTCAGTAAATGAATTGCCAGTACTAAAAGCGGACGCGATCAAATATCTGATGACGTTTCGATCTCTGCTGCCCAAGAGCATTCTGAATACTGCCTTGATATCTATTGTGAGTATTATTGTCCCTGAAATATTTATTTTATATTATTTAAGTGCCTACGTACTAAAGCTTCATTACTCATTATTATTAAATGGTATAAATCCAAGTCGCCAATTCTGTCTGTTTGTATGTTTGGCCGCAATCTCCTCCTAAACTAAGTAAAATGCGATTTTCGCCTACTTTTAAGGAATTTCTTCATTTAAATTTGTAAAAATAGAACATTCAAAAAAAGTTCCTTGAAGTTAGTCAAAATTTACTGTTAAGTTCTTACTAAAGAGGCGGTCTCAAGGTATGCGATTCGAGGCACAAAATTAAATAAATAAAATAAATAAAATAAAATAAAATCTCCAGAATTGTTTTTCATTATCCAAAAAATACTTTATTTCAAGTGCGGATCTGTGTGTGTTATGACTTCCGCACCGTGGGACCGCTTCTTTACACCTCATTCCTACTTACTCTACATACTCTATTAATCCCCAGATTGGACACATTCAAGTGCCAGGCGTGGTCTGTACATACGCAGCTTGTACTCTAGAGAAGTTGATAGCCGGCGGTATGATTGAGAAGAAAAATTTACAAGTGGTGGCAGCCCCTGCTTTGTCATCTTTGTTCGCAGCTTTGGAACCGCCTAGGCCGCATAACGAATATGTTATGAAAGGTGAGAAATTAATAATAAGGTAACCCCATGTTAATTGGGGTTAAACCGATTTGCAAAAAGGAGGTGTGGTTTTTGAGGGTGACGGTTGTAAGTCGGTTTTGAAGTGGAGAAATAATCAGAGTTGTGTGTGGAAGCAAATAACATAAGCTAAATTATAGAGATAGAGTTGCCTCTATTTTTTTTTTCTTACTCTAGAATTATTTTCAAATCTTTGCTATGTATGTGATACATTTAACTTATTGAGTGGTCCAGCAATGTTTAGAGTTTTGTTTTAATAGCTTTTAGGAGGATTATTAAATGCATTCAATCTTTTTATTTTATCACATTATACTAATTTTATATTTATTTCCAGCTATACTGCGTACATTATCACATCTACAGCAAGATGCTCTGCCTTACCTAGGCGATGCTTTACCGAAATTGGCACAAATGTTGGCAGTCGTTACCAAAAACCCGAGCAAACCACACTTCAACCACTATCTGTTTGAAACCCTGTCTTTGGCTGTTTCGTAAGTTTAATATCTTTTGAAACAATAAATAATATCTATGAAAAACATGCACAAATTTATAGCTTTTGTGTTAAGTTTGAAGCTAAGAATCTAAGTAGCATTTAATTTAAAATCGGAGTGGTTGTATTCACAAACAAACTTTTAACCGGTTATAGACTTAAAACCTGTTGATCTTATGTAAGCTTTTATAGTTGGCAGAGACGAATTATAAACTAAATAATATGGGTTTTAAATGCGATAAAGAGTGTTTTACTTTTTCTTTATTTTTTCTTAAATTTCTTGTTTAAATATAAAGATATTTAAGTATTAGTGAGGGTTGCAATATCTTATAAATCTTTGAAACGTGGGAATGAGAAGATTTACCGCGGTAAAAAGTACCCTATATCTGACGTATAGCCTATATTACTGTAAAGTGTCATCCAAATCCATCCAGTAGTTTTTATGTGAAAAAGTAACAAACATACATACATACTCATAATCTTTCACATTTATAATATTAGTAGGATTATGGCAAAATAGCCTTAATGCTTTTGTGTTCTAGTTAATATTGTGCAGTAATAGTCTTTATTTTGCATGCAGTGCGGCTAATAGTCTTACTTTATTTTAGTTTGGTGACAAAATCGAATCCGGCCGCGATATCTGCGTTTGAAGATGCCCTCTTCCCGATCTTCCAAGAGGTTCTACAAAACGACGTTCAAGGTAAACATTTATTAGAAACAATTTGTTAAATCTTAAAACTACATGTGTTCACCTAGTCAGAAAGTAACCGTTTTGGTTGTACATTGAAGTATATCTTTTTTAACAAGGGTATTTTATTATTTACTTACATTAAGTTGTGCATAGTATAAGTATTTTTGAACCAGGCATTTTTTTGTATTAGACTTTACATAAAAGAAATGATCTTTTGTATTTTCAATTCAAAACGAGACTTTAATATACGTTTCACCGTTTATTTTACACAACAACCAAGTCTTACCTGCTCTAATAATTTAAATAATAATAAATTAAATCTCCAGACTAAACACACCAATTATGTGGCCCTTAAGTAAGTGGAGTGTCGTAAGCTCGTGTGCTAAAGGTACCACACAATGGACTAGGGGAGAACCTAGTTACACCGCGTTAAGAAAATAGTGAGTGATCGTTGTCAGCCGGCCTGGCCACGCCCCCCAGCCAATTAAAATGCTAGAAATTAGAAAGTCGAGTTCACAGTGACCAGTTGAAGGTTGTGGATTTTGCGTGACTTGTCCAACGATAAATTTTGAAAAAATGAATACTTCACCAATTCCAAAGAATAAAAGTGGATCAATAATTCATAGTGGAGAGAGACACATAATTTACAATGTTTATAAGTACTTTAAATTGTGTGCTTGCGGCATGTCCGAAAATACTGTTTATATAATTATTATTTTTCTTTCGTACTTTTACTCCACTGTGAATACACCCTTATCCTGTAGTTGTCACTATTTTCTTAACGCGAATAGACTATAGTTACACCTACATTGTATGTACACTAAATGAATATAAATATAAATTATGATTGTATAATTTCTAAAAGAGTGCCGAGAGTTTTTTCCGCCAGCTTTTTCTCTCGGTCTACTACGGCCATTGCTGATGAATGTAGGGGTGTCCCGTGACATCTTTTTTTATTTTTTATTTTATGCTTTTGACAATGTATAAGAGATTAGTTTTTAATCCTACGTACAATAAATTGATTTCATTTCATTTCACACCCAGACACGAGCCAATGTCGAAAAACATTTTTTACGTTTAGGCCCGACCCGGGGATCGAACCCGGAACCATCCTTACAGTCCGGTATAGTTACCTCTGCGCTACACGGGTCGTCGATAAATTTCCGTTTTCTTCGTCTCAGAGTTCATGCCGTACGTGTTCCAAATGCTGTCCCTGCTGCTGGAGCTCCGCGGGTCCTCCGCCGGGGACTCCGCCGGGGACTCCGACGCGTACTCCGCTCTACTTCCTTGTCTGGTGGCGCCGCCGCTGTGGGAGCGCACGGCGAATGTGCGCCCGCTGGTGCGGTTACTGTGCGCGTTCGTGGGGTTCCGCCCGCAGCTCGTGGTCAGCTCGGGAAAGCTGGTGAGTGGCAGCATAAGTAGTCGATGAACGAATGCAATATACTTTTCTATTAGCGATCCATCCTTAGATCCATCCATCCGTCCACCCATTCATCCATCCTTAGATCCATCCGTCGGTCGATCCGGTCATCCATCCTTAGATCCATCCGTCGGTCGATCCAGTCATCCATCCTTAGATCCATCCGTCGGTAGATCCAGTCATCCATCCTTAGATCCATCCGTCGGTAGATCCAGTCATCCATCCGTCGGTCGATCCAGTCATCCATCCTTAGATCAATCCGTCGGTCGATCCAGTCATCTATCCTTAGATCCATCCGTCGGTAGATCCAGTCATCCATCCTTAGATCCATCCGTCGGTCGATCCAGTCATCCATCCTTAGATTCATCCGTCGGTAGATCCAGTCATCCATCCTTAGATCCATCCGTCGGTAGATCCAGTCATCCATCCTTAGATCCATCCGTCGGTCGATCCAGTCATCCATCCTTAGATCAATCCGTCGGTCGATCCAGTCATCCATCCTTAGATCCATCCGTCGGTCGATCCGGTCATCCATCCTTAGATCCATCCGTCGGTCGATCCAGTCATCCATCCTTAGATCCATCCGTCGGTAGATCCAGTCATCCATCCTTAGATCCATCCGTCGGTAGATCCAGTCATCCATCCTTAGATCCATCCGTCGGTCGATCCAGTCATCCATCCTTAGATCAATCCGTCGGTCGATCCAGTCATCCATCCTTAGATCCATCCGTCGGTCGATCCAGTCATCCATCCTTAGATCCATCCGTTGATCCGTCCGTCCATCCATCTAATAATTTATTTATTTAATTGTCTTTGTGAGTCTTACGGTTAAATTACAACAAAAAATACTTACTAATAAATCAATTAAACCCTATATACCGGGTGTCCAGGAAACAATCCTTTATTCGTAGATGTAGGGCCTGCATCAGGATGGGGACAGACAATTTGAACAGTTGTTCTCAATTATTCCAATGTGTTTGCAATTAATATCAGTTTAAAATCATATTACTTTAGTTTTATTGTATTTTTTTAATTTTGCTACAACTAAATAATCATCCCATTTTACACACTAATACCATTAGTTCAATATTTTTTCATTACAATAACGACATATTACATCTTTTTAAAAACGTTATTAAACCAAGTATATTTTGAAATCATTGGCCACTGTTGCTTTCATATTATTTTTTTACACCAGAGCTGTTCAAAGTTCCACATCAAAAATATTTCTTTAGAAATTTTACACAAATCAAAAGTTTAACATTATTTTTTGAGAAAAATACTTTAGTTAGCTATTTTATTTGGTAGTTATTCACTGATGCGGTTAATATTAATTATTTTAGCACAGAAATAATGATGGTATTAAGTGATTTGTCCTCGTTACGAGTAAAAATATGAACACAGTCAAAAAAATATGAAGTTTTTTTTTAAAGCGCCATATTTCTAGCAGTGTAAGGGTTATACTTTTTTTCAATTATTTTTTAGGCTTGCCTTTAGTTCTACTATCAGCCCTTCAGAGTTTATCCATTGTTTCCTGGACACTCGGTATATAGTATAAGTTACTTTAATAGTATTTTTTTATTTTATTTCAGAACGCGATGCTAGGAGTGTTCCAAAAGTTAATAGCATCCAAAACCAATGACCACGAGGGCTTCTATCTCATACAAACTATGTTATTCAAATTTGGAGAGTAAGTTATTATCCTTTTTTATTTATTGTCATATTTTCTCATCAATAATATCGCTAAATATGTAAATTTTCTATACCTACAGATATAACGGGTGTAAAAAGACCACTTCGGAAGCCTGAAACCATGTATTCCTGAGATTCCAGGATTCGGAAGTGGTCTTTTTACACCCGTTATATAAAAATGCATAGTTATATTAAGATCATTTGTTTTAATACGTTTGCTCCAATTATGTTTTTAGCGGAGTAATGAGCGAATACAACAAGCAGATAATGACTCTACTATTCCAACGCCTGTCCTCGTCTAAAACTACTAAATACGTGCGCGGATTGATCGCTTTCCTCGGATTCTACGCGGCGCATTTCGGAGCGGATCAATTGGTGCAACTCGTCGATTCTGTTCAGCCTAAGTAAGTTTTTAATATGGGTTATTTAACTATTTTGTTAATTAATATTGACTTAAAATATAAATGTTCAAATTCTAAATCATCTCTGCGATAATCTTTCTATCATAAAGCTAAAGTGTTAATATTTTTTTTAACGCCCTAGTTTTAAATTGCAATTTTTTTGGTTTTGTTTGATTATTAATAAATTTGAAATCAAAGCATAGATAATTCAAGATTTTTATTTGTTTCGATTGTAAAAACCGACTTAATTATTTGTAATATCAGTCTCAGACTAATGCTTCGTTTCAAAATGTTTATTAATTTATTTTAATATACAGGGTTATTTTTAATTAGCGCATCACCACTGGCAGGCGGCTTCCCTACATCAATCCCAACAACATTTGTTCTACGACTTTTTGCAAAACTTGATAATTAACACAAAAACAAAAAATCATAAACAAATTGGCGCGCTCTGTAATTTATTACTCTGTATTTTGTAAGAAGTACCAAAACCTTAGTCGTTGGTTAAATGTTGTTGGGATCGATGTAGAAACGCTGCAATACAAAAGGTGATGCGCTAATTAAAAATAGCCCTGTATATTTTTTTCCCACATTTAATTACCTGTTTTCCTTGCAGCATGTTCGGCATGTACGTTGAGCGCGTGCTAATCCCCGACGTTCAGAAAGTGAGCGGCGCTCTAGAGCGTAAAGCGAGCGCGGTGGGCTGCGTCAAGCTGCTGTGCTGCTGCGAGGCATTCCGGAGTGGACCGCTGGCGCCGCTGTGGCCGAAACTACTGGAGGTGTGTGTGTGTGTGTGTGAGTGTGTCAGTGTGTGCGTGTGTGTGTGTGTCTGTGTGTGTGTGTGTGTTTAATAAAGGACGTTCAGAAACTTATTTTTATTGAGTTTGTTGTTCTTTACAAATTTAAGTAAAACAAAACAATTACATCGGTTTTGTGGTTTAGGGGTTACAGGAAAAACATACTAACAGACACAATAAGTGACTTGGCTTTAAACTATAATTATGATTTGTGACACTATGATGACTTTAATGTCATAAAGTTACATTAATCAACACGCTTTATTGGTTATTCCGTTAAAATAACTTCAACTATCTACATCAACATCTACTCACAAACTTTTCTATATCATACCTATACCTAATTTATCTTTTTTCATCGACAGGCATTAATAGCGCTATTTGAATTGCCAACGGACGAGTCAACATTGCCCGATGATCATTTCATCGAAGTAGACGACACGCCGGGCTACCAGGCCCAGTACGCAACTTTAGCGTGTGCTAAGGGCGCGCAAAATGACCCACTTGCAAGTAAGTGCTTAAAGATTTTTTTCGGTTAGGAAAAACTTGAAAAGATTAACGGTTGTATATAAGTATAAGTAGTTGATACATTAGAAAATGATAATCGTAAAAAACTATAAGATATTATCCTGCTTAAATTTGTGCCCAATTTATGGCATCAATTCTTGATTGGGGCTTTGTCGTGCACAGTAAAATAATTTGTGACCTTGTAAAAAGTTTGTTTTCTTAATTTCAATACATATTTACAAGTTTATACAGATTCGTATGCCCATTTAATAGAAAAAACATGCCGAAATACGTTGCGTGTCAAATATCAATTTCAATTTCATAAGGATATTTTCTTTTTCCTAAAATAGGCGTCGATGACCCCAAGCGTTATTTGGCTGAAAGCCTGGGGGCCTTGTCTCGATCTTCGCCTGGTTTCTTGCCCCCCCGAGTGGCCGCGATCAGCGAACACCATAGAAATGCACTACAAACTTATCTTGCTGCTTACAGCGTGCAGATTTGCTAGGTTTATGGGCAAAACATGGGTAAGAAAAGGTCGACAGGGCTATCGTGTAAGCTAATGGGGATTGGAAGATTTTTAGATGATTTCGTAAAGTTCATTATTAGTTACTAAATTTGAAACATTATTATACAGAATTATGGTCACCACGTGTGTCGGCACAAAATTCGTACAACGAATATAGAAATCTTGAGTTGTATCGGTAAATAAAAAGGGCATTCCATTACGGGCTGCCGCACACGGGCCACAGGCCACGGGCCACAAAACGCCGCCACTGGCATATTTTCGGTTATTTTCATACATTTTATATGGACTCGCCGCACACGGTTGTCGCCGGTGGCGGCCACACGCGGCTTAATAAAATGTATGAAAGTATGCCAGTGGCGGCGTTTAGTGGTTGTGGCCTGTGGCCCGTGTGCGGGAGCCCTACGATTCGCTTACACAATAGCCCAGTGTTAAAAACAATTCACGTTTAAAAAACAAAATAAAGTGTTAGTGAAATCAAACCTGTAATTATTCATGGTTAGCTAAACAAAAATGTAATTTCCTTACTATAAATTTAGTTAAGAGATATCATTTTTAATTTTATTTTCAGTTAAATGAAGTGTTACGTTAATTGTTTCTTTTTGTTGTATAACGTTGGAATCTTTTCAATCCGCTTTAGTCTATGATACTTCTTAATTTTAACTAAAGATTAAATTAAACTCTCAATTAAGATATTTTGTATCTTTCAAGTGTAGGAAATATGAAGTTTGTAATGTATAAAAGTTCATTTGTAAGATTGGTAGTGTTATGACATGCTAGATATTGATTGGATGTATGTTTGTTTATTGATTTAACTTACTCTTGTTTAACTACCCCCTAACTTTAAATGTATATTAATTATTTCACTAAGCAGGCGGTTTAAAAAAATGAATAGAAAATGTTTAATAATTAATATTAAAGGTCAAAGACACTTTCATGAAGTTTGACCCCTTTTGTATAATTTGTTGTGACGCATTTAACGCGGTTCTCAGTGTAATGTGATACTTTTTTAGATTTATGCTCATGTATCATCGGTTTATAATAATTAGAATGTGTTATAATTGAAATGTATTTTTTTGTACTGTGTACTGTTTGATTCTTTAAATTTGTGCTAAAATATCTATAAGCCATATTGTTCAAGGTTATTCAAAGCTATTATATGCAATTGTTAATAATTAAATTATTGATAGTAATTAGTGCAAGTATCGTTCACTCTAAGCGATTGAAGCGATAATTAGAACTATTTTACAGTATTGAAAATAACAGAAGCTTCTTAGTAATAATTCAAT
Source organism: Emmelina monodactyla (assembly GCA_916618145.1). Taxonomy (NCBI): domain Eukaryota; kingdom Metazoa; phylum Arthropoda; class Insecta; order Lepidoptera; family Pterophoridae; genus Emmelina; species Emmelina monodactyla. The sequence goes on along the minus strand of OU745323.1, from coordinate 2,753,993 downwards.
TGGGTCGTCAATTACACATTATTTGTTATGTAAGCTTCAATAGAGATGGAAAGCAAATGATCGTTTTGGGTAACCTAAACATACTACTAGTTAAGTTTATAAGAATTATGGTTAAAGCTTCTTCTTCTTGTTTTGACCTTTTTTTAGCTGGTGTCTCAAAAAAGGTGTCAAATTGTTGCCAAGTTTTCCTTAAAGCGTTGAATCCATTTAATATTGTACTATCACTTAGATAAAGTTAAGTTTATTGTATTTCACGATTAACTGGAATTTGAGCGTAGTTTTGTTTTTAAATGTTGTGCTCATAAAATGAAGCATTGAATGAATGGAAGTTGTAGATATGGATGAATGAAAGTTGAATAATAATTTTTTTTAATTGAATTCAGATTTTTTATAACCGGAAGTGTTGCGAACTATTTAAAATATCCTACATTTTAATTTATCGCAAATCGATTTCTTATACCATTGGGTGAATTCAACAGTTAACTTATATGATATCTGTATTTGACCGTATATTGTGGATAAGAGTTGAGAGAAATTTGAACGTTAAATTAAACGTAAATAATTAATTAAACTTACTTCCTGCTTATGTTTAAAAAACGATTTTTAATTTAGAAAGTTTCATTTCCAACAATGCAATTACTATCTAGTTCTAAATATAACCGGTTTTTAAATGAAAAACACCGTACTGTCAAAAAGAAACTGGATTAAAATCAAACTTTGATAACTTCTTTGCTATATTTATAATCTTTGTTTTGTTTAAATTAGGTAATAAACTAATGGATAATTAACATTAAACGAGATCTATTTACACAAAAACTATAAAAATACATCCTATAATCATGCTCAACAAAAGCATACATTTAAAACCACTGTTTCTTTTCAAACAGTAAATTATTTATTAGTATTTTCAACACACTTGCTCAGAAAGCTAGCCTTAAAACGCCGTTTTGATGGTCATAAACTGACCTATAACACACTTGTGTGTAATAATATTACACACTAGTGCATAATATAACGATCCCTACAAAGTTTAGGTAGTGCCTTACTGCAAATTATACGTAGTAAACAGAGCATTGTTAATTTTGTCGGGTAATACTGTTTTTTATATTGCTATTATTTGCGAAACCTGGCTACAGCCAAATAAAGAATTTAAAATAAAAGGCTATAACATTGAAAGAAATGACACTGGTAATAAACACAATGGCGTTGCCATTTTTATTCATAATTCACTTGCTTATTCTAACTTAAAAACATATTTTGATAATTCTTTGCAAAACATTTGTATTCGTTTATCAATAAGTTTTTATAGTCTAAAAAATTGTAGTTCCTTATAGTAAGCAGAAGCTTAATTCTTTGATTGAATCTATTCCTGGTCCATTGATTCTCGCTGGTGATTTTAATGCACATCATATTTCATGGGGTTGCAATGATACTAATCCTCGTGGTCGCGACGTCCTTGAGGTCATTGATGATAATAATTTGGTTATTTTGAACAGTGGTGTACCTACCACTGTTGGTTCCCTAACGTGGCGTGCAAACGCTCTAGACTTGATTATTGTAAGCCTGTGAATGGTCTGTACACGATGATCTACTTGGCAGTTATCATCTTCCTGTAATGATAAAAGTTTTTCTTAAAGATGCTTTCAGTAACATACCAAATCATTCTCAATCAGGACAAGATGTACCTTAATATCCTAATTATAAGCTTGTAGATTGGAACTTGTACAGGAGGATTGTAGGAGATATGCTCTCATCTCTAAAAATAACAGAACCTATGAATCCATCAGATGCATATGATGCATTCATAGACATTCTAAACAGCGGAGTAAAATTGTCAATTGTCTTATCTAGTTGGGTCAAGAGTTCTTTCAACAGGAAATCAAATAAAAAAACATAAGCTTCCTTGGTGGAATGCCAAGTGCTCTGAGGCAGTTAAAAACGCTAAGCAAGCTTATGTTAACTTCAAATTAAATCCTACTGAATCTACATACATGGAATTCAAAAGATTACAAGCATTGAAGAAACTTACCTTAAAAATTGAACGTCGAAATAGCTGGCTCTCATTGTGTTGTACTTTCAATCGTTGCACTCCTTTATCTCGTATCTGGAATTATGTGCGAAAATTTAATAAAATTTTAATAAAATCCAGTTTTAAGACAAACTTCTAATGACAGTTGGATTTAAGACTTTTTGAGAAAATACACTCCTGATTATGTACGTAATAACTACAAAGAACCATCAAATGTTTCTGGTATAAGGGTAGAAGTCAGAATAATCGACCGCAACTCACATGAAGTCCGGATAGTAACGTTACTCACCTGATAAGAAAATGTTACTCACAGGAATAATAGGATGCTTTCACATTGAAACAACAAATAGGTACATATTTTTATTTATTGTTAGACTGATACAACTGCTAGTAAAATCAATAAATGTATTTTTAACAAGTTCTATTAATAGACAAGAACCACCGAAAATATGCTTTAAAAACTACAACCTACTCCAAACAATTACTTAGGCGGTGAAAATAACAACTTGTTATTGATTGCAGGTGCAGTTAATACAAGTAAACTGATTCTTTTTACCAAGTGTTACTCACAACTATAAAATCCTGTGAGTAACAATTAGCAGTATGAACTAGCCCTAAGTCGTGTTACGTTATCCACAGGAAGGAAAAATATGGATTATAACCTATAAAATTCATCGTCATAATAACAAATATCTTACCTTGAAAACAATGTCTCTGTGTTGTATGAGCACCAAAACATACTATTTCAGACTGTGTATCCAGACCCGCGTAATTCACTTTAGAATTTATCTCACTAACTAGTTTTTCACAGGAATATTTTGGACAATTTTTTTTGTGCGCGCACTTTTTCAACCAAAACTAAATGAAGTGACAACATGGCGTTCTCAAAAGTCACGTGATGTGATTAACAGTGTTGCTAGCATAAAATATAATTGCGATATGGTAGAATTCCTCTTCGGGAGCGTTTAAAACACCGTTATCTACCTGGAGTTATTCACAGGAATGATATTTGGGATTTTATTTAAACAGTAAATTAAATTATTATAGACATAATAAATTAACGATTACATGAATGAAAACAATAATTAAGTCACCGGTTTCTACATAACAGTATATAATATTGCAAAAATTGCCTAGTATTGATTATTTTATAATATGTAAATTTTCGTTACGCAATAAGGACACTTTCATTTTGTATGGACGTGAAATTAGTGACTTTAGTTTGCTAATATTTTTTTCGGTATAGTTATAATTCTAAACATAACTAAAATGGCTTGTTTTACTGTAAATTAATTGTCCTTTAAACAAAATTGGTTATAACTTGTTATGACCCGAACTAGTCTTTATATAAGCTGAAAACGGTCGAGGACACATATTTTTAAAATCATGTACGATTATTTTGACCTCTACCCATAAATAAAAACAACTGTTTTCTTACTAATCCGTTTACTTTACAAGAGCTTCAATCTTCTATTTACCTACTCAAGAAAAGACACTGCTTTTGGCCTTGATGGCATCCCCTATCAAATGCTTGAAAATTTAAATGATCCCTCTTTAATGAAGTTTCTTGATCTACTCAATTATCTCTGGAGTATGGATGTAATTCCATCATCCTGGAATATGGATTGCATTGTTCCAATTTTGAAGCCAAATAAACCATAGTTTGACAAAGATTCGTATCGTCCTATAGCTCTGACATCTTGTGTAGGGAAAATTTTCGAACAACTTTTAAACAACAAAGGATTGAATGTTATGTGGAAAGAAATAATAAATTACCTTCTAATCAATTTGGGTTCAGAAGAGGTCGTTCTTCTCAAGAGAGTTTTTGTCAATTTCATCTCGATATACAAAATGGCATATTGCAAAATAAATTGCAGATTCTTTTACATGTTTACCTAATCAGTGTATCAATTATATGAGACCGAATGTAGGATCGTTTACAGTTTTTCATGCAAATATTCGAAGTATAAATAAAAACTTTGATCAACTGCATGTTTTGCTCTTAACAATTCAAATTCAATGCGATATTATTATTCTGTCAGAGTGCAGATTACTAAATTTACCATCAATTCCTCATCTCGAAGGCTACACTTCATACAAGACAAAAAATCTTAAAAACCAAAATGATGGTGTCGTTATTTACTCCAAAACTGAATTAAACTTACACGTACAGGAAATATATATGAATGGTGCGACTTGTTTGGTATGTAGGGATGGCAATAACTTTGCAGTAGTTGGTCTATATAGATCCCCTTCAGAGCATTCGGCTGATAACTTTATTAATGACCTAGAAAAACTATAACTGACTTATCCCACATAAAAAATCTAGTTCTCATGGGTGACATAAATATAAGAGTCGCTGAATTAACACGCAATTTTTAGTGTGCTTAATGTTTTTAATATTTAAATATAAAATAAGTCGCACTAAGTTTTAATAATGTGTTGATTTACTCTTAAACTCACCAATACTTAATCACCAAATAAACTAAACTTAATAAACAACAAATATACACCATCACAAAAGTCTTCAAATTTCCACCTTATAAAACAAGTATGGATGTGAACAATTTGGATACACTGGGGAAGCTCTTCGAAACCAGGATGCAAGAATATGAGAAGCGGCTGCAGACTGTGACCGAGGCATCATCTGTCCACCCTGATATTGCATCATTGTCACGGGACTTCTCAGATTTCAAGTCGCTTATCTGGCAGTTATTCTCTCACATGAAAAAACAAATTGATGCCTTAACCCTTTGTTATGACAAACACGAGACCACCATGCGTAGGAAAGTGCTGCTTATTCATGGCATTCCTGAAAAACAAAATGAAAAGCTTTATGATGTGACAATCAACGTTTTAAGCAATGAAGTGAAAGTAACGACAACTAAAAATGACTTACAAGTTTGTCATCGCCTAGGTGCTGCTACACAGGACAAAACACGGCCAATTCTTGCCCGGTTTGTCAATAAGGAGCATCGGGACCTTGTCTGGGCTAACAAGACTTCTTTGAAGAGTTCAGGTATTACCATTTCTGAATTCCTTACAAAAACTAGACACCAAATCTTCATGGATGCACGTCAGTACTTTGGATTGAAGAACTGTTGGTCGTCGGAGGGCAAAATTATAATTAGCCTCCCAGATAAATCTCGTCGTAAAGTGGATACCATGGCGACGCTGAATGTGCTTAAATCGCAGTTTCAAATTAATGTTGAGACGAAGCTTCCTACGCAGGCAATAGACCCCAAAACAACAAGGTCACCGAAAAGAACCCGTCGCCGCCCATAGTTATTCTCGCTTTAACTCCTTAAATTTTAAAAAATCTTTTTGTATTTTTCTTCATAAAGTAGGTAGCTATGTGGCACATAATTTGTTTGTTTTGATTGTGACTTGTGAAAGACAATTGACATTTGACACTGTCATAAGACTACTTGTCAACGTCATCAAGGTCTGAGATTGGTTATGATCTAATTAATTGTTGCCATATGCCAACTAAGTATTAATCTTAATTTGTTTTTTCCATTATATTAATTTTGTTGGTTATGGTACATACTAGATTTAAGTTTTGTTTTTATAACAATTTATTTTTGTTACTCATATTTTCTTTAAGTGTAAGGTGAGTTTGGCCGAGTGCAAATAAGTAGTTGTTTTATATATATTTATATTCTTATTTTATAGCTATATTCGTATATTATAATATTTATACATAAATATCTATTTTATTCATATACTTATTTATTTCAATGGATGAAGACACATTAACATGCTCGAATGAAAGTTTTTTTTCTTGCTCTTCCACCTGTAGTTTTGCAAGTGCGGGTAACACTTCACCGCTTCTGACTCTGCATGACGAGCTATCCTCATTTACTGCTACACACCCTACCAACCTAAACATTGTACACATTAATGCCCAAAGCGTCCCGAGACACTATTCAGACCTTTTGGCCACATTTAGTGGTTCAAATATAGACGCAGTACTAATTTCTGAGTCGTTTCTAAAACCTTCTCTTCCTTCTACAGAATATGCGATTCCAGGGTACGTACTTATACGCAATGATAGGATTGGAAAAGGTTGCGGTGGAGTAGCTTTATACCTTCGCGATGACTTACAGCACAAATTAGTTTGCTCCTCGCCATCCCAGTACTCGGAGTCAGCTGAGTTTTTGGGCATTGAGGTCGTCATTAATCACACCAAATTACTCCTTGCCTTATTTTATGTTCCCAACCTACTAATAAACTATTTTAATAACTTCGAACAATTTCTCCTTGATTTTAGCCCTGCCTATGATAATGTAGTCATCATGGGTGACTTTAACACTTGTTTGATAAAAAATAATTCCCGTTCCCAAAAACTGATATCCCTTGTTCATTCCTATAATTTTAAAATTTTACCTCTTACAGCTACCCATCAATCTCCAAACTGTGTCCCTTCCTTACTTGACCTCATTATTGTTTCCTCGCATGGGCAACTCACCTCATCATTCTCATACCATGATCTTATCTTTTTATCTTATTGTATTCGACCTCCTAAGCGCAAGCCAAAATTTTTACTTTTACGTAATTTTAAAAATATAAACGTCGAGTCCCTGACACACGATGCAGAGAGTGTGGATTGGAAATTTGTAATAAATGCCTCAAACATCGATGACAAAGTGGATAAATTTAATACACAGATATTAGAGTTATACAACAAACACGCTCCACTGAAATCTGTAAAAGTAAAGCATAATCCAGCCCCAAAGATATTAAAGACTTCATGTCGAAAAGGGATAAAGCCAAACGGAGGTATAAGCGGCGCCCGAATGATATTAATTTGAATAACTATAAGTTGCTTCGAAACCGCTGCAACCGTTTGTGTCGGGACGCCAAACAGCGATTCTTCTACGATTCTCTTCATAATCGTTCTACAACTGACGTGTGGAGGTTCCTTAAGTCCGTTGGCATAGGTAAATCTCCTGAAATTCCCAAGTTAGACATAGATTTAAACACGTTGAACCGCCACTTTTCCCAACCTCCTGTAACCTTAAGTCCCGATGTCAAGTCAGATACCTTGAACGAAACCGCGTAACCTTTCCGAGTCACCCAATTCATTCTCCTTTGCAGCTTGCAAGGAAGAGGAGGTTAGGAGAGCTGTCCAGTCGATATCATCAGTGGCTGTGGGTGATGACAATCTGTGTTCAAAAATGATAACTTTGATTCTCCCGTCCTTGCTACCTGTCCTCACACACATTTTCAACTATTCCTTATCCACTTCCACTTTTCCAACAGCTTGGAAAAAAGCCCATATCATCCCTATTGCAAAAGTCCAAAATCCTCGCTCCAATTCCGACTTTCGTCCTATATCCATCCTCCCTTTTTTGTCAAAAGTATTTGAACAGATCGTGCATAAACAACTTGCTACATTTATCAGTGCCAATAATCTTGTCAGCACCTTTCAGTCTGGGTTTCGTACAGGTCATAGCACTGTTTCTGCACTAATAAATGTCACTGATGATATTCGCTGGGCTATGGAGCAAAAATCTCTGACTGTCCTTATCCTCCTTGACTTTAGCAACGCCTTCAACGCCATCGATTTTGATTTACTCCTTGGAATACTTAATTCTATCAACATTTCTCCAACTTCCTTGCCTTGGTTCAGCTCCTACCTCCGAGGACGTTCGCAACGAGTCCGCCATAATGAGAGTTACTCAGACTGGTGTGATCTCGAAGCGGGTGTTCCTCAAGGTGGTGTCCTTTCTCCTCTTCTATTTTCAATTTTTCTTAATTCTGTCACTAAAGTCATCTCCTCTAACTTTCACCTTTATGCTGACGACTTACAGATATACCATCATTTTCCTCCTTCCTGTGCTCACTCGGCCATCGGATTTATTAATGATAATCTTAGCCGGATCAGCAACTGGGCTAAATCATTCGGATTTCAAATCAACCCTCGCAAATCGAAAGCTTTGATTATCGGCAGTAGACATATTCGCGGTCTCTTGGATCTCTCAACCTTACCTCCTATAAACCTCGATAGCACTCCCATTCCTCTTGATGTCACTGCGAAGAACCTCGGAGTAATCATTGACATTCATCTTGATTGGAGCGCCCATGTTACCGAAATCAGTAGGAAGGTACACTTTTCCTTTCATTCCTTAAAAGTCCTTCAAAATTTCCTTCCCCACAAAACGAAAATTTCCCTAGCTCAAACCCTTATCCAACCTATAATAGATTATGCAGACTCCTGCTACTTGGATGCAACGGAGGAGCTTCTAAACAAACTAGAGCGTCTGCAAAACTTATGCATTCGCTTTATTTACAATCTACGAAAGCATGATCATGTTTCTGATTATCGAAAGCAACTCCGTTGGTTACCAATCCGGTCTCGCAGGAACTGTAGAATTCTCTGTCTCCTTTTCAATACCCTTCACAATCCATCCTATCCTTCCTATTTGCGTGGACGATTCCATTTCTCTCACTCCCAGGTTGAAGATTGCAGAGCTGTTAAGCGCACCAATCTACATACGCCTCAACATAAGACTGACTTTTTCGCTTATTCCTTCTCAGTCCATGCTGTCAAGTTGTGGAATTCCCTGCCTTGTGATATTCGTGAGTGTAAAACTATAGGGCTGTTCAAAAAAAGAGTTCGAGACTATTACTTGTCTCAAAATATGTGTAAGAATCTCTATTAAATCTATGTATTCTCTATTGTTAATTTAAGTATGTATTATTTTGTATTTATCATGTAATGAGTATCTATATATCATATAATTTGTAGTCCTGTATATGTATGTATGTATGTATATATGTATATGCCTTTGTATGTATGTATAAGTAAATTTTAATAATATGTATGATTATATTATATTGCTTGAGCACTAAATATTGCTGCCATTCAAACTCTCCAGTCACGGGTCTGCTGGTAGAAATTTCACTGTGGAATAAGCAGAACCTTTGTACTCACATTTTATTTAACAGCTTTATTATTGAGTTTGTATTTATTGTAACTGTATTTGTGCATAAATATTAAGTAAATAAATAAATATAAATATAAAATTAGATACAACGGATTTACGTGCCGATTTCTATCTCAATATGTTGGCGTCACATGGATTACTACCAGCTCACATCTTTCCAACTCGAGGTGACAATTGCCTTGACCATGTGATAGTGAGAACCAAATCTAAGCCGGTCTCTGTAGTTATAGAGTCCCCATTAACAGACCACTATCCAGCCATTCTTAATGTCCCAATAGGAGGCACTAAAGTTTTTTCCTCAAAGTCGCGAGCTCAGGTAGATCAACAATCTATTCACGATGAGCTTGCAGTTACTGACTTAAGCCAGGTTCTTAGGTATAGTGACGTAAATGCTGCCACTGAATATTTAATTGACACTGTGTCAAATATTGTTAAGAAGCATACAAGGATATTTAAAATATCTAGGAGAAAAATAACCTTTAAACCTTGGATAACGTTGGGGCTCTTACGTTGCATCAAAAATAGAGACTCTTTACATAAGAAATTTAAACTTGAACCCGGTAACTTACATCATAAAACTATTTACCTACGTTATAGAATTTTTTTGAATAAGTTATTGAAAAACCTTAAGAAATCCTATTACAGTAATCAGCTATAACTAGTCAAAAATAATAGTAAAGCCACGTGGAGTACAATCAAGAACATTGTTAACCTTAACACAGATCGAATATCAAACTCTAACCTCCTTAATATAAAGGAAAATCGCATCGCATCATTAAACTCAGTAAATACATACTTTGCAAATATAGGTGCTGTATTAGCCAATAATATTAAAAACAACCATAACGTATCAAATACCCCGCTTATTAATACCGTCACAGACTCTTTCGTCCTGCTGGAAGTAGACCCAGCAGAGATGAAACAATTGATATGTGGGTTACGATCAGATTGCGCAGTAGGCTGGGATAACATCTCATCCAACGTACTCAAAAAATCTTGCAATGTATTCGTACCTTTACTAACACATATAGCAAACCTTGTCTTCACCACAGGGGTTTTTCCGAGTTATCTCAAGAAAGCAATAGTGCATCCTATCTTCAAGAGCGGGGACAGAGACATTATCAGTAATTATAGACCCATCTCGGTGCTTCCGGCTGTGTCAAAAATTATAGAAATAGCCTTAAACAACAGACTAATGCATTACCTAGAAACCAAAAATATACTGGCAAAAAATCAATACGGTTTTAGAAAATCTAAATCTACAGAATCAGCAGTTGCTGCCCTGATTGATGACACCGTGGAAGGCATGGATAGCGATGGTGATAAGTGCCTTGCAGTATTTATAGACCTTTCCAAGGCATTCGATACGGTCTCTGTCCCAGTTCTTGTTTCAAAACTTGAGAGTTATGGCATTCGCGGCACGTCATTAGATATTTATAAAAGTTATTTAACGAACAGATCTCAGTTAACTTCCATTGAAGGTCAGAAAAGTGAAGAACACAGCATTACTTACGGGGTTCCACAGGGAAGTATACTGGGACCAACTTTATTTATTACTTATATTAATGACCTCTGCCTCTTAAACCTTCCCTATGCTAAAATTTACACATATGCAGATGACACGGCAATACTAGTACGTGGAGAAAATTGGGCACAAGTAAGAGAGAGGGCAGAAACGGCCATTGGTATGGTAAATCAATGGTTAATTAATAATCTACTTACCATCAACCTCAACAAAACTCATTATATTTCTTTTGCGTCAAAACTTTCACTACAGCCAGACCCGAAAACTTTTGTTATCAAAGCCCATGTTTGCTCGGACAGTAGCAAAGACTGCGGATGCTTAGTGATAAGTAAAACAGAGTCAATAAAGTACTTGGGAGTTCACGTTGATCAATCTCTAAACTGGAAAACGCACATCTCAGCCCTTTCAAATAAAATAAGAAAGCTCATCTACGTCTTTAAAAACATAAGACACGTATGTGATCCTAAAACTATTAAAATGACCTACCTTGCCTTGTGCCAGTCGTTAATAAACTACTGCATCACAGTCTGGGGTGGCACGGGAATCTCCAAATTACTGAAAGTGGAACGCGCGCAAAGAGCTGTTTTGAAGGTTATGTCCTTTAGGCCTTTTACTTACTCAACAACCGATCTATATTCGGATTGTAAAGTACTCACAGTAAGGCAACTGTTTGTGCTTCAAACGACTCTAAGAAAGCACAAATCCTTGAACTACAACACTAGCATAGAAAATAAAAGAAACAGAAAATCAGTTTGTAGTATTCCTAAATTTAGAACAACAATGGCAAAACAAAATTTTCGGGTCTTAAGTTGTCTAATTTACAATAAATTGAACCATATTTCCCAAATTTACTCCTTATGCAGTTATGAAGTTAGAGCTAAATTAACAGAATATCTTCAAAAACAAACATATATGGACACTGAAAATTTACTCCTTTGATCATATCATTTCAGACAAAAAACAGTTTATTTATTATACACACACATGATACAAACATCTTCCTCTCACTTACAGATAATCTCATGCACACTGAATTACACAACACACACAAACACACATACACACAGCATACAACACACGTAAACCACATACACTCCCCATAAACACAAACCTTTACACAAACACTTTTTTTATAATACTAATTTGGTTTTCCCATAAATCAGTTTTACTTGTTTGGGAAAACTTTTGTCTTTTTTAATGCTAAGTCTAATGCGTAAATAATATGAAACACACTGTATGTAATGTACCCTCACCTGCTGCACAGGTTTAATCCTATATCAGGTTAAGGTGCATAATATTAAACCTATAAAATGTTAACAGCCAATATTGTTTATGCTAATAAATATTTTTTATTATTATTTATGTAAATATTTTAGTTTCCCAGTCGAGCTGGATTTAGTATCTGAGGACGGGCACTTAGGCCAAAGACCGCAGTTACGTCTATCCTATATCTAAGTATTTAGTGCCACTGAAGTAGGCACAAGAGAAGTACTATTTAAAAATCGGCGAACTAAAGAGCATGTATCTAAAAAGGTTGATTTCTGAAGTTGCATATATAAATATTTGGGTAATTCTAGTTGATCAATTGAGTCGTGTAGGTTTTTAGGTATTATGCCTGTGGATGAGATAATAATAGGTATTATTTTAATTTGGTCTTGTCGCCACATATCTTTCATTTCGTCTGCTAGGGGGATGTACTTTTGGATCTTTTCAATGTATTTATTATGGAGGTTTTCTGTGTTCGGGATTGAAATATCAATGAGGTAAGTCGTTTTGTTATTTTTTAATGTAAGTGTGATGTCTGGTCTATTGCATGCTATTGTCTTATCTGTAATAATGTCACGGTCCCAGTACAATTTAGCTATTTCATTTTCTAGAACACCAGCTGGTTGATATTTGTAATAGGGTTCATCAGAAGTGTTATATTATATTATTATTATTATTTCGGTATTTTTTGATGTTTCAGGTGCTTTCAATAATGTAAATATAGATGTTCTTTCAACTGAATTACAAGCAGTAGGTTTTCCATATAAACTTGTCAACTGGATCACAGATTTTTTTGTCTGAAAAATATGAAACACAATAATCACCTCTATGGTCCTAGATTTGTTTCAGTAGGTTTATGTCAAGGCGGAATTCTGTCCCCACTCATTTTTTTACTATTTATCAGGCGTTTAAATTTGATTCTGGGTGCAAATGTTAAAAATCTTTAATTTGCTGAGGACCTTGTGGTTTACTGTTCAGGATACAATTCAAAAACTTTAAAAGATCGACTTAACAATTCTTTAAGTAACTTATCTGATAATTTCTTCTATCTGAATCTGGATATTAATCCCTTTAAATCAAAGATTCTCATATATGGTCACGATAATTCGGTATCACAGAAAGAACAATGGCACTCCTAACCTTATTGTATCTGAAGCAAAATTCTTGGGTGTCTTATTTACGAAAAACTTGTCTTTCAAAAAACACGTTGATATGGTAGCTACAGAAGCTAACAAAGCTTTCAATATTTTAAAATCTGTTGCTTTTACTAATTGGGGTGCTGATCCAAAGGTTTTATTAATCTTGTACAAAGCCTTGATACGCAATCATTTTGAATTCATAAGTCTGTTTTGCTGACAAGAAAAATCTTATTGAATTATTAGACAAAATACAAAATAACTGCTTGCGCTTAATTACTGGAGCTTTCAAAAGTACACCTATACATGTAATGCAAGTTGAATGTAACTTACCTCCACTCTCTCTGAGATTTTCTTATCACAAAGAAAGATTTCTTCTTAAATTATATTCTGTTTCTAATAATCAACTCTTATCCAACATACTTGCTCACTTCATTTCTCAAGACATAAATCTCTGTACTGCATGCAAGAGTACAATTTATTTATTTCATATCTTCAAAAATTTTTTTTAAACCATCCTCTTATCTAGCCTGTTATGAAGGCTCATTTCATAGCAAGTTTCCACCTATAAAAGTTAACATTGACAATAAATTATGTCTCAAGGAAGATTTCTATATGGTCTTAGATACAGATTGGCCAAATTATCGTATTTTGTATACAGATGGCTCCAAATGTGAGTCTAATGTTTCTTTTGCCTTTTATGATAGTCACCTTAACAGAGCAATTGGGTTTAGGTTAGAAGAAAACTGTAGCATCTATTCTGCTGAAGCTGTTGCAATTTTAGCTACACTGAAATATATAAAACAGCAAAACAATGGTTCTTAAAATTGGCTAATAGTTTCTGACAGTATGAGTGTATTGAAAAGTTTAGAAAATCATAAATTACATGCTAATACAAATTACTTTATATATTACATAAAAGAAATCTTTTTTGTGATAATTTTAATGTATGTTTTATGTGGGCTCCTTCACGAAAAGGTATCATAGGAAGTGAGAAAGCAGTTTTCCTTTGCTAAAGTGATCAACCATTCTACTTCTATATCTTCTGTTTTCAATGTTTCGGTTCCCTTTTCAGACATAGTTCAAAACTTTTAACTAAGAATGCAGAGAAAATTGATAAATGAATATAATCGTGCAGTCCCAGAAGAAAACAAAGGGTTGTGGTATGCTTCTCTAAATGTAAAAATCGGTTCTCCACCTTGGTTTATCAGAAGCTCTTCATATAAAGGAAAACAATTCTATTCTGTCATTTGTCGCCTTCGTTTTGGTCATGGTCGCTTTGGTGCGACTGTCCGACTCAGTCTATTCAGCACATAATATTTGATTGTTTACACCTTTCACTCCAACGTGGCGTTTTAATTGATTCTTTAGTTAAAATATATGGTGAATCTATCCCGCGCCACATTCAGTCAATTAGAGAATCTTATTCTCCCTTATTTGACTATATAAAATACACAGTTGGATTGTTTTAGTCACTTTAATTAACATCACAGATGAACATACTTAATACTTATTATTTTCAGAAGAAAGAAAGAAAGTTGATTACGAATATATATTTGAAGGTTATAATTGTTTGTTTTCATTCCAGACAGAGATAAATAGAGTTCTGTGGGGGTGTCGCGTAACTCGAATATTAATACCTTTGAAAGGTATCGGTGATGGGACTCTTGAACGAAATCGGTTTTCGAGTCGCAATCGCGTAAAATTTTGAATGATGTTGCTGAGTTTAGTATTGCCACAATTCGGCCTGACATAGCCTCGTCCGGTACGTCGATCACGTCCTCCGGCCTGGCGAATAGGCTGCCGTTGATTGCTGACGATGGTCGACTGAACAGGGGCGTCCTGTTGCCATCTAGTGGCTCCACGACAGCCCGCAGTTCCTTCTCTGTTTGGCCCTGAGAAGGGCCTTTGGATTTCCCGGGGGAGACGGGATCCTTCAACGACATATTGCAGGATATCATACTATTCCTCACAGTATGGTTTTGTAAATTCGGTCACCTCACCTACTGGCCACTGCGCAGACGACGAGAACGTACCACTCAGTCACACCTGGTATAACATACCTACATAAATCTGTAAGAGAATAATGCTTTTCGTCTGTATGGAAAAGAGATAATTCAACACCCCGAGAAAAATGTGTGAATAATAAATCTCAATAAATTCTCAGAAATTGGGAATTGGAGTCTAGTCGGACTAAGTTCCAGGTACCAAATAATAAACTAAATTTATAAATGATTTGTAAATGAAAAATACTTACTTTTGCTTGATCACATTTCTTTCTTGCCTACTTTGAGGAAATCACCTCTCTCAAACAGGTAGACACTGATTGTTGGGACATTGGTACATCAGAATTTATTCAAGTAAACAAGTATCTGTACTAAGTTAATTTAAGAATCTTCATAAGGAGGTCACTAAACTTTAATTCTCTAAGCAGTTGATCAACAAAGACCATACCTTTGTCACGGGCTCAATACCATGTCTTTGTATTTTTGGAGGCAACAAGGGTATAATTTCCTGGCAAAGCTCTTCAAATAATTCCTTATTCACTCTATAATTATTTTTAAATTCTAAGCTAAGAATATGTCACAATCGGATCAATAATATACATTTCTACACCTTAACATTTTCTCTAGAAAAACCTTGTAATGTTAAGGGAATGTTCAACAAATATGGTGTGATCATAAATTCATTTACTACTTCATTAATAATCAAAGAACAGCTACTGCCCGTATCGATAAACGCATCATGAACTCGATTATTAACGCATATTTTTTTTATAAACTTCTGACGACTATTATTACTCTTTACATATTTTGTCTCCTCTTTTGGTGTTTTATTGCATTCAGAAGATTTTAAAACTTCTCGGCAATTAGCTTCAGTATGCTCTTTATAACCACATCTTTCGCATTTTACCGTACAAAATCGCTTAATGTGATCTCCACCGCAACTAAAACATTTTCGATCAAAAGTACGCGTTGAATTGACATTTAATGTCTGTGAAGAAGTCGGTAAAATATTTCGAGAAGATGATTTATTGATGACGGTTTCACTTATATTCTTACCAAAAGAATGGGGCACAAATGTACGACCATGAAGAAAAGTTGCCAGGCTTTCGCAAGAATCAAAATTACTGGCTTCCACAGAAGCACTTAAATAGTTATCACCAATGTTTCCTAAAATTATTGAAATATATCTTCATCACGAAAATTTAATGACAAACGATGAATCTTACATTTTTGCTCAAAAAAAAATTCATACAGCGATTATTTGTTATTTGGTCTCTTCTCTATAATTTCTTTTAATAATTCAAACATGTTACGTTTAATTTTCAAAGTAGTCAAAATCTTTCTAGCCCAATCATCCCAATCCCATGAGCTCCAATCCTGACCCGTATGTAAAACAGATTCATACCCAACTTTAGCTGAGCCTTTCAATTTATTCAAAGCCTGATAACGAATAGTTTTATCGCGCAAGGAAATAGTATCGGCGTACGTATCTATAATCTTAATCCATGTTTTCACGTTGTCAACCAAAGGGTCAAACTCGGGTATCATGCTGTTTAATTCAGAGGTACTTGTACTTACAGTCTCGTTATTTTCCCTTCTTTTACATTTTTACGTTTAGCTGGCGGAGGCCATGGGGTCCGACTGCTGCTCGAGCAACGTCTTCTTTTTCTTTTCCCCATTGAAGGCAGCGTAGTTTCGACCACTTCTGATGTAAAATAAAACATGTTAATATACTATCATTAAGATACTTTCCTAATATGGGTGCAGTTCGTCGACAGTTGTTTGCCTACTATAAAAATGGATAGGTTTCTCACCCTCATCAGGACCTGCATTAAAGTTCCAGCAATTCCATCTCTGCAAGCGTCCGTATATAAAATTGATCCTTTTTCGGATCAAAAATAGTAAGAACACTATCAGAAGTAAGACTTTCTTTTAATGTGAGAAAAGACTTATTTTCCTCTTCACTCCATTTCCAAATGGCATCTTTTTTTAACAGTCTAGTCAAAGAATATGATAACAAAGCGCAGTTGCATATAAACTTTATAAAATAACTTATCAAATCCAAGAATTGACGTAACTGATGAACTGTTTTAGGAATAGGAAAATTTTTCACTGCAATTTATTTACTCTCGCTGGGCCAAATAAATACCTTCTTCATTAATTCTTTAAGCTAAAAAATCAATTTGTGTTTTAAAAAAAATACACTTTTAAAAGTTTAACGTAACCCCAGTTGAACGAAATTTTTCTAGTACAATTTCGATGAGCTTTAAATTTTCCTCTACAGTTTTACTTATAATCAAGATGTCGTCTAAATAAATAGTAACATTTTCAAAATGTAAATTGCCTAAAATTCTATTCATTGTCTGTTGAAATATAGATGGACCAATAACCAAACCAAATGGCATTCTTAAAAATTCATAATGGCCATCTTCCGTTATGAAAGTTGTCTTACTTATAGAATCTGAATGCATTTTCAATTGATAAAAGCCACTTTTTAAATCAAGACTAGTAAATAATAGGTTGGGGAAAAAGTTTCTTCGCATTTAAAAGTTGATCCATGTCGAAAAATGTCAATTCTCCGCCTTAATTTTTTACTAACTTAAAGCATTATTTTTTGACCTTCAAAACACAGCAATATTTCGTTTTTAAGAGATATCACTGCATCCTGCAAGACTTTCAGTGCGTTTTGGTAAAATGCCAAACAAGATTCTGTTTCGTCAGAGTAAAAAAATCGCCACAGCACTGTGGGACATTCGTTCTCTCCCAATTATCTAAAATAATCTTTCAGGATATCGAAAAATTTTGTAGCACGTTTCACGGCAGGAAGAACTGACAACCATCTTCTCTTCACCTGTCGCAAGACAGGAGCAAATTCAGCTTCGTGAATTACGTAAATATCATTCAAAGAATCGAGTCGTTGTGCATAATATGAAACATGTTTATGAAGCTTAAGAATAAAATTCTTTAAATCAAAATTAATCTTACTCTGCCCATGCTTTACACTATTGCGTAAGATATGTGCAGGACATTGGGAACTGATTAAATGTTTTCATTGTCATGGCGCAATAATTGAAAACCTGAATTGTGGCAGCTAAACTTTACATTTGCATTATCTGCACAGTAACTAGTTAGGTATTTAGTGTTAATATAATATAATATCTTTCAGTCGTGTTATTAAATTTATATGGATGGTTGATGCAGTTTCATTAAAACTTCATAAAAATCAAGAACGCAAGTTTTTAAATTTGTCGTTGTAGTGTAGTGTGCTGTAAAATTTCATCATCAAAGAGAACATTTTATCGCCATGATTGGAAGCATCAGTAGCTACACTATAAAATGTGTCGTTTTGCAAAGTTTCGAAGGCCTCTTAAGTTGATGCTGGTCCTAAAATATATTATAAAAAGTCGGTAAAATATTTCGAGAAGATGATTTATTGATGACGGTTTCACTTATATTCTTACCAAAAGAATGGGGCACTAACGTACGACCATTAAGAAAAGTTGGCAGGCTTTCGCAAGAATCAAAATTACTGGCTTCCACAGAAGAACTGAAATAGTTAAAACCAATGTTTCCTAAAATTATTGAAATAATATCTTCATCACGAAAATTTTACGACAAACAATCAATCCGATTGTGATATAAAGAATTATGTCACAATCGGATAAATCATCAATAATATACATTTCTACATCTTGAAGCAAAACTGAATCAATTTTATATTTATTTTTACCGCGTGGGTAACTACCATAACATTTTCTCTAGAAAAACCTCGTAATGTTATGGGAATGTTCAGCAAATATGGTGTGATCATAAACCAATTTACTACTTCATTAATAATCAAAGAACAGCTACTGCCCGTATCGATAAACGCATCATGAACTCGATTATTAACGCATATTTTTTTATAAACTTCTGACGACTATTATTACTCTTTACATATTTTGTCTCTTCTTTTGGTGTTTTATTGCATTCAGAAGATTTTAAAACTTCTCGGCAATTTCAGTATGCCCTTTATAACCACATCTTTCGCATTTTACCGTACAAAATCGCTTAATGTGATCTCCACCGCAACTAAAACATTTTCGATCAAAAGTACGCGTTGAATTGACATTTAATGTCTGCGAAGAAGTCGGTAAAATATTTCAGAAGATGATTTATTGATGACGGTTTCACTTATATTCTTACCAAAAGAATGGGGCACTAACGTACGACCATTAAGAAAAGTTGGCAGGCTTTCGCAAGAATCAAAATTACTGGCTTCCACAGAAGAACTGAAATAGTTAAAACCAATGTTTCCTAAAATTATTGAAATAATATCTTCATCACGAAAATTTCACGACAAACAATCAATCCGATTGTGATATAAAGAATTATGTCACAATCGGATAAATCATCAATAATATACATTTCTACATCTTGAAGCAAAACTGAATCAATTTTATATTTATTTTTACCGCGTGGGTAACTACCATAACATTTTCTCTAGAAAAACCTCGTAATGTTATGGGAATGTTCAGCAAATATGGTGTGATCATAAACCAATTTACTACTTCATTAATAATCAAAGAACAGCTACTGCCCGTATCGATAAACGCATCATGAACTCGATTATTAACGCATATTTTTTTATAAACTTCTGACGACTATTATTACTCTTTACATATTTTGTCTCTTCTTTTGGTGTTTTATTGCATTCAGAAGATTTTAAAACTTCTCGGCAATTTTAGTATGCTCTTTATAACCACATCTTTCGCATTTTACCGTACAAAATCGCTTAATGTGATCTCCACCGCAACTAAAACATTTTCGATCAAAAGTACGCGTTGAATTGACATTTAATGTCTGCGAAGAAGTCGGTAAAATATTTCAGAAGATGATTTATTGATGACGGTTTCACTTATATTCTTACCAAAAGAATGGGGCACTAATGTACAACCATTAAAAAAAGTTGCCAGGCTTTCGCAAGAATCAAAATTACTAGCTTCCACAGAAGAACTGAAATAGTTATCACCAATGTTTCCTAAAATTATTGAAATAATATTTTCATCACGAAAATTTAACGACAAACGGTCAATCTAACATTTTTGCTCAAAAAAATATTCATAGAGCGATTGTTTGTTATTTGGTTTCTTCTCTATAATTTCTTTTAATAATTCAAACATGTTACGTTTAATTTTCAAAGTAGTCAAAATCTTTCTAGCCCAATCATCCCAATCCCATGAGGTCCAATCATGACCCGTACGTAAAATAGATTCATACCAAACTTTAGCTGAGCCTTTCTATTTATTCAAAGCTTGAAAACGAATAGTTTTATCACGTTGCCAACCAAAGGGTCAAACTCGGGTATCATGCTGTTTAATTCAGAGGTACTTGTACTTACAGTCTCGCTATTTTCCCTTCTTTTTACATTTTTACGTTTAGCTGGCGGAGGCGATGGGGTCCGACTGCTCGAACTGCTTCTCGTGCTCGAGCAACGTCTTCTTTTGCTTTTCCCCATTGAAGGCAGCGTAGTTTCGACCACTTCTGATGTAAAATAAAACATGTTAATATACTATCATTAAGATACTTTCCTAATATGGGTGCAGTTAAAATTCACTATCTCACCTAAAAGATTGAGTCATTTTCAAAAAAATATATACTGTTAGTTATAATTAATATTGAGTTCTTATTGTCTAATTTGTAACACATAATTTAGTCATTATTTTATTTGTTATTGATATTTATTTATTTATTTATTTATTTACATCTTAAGTCTAGTCATTACAGTTGCCTAATGCGACTAGTTTAAGCCATAACATAACAACATAGTTGCTGCTCTTGTGAACTCCACCAAAGTACAGTTAAATAAATCTAGCCCTATTTCAGAACTTGTAAGGACATTGAGCAATCGGAGAGCCCTAGGCACCGGTGCTTCCCGCAGCAGTTGTGTTCGTGCTGCGCTCACACGAAACAGAACGTGCTTCCTAGCTCGCACATATTGATTTGGAACAAAAAATGCAAGTGACTCTAATATATTTGGATTGTGCCTTTTACCTCGAAGAATTTGAAAAATATATAATAACAAACCAAGATTTCTCCTAACCTCTAACCTATTATAACCAACCATGCCTAGCACAAACAAAGTCGGATACAAAAGAGGATACCCAGGATACACTCCGTATAATTTGCTAAACAAAAAACGAAGAAATTTATTTTGTAATTTTTCCAACATGTAACTATATTTAGTTTCATGTGGACTCCAAATCATACTATTATTTTCTAATTTACTTCTGACTAATGCGTTGTACAAGGACTTAATACTTTCGACATTTTGGAAATTTATTGCTTGCCGAAGAACAAAACCGAGCGTTTGAAAACTCTTTTTACATACATCAATAATGTGATTACGATATGTTAACTGGGCGTCCATAACAACACCTAAATCACGTACCGAGGTAACTCTGGTGATTGGCGTACCATTAATTGAATATACGAAGGTGGTGCCATTGTGTGCTCTGGTTTATGATATCAGTTCACATTTTTGTGTATTAAAGGGCAATTTATTTTCTCTGCTCCAGTTCCCAACACTGCCTATATCCTCTTGCAAATTTTTACAATCATTTAAATTTGTAATCTTTAAAAAAAGCTTGAGATCATCTGCAAAAAGTAGACAAGAGGCATACTGTATGACGTCTTGCAAGTCATTTATCATAATGAGAAATAATGTAGGTCCAAGGTTGCTGCCCTGACACACACCAGAGTATGTAAAATAAGATGTTGAAGATCGCCCACCATATTCAACATACTGTCTCCTATTCTTGAGATAGCTAGCGAAGAACTCAAGAAGGTGTGTGTTAAAACCAATCCCAGCTAGCTTTGATAATAAAATATCATTATCCACGACATCAAACGCTTTTTGGAAGTCAAGATATGCCGCATCCACCTGTACTCCTGCATCTACCTGCTCCATTGTGTAATTCACAAAATTTAATAAATTACTGCAAGTATTGCGTTCAGGTCTAAAACCATGTTGTGCATTTGTGATGTGCGCACCTATTTGATGATAAATGACACGCTGAAGTGACGATTCGAATAACTTGGCAAAAGATGACAATACGGCAATAGGTCTATAATTAGACACATCCGTTTCAGAACTTTTCTTAGCCACAGGAGTCACTTTTGTAACCTTCCAATACTCAGGAAAAGTTTTTTGCGAAAGACAAAGATTGTAAATATACAATAAAGGGACCTCAAAGATAGAACTGCAGTCCTTATGAAAGCTGGTATGCCATCAGGCCCGGCAGACAGCTTGGGCTTGAGCCGGCGAAAGGCGTCACGTAGATGGTGGATTTCCAGCTGGTCCAATGACACGCACGCAGCGCCGCCGCGGCCCGCACCCGCAACATTTAAGTTTGGAGGTTCTGTACAATAAACAGATTTAAAGTATTTTGCTAATTCATCAACAACTACCTCTTCATTGAGAATCTTGGAATTTTTGGTGATATTACTAAGTTGCGACGTTGCTGTTTTATAAAACTCCAGAAACTCTTTGGATCTTTTAAAACTTGATCCTGTATTTTATTTAAGTATGCCAAATAAAGTATTTGGGATTCCTGTTTAACCGATTCTCTCAATTTAGAAAACATATCGTAATCACTTTGTTTTTTAAACTTTTTAAACTTTTTGTGATACATTGACTTATGTTTGATCTTTTCTATTATATCAGAATTAAACCAAGGTGGGTAGCTATATTTAGAACATGGAAATGTTTTTTTTCTTGGCGTACTCACACTTATACAACTATTAATTATATTATAGAAGTATTGTACAGCTAGATCAATATCTTTAATCCCTACTAATCCCTACTAATATTATAAATGCGAAAGTAACTCTGTCTGTCTGTCGGTCTGTCTGTCTGTCTGTCTGTCTGTCTGTCTGTCTGTCTGTCTGTTACGCTTTCACGCCTAAACCACTGAACCGATTGTGATGAAATTTGGCATGGAGAAAGAACTGAACTTGGGAAAGGACATAGGGTACTTTTTACCGCGGGAAAACTTCTCATTCCCACGGGAAACCGACTTCAACGCGAACGGAGTCGCGGGCGGCCACTAGTATCATATAAGTTCCTCCATTCAATTTTTCCTAAGCTCTCATACAAGGTAAAATAGTCACACTTACGAAAATTCCATGCCGGGTTAGTTTGAGGCGCACCTTGTCCCCGCCGCCTCCGCCGCCGGTGTCAGTCGAACACCGTGCGCAGTCGCGAACGGTTGTGACGCGCACCGCCAGCGGGGGATGAAACTCGTCAACGCTTACGAGAGACTCGGACGCATGACTCACCGAAACAAAGCTCATATTTGTCAAAACTAAATCCAATTGTCTATCATTACAATTGGGAACCCTATTCATTTGATGGAATTCACAAAAGGCAGTAAAGTATTCGAAATAATTATTAATTTCCAAACTAGCAGAATATAAATTGAAATCGCCAATTAAAACTATTTTATCATAACACACACAAACATTTTGTAAAATATCAAATAAAATATAATATTGTAAATTAGGACAACTTGGTGGAATATATATAACGCATAACATAAACAAACAGTGATGGTCTTTATTCACCGTCGCGCACACAATTTCAAACAATGTATTGTCCACATTACAATAACTTGACAAGGAGATTTGTTTGATGGTGTAACGCGGGCTGGCCACCAGCATCACGCCGCCATGCTTGCGGCCGTCGGCACGGTCACAGCGCAGTACGCCAAATCCTGGTACTAGTTCTCCGTCGTTGATGGAATCATTGGCACCCGTCTCAGTTATTGCAAACAAATCTGCCTCAATTGTGCTATGACTGTTAAGCAACATATTTGTTTTGGTTCTGAGACCTCTGGCGTTCTGGTATATTATATGTATGCTTGAGCTATTTACTTTATCTGTGTTCCTAGTAATTGTGTTTTGAGGTGTATTTGCGAAACCACAACCACTCACTAAATTCAGCATTTATAGGCCATGCTTCAGGGACACAAATATCACTATACAAAGCTTCAGGAACACCTATAATAAACGAGCTGTAGTCTTTATTAACTTTGTGTTTTATTTTCTCCACTTTTATTTCTTCCGTGTTGCAAATATTCTTGACATGATTTGTTATTAGTTCTTCAGTGGTTTCGGGATGCAGAAACCAAACATGCAAGTATTTCTTTCTACCAACTGCTTTCAATGAGCTCATTTCATTGTTTCCTCCTTTCTTTATATTTTTAGTGAATTGTTTACGTTGTTTTTTAACAGTAAACCAATCATTTCCGTTGTTTACATCTTCAGTGTTTACATTATTGTTTGGTAATGTCAATGTCGACCCAGTTGAGTTGTCACTGAAATTTTGTGACACTGACACTGACGGCAACCACGATGACACCTTTTCCGTCCCTTTCTTCCCTGAGCTAACTGCCACCGCGGCTACCTTCTTAGTACCGAGCGGAATTGTCGCTTGTTTTGTTTGCTCGGGAGACCTCTTAGTCAATCGGTTGCCTTCTGTTTGTTTTCTTGCAGCTATACCACTCGCACTCGCCGTCAAACAATCAATTTTTGCAGACAAATCCTGAATTACCTTCTTCTGTTCAGCTATTGTCTTTTGCGTTTCCGTCAATTTCTTATTTTGCGCTTCAATTTGCGTTGTTTGCCATGATATTTTATTTGACAACAACGTTAACTTCTTCAAAATATCGCCTAAAGAAGTTTCCTGCTCACTTTTCGACATATTTACTGAATAACACAATTTTATTTACCGCAGCACTGACAAACAAGTACTTCAAACAGTAGAGCAAACTACCCTCTGTATATTGACTGTTGTGACAGCTGACATTTCCTTGTCGATGTTGCCATTTGAAAAATCATTTGAGAATCCTTAACTTAACAACTGTGTGATTAATTTAAATCTGAATGACTACACGTTATATCGTTTATTAGAAAAGGCAACACGACAGGGAAGTGGTGGTGGAGTTTCTATTTAAACTCCTGTATTCCATTTGTTCGCTCTCTGTCCATTTTGGGCGCTCGGTTGACAATAAAGTGTAAGGACGCCAATCTGTATTTTATTCTTTTAACAATACGTAACAAAAAGGAAACAGCAGAAATTGCCTTTTCTTACACAAAAGCAAAAATTGTTACACAAAGGAATTATAAAGGGTAGTTTACAGCCGTCTTACGTGTAAGGAAAGAAAAAGGCATTACCATCATATAATTATATCTTTATTAGATCTTTTCTAATGAGAATCACTTCAAAATCCCGTAAAACGAGCGCACACCTTAAAAAAATACTTCTATTTATAAAATGGCTTAATAGGTACAATATTTTTTTTCATACATTTTGGGTATAAATTTAAAAGTCCGGCCACTGAACTTTTGATTTAATTTTTCTCTTTTTTTTCTTACTTTTAGGTATTTTTTTACACGTTTGTCTTTAATAGAGATTATTTATTTGTGTAAACAAATGAAAGAATGAATCTAAAAAATGAAAACTATTTAAATAGTCAATAGATTTTAAAATATTACTATTAATGTATTAAAGTTGTACGGAAAATAGACTTCTGAATCTTTAACTTTGTGATAAATTATTATCCTACAGTTTCGGTTTCTTAGTACAAAATGAAGAAAATTATATATTCTAATTATGTAATATTATATAATAATATAAAGTTCTCCATAATAAAAAGAAAATTATTAAATTTAACAACAACTTTGCAAATCAAACCAATTATTATGAATTTGAACATCATCATAATGCACATTGTGTTTAGTCAAAAAAGGCATTTTAAACGTAAAATAAATAATTTCCCATATAATTAAACACAAAGAACAAAATATCAATAAATGTGCATAATTTCCCATATTAAACAAAATTAATTAAACAAAAAACAAAACTTAGGTAAATAAATGTGCATAAACAAAATAGTAAAAGTCGGTCTTATTCATTATCACACAAACATCGTTAAAGCGCGCCAATTGCTTCAAGAGATTATGAGTAAGACCGTTTGTCATTATATAATCATTCTTAACATAGAAAAGAAACTGTATTAATACTGCTAAAACTTATACCTACATAAGGCTTCATAAATTTTTTAAATAAAAAATAAACTATTCAAAATAAATGAGATTGCAATTGTCCTTTAACATGAAATCATTTGAAAAAAAAAATTAAGATTTATAATCTTTACTACACATTCAGCGGGAACCGTGTCTCTATCAATTTTCTTTGGACTTTTGAATGTAAGCTGGGGCTTTTTCACCGTTTTCAAAAAATGTATAGTATAACAGACTTGATGTTTTTTAATTTCGACATCTTCTATAAACCCTATAAAATATACCCAATACTTTTTTTCAACCTAACCAAGACACTATCATTACTATTATATGTAAAATTAACAATTTCTTCTTGTACATTAGTTATTTTTTCAGACTCATTTTTTTTCTGGTAAAGTTATTATTTTCTATTTCAGTTTCACGTTCTCTCTCCTCGCTTTCTTCTACTATAATTATATTCTCTTCCAATGCATCTTCTTTCAAATTATCATCTCTTAATTCTGTTTCTGTGCTTGTTTTTATCGCATCACTATTGCGTTTTTCTTCCAAGCCTGATTTAGTCAACTAAGTTTTCTGTTTCATTGATAACAGCATTGTTATCTTTCAATTCAACATCTATCTCATTTAGATTTATATTTTCATTATTTTCATATTTATTGTCAAAGTCATAGGACATTGCAGCTTTAGTTTTATTTTGAAAATACAAAAATATTTCTAATAATTTGTAGATTCTTACGCCATAGACAACTCATTTTTACTTTTTATGGACATTGCTGTTTTTGATTCTAATAGACTAAATTATTGGAGTTATTTTTGGTTCATCTTCCTTTTTCTCTCAACATTCACCAGATACGGACCATTTTATATATAAGATCCTAAAATTACACAAAGAAACACATGTACTATCAACAAAATTGAATCATGACCCACTTTGCCGATTAGTCCTATAAAATCATAAATGTAGCTAGGTTTTCTTTGCTATCATGCATGTTGCACTTAGAACGTTTTAAAAATGAATAAAAATGCGTCATTACGGGTCAGACATTGTTGCAATTTTAACCTTTATTACCACTGCACTAGATATATTTTAGATAAAGCAGTCTTACTTTGAATTACAAGTCGTTTATAATCCAAACTCTTTTCACTACCTACGGAGAAAAAGAAGTAATATAATTTTAGAAATAAAATGACGTTATGTCATAATTTTAGATGCCAAGTAAATAGAAATCTAGGTATCTACAATATCTATAAACAAATTAACAAATCTTAAAATGGCCAATTTGGAAGAACAAAGAGCTCGCATTATTCTGCTCAGTGAGCAAGGCTATGGCATTAGGGAAATAACACGGGAGTTAAATATAAGTCGGAACACCGTCAGAACGTGGATCAGACGGCACGCTGAAGAGGGTACCCTTCAAGACAGGCGACGGCATAATCATGGCATTCGTCGAATCACGAACCAACAGAAAACTATGCTACAAATACAGCATTGTCCATTGGTTGATGTATCCGAATCAGCATTGTCCATTAAAGCTGTCGCTTTAAACAATATGGCGGATTATTGAGTGCGCTCGTGAATTTGTCCTTGGTTTTTTGTATGTTTCACGTGGTAAAAGTTATTTTTTCGGCATAACTTTATTAAAATAGTTGACATGGAGTGTTACCCTGAAGTTGTTGACAATAAACAGGCACGGAAACGACGAGTGGATGCTGCAAATTGGAAAAAGAATCGTGCCAAACAACAACGGTTTGTATACTACGGCGATCATGTCTTAATACTTTTTACCTACACATTTTTTTTTAAACCTACCTATGCGTTTTATTAGCCTTTGCGGACCTCAAATAATCACATTTTTGAACTTTTGCAATATTTTACTTCTATAGACATAAATATTGTATCTTACGCTCAAAAAAGTTATGTATGAGATAATGATTGAAATATTTTTATTTAGAAACTTTTTATTAATTTATTATTTTACTACAAGACTAAATGACAAGGATTTTTTTAGGTATGCAGCAAAACATTTGCCTGTTTAGCCGACATGTAAACATAAAATATGTAAAAAGTTACAATGCTCCGAAATTCTACTGCAAGATGTATGTAAATTCCATGAGTCTTTTTATCGATTGAAAGACAAATTGAAACAAGACTCATTTATATTGAAACATGTAAAAGGTACAACGTCGCCGTCCAAGATAAATAATGGAAGGGTGTTAAATCAAAGACAGCTAAGTGGATCTTTGATTTTTTTTCAAAAATTAGGATTTTCGTTTCTTTTCTATAAATATCACTATTTCCATATTTTTTTAATTATAACGTTATCTTATAATTAGGTAATTTTAATAGAAACAAGCAATAAAATCGATCGAAATAAGGAAGAGGTCATAATTTAAACAAAACTTATAACTTTAGCTATTTTTGATTCCAATGCATTAATGAAGCAGGGTTTGATATTGAAAGTTATCAATAAGCTACTTTTGACACCAACGAGCAGTGACATTGACGTAACCAGCAGTCCTTAGTGTTGTATCAAGTTGATTCTTTATCGACTATATTCTTTATAAAATTTTCAAATTAAGAAAAACACGCGGACGAAAGTCTATTTATTATGTTAACGATATTAAAAAAAAAAAATGCAAATATTTATATTAAACATCACTTCAAGCTTAAGTAAATAATAAAAATACAACTTATACCGAGAGCAATGAAGGTTCATCGTGAGGTTCACAGTGATTAGTGGGTTCATTGTGACACTCACTTTCAATTTCCTCAAGGGACTTTGTGGAAAGGACGTTAACGAAATATTCCAGTTCCGACAATGTTTGCCGACAATGAAATGCTTTTGTAGCAAGTAATTGACGCCTGCTAGTTTTGCTGGTTTTACTTTCACAAGACCAGCATTTATTTTGCTCGGATTAATGTCAGAGATCTTTTTGTTTTTCTTGCACACATTTTGTCAAGTGCTTATATCAGACTTATAATAGGGTTCCCCTTTTATTAAAGCGTTACCATGTCTTTTCGAACGTTTGATAAGAAATCTTTTACGAAGAGTTACTTTAAATGGCAAACTGCTAGTAGTTTTTATTACTGATTGCACAGCCGTTTTCCAGTCATTTACTTCAACAGTGTCCAATTTAACAATAGATGCGTGGTTTTGCACAATTTTGATGTAATCTTCTGGTGATACTAGGACTTCGTTTATTCTTATTTACTTTTCGATGTTGCCAAATACACGATCGGCAGGCATAAAGGAATGTCCTGTGACTGGAAAAATGACTTCTATAGATTGTATTTGTGGTTTAGAAAGAATCCATTTGGGAGCATCCCAAGCAGTATAGTATTTTTATTTTGTCCAACGCATACGTCGGCAAACAATCGAATGCGTTAGATGGAGGTCAAATCCGTTTTATTTAGGCGATCATACACCACAGACGCTATTTCATTCGAACCCTAGAGTGAACATCTTCAGTCAAAACTTCAGTACTACTGTTGCATTATATAGATACAACTGCCTGCTATAATATAGCAACTTTGGTCGGGAACCTTCGGAAGTGGCAGATTTTTTTGACAGTCAAAGGACATCGTTTTCACACCTTCCTTTTTTTCTTTAAGTATCGAGTAAAAGGCATTTGCCCTGAGGCGATGAACCCTTTGCTTTGTTCCAAAAATCATTTCGTTTCGATTCATCTATTTCAATTTTAAATCTCTCATTAAACTTCAAACAGGTTGAACACACATCAGTTCTTGAACTGCCGAAGCCAAGGTTAAAGTGAGTAAGACCTTTTAATCGACGTTAGACCAGTTTCAGATTCAGCGTGCTAGGTAAATAGCGTCTTGCGGAGCTACTCCCGCGGCAATAATGTGCTTCTGAGCATTTGAGTGACATAATGAACGTTTTTATATTATCTCTTTTATGGTCGTATAGATGGGCTTTGTGGTTTCCACCTCTATTCTCCACAGGTACAGTGCTGTGGCGAAAGAAATTTGCCATGATGTATTGCACCATGTACTTCGTAATGTGCAAACACTTTAAAAATGTCTTTTGGCAAACGGGTATTGGTATATTGTATTTGGTATTTTATGCTGAACTCACAATTTTTTCTTGTCGTGTTATTTAATTTTCGCCGCTTAATAGGTACACCATTGCAATATTAAAAAATGTTTGCATCTTGGGTT
This sequence comes from Emmelina monodactyla, assembly GCA_916618145.1. NCBI lineage: Eukaryota > Metazoa > Arthropoda > Insecta > Lepidoptera > Pterophoridae > Emmelina > Emmelina monodactyla. The sequence continues at coordinate 2,723,837 of OU745323.1, read as the reverse complement.
AATTTGTCATGTATTTTATAAAACGCTGTCTGAAATTTTTCTAAATCAGTCAGTGTTAGTGACTGGCACTGTATTTTTTTTGCATGATTACAGGTTGAGCGATGTGGCAACTCACTTGGTGAATATCTATAAATAAAAAATATGGGTTTCTATGTATTGAAAAAATTGGTTTTATCGTAATCAGTTAATCGACATTTTTTTCTGTACTAAATGCTTAATGCGTGCCAAATTTCATCCAAATTTATTTTAATTTATGGTAAGGGGTGGCTAACAGCCTACAATCCAAAAGTACACTTGTTAAATTTAAATTATCATATGGCCACTTAAAAGCCTAAACAAATAGATATTTGATTAAATTACAAAATTATGACAGTAACAGAAGTAACAAACTTTACACGACGCAGAATGCAATAAAAATGCAGTAAGCAGCCAACTATATATAAACAAGAACAAGCAAGGATACATATACTATCATAATCATTGTATATGGTGTCAAGAAAATATGTGATTAATTAATACCTACACTTCTGACCAATGAGGGGTTGGAATGGAATAAATCAATAGAATCTAATTCATTAAATGAGTTTAAAGCACGAATTATATAAGAATTACTTCTGTAATTAGTACGGGAGAATGGAATATGGAGCAAGTGTCTTTTACGCGAGTGGCGGTATGGTACATTCAGTCCGAGTTTCTCTAATATTTTTTATGTAATTTGAATGTAGGGATAACATAATTTAAATTTATTTTATTTAAGTAAGTAGGTACAGAGTTATTAAGACTTAGTACAGTAAAAAATAGCGTTATCAGTTTATCGATATTCCCATCATTTACCGTTCTTTCTTCTTAATGTTCATCTTCCAGATTTCCGGTTTTTTTCCTTTTTTTCGAGTATTATAAAATGGAACTTTAGCTACATCTACTTCCATAATAAACAATTAAAGTAGCTTTCACTTTATATCACTCAAAAAATCTTTTAAACCAATTAAAAATCAGATAAATGAACCGGCTGTTTACTATGAAAAAACTCTGTGACGCCATATTGATTTCGACGCCATCGCAACGCTGTAATTGGTCAATTCGGATTTCAGCTGTCTTATATTGACAAGACGATTTTAAGCTAACTGATCCCAATGCTGAATTTCAAAATGATTTTCCTACGACATCTAGCTACGTTTGATAATAACTTTTAAGTGTAAATCATAGAGAATTTAAAGACAATGTTTTTGGCATATAAATCTCAAATATTACACAACAACATGCAAATAGCTGCATTTGATTCCATACCCATCAATGAGAAGCCAAACTAACTTTGTCTCCCTGTAGGTGGCGCATGATCGACTGTACCTTGATGTTATTTTATTTACATCACAAATTATAAAAGGCCATTTATAACTGCAGCGTAATCCTAAATTAAGTTCCAACGTTACACCATAGGTATCTTCAATCTTAGTGCCATTCGCTGCGTAAAGTTAATAATTACTATTATGTATAACACTTTTTTGGGGAAAAACGAATTATCTTAATTTTCAATAAGCATTTCAGCGCAGAATGTACCACATATGATATAGAGTCCGCCATAAGATTGGGAAAAAAGGAGTAAAAGCAAGACCTATTAACATAACATTCACAAAACTAAACAGGAAAGTAACAATATTAAAAAGAATAAAACAACTGGAACGAACCCATTATTACATAAAAGAAGATTTCTCTCCTCAAGTCATTGAAAAACAGAAAGAATTACAAAAAGAAGTGGACATAGCTAGAAGCCAGGGCACAGGTGCTGAACTGAGATACGATAAAATTGTTAACTTAGAGCAAAGAAAAACTTATCAAAACAAACAACACAACTCTAAAAGAAAACCATCGAAATCACCTGAGAACCAAATAACTTTCACACCGAATCTGGAAAAAAGAGCGTCAGCTCCACAACGCACAATAAAAAAAACTAAAGTAGATATGAAAAACTATTTTACACCAAAAGACACAGATATAAGTTCTTCTCCTACTCCTAGTTCAACCCAAACCAGGGGTGGTAGCCAATTTGAACAATAGCAAACAGCAGGCCTTCCTTCTAAACTCTACAAAAACCGCAAAACTAGCTTTACTACCCTTCACTCTCCCGGCACGGCTGGTCCCCGTTGGAGTAGTAGACCACAACCCTCCATTAAAAAACAAGATAACTGAAACAATAGAAAAAGCAAATACCTCTACATTGGCACATTGAATGTGAGATCACTGATTGAACCAATGAGATTTACCGAATTAAAATACGCTATTGCTAAACTAAACTGGAATGTAATTGGACTATCTGAAATAAAACTTGCAGGCAAGGAAATTATAGCGCATCAAGATTTTATTTTCATGTACTACGGACAAACCCATAACAGGAACGGTGTTGGATTTCTAATAAAAAAAGAATTGAAAAATAACATAAAAGACTTTGAACCAATATCCGACAGAGTAGCAAAGTTAAGTTTAAACATTGATTATAAAACAATTTTTATTATTCAAGTGTATGCGCCAACAGAACAATCAACATTGGAGGACATAGATCAATTTTACGAGGATCTCAGAATAGCGATGAAAAACACGAACAGGGATACATTGATCATAGGCGATTTCAATGCACAGATTGGTCTCCCCACTAATGATGATAAAGATGTTATGGGATCGTGGGGATACGGGAAACGAAGTCCAAGAGGTCAAATTCTAATAAATTTTTGTTTTGAACATCAATTACATATTTCAAATACCTACTTCAAGAAGAATCTGAATCGTCGATGGACTTGGATGCACCCTAACAGCATTACACGAAATGAAATTGACTACATTATAACAAAGAACAATAACTGTATCCATAACGTTGATGTCATACCTACTACACATCCTACTGATCACAGGCTGGTACGTGCATCACTCATACTTCACAACAAGCGCATTGCCTCAAGAAGACACTTCGGAAAGAACAATATTATCGATATTGCACCTCCAAAAATTTTCACAAGAAATTAAAAACATGTAATTCATAAACATAAAGCACACTTACTCTACTTTAGTCACAAAAATTAAAAAAATTAAAGATAGACTAAAAAACAACAAAAAGTGTAATGATTCTATTATTCAAGAAAACCTAGCAAGACTAATAAAGAAAAGGACTCTATTAAAAGAAAAGAAAAACAAAACTAGCATAGAGAAAAAACATTTATCGGCATTATACAAATTAATTAGAAAACAACTACAAAATAAATCTAAAGAACGTAGATATAATATTATTGAATATAAATTGGAAAAATTTGCATCCGTCAAAAGAGCTTATAAAAGATTAGATTCGGGCAAAAAATAGATTACACAACTTACAAAATGCAGACACCAAGTAACGGACAGAAATCATATATTAACAGTTGCCACAGAGTTTTATGCTAGATTATATGAACATCCCGCCGCATACGAAGACTCATCTCAAAATATAGAGTCACTCAATTCGGAGAGTGTACCAGAATTTCTGGAGTATTCGTACTCCACTAAATACCCACATAAGCCACTCCATTCACCAATTAAAATCGAAGAAAAGCCCTGGAGAAGATCTCATAACAAATGACATATTAAAAGCCATCAGAGAGCCAATAACACAGAGCCAATTAACCACAATATTCAATGAAATCTTGAAAAAAGAGTCGATACCACCTGACTGGAATACGGCAATTATAACCTTACTCTACAAAAAAGGCGATCCAGGACAAATGGACAACTACACACTACCACTGAGTATGCTGCAGTCACTTTATAAATTATTTACAAGCCTAATATTAAAAAGGATCTCAAAGACGTTAGACGAAAACCAACCTAGAGAGCAAGCAGGATTCAGATCCGGCTTCTCTACAAACGATCACATTTTCACGATAACACAGATTATCGAGAAGTACATTGAACACAATAAAGAGCTCTACATGGCCTTCGTAGACTATTCTAAGGCGTTTGACTCTATCTACCATGAGGTTCTATGGTGCTCCCTTAGTGAACAAGGAGTACACGTAAAGTACATAAAACTTTTAAAAAGAAATTTACAAGAACAGTAGAGCCATAATCAAACTGGAGAAAAAGGGAGAGCCATTTAACATTCAAAAAGGAGTCAGACAGGGTGATATTTCACCGCTTCGTAGGTTCTCCATGATCTTGTTGAAAGTTCTTCTAGCTTAGAGTCTGGGTTGCTGCTAGCCAGGATTGCACGCACCCAACCTGGCAAACGGGCAAGCCATAGGTTTTAAAAAGTTTCTCCCGACGACGTTCCAAAATGTTTGGCTAATTCACGCATCTTTGTCAGCAACTGCGACGGTCTCTGTTGTCCTAGATCCATTTCCTTGACTAATTTATGAAATGGAGCTTCCGCACTTTCTTGAAATATTTTGAGCAATCGATTTTTTAACGTTGTATATCGTTGCGTTTTCGGTGGATCATCGATTAAATCTGTGATTTGCGACAGTTCTTCTTTTACCAATTTTGATAACACAAGTTCATACTTTACACTTTGCATGTTGCGGTCCTAATATAGATTCAATTTGCACAAACCACATCCGTGGCATATCAGTCCAAAATAACGGAATTCGCGTTGTCAGCGTTATTGCCGCTAAATCTTCGTTGCGCTGCGAAGTTACGTTGTTAGGCTGCATATTCGCGCTGTTAGGTTGCATAGTCACGTGGTGTTAGTCACTCTGGTCGGAAAATTAACTACATTTCTCATGGGTCCGCAGAATATCCTTAAGCTGTTTCATATCACTATTATACATGTCAGAAGAATAATTATTATTAATGCTCATGTCACCAACAACCAACAAAGTTTAAATCTACAATTTTGTCTAATAAGCGGTAAAGATGTAATAAAAATTGAACGGTGCTTACTAAATTCGTGAGATAAATACAAATTAAATTCATATTATAATTAGGTATGTCAACGGCAGAAATTTCTAAATATCGTTCTACAGATAATTGGACGTAGTGACGCAGAAAGGATCCAATCCACATCGAACTAGTTTTGAGATAGTTGACTTTGACATCGTATTTGTTATGAATGAGGCAGGGTATTTTTTGTGTTTTAATATTGAAATACAGTGTAAACTCTCTATAACGAAACTCAAGGGACTAAGCATTTTTCATCGTTATAGAGAGTTATCGTTATATAGAGTGAACAAATAAAACAACTAAATTTACAATAATGTTTAATAAGTCTTAGATAAAATATGCATGTACATATATTGTTATTTACACATGTAGTCCGTTAACTTTGTCTGACGTTTTTTGCTATGCCAGTACTTGTTTTGTATTATCTTATGTATCCTATTCATATCTAGATATGTGGTGGAATCATCTTGATTAAACAACAAAAATGTTTCTATCAACTTAGCAGCATCTAGCGCTTGTTGAATTGTTGGTGGTGATTCGGCTTCGTCCACTTGATCATCTTCTTCATCATCATTATGGGGGTTTTCCTTACTTTTTGAAACTAAATCAACAATTTGTTCATCTGTAAGTGAATCGGTTGTGGCTACATCCTCATCTATATTTTCGTACGATTGTAGATCTTTGTTAAAATTGTCTGGTATGTTGAACTGGCTTATCCATTCACTCAGCGGTAGATTGTCTTCACTATCAAATTGATCCATTTCTACTGTCTGGCTACTACATAACCCAGCATGACGAAAAGAATGTTGGATAGTGGCTGCAGTTACCTCTTTCCAGGCTTTTGATATAAAGTTCACTGCTTGTAGCATGTTAATCGAGACCTTGCCGTCAGTTTCGATCAGTTCCATCAACATTTTCCGTCTGTAGTGACCCTTTAGACTTTTAATCACACTTTGATCCATTGGTTGCAAAATACTGGTAGTATTAGCAGGGAAAAATGCTAACTCTATGTTTCGAAGATTAGATATCATTGGGTGAGCCGGGCAATTGTCTACTAGAAGCAAGATTTTCCGTGTTTTTAATTCAGCATCCCATTTTCTCACTTCCTCCTCAAAAAACTGCGATGTCATCCAAGCTGACTTGTTTGCTTTATACGTGACTGGCAACTGTTTTATGTTCTTGAAACACCGAGGGTTTTTTGATTTGCCTACAACTAAGAGCTTTCTTTTTTCTGTTCCATTCATATTGGCAGCTACTAGAACAGTAATACGCTCTTTAGACAGTTTTCCTCCAATACACTTTTCCCCTTTGAATTTTAATGTTTTGTCGGGAGTTAACTTGAAAAAAAGGCCAGTTTCATCAGCATTAAAAATGTCCTTTGGTGAGTACTTCTTCTCGAATGTAGGCCACACTGTACTGATCCAATTGTCAGTCACATTCGTATTGACATCCCGCGCCTCTCCATTCATTTTACCGTACGTAATTTGGTGACGGTGTTTAAATTTTCCGAGCCAACCTTCAGATGCTTTAAAGTCAATTATACCAAGTTGGTCGGCAAACTTTTCAGCTTTGGCTTTTACAATTGGCCCCGAAATGGGTACATTATTCTGGCGCTGCTTGTGAAACCACGACAGCATGGCCTGATCCAATTCTTCGAATTTTGGCTTTCTTAATTTTTTAGACGAGTTTCCTTCCAGCGCCGCCTGCAGAATTGTTTCTTTGTTTTTCCAAATGGTGGCAACAGTAGATTGACTTAGTTTAAAACGTCTTCCAACGTCACTTTTCTTTTCTCCTTTTTCAATCGCACGTATCACACAAACTTTTTCGTCAACACAAATCGCTTTTTTTACTGGCCATGTTAACAGTTTCAATGTTGGTTTACGACTGATAATACGATAGGTACTGTGTATACTTGGTTGAAGACCATCACTCCCAAGAAAACAAAGCGTCATGTTGCACGTGTTCAAGGCGATTAAGAATAACAAAAGCAAGACCGACCGTTTACGACCTCAGATGTTTCGGAGCTTCAAAGTCTTTTGTTACCTGATAAGATAACATAAACAATAATACCGAAAATAAATATGTATTTACTGTTAAAATATGAACACATTTCTTCGTAATAGAGAATGGCTGTATCGTTATAAAGAGTGTATCAATGTATGGGTTTTAACACAAACCAACCAAGTTGTGTACACTTCTACTTTATAGGGAGTTTATCGTTATAAAGGATAACGTTATAAAGAGTTTACACTTGAATTTGTAATTGAATTAGGTTTACTTCAATGTATTAAATTATTTTGCTTCTATTGTTATTAAAAAGACGGAGAGAGAAGTTGGAGAAAAGAAATGTAAAAAGACTGTACTGGGTGCTGTTCCACGGCAGCGTTGCCATACCTTGCTAGTGCACGGCACGGCACCGCGCCGCGCTCCGACACCGCACCGTTCTACGGTGACGACGTCGTGCCGTGGTGATGTGGACAGGTCCTTACTCAATTTTGGCGGTTTTGTGGGTTGGTTCCTTTCTGCTTAACTACGTCGAATTAACAGATGTCAACGTTTTCGGTAAATGATAGACCGTTCCTAATAAATAAACATGAGCCCCCATTTTGGGTAGTTTGCCGACAATAATGGGACCCCAACGTATAGCCGTTTACACTAACGCACTGTAATTCACTTTTGTTAAGCCAATGTTCGCATAACGCAAGCACGTCACATTTCAGTTCATCTTGCAGCAACACTTCCAATCTACAAGTTTTGTTTTCCAGAGCCGGCTTCAACAAGCTTCGGCTGCGGGCAAACAAGCCAAGGTTTTTGGCTGAAACCGGAGATTCCTATATTTATTAACGATAGTAGCTATTATTTATTACGTAACATGTAGGCATAACGCAACGCTAAATTAATTTTAAGCCGAATAAAATTATTTATTTGAAACCCAAAATCTTTGCTTAGCTTATTTTTATTAACAGAATTGGCTAGCCGAATAATCGGCTTTTATCATTTTTCTTCGGCCGAAACCAAACAATCGGCTTTCGCAAAAATGATTCGGCGGGGACATACATTAATCAAGACAAATTTAGCAAGCTTTAAGTTCTAAAATAACATAATTACAGTCAAATCACAAGCCATTAAAACTAACATCTCTTTTTCATCATTTATCATATTTTGTCTGAGTTAAGATTAACATCTTCAATGACGCCCGATTGAATCCACATTATAGCATCATGGATTCCCTTTTATTAAGAATATGTAAGATACTAATGTATGACTTTAAAGAATTGAAGTTTTCTGTGCCTTAACAATGCTGCGAGATCCATCAAGACAATATTAAGGAACCTATATATAAACTTATATTAATTAGGTTTAACCCAAATTAAAAAAAAATAACAAATAGGTGAGGTTAACCGTCTATTTATTGATCTCAGATTGTTCGATTCATTCTTAATTTAAACACAACGCATGGTATGATAAAACACAATCAAGAGAAGTCATTTAAAATCAGTGCAGTTTTTCCTCTTTCCACAGATTTTTTATGTCATTCAAAAATTTAACATAAAAAGTCATATCTTGTTTTTCAAAAGAAAATAAGTCAGAAATCAATAGCTAAAAATTTAAATGTCACATAAAAACAAATAATAAAAATAACAAGGTTATGTTACAAATGTCAAATTTTATACGCTTAGGGCTGATTTTTCAATGGTCAGATAAATCCAATTCGACAGACAAGTGGTTTGTTCGTGTTGTACGTCGAATATAAATTTTTGACGTATGTGTGAAGTGAAAATGAAAACGTACTACTTATCAGTCAAATAGCATCCCTTAGGGCTGATTTTTCAATTGGCAGATAAATGCTATAACTATGTTTTCATTGTCAATTCATACATATTTCAAATATTTATATTCGAAGTGCTATGTAAACATACTGATTTTCTGTTAGTTAGAATTTATCAGACTATTGAAAAATCAGCCCTAAGTGTAATTTTATACAAATAATGTTGGCTCAGTATACCTACATTTAATTTTAAATGAATATTCATTTAGAAGTAAATGTAGGGAATCTTTCGTTAAGCATTCTTATAATAGTTTCATTCTGCTGAACCAACGTGCGTTGCAACTCCGTTATTGCCTCTAATGAAGACGTCATTCTGTTCAGGGCCTCTTGGTTATTTGTTTCCTTATCCATGGCTCATTGAGGAAACTTGAAAAAATGGTACGTCTTCGGGCTTAAAAGCAAAAAAATATAACCTTACAAAATAAAGTAGGTATCTAACCTATCCATTAAAATTATTCAAGTCACAGTTTTATATGGTTAAGTATTAAATAATATGTAGGAGAACTGCTTAAAGGTGACGTATGAGGAATTAAATCCACAGAGGCAGCTGTATTTGAAACTGCTAAAAAATATTATATTTTATGTGAAATAACAAATGTTGTTAAAGTAAACTTACAAGTCCTTTTTGGAGGATCTTGACGATAATTTTGGGGGTCTGTGAACGCTGTTATAATAAAAAAATGCCTTCAATCGTAACATCAAACATCACATTATTTATTTAACTAAGAGCACAGTGTTAAATGCCAAAGAGGTAGAAGTATAAAAGCTTGTCATCATCATTATCATTACATAGTTTAAATCTAAGTCGCTAATTTTGTCTGTTTGTATGTTTGTCCGCTATCTCCTCCTAAACCACGGAACGGACTTTAATGCGGTTTTCACCAACTTTTTGGGAAATTATTAATTTAAGTTTGTAAATATAGAGCATTCGTAAAAAAATCTTTAAAATAGCCAAAAATTAAAGTTTTGTGATCAAGTCGGCCAAAAATATACCATTGCGAAGCGTTGGCGGGTCGCTAGTATAATATAATTCTTACATATCCTGTGGGTCCGTCTAGGTTCCACTTGTTGTGTCGTTGCAACGGGCGCGTCACAGTTGACTCATTTGTCAATTCCTTGTTTATGCAAATATTCGGCCGAAACATATTGGGCTTCTTAAACTACCTTGATATCATCTCTAGTTAAATTATTTTTACCACATAAATACTTACTTCTTCTCTGTGTCAATATTAATGGAGACGGTGATGATGATGATTTATGATTTTAAATTGCATGCTAAACTAGGTTTAATGGTATAAATAAATTTTATTGCATCCCAAATCTTCATTGTATTTCAAATTAAATTGTATTTAATTATGCTTCAATTTGTATAAAATTTTTGAAACTATACATTAAAAATAATTGTCTAGTACAAAATGCAACTATTGTATTTATTTACTATTTTTATTTTGTTTTGGTTTACTAACTGCTCAATATTCATGAGTATTTGACAATACAAAAAATGTTTGAGTTATAGTTATGTATGACTCTTTAAAATCTCAGTTCAGAAACTGCCTTACATTTTTTTTATGACGTGAGGGTAAATATAAGATTTTTTTTCTTACAATTGCACAATATACCTGAAAAGGAATTCGCACACTAGCTTCGCCTAAAACAGACTCCTTTTCCAGAATCTGCAGCAACCGCCACTCAGTTTCAGTGAAGTCTCCCTGTTCCCAAGAGGGTCCTCCTCCAGTGCCTCTCATGTGTCTGCGTTGAGCAGCAACCTTGGCCCGCACCTTATACTTCATATTGTTCCAATACTGTAAGATAAATAAGCTGAGCCAGTTATAGTGTGGGTATCTACCATATTTATGCCTACCCTATTTATTCCACAAGGCACAATTTTCTAAATAACTACATTTTTATGTATTTACATAACTTCATAATCAAAGGTAGGTGAATCTTTACTTACTGTTCGCCAGTCTTTAGCGGATTTTGATAATCCGTCACCGACACTATTTGATTTAGTGGCTTATGTCTCCCACAAAACCTTGGTGTGCTGTTAAGCCAGTGCACCCCCTGGAGAGTCTGCCGACACTTTTGCCTTGGCAAAATCCCTGTTTCCTTCCATAAAAGTAAGAAGCTCGTCCAATTGTTTGGGAGAAATTCTTTTTTTAGCCGGCATTTTTACAAAATTAACTTCACATTTTGGGCAATTTTGGCTTCTATCCAACATAATATTTCTAAAAACTTTTGAATTTTGCCTCTAACCGTCTGACACACAGACTAAGAAGGGATACTACGTATCAGACTGCCGACTGACCTACAATTTTTTTAGTCTGTATAGGTTTGATGATGTATGACAATCAATTATCAATCAGATGTCATCAATCATCAGTCAATGTTTTTTTTTGTCTAAGGCCATAAACAAAAAATGCTTCCATACTGCCAATGCGTATTAAAAATATTTCCTACCTGTTTATTTAATATTTATTTATATTATAAGAGAAGTTGTAAAAAAAGACACAAATTATTTATTGATTGTAACAGCAAAACACGCAGGGGGCTTCAAAGTCTTTATTTAAAGCACAAAATAAAAGTACAATCCGCGACTGCGGTCTTACAGCTACTGCTTATCTATACTAATATTATAAAGCTGAAGAGTTTGTTTGTTTGTTTGTTTGTTTGTTTGTTTGAACGCGCTAATCTCAGGAACTACTGGTTCGAATTTAAAAATTCTTTTTGTGTTGGATAGACCATTTATCGAGGCAGGCTTTAGGCTATATAACATTACGCTACAACTATAAGGAGCGAAGAAATAATGGAAAATGGGAAAAAAACGGGGAAAATTATTCATCCTTGAGGGCTTCCGTTGCGTGCGCTGCGAAAACGGTTCTAGAAACCAAAAATATATGTATGAAAGAATTAAGGGAACTTTTTACTGCGGGAAAACTTCGCATTCCCACGGGAAACCGACTTCTACGCGAACGGAGTCGCGGGCGGCCTCTAGTAAAATATATTGCGGCCGGCGGCCGGAGTGTGTGAGGGAGAAAGTATTCGGGTTAGAAAGAGATGCATGTTACGCGGCCAGTGGTAAGTGTGCGAGCAGGAAAGTATTCGGATAGAACGGGATGCACGCTTCACACCCCCCCCCCCCTTTTTACCAAGAGGGAATCATCTCGAATGGTAAAACCGACTCCCCCCCCCAGACACGAACCTTGCGGGGGCGACCTCGACGGCGCTTTGGTACGAACTTCCGGAACCAGGAACAAGTTTGAAGGAAGCAACGCAGTTCCTGTAAACAGGTAGGTTCTCTTAGTTCTAAAATAGCGCTTACCTTTTCTCGGTCCGGAGAAATACCTTCACGAGAGATCACGTGACCAAGGTACTTGATTTCCTCCCGAGCGAAAACACACTTCTCTCGGTTGGCCCTCAGTTGAAAGACTCGAAGGCGCTCAAATACCGCACGAAGATCATCAAGGTGATTCTCGAAATTGTCTGAAATGATGAGTAAGTCATCTAAATAACCAAGAACAGTCTTACCTGCAAGTTTCGGACCCGTTCTAAATCGGTCGATCAAACGCTGAAACGTTGCCGGCGCAGTTTTAAGGCCAAAGGGCATACGTTTAAAGCGAAACGTACCGAACAGTGTGGCAAAAGCAGTTTTGTCCCGGTCATTCTGGTTCTCGGCAAACGGCGTCGGCTCTCCGACTATACTGAAAAAAACGCCTCACTCACACACTACCAATTCGTTTCAAAAGTTCATAAAGTCGACAACCAGCAATACTGCGACGAACAGCGGTATCTAACAACACAGTACCTAAATAACCCTCAATACGCACACTCACTACCGGCCTACACTGAACACTTTTGTTTACATTACAAGTAGAATCGCAACTATTAACATTTACAGATGAAAACACATTCTCTGACTTTATAATATTACTAGGTAGCTTACACTTAGGGCAATTAACTCTAATGTGTCCTTTTTCACCGCAACCGTAACAATAGGTATGTGAGTTAGGCTCGGACGACGGCGTACGTTTATGTACGTCACAAACATCACGCGTATGTCCACGCGTTTTACAATACACACAAAACGCTTTATTATCACTGATTACACTTTTGTCCATCTCACTACGTGGCGTATATAAACGATTTCGAAGCGTAGGTAGCGAAGCGATCGTTGTGGCACTCGAACTCGTCGTGGCGGCGGCTCCACTGGTCCTGGTTCCTGAAGTCTGCGGCAGCATCGGTGGCGTAGCGTACTCACAAAGCGGCGGCGTAGGTAGTAGCGTATTGGTTTCCAAAAGCGACTCCTCGATCGCACGCGATCTAGCGATGAGCGATTCCACGTCACAAACGGCATCCCTTGGCAAACGTTTTCTAATACGCTTATGTAATAAGCCGTATATGATGTCAAGTCTCGCCTCCTCCGGTAACTGGTATGGTAGCTTCGCCAGGTAGGTTCTGACCCGCACTGTGAATATGTCGGCACGTTCCGCACCTTGTTCTGTACCAAAGATATCTCTAAAAATCTTGTACGCCGGGCGCGGCACTCCGTACATCAAACGGAGGCGCCTCAAGGCGTCGGCCCACGAAGAAATCTCGAAACGTACACCCTGCCACCACACGGCGGCTTCGCCAGTAAGTAGCATTTGTAACAGCAAAACACGCAGGGGGCTTCAAAGTCTTTATTAAACGCAACAATACAAGTACAATCCGCGACTGCGGTCTTACAGCTACTAATTTATAAAATATATTGCGGCATTTGTAAACTACGTAGTGCCATTTCTTCAGTAACTGATGTGCACTCCATATACATTTCAACACCGTCAATAAACGCATCCACGGCTTCTGGATGCTTCGACGCGCCATCGAAGCGCGCAGTACACTTCGAGAAATTTCCTTGCGGCGCTAAACAAGATGGCGGCGGCGGCGTGGCAGCGTTGCATGAATTTGCGCTCGTGCCAATGTGAGATGTAAGTAGGGACTTGATGAGTTTCTGGTTGGCCTCGGCCTGCGCTTTTGAAAAGGCGGCCAAGAACACCGACAGCTGGTCTCCCGACATCAACATGGGCGAGGCGTATTCTTCATCAGAGCTGGTACCTTCCACTTTATCGATGCGAACCTTCTTTGGTGGCATCGTCTCGTCGCCAGCAAATTCTCCAGCAGGTTTCGTGGCCAAGCGTTGGGCAGCCAAATGTAACAGCAAAACACGCAGGGGGCTTCAAAGTCTTTATTAAACGCAACAATACAAGTACAATCCGCGACTGCGGTCTTACAGCTACTTATTTATAAAATATATTGCGGCCGGCGGCCGGAGTGTGTGAGGGAGAAAGTATTCGGGTTAGAAAGAGATGCATGTTACGCGGCCAGTGGTAAGTATGCGAGCAGGAAAGTATTCGGATAGAACGGGATGCACGCTACAAGATTTATTTTTAAATTTTAACAAAGCCTTATTTTGCATTGCTGGTATATTAATCCTGTTTTCTAATCTGATTATATCAGTGCCCTTTAAAATTTTATTTATGGTATTGCACCAATTTATCACGGTAAACTTTACAGTTATTGCTATAAAATAATTTAAAACAATTTATCTGTGCTCGGTACAATTGATAAAATCAAATGAATACTGGGACATAATTTTTTCTTGGATTTTTAATGTTATATTATTTTTGTAGGCAACCCGTTCTAAGTATTCATTTGACTTTTCAACAATAGTACCGAAGCCCATAATAGAACCTTCAGATGGGTAGTTCAGTCTTTTATTAGCTGTAAATTCTCTGTGACTTATCCAGTCATGAATATTCGACTGCTCATTTGTTGTTAAATTTTCTTTGCAAGATTGACAATTTAATTTAAGGTTTTTTAAAATAGGCCGGACTACTCACCCTGTAGTATAAGCCCTTGAATGTATTTTGACATGGTCTCGTCGGACCTCTTCCAAAATTAGTCTTACATTTTGGTTTTTGGAATGATCCGGCATGACATGATGTTAAATTTCAAACAGTGATTTGATAGGTAATAATAATAATAATAATAAAATTATTTATTGCAAAATCAATGAAAAGTACAGAAGGCATTAACTTAAACTAATACAAATGGTGGTCATATCGCTCTAAGCGATTTCTGCCTGACAAACCAAAAAAAAAGGGAATATACTGAGAAAGAATGCTTGCGGAATGTTTACCTGACTGGCGACTAGTTGATGGTATTTCTGAAGTACTCAAAGTAACTGGGTTTTAGCATTTCACAAAAAACATTTTTTCCGAAATATTAATCAACCCGTGTTATTTTTAAACTATCGCGCTTTTAACTTTTTTTTTTTTATTTCGGGTCTTACACGTGGTCATTTTGTATTAAGATACATTAATTCTATGTACCTGTATTTCCCGACGTTTCGACCGAGTTACATCGATCGTGGTCGCGGGCAGACTGGAGTGGCCGTTTCTAGACGTCCTTGTGATTGTTAAGTCGAATAAAACCTTTGCGCACTCAGTATACCGAAAACCTACATACACTGATAGATACCTAAACGGGTCCTCACATCACCATCCTAGGTGTTTAACATCAGTAGCCACATTGCTCATAAAGCGAGCTAATGACCTATGCGACCCCGAACATCTTGAAAAAGAACTAAATCACGTACGGCGAGTTCTTGCGAAAAATGGTTACAAGACACCGATCAAGGATACAAGTCGGCGAAATAAAGAAAAATCACCTGAGGTGTGTCGTCTAACGGCTTTCTTACCGTACATTAAAGGAGTGACAGATAAAGTTGGAACAGTATTAAAACATTACTCCATTAAGACTGTATACATTCCGTCCCCAAAAGTCGTAAATCCTTTACGCACACCAAAGGACACCACTTTATACCAGACGCCAGGTATCTATAAGATTGACTGCAGCTGTGGGAGCTCATACATTGGACAAACGAAACGCACAATAGCAGAACGTGTAGAGGAGCACATAGCAGCAGTTAAAAATCGTCAGACGTACAAATCGGCCATCGCAAATCATCTGTTGAATTCTGGACCCAATCACTGGATTGAGTTAGCGACCCCAAAGATCCTCTCCACCGATCGGCATTATTATCCAAGACTAGTTATTTAAACCTCTGAGTAGTGCCTCTCCGGGCTCTCTAGCGTACGAGTGATCATTGTGCATTTTCCTTTTGGAATAGTTATGCTCAGTCCTAGGATCAATGTTTTCTACAATGAGTAATATTTATTAAGAATCTTGCTGTATACAACAAAAATAAATAACTGATTATAAAAAATTAAGCAAACCGGTGTTTTCTTGACATGATATTCCTGTAAGAATCTTAGTACGAGATCCGACCGCGTGATTTATACGTTCATATGTTTGATTAATAAAATATATTTTTTATCGATATTTATAACTAAACCAATGCAGATCCGCAAAGGTGGCCATCCAAATTTGGCCGCAATTAATTTTAATTAAAATGTAATTAATTATTTATTTTTTAACAATTACGTTCAACCCGCATGCTCGTTTGCTTTGCTATATTATAAAAAAAAAAAAAAAATTCATTAGAAAGAAATATACCTGAGATACCGAAAAAGTTCAAGGTGCCACATCCCTCACTTGGTCGCAACCTAATGTCAGCCAGGTGTAAACAGGTATAATTTCGTTAAAGATAAACGTTCATAATGTATTATCATGTTATACATACCAAATTGAAGATTATTTTTTTCCCTACATGATGAAATATGGGTGCCTATGCAGAAATGCCCGCAAATAGTGATTGCCAACGATTAAAGATAAATAAAAGCGAGAGAAATTTAAGATAAACACCGTTTGTCGAATAAAGATAGAGCATGCCAGCTACATTGGCCCACCGAAATTTCTTCCAGTATCTATGTGCTTTCGTCATATAGCTGACGTTATTCCATCAAATGAGAGGAGTTTCCGCCTCTTCGCCGCGGTAGCTCAGTTGGAAGAGCATTGGACCGGCAATCCAAAGGTCCTGGGTTCGAGTCCCAGTCGCGTAATGCTCGGAGGCCCGCGTTCCTTTTTCCAGTATTTATAACTTCAAAATTAATAAATTAGCATTTATAATGCAAAATTAAAAGTAAAATCTTAACCAAAGGTTGATTAGCTTATCTAACTGCTCTTTAACCTAAAAGTGACGTATTAACTAATAGTTTCAGCTCATCCCTATAATAATTTTGGTAATATTCATCATAATTTCAGTATAGACATATATTACCCTGTACAGTCTTAAGACGAGGTAAGCTGTGATAACAAATAGAAAAAAAACTATTTCCATACAAAAAACGTTTGGTTAGTTAGTTTCAAAACGTTCACAGCTTACCTGTACACACATTACAGTTTCGTTTTTAAATGAAACTCGAAAATAAAACAAAATTATAATTTATTAAATAAAGTGCTCGAAATGTCTACCACCAACATACAATACACGCCCTGCATCGTTTTAAAAATGAGCGGGAGATATGGCGAGCAAATCTTCTATTATTAATTGATTCTGCGGCCTCTGTGATCCTCGCCCTCA
Organism: Emmelina monodactyla; assembly: GCA_916618145.1. NCBI lineage: Eukaryota > Metazoa > Arthropoda > Insecta > Lepidoptera > Pterophoridae > Emmelina > Emmelina monodactyla. Next base: position 2,706,588 of record OU745323.1, on the reverse strand, counting down.
AGTCAACCAAGTCCCTGATGGGTTTTCCATAAACTTTTTCTTTTATAGCACAAATTTATAGTAAAAGAAGTCTAACGGGTTTAAATCCGATGAACGAGCTGGCCACGCTATAGCACCGGCCCTTCCATCCACCTTACCAGGGTATTCTTCGTCTAGGAAATCCCTTACAGGACGTGCATAATGTGCTGGGTACCCATCATGCTGGAACCACATATTCCTTACTGTTTCCAGCGGCACATCTTCCAATAGATTTGGTAATTCGTTTTGTAAAAATTGTAAGTATGCTACGCCAGTCAGCGCCTCAGGCCGCGGTGCCCATTCAGTATTCCGGTCCACATGTTCACTTTAAAACGATATTGGGACCTATCTTCTCTAATTAGGTGGGGATTTCCTATTGCCATTCGTGTAAATTGTGTAGGTTCATGTATCGTCGGACCACAATATTTTATTGAAAAATTGAGGGTCCTCTCCTCCCTATGCATGTGCAACATCTCACGACAAAATGCAAGTCTCGCAGGATAATCGCGTGGTCACAGACTCTGTACGCGTTGCACGTGGTATGGGTAAACTTCTCAGCTTTTAATATGCGTTGAGCAGTACTTTTTGGTACACCTGTACTTGCTTCAATTGCCCGAACTGAAGTACTCGGGTCGTCTGCGACGGCTTGAAGCACTTCATTTTCGACATCGAACCGAGGTCTGCCTTCTTTAACCGCTTGATGTGGAAATCGACCCTCAGACAATAGTCGGTGGACATTGACGAAAACACGGCTATCCGGGTGACGCGCGGCGTTTGGATATTTTTCTCGGTAGAGTCTTGTTGCAGCACCGGCATTACATCTACATTCGCCGTAAATGAGGTGCATGTTCGCATATTCTTGTGGAGTGTACGTGGGTGGCATGGTGGCACGGTATCACACACTTTAGTCCTTGAGAAATCCGGGTCGATGGAAGAAATTACAAACAATGTCAAAATCACAGATAAATAATCAAGTCCAGAAAATGAATTCTTATTCATTGTCACATAAACTTTTTTTTTAATATTAAAAAGGGATCAAACGAGCAATTCTTCCCTTTAACTGTTGTAATCCCTGTTTATTGCACCGCACATTCAGCTGATCCACCATCGACGAAATGAAATATATTTGCAGAAATTGATGCGGTTCATCTGGTGATGGCACCATTGAACCATGCAAATGATATATTTGTCCTTGTATCGGTGAAGAATATCAATATCATTTGTTAAAGAATACGGTGTGACTTCTGATCGTGTGATGGTGTAGTGTGTGGTGTATGTGTAGTTGTTATGTGTTGCAATCGATTGTGTCAGTGTGATTGATTGGTGTGAGTGATTGGTTGTGTGTGTTGTATCTTTTACCTTGCAAGTCGGTATGAAGCCGCCTTCTCGAATTATATTAGCTCCAAAAGAAGTCATGCGAAAGCAGTTATTGTATTCAAGGATGCGTTGAAGAAAATGGTTGAAATCGGGATCAGTTCCATCGAACAATGGTTTCAGTGGCTGTTGTGGTGTAAGTAAGGGATCCAGTTTGACTTTTCCACTTGCGCAGCACAATCCAGGCGTTTCTCTTTTGAACTTTATCGCATTGCAATATCGGCGTACAGTCGTCAATATCTAAATTGTCATAATCACTGTAGTTCGCAGTGGGATCATATTGGAATGCCAAGTGATTGTATGATGCCAATAATCTTCGTGTGCTCACGCGTTGTCTTAATTGGGCATTTTCTCTTTTTGTCTTTCTTCGCTTAAGTTCTGTGAATACACTTGTTGCTGGCATGCATGTCTTGTGCGGTTGAAAATGAAAAAAAAAACTTTTAATAGAGCACGTGAGATTTTTAAGGAGATGTTTAGTAGACCTAAAACAACGCTCTTATACAATAACCTGGAGGGATTTACCTAATCTGACAATAAAATTGAACTGAATTATATGAAATTATTGAATTAATCGGGCCGGCCACTTTTAAGGCTCATATTTGGTGGAAGTGCTTAACCGGGTACAAGGTATCCCCCAGTATGTTAATCTGCCGCGCTTGAGTAAATCCAGAAATCCCCTCTTGGGCTCCCCTACTATTACCTCTCTGGGTAAAAGCAAATTCAGTTCATGAAAGTGAGGTGTTCCGATGGTTGCAACCTTACCTGGGCTCGGCTTGAGCTATGAGACAAAAAAAAAAAACCTATCTAACAGGGTTGTGGGAGCGTTAGGCCTAGAGATGAGCAAGCAGACTAATTTAAATTTTAAGGACGCCTATCCGCTGCTCATGCAAGCGAGGTTCAGATACACCTATGAAATAAAAAAGGTTAAAATAGATTATTAACAATTTATTGTTTGGATAATTTGCTTACAACAGAGCAAGGGGAAGTGCTAAACGAGTATTTTTATAAAGTCATAATAAACCAATATTTTACATCAAGGTCTTTCACTTAACGCTAGACATATTATGAATAGTTACAATTTTACCTTAACTTATGTAGTACTGGTGTGATGGATGTATTAGAAGAACCAAAGCTGTATGCGCTGGTGCATATTAACATTGAGGCTTAGCAATTAATATCCATTAAAGTGAAGTAGAAAACATGGTGCTTGTGAAATGCTTGAGGTTAAATAGCAAGTGTGATGATTTTATATGGATACCAACGTTGGTGCAGAAGCAGGGAAAAGTTCAATGATCCATATTTGAAATTAAAATCAGAAACTAAATTAAAAAGGATAACTAGAATAAAAACCAAAAACCCTGCAACAAAAGATACAAAATATTATATCACATGCCGCAGCAAAATAGACTAACCAGATGGAAGATCAGCAAATTACTTTCCAACATCGTTGGGTTTAAATGAAATACAACAATCCTTTAAAGGGATGCATGTTGATTTTAGTGGCAGGCACGAAGCAAAGCCTAAGAACAAACAAGCATGGAAAATGTTAACACGCCGTCTTTGAAAAAGCAAAGTTTGAAGAAAAAATCACCAGCGAAGAAACTCACCAATAATAAATATTAATAAGAATGACTTAAAAAGCCATTTAAAGATGAAACACTGCTTAATTCGTACACTCCTCACATCTTCTCAAGAAATTACGACAAAGCGTCTGACTCCAACCATTGTTGACAAGAAAAGGGCTCGTAAAATGGAGGCACCGAATGTTACCAACAGAAATTACTGAATTAACAAACGCGAAAACTAACTTTCTCAAAACAAGACAAAATAAGCTCAGAATGGAATATCTTGTTTAAAATAATAAATTATCATTTTATATTTATTTATTAATTATTATTTCTCCTTTGAAGAAATTAAAATCTTACTCATCAACCAAAACAAATCAGGCAATAGGAATGACACAACTAACGCCATCTATGTGTTGCAAGTAACAACTTGATATCAAATAATGGAACTGAAGTTAGAAAATACGACCCTGCAAACTAGATGTCGCTTCCATCTTCTCCAGACCCCTATAGCTACAAAAAAAAACGTTACAGTACCCCGTTTCCCGTGAAAGAAAAATTTTGAAATTGAAAACGAAGTTGAAATTTAAAAATTTTTCGTTGCAAGTCCCCTTGTACATCCTTCCCTACAAACACTATTCGAAGAAGAAAACCAACTCCTTAAAAACAAAACAGAATATTTCCTAACAACTAAAAAAAACTATCGTGCAAAGCACAGAGACAGTAATTACTTTGATATAACATGTCAACTGTTCAAAACATATCATCAACAACTACTTGAACAACATTGTATTCATTTATAATCATCATAAAAGATGGTTAAGAAAATTAATTCTCAACAAGGAAAATCGTGCAGAGCACAGAGACAGTAATGACTTCACTTAAGCATGTCAACCGCTCAAAGTACCTATGCTTCAAAAAGAAACAAGTATGTAAACATACTAAAATGTTTCTTACAAAACAAAACAAAAGGCTGCTTAACCAGCAAAGAGACAGGAAAACCTCAAAAGAAATGATATGGCTCCCGCTCATAAACCTCAACAACAAAAATAATAATAAAAGTCGGACATTTGTGTAGTTGACTTCACATAAGTACAACATACTCCAGACAGGTTTCCTTAACATATAAGAAACAAAAACTAAAATCTAAAAAAACCTTAGTTTGCGCAGGCTTACTAAAAAAAATATTTCCTTAAACTATTACCTATAAGTAGTTGAAAGTCACAAGTCATAAGTCATAAGTCACAAAGTTATTGTTTAAAAAGTCAGTCAGTCAAAGTCGTTTCCCTACCAACTTATTGTTTAGCTTAAAATGCCTACTAAAAATTTTACCCGGACCCAGTCTCGAACCGGCGACCTGTGCATCGTAATACAGTACTGACACCTCTCGGCCACAGGCTCATGCGACTGTTGCTTGAAATTAAGACTTACAAGGGACAGTGTGCTTGGATGTAACAATGCAGTGTAAAGCTTGCAAAAAGGGTATTCTCTTTAACGAAATGTTATGTTGCCATTCCTGCAAGAGTAACTTTCATTATCTCTGTCTTAATATAACAAATACGCAATTTAATGAATTTAAGAGTCATAAACGAGATTGGCTTTGTCAAATATGTCAAAATATTAATCGTCGCAAGAGAAATGATAACACGCCCATCAGGAAACCCCAAGAAGTACTCAATGAATCATTAATGTCATGTGATGGTCCATTGGATGACTCTAGATTGGATACGACATCATTAAACCTAAGTGACTCGTCACCTAATATACCATCTACATCGAGTCAAATGCAGGCTCGAGGTGCAATAACGTATGAAGACTTTGGTAAACTTTTGGACCGTAAGCTCGCCTGCATAGAGGCATCAATAACACAGAGCGTTCAAAATACTGTCAAACGTGAGATTAATTCCGCCATCGAACATTTAAAAAATGAATTTACTCAAACCACTGACTTTTTGCAAGCGGAACAAAAATCCTTGAACGCTGAAATTAAAGTGGCAAATGAAAAGGTAAAATCTCTGGAAGTGGAAAAAAGTAAGCTTACTTCACAGTTATCTGCTGTTACCGAACGTCTTACATTACTTGAAAATACTTCACGGAACTGCTGCATTGAGCTACAATGTGTGCCAGAAAGTAACACAGAAAATGTGATGGAAATTTTGAAACACATTTGTAGGGAACTGGGCAACTTGCTAGTAGAAAAAGATATTAGTTCAATACGTAGAGTAGGCAAGAAAAACCAAAATTTAGAGCGCCCTAGATATATTTTAGTTCAACTATCTTCTGAACGTGAACGGGACAAACTCCTGAAGGCCTACAAGGAATACAACAAAGCTAAAAGGGACAACCCCTTAAATTCAACCCAACTTGGTATTCCGGGACAGAAAAATATTATTTATATTACCGAGCACTTATCTACCGAAGCAAAACATCTTCACGCAGAAACAAGAAAAATTGCTAAGCAATTATCTTATAAATACGTATGGGTAAAGCATGGCCGTATTTACGTCAGAAAAACGGATAGTACTACACCAGTTTTTATTAAAGATTTTAACAGCCTTAGGCAACTTAAGTAATTAATGATATTAATCTATTTTAATTTTATAATAAGTTTACAAATAAGTTTACAGCTTGTCCACCATTTTGTTTATAAAAATGATTTCTAATAAATATGATTTTAAATTAGCATTACTTAACGTACAGTCTCTTAATACTGGAAGAGATGAACTAATACGAACTGTCGAAATGTATAAACCAGATATACTATGTTTAACTGAAACTAGGCTTAATAAGCATTCAATTGTTAAAGATTACGCTTTAGATGGCTATCGTTTTATGCATAAACCAAGAAATGCTACCAAAAAACGTCTAGGGGGGGGCATAGGTGTATATATTACAAATAATTTGCGTACACGAGAAATAAATATATCAAGCTCGAGTTTAGAACAATTATGGATATCCATTAAAATAAAAAATCTGAACATAGCAATAGGAGTTTTCTACCGTCCACCAAAGTTTAATTTCACTAGATGTATTGACGAACTGAATGATACAATCTCATTATTATCACCTCAGTATGATTATGTTCTGATGTCGGGAGATATTAATTGTAATTTGTTGAATAGTACAGACTCCCAATCAAACTCCTTTTTAAATTCGCTTCAGGAGAACAACCTTAGAAATGTAGTAACAGAACCTACCCGCATAACCACTACTACAAGTACGCTTTTAGATGTTATCTGTTGTAGTTCTAACCTCAGGTCAAAAAATGTTATCAATATACATAACAATGATTTAAGTGACCATGCTTTTGTAATGAGTCAATTTCCAATACGAGTTCAAAGGGACCCACCTAGGAAAGTTACTTACCGTCCCTTCCATCACTTTGACATTGAAACTTTCTCATATGCTTCCTCTTGTACTCCTTGGGATCTAGTTTCAAAATACAATCACGTTGATGATATGGTTAAGTGTTTTAACTTTCTGATACTAGGATTATTTGATCATTTTGTACCGGAACGCACCAAAGTATTCAAGAAGCCACCAACTCCGTGGATTACAGATAGTATAAAGGCTGTAATGTCTGATCGGGACAAAGCATGTGCAAGAGCCAAACGCACGAATAATGAGCAAGATAGGTTAACCTACAAAACATTACGAAATTTAGTTAATAGCTTAGTAAGAAAAGAAAAGGAATCATTTTTTAATACTAATATCAATAGCAAAATAAAGCAACCAAAACACCTATGGAAAGTAATTAATAAAATACTAGGAAAATCAGACACTAACGCAATTCCATCTCAATTATGTGATCCTGATACAATAAATAAGTCATTTTTGGAGTCAATACCCGGCCAGCATAATAATTTATCTTATAAACCTAGAGCACCATTAACAAAAATTAACACTAAAAGTAAATTTAGCTTTGTAGAGTTAACTTGCGACGAAATACACAAAATCATAAATACGATAAGCTCAAATGCAAGTGGTATAGATAAAATTTCAATCAAAATGATCCAACTAACTTTACCTTTTTCTTTGCAGGCAATCACTGATATATTAAACCGATCAATATTAAGTGGGACTTTTCCCAGTGACTGGAAAACAGCACTTATAAAACCAATACCTAAAAAACCGAACATTGAGTCCATTAAAGATCTTAGGCCAATAGGCATTTTACCTGTACTATCGAAGGTGCTGGAAAAAGCCGTAAATAACAGTCTCTTAAAATACTTAGAAAATAATAGTATAATCCCTGAATTTCAATCCGGTTTTCGTAAACAGCACAGCACTACTACCGCATTAATGCAAGTGGTAGACGATATACTGACAGCCTCCAATGAAAATATGCCTTCAATTTTAATACTATTAGACTACAGTAGAGCTTTTGAATGTCTTGATAGAGACATTTTAATTCAAAAACTTGAATCATATGGTTGTGACGATAATGTTTGCAACTGGTTTAAAAGCTATTTCGGTAACCGACAGCAAATGGTAGAATGTATTGACCAAAACGGCCTTAAATCTAGATCTACAGCTTTACCGCTTACTAGAGGAGTGGTTCAAGGCTCAGTTCTGGGGCCGACTCTTTATTCGATCTATACTTCTGATCTACTGCAACAAATAAAGCACGGTAAAGCTCATATGTATGCTGACGATACTCAAATCCTAATGCATTTAAAGTTAGATGAAAATGATCTTAACAATAGCATAACTCTTTTAAATGAAGATCTCTACTCTATTCATAACTGGTCAACTGATAATTGTCTCTATCTTAATTCTAATAAATGTTTTTATTTAATTTTAGGAAGTAAATCTCAAGTACAATATGTGAGGAACTGTAATCCGGTAATCTTGATAAATAATAATAAATTGGTAGAGACCAAAGTCGCGAAAAACTTAGGGGTTATTTTTGATTGTGGTCTTAAATTTGATGAACATATAAAATCTAAGGCAGGTCTCTGTTATGGAACACTTAAACATTTATACAAAATTAGACCCTTTGTATCACCTGAAATTAGACTTAAACTTGCCGAAGCTTTAGTTTTATCTAAACTCGACTACGCAGATATTGCTTATGGTCCGTGTTTAAATAAACAAACTCAAAAAAAAGTGCAGAGAGTGCAAAATTCTTGTCTAAGGTTCACTTATAATGTGCCCCCACGTTCGCATATTACTCCAATACTTAATCACAACAACTTATTAAACATGTCGAATAGAAGAATGTTGAAGCTATGCAAATTTATATTTAATTTACGCAAAACAGGGATACCTGTTTATCTAGCAAATAAGTTAATCTGGAGTGATAGAGTTGGTGAGAACGTGAGGGCCACACGGTACCCGGTGTTGCGTTCTCCCCGACCACGTTTAACAATGTTTAGGGGCAGTTTTAAGTTTGCGGCATCAAAATGTTGGAATGACTTACCCCCACCGCTTAAAGGTCTGCAGTCAGTGTTTGCCTTCAAAACGAAGTGTAAACAGTGGCTGCTTGAACAACAAAAATCCTGTTCCAACTGGCAGTAATATTGTTCGCAAATTTAAAGTTGCCCTAAAAGTCTAGCGTAATCTAGGAAATGTATAATAAGTACCTAATGTAATTTTCAAGTAGTCTGGTGAGTGTTTATATTATATAATTAAAGGGAGATGACTGAAAAACAGCATTTGTGCTGAAGCTTCTTCCCATTCATGTATAGTTTTAAGTTGATTAGTTATCTTGTAAAACTTTGTTACTTTTTTTGAATAAATTTCTTTATTATTATTATTATTATTATTACTACCTATACCTAAACGAATTGCTATCTATTGTCTCTAAGCTATATTAACAAAACTAAAAAAAAAACCCACTACCTACGTTCACTGTTGAACAATTAATACCTATTATGAAATGAAAGGCTGTCAACAAACAGGAACGTTAGTTGTTATGTAGTTCGTATGTGTGTGTCCCTTAGTCGCCTTTTACGACATCCGTGGGAAGAGACGGAGTGATACTATTCATGACCCGGCATCACACGAGGTAACAGACAGGAACGTTAGATGTTGTGTAGTTCGTATGTGTGTGTCCCTTAGTCGCCTTTTACGACATCCGTGGGAAGAGACGGAGTGATACTATTCATGACCCGGCATCACACGAGGTAACAGGAACAAACACTGCAAAACAGGTTTTGTTATATGGGCTATACTGCAAAGAAGTAATCACAACTTAAAGTATGCCTATTATGAGTAACTAATAAAAAGTACATGTAAATATATAGGTATTCATTTATTATACCAATCATGCACTTATATTTTTGCCCCTAGCTAAGAGGTCTTTAATATGAAAATCACCAAGGGGTTTTCCCTCGAGATTTTTAAGAGAATAAACTAGTGGTGACAATTTCTTGTCAATCACACACTTTTCATATTTAGGCGCTAATTTAGCAGAAAAGAATTTAGGTGCACTTGAAAGCGTAAAACACCTTTTATATACTATTTGACCTACCTCAAACTGTAATGGTCTTTTCCTAAGATTATAAAACTTTTCATTTTTCCTATAAGATTTAAGTAAATGATGTTGAACTTCTTTATAGATATCTTTAAGCTTAGGTAAACTATTAGAAAACGGTTCAACATCAATAACCACATTAGCACCATCCAGTGGTGGATGAGAGCCATAGATAGACCCATCCGAGATCAATTCACGACCATGGTTTAAATAAAAAGGAGAAAACTTTGTACCTTCGTGAATAGAGGAGTTTAATGCGCATTGAATTTCATGAATGTTCTGGTCCCATTTACGATGGTCAGAACGCACATATGAAGCAATGGCCCTAACTATGTCCCTATTGACACGTTCGCATTGATTAGTCTGGGGATGGTATCTAGGATTATAAAATATATGGGGAACTCCATAACTAGTTAATAAATCTCTAAATTCCTTGGAAGTAAATTGGGTCCCGTTGTCAGTATATAAAATCCTACACACCCCATGTACTAAGAAAACATACTTCTCTAGGCATTTTACTACTGCTTTCGCCGTAGCTGATCTAAGTGGAAATAAGAGAACGTATTTACTGAAGTAATCCGATACTACAAAAATATATTGGTTCCTAGAGTATGATGGTGGAAAAGGTCCCAGAAAATCACTGGAAATAGCTTCCCATGGCCTAGTTATCTGTCGTGGATTACCCATGTAACCCGGTCGAGCTAAGTTAGTTGGCTTATAACATTTACAAACCTCACACTCATTAATGTAAGTCTTAATGTCTTTAAACAAGGAGGGCCAAAAATAAAATGAACTAATTTTTTTATGGGTTTTAGTTACACCAAAATGAGCTGAAGAAGGGTCATCATGATATTTACGAATAATTTCTAATCTATGCTCAGCAGGAACTACCAATCTCCAGTCACATTGACTTGTGAGTTTATATTTGTTTTTTGTCAAGCGATAAAGCTTATTATCAACTATGTGAAAATTAGGAAACTTTTGTGGAAATTTTGAACAATTTTTATATAAAGATAAATACCAAGGATCAGTTACGCTATCTAAGTCTATTTGAATAGAACTAATCTTAACACGAGAGAGACAATCTGGTATAATGTGTTCCTTCCCCTTCCTATGTATTATTTCGAAGTTAAACTGGCTTAAACGACAGGCCCATCTATTTAAACGACCAGAAGGGTTTTTTAAATTTTGAAACCATTTTAAAGATGCGTGGTCAGTAACAATGTAACATTTACCACCTTCTACATAAGATCTATACTGCTCTAAGGCATAAATAACAGCTAAAAGTTCGCGCTCAGTGGCAGTGTAATTCACTTCCTGTGCGTTTAAGGTCCTACTACAATAAGCGATGGGATGATCTACACTATCTATCTTTTGCGTCAGGACACCACCTATAGCAAATGATGAGGCATCAGCATGAATATAAAATGGCTCTTTAAAATTAGGGCACCTTAAAATGGGAGTTGAAATAAGGGCCGTTTTCAAAGATTGGAAAGCTTCCTCGGCTTCCTCAGTCCAACAAAATTTAAGTTTTTTACTGGTGAGTCGAGATAGAGGTCTCGCCACCTTAGAAAAATCTTTTATAAACCTACGATACCATCCAGCCATTCCTAAAAATCTTTTCACTTCTTTGGTATCTCTAGGTGAGGGAAAATTCAAAATAACGTCCACTTTAGAGGGATCCGTACGCAGTCCGTATCTATCTACTACATAACCTAAATATTTGAGTTCGTTTCTACAAAAAAGAGATTTCTCCATGTTAATGGTTAAGTTAGCATTTTTCAACTTTTGATAAACACGCTCTAAAACTGAAATATGTTCCTCCAGAGTGGAAGTACAAATAATTATATCGTCTATCTATATAACAAAATACTTGTCGTGGCGGACATAAGACGCAAATAAAATCCAGACTGTTTTTCAAGATTGAGGTTTTAATCAGACTTTGGCGTTATATAATTCAAAAAATGTAGCGAGCGGTAGTAATAAGTAACAATTGAAGTTAACGTATAAATTTTAAGCTTTTAACGGTTGCGCGTTGTTGACATAGAGTTCATATGTGATTGGTGACATTTACAGTTGACATGTGACAGTTGTCATGTGTGTGATGATTGTTACGTTCCGTGCCGCAACATGCCCCCGGCCTTGGAAGACTCCTCTTCCAACTGTGTGTCTTGGTTAATGTCGAGCAAGGGACATATCTTTGAGAAGGCTCTCCTCACGATGCCCGATGACGTGCGAATATCGGCTACTCGGGAGATGCCGTCTCGTCCTGGGTAGGTTTGAACTATCCGACCAAGGGCCCATTTAAGTGGAGGTTGGTGGTCCTCTTTGATGACGACGAGCGATTCCGGTTGCAGCGTGTGAGCGTCGACTTTCCATTTAGATCGGGTCTGCAACTCGGAGACGTACTCTTTCGCCCAGCGTGACCAGAAGTGCTGGCGAAGTTGCTCTATCCTCTGGAATCGGGTGAGCAGCGGCGTCGATCTCTCCGTCAGGTCTGCATGAACTGGCGCTGTAAGTGGACGACCAACCAGGAAGTGTGCGGGAGTTAAAGGAAGGAGATCAAGAGGGTCGGAAGATAAGGGTGACAATGGTCGTGAGTTTAGTATAGCCTCTATTTGTACGAGTAGAGTAGTACATTCCTCGAACGTCAAATGCGATTGACCGACTACACGAATGAGGTGATGTTTGCAGGATTTTACCCCAGACTCCCACAAACCACCAAAATGAGGACTCGAGACGGGAATGAATTTAAATATAATTGATTGAGCATGTGCGTATTGCTGAACATCTGATGCATGTGTCTGCAGCATCCTAGCAAATTCATTCATCGCACCAACGAAGTTTTTTCCGTTATCAGAGTAGATTATGTTAGGCTTTCCACGGCGTGAGATAAAACGTTTTAATGCTAGTATGTATGTTTCTGAAGATAAGTCCGCTACTAACTCTAAATGTACTGCGCGTGTGGTGAAACATACAAACAGACAAACATACGACTTGACAGTTTTTGCACCTCTACCTTTGCGGTTCAGTGTGTAAATTGGCCCTGCGTAATCGACTCCGCAGATCGCAAAAGGTAAAGTCGGTGTTATACGCTCCTTGGGCAGATTGCCCATGAGAGGCTTGAGTGTAACACCTTTCAATCGCCTACACATAATACACTCATTCGTTATTCTTCTAGCTAGGTTTCTGCCCGCGACTGGCCACCAACGTTGACGCAGCTCGTACAGCATCGCCTGTGTGCCAGCGTGCAGTAATCGCAGATGCGTTTCGCGGAAAAGCAACGTTGTGAAGTGGTGCTTCGAAGAAAGCAAAATTGGGTGAACCTTATCGTACTTAAATGTCTGTGAATTAACAAGCCTACCACCTACTCTTATAATACCCTGATTGTCTAGAAATAAATTTAATTTAAATAGACTGGGATTATGTTTCAATGGTTTGCATGCGGATAAAAGCTGTAATTCAAATTTAAAACATTCTTGTTGTGATATTTTAGCTAATTTTAATTCGGCGTTAGTTAGTTCTTCAACCGTGAGCACAGAAAGCTGCCTTTCCGACTTACTGGTGCGTGCGTTATTGATAAATCGAAGAACGTAGGCAAAGGCTCGTCTCATGCGGTTGAATTTGGAAAATCTATTAAATGTAAAAAATTGATGTGTTTCGTGTGCAGGAAAAACGTTGATCGGGTTAGGTTTAATTTCTCTAAGCATTTCCTCGTTATTGCATTCGTGCGTATTGGTTTCCGCGATGTCGAGCGAAAGCAACGGGTCGTAGAGCATGTCGGGACCCTGCCACCATAGGTTCGACGTAGCGAGTTCTGGCAGAGGGACGCCGCGCGAGACAAGGTCGGCCGGGTTGCTCTTGCCGCTGATATGACGCCAAGGTAAGTTGCGTGTTAACTCATGGATCTCTGACACTCTATTTTGAACGAACGTTTTTAGTGAGTTCGGTGACATGCGTAGCCATCCTAAAACTATAGTCGAATCAGTCCAAAATGTTGTGCTATCCACCTTGCATCGAAGCGATTTCGCAACCTTATCACACAACTTAGCACCAAGCAACGCACCGCACAATTCTAACCTTGGTATAGTCACCGATTGCAGGGGAGCTACCTTGCCCTTTGAACACATCAGACGCACCGTGATCTCGCCGCTGTCTGAGATTGACCGCAAGTAAACGCAGGCGCCGTACGCGGTTTGAGAGGCATCTGTAAATACATGCAGTTGCACGGTGTTAGGATGAGTACAAATTACATGACGTGGTACGGAAATATCTTTGAGTGTTTTTAAATCGCTAACAAACTTATCCCAACGAGTGACGACGTCGCATGGAAGCTCGTCATCCCATCCCGCTTTCAACAACCATAATCGCTGCAGCAATACCTTAGCGATCATTGTCACAGGGCTCAATAATCCGAGGGGATCATAAATTTGTGAAACACAAGAAAGAATAACTCGCTTCGTTAGTTTGTTAGTAACATTTTCGAACTGCGTATTGTAGGTGAATGTGTCGTTTGAATTGTCCCAGTTAATTCCTAATGTTTTACATAGGTTTTCACCCTGTAAATTAAGACATTTATTGTTATTATTAAATGATTCTAAATTGTGATTAAAATTAAATATCCATTTTCTCAATGGAAAACCGGCTGTTTGTAGTAATTGAGACGTTTTCTCGCAAAGGCCTAATAAGGCTGACTCATCGTCGTCGCCCGTGATGAGGTCGTCGACGTAAAAGTCATTTGTGATGGTACGTTTGACGTGTGGGTCGGAGCACGCGTCCGCAAGCGCCCTCAAGCACCTAACTGCAAGGAATGGTGCGGCTGCGGTGCCGTACACCAACGTGTTGATGCGGTAGGTACCCACAGGTTCGTCTGGACTGTCGCGCCACAGAATGAGTTGTAGATCTCGCTGACTCTCAGTCACCAGCACCTGCCGGTACATCTTCTCCACGTCCGCGCACGCTACGAATCGATGTTGACGTAGTCGAACCAAGATTGCGAATAAGTCGCCCTGTATTGGCGGCCCTACAAGCTGGAGGTCGTTAAGTGCCGTGCCGGAGGTCGTGGGGGCGCTGGCATCGAACACTACTCGCAACTTGGTAGTTGCGCTGTGCTCTCGAAAGACGCCATGGTGCGGCATGAAGTAGTGCGGAGTTCCGTGTGTGGATACTGGTGACATGTGACCTAGGTCAACAAACTCGTGAATAAACTGACTGTACATCTGTTTGTAGTGCGGTTGACGTGACAGCCGTTTCTCTAACGCTAAGAAACGTTTGAGAGCTAACTCGTGGGAGCTACCTAGATCGTGTGGTGACGTTTTGAACGGAATACTAACGCAAAATCTTCCGTCACTATTGCGTATAGTGTTGTTTGTGAAATGATTTTCGCATTCCCGTTCCTCATCACTGCGCGTGTCACATGATGTAGGTATCTCCTCAAGCTCCCAAAATTTGCGTAGTTGGTTATCAAGCGCTCGCGTAAAGTTGCATAGTATATGCCCCTTGCCCGTACCATTGAAGACGGAACCTGAAACCAACCACCCTAAATGTGTGTTTTGAAGGTACGGACCACTGGGTAGGCGTATTTTACCGTCGGTCAGTAACTCCCAGAATATATCCGCACCGATCAATATTTCGATTGCCTGAGATGCGTGAAAACTCGGGTTTGCCAGCGAAATATTGTCAGGCACCCTGAACTGTGCGTGTTGTTCAGGTGTTAGGCTAATATTTGTACAAGTTATTTGTGATAACACAAAACAATTAATAGAGGTTGTGTATGTGTTAATACGAGATTTAAGTTCGATAGTGCAGTATTCTGTTGAATTAGTAACTGAATTACCTACACCTCGTATTTGCTGAGTGGACTGTATAAGTGGTATTTTTAATTTATTGCATAAAGATCGCGCGATTATGCACCTTTCGCTCCCTGAATCTAAGAGCGCGAATGCATCGTGATAACAACCTAAGTTATCAGCTACTTGCACTAACGCAGTTGAAAGAATAACTGGCTGAGCGCACGGATAGTTACTGCATAGTACATTAGACTGCGTCGAACAGGTTTGGTCGGGAGGGGGTGGGCGCTCCGGCCTCGATGCGCCGGCGGCGGCCGCGCCTCGCCAGTTGCCATGCGCTGCTGATGCAGGAATGACTTCACTGTCGTTGTGTATCAGTGTATTGTGTTTTAGGTTACATTTACGACACGGACCCAAGCGACAGTCGCGTAGCAAATGGCCTGGACGAAGACAGTTGACACATAGGTTGTGCTCGTTAATTAGTTTTAACTTCGCGTCTAGTGTTTTCTCTAAGAATTGCTGGCAAGCGTATATTGGATGTTTTGCGTTACATATTAAACATAAGTTGTAGGAATGTGCGTTAGTTCGCGGCGTTTGATGTGTTTTGTTAGTGACTACGTTACAATGAATGCGCTGGTTATTACTATGGGTGCGTTGCGGCTTAAACTCGCTTTGTTTGCTTGTGCTGTGTGATGTTAGCAACGTTTCTAGCATATCAGCTCTGTCCTTGAGGAATGATAACAACATATCGACCTTGAACTTGAACTTATCTTCTGCTGAATGCTTATAAAAGGTGGTTTTATGCTGTTCCCACTCCCTTTCGGTGTTTTTATCTAGTTTGGTGACAATAAGGTAAATAATTAGCGTGTCCCAGCTGTCAACAGGTTCATCTAGCATCTTTAGAGCGCGTAAATTCTTTAAAATTGTGTCTATAATATTACGTAGGGACTCGGGTGATTCTTTATTTAGAGCCGGCATGGTAAATAGCGCTTTTACGTGATTGTGCACTAATAACCTTATGTTATTGTACCTGTTTAGGATTAATTCCCATGCAACTAGATAATTATCGGCTGAAAACTCGAGTGAATCAATAACTAGGGCCGCGCTGCCTTTTAATGAAGACTTTAGGTAATGAAACCTTTGAATGTTGCTTATGTGTGTATTATTATGTACTAGCGAGAGAAAGGTGTCCCTAAATTCTAACCAACGTTCACATGAACCGTCAAATGTAGGAACTGAAATCGTAGGTAGCTTGATTGATTCGTTTTGTGATGAATTAGAGTTAGTAACGGTCTCACCGACATTAAGCATACAATCTGCTTTGGCTAGTGTGCTATAATATGTCTCCTCAAATGACTCGCGCTGATTTAGCTGCTCGTTGAGGTCGTCTTCGTTGACTGCCTCTTCCAGCTTTGATTGTATTACATTAAATTCGTTATATAATGTAGCAGCACCTTGTGTGCGAAGCTTTAAATCTGCACGGGCTTGAGGCAACATTATTTCAGCTTTTGTTAAACCGTTAATGTATGTGGAAAGCCTTGTTAATCTACCCTTAATAACACCGCGTTTTTTAACTAGCTCACGAATTAAATTATTAGTCGCATCGTCTTTCGTTAGAGTTATCACTGGCGACTTCGATCTGGCCTTATCTTGCTCGATATCCTTCATCATTTTGATAGTAAGTAAGAGTTGGAGTACTTACAATTAAATTAGATGTACTGTGTGTTTAACCGTTGACTTGGCGGCGGGTAGAGGCTCTACTAACTGCACCACCGATGTCACTGGAATTGAGATGGATTCGGGATTATTAAGGAGCAGATATGTCGGTTGGAATAAACTAGCTGGCTGGCGTACCACTTTGCGCGCGTTCGTAGACGTTTCAGCAGCTTGCGGGGGCTCCAACAGCAACAGATTCTAGTCGTGAAGATGGATCTGCACCTCTGCGTGGTCTTGATGGTGTAAATTCGTTGAAGTTCGTTGTGCGGCCGAAACTTCCTTTGTCTGGATTTCTTCTGTTCCTTTTGTAGAATCCGGCTCGAGGATCAAATTTATGTCGTGGCGGACATAAGACGCAAATAAAATCCAGACTGTTTTTCAAGATTGAGGTTTTAATCAGACTTTGGCGTTATATAATTCAAAAAATGTAGCGAGCGGTAGTAATAAGTAACAATTGAAGTTAACGTATAAATTTTAAGCTTTTAACGGTTGCGCGTTGTTGACATAGAGTTCATATGTGATTGGTGACATTTACAGTTGACATGTGACAGTTGTCATGTGTGTGATGATTGTTACGTTCCGTGCCGCAACAATACTTTATTATCGAACTCAGCTGCAAACAAACTATCCATCAATCTTTGCATCGTTGCTGACGCTCCGACCAATCCAAAACACATGACTTTATAGTGAAATAAACCTTTGCCAGGCACCGTAAAAGCAGTCTTTTCTTTCGACGACTCTGTTAAAGGTATTTGATGATAAGCAGCGCTAAGGTCGAGAGAACTAAGATATTTACCGTCTCTTAAGTTATCAAGTATATAATTTATATATTGGAGCGGATATGCATCCGACTTAGATACTGAATTCAATTTACGACTATCTAAACAAAGTCTCATTTTACCATTGGACTTAGGAACCATCGTCACCGGTGAGTTCCATGGCGAGTTAGAAGGCTCAACGATATCTAAAGCTAACATGTTATTCAATTCAGATTCTAAATATTTTAATTTTTCGGGGCTCAGCCTGTAATATTTTTGTTTGATCGGCTTTGCATCACCCGTGTCAATATCATGGTTAGTTAAATGAGTTCGGCCTAATCCTACCTTCGAAGTATCAATATTACTAAACAAAGCTTTAATTTTTCTATTTGAGACTTTTCATTATTAGACAAAGAACTAAAGTCTTTTAAACCATTTTCCTGAACAACGTCTAAACTATTAACATCTATGTTAGAATCATAAGTAGGTATACACTTTAATACATCTGGAGCTATATTAAATGCCTTCCAAAAATCTACACCGAAATGAATGGGTACATTAATTTCAGATTGAATAATAAACTGTATAATTTTAACTTTACCTAAGTATTGTATGGGTACCTCCATATAATCATTACAAAGAAGCTTAGTACCACTTGCTACTGTCAAAATTCTAGGTTCCTTAAATTTTAAAACAGGAATGTTTAATTTTCTGAAAAGTTTAAACGCACTTAATCCAAGTACAGAACAACTAGCTCCACAATCAAGTAAACCAGAAACATTAACTCCAAACACTTTAACCGTAAGATATGGCCTAAAATCATTTTTACCAGGTTTAAAATAGACAGTGGTCTCTGATTCGGGCTTCTTACCAGAGACCAAACTAATTAGTTTTTTGACTTATTACAAACTTTGCAGTCAGGATATTTAACCCCTTTAAAACCGCATTTAAAACAGACTAACTCTTTACTAACTCGGCAATGTGGAGTATTGTGGTTATTCCTACCACACCTATAGCAATGCAAGTTTAAAGAAGAAACTTTGGAATTGTGAAAGTCATTTCTAGCCTTATTAAAAGGAGGTCTAGAATTGGAATTTACGACGGTATTTTTACCTAACGCCGGTTCTGCGAAATTATCGTTTCTTATTTTAGTTAATTCTATTTTTCTACCGAGCATTTTCAAATCGTCTATAGATTTTACATCAGTCAAAGTAAGGGCTGAGCGATATTCCGGACGAATATTACGCATTATAATATCTAGCTTTTCATCTTCAGACATCTGCTTATTTAAACGAGAAATCATACCTAGAATTGAAGCTAGGTAAACCGTAAGGGTTTCCTTTTTATCTTGAGTCCGAGATTCTATCTCTTTTCGTAAATAGTAGTCATAGTCAGGTGAATCAAAATCGAGCTTTAAATTATCAATTAATTGGGTATAAGAAGAAAAGTTGTTTCTATATGCGCGGTACCAGTCTAGAGCAGGTCCATCCAACAGGTCAACAAATCCGTCAAATACTACTTCGACAGGAATCTGTCTAGCTAACCTCAACTCATCTAACCTATTTAGAAAAGTACGCACACATGTGCTACCATTAAACTTTAAATTTAAAGAAAGTAAATTAAACTTAACAGGGGGGCTTTGAATAGCAATCCTATGACCACCACACCGTTTCTGGTCCTCGACTTCTGACTCCGAGGAACTAGAGTCACCTTCATGTTCAGACAAACATTTAACTAGTGCCGCTCTTAAGGAGAGAAGGTCCTCAGATGGCTCAACAATTTTCGACAATCGGTTCAATAAATAGTTAATCCGACCTAGCAGACGAGGACGTCTAGCATCAGTACGATCACCTGATGATAATTGAGAAATGAGCTCACTAGCCTTAGGAGACAGTACCTTAAACTCGTTCTCCGGATCAAGCAACAAGGGATTCGATGACAGCTTGATACTACCCCGACGAGCAAGTTGTTTAGACTTCCTGAGATATCCATGAAGTACCTCACATGTCTCATCAGAATTAGCTGGAATATTCCTGATGGTCAGCTCGTGAATCAGCTCATCCTTCAATAAAAAGTTGACATTACAACCAATCGGCATCTTGAAAAAGTAATAAAAAATAAAAGGTTGAAAAGATCACAAACTCCTAAAAGGAATTGTTCAATTCAAAAGTAAAAGTTCCTAATTAAGAATGAGACAAACTTAATTGTCTATGTAATTATATAGTCACTTATACAAAGTTGTAGTGATCTATTTTAAAATAAAAGTTTATAAAATACCAGTTATATAAGGCAAGATTAACTTTCTATTTGTTTAATAGTCACTTAATAACAAGATGGGTGATCTATTTTAAAATAAAAGTTTATATAAAATAACAAAGTTATGTAAGGCAAGATTAACTTTCTATTTGTTTAATAGTCACTTAATAACGAGATGGGTGATCTATTTAAAGTTAGCTAAATTACAATTTTATTAGATTGCAATGCTAATAAAAGAAAATTAATGCCTATACTCAAGCACAAAACTAAGAGTAATTATAGTTACTAAAATAAATATTAAAGTTTTAGTACACTGAGTTACAATTTTATAAGATTGCAAAAATGTACTTATGTTTTGTTTGTGACTGTACACAAAAATGCTTAAATTTATAATAACTTTAGTTCAGTAAAAATAATAAAAGAATTACCTCAAGACAGTTTCACTTCACATATAAATTAACAGTACCTTGTCACACCTTGTTTACTTGCTTAAACAATTATTATTAACTTATCAAAAACAAAGTTTGAAGCTGTAAAAAGAAAACAAGTTAGCATACACTTTTATAATAATTAAAGTTAATATGTTGTAAAACGATTCTTACAACAGTTACTTCAAAAAAAAATTCTAGTTTCCAAAAGGATTTCAAAACAAAAGAAATTTCACAGGGTATCTGAAACTCTCTAGGCCACACGTTGGGTACGCCACTTGCAACCTTACCTGGGCTCGGCTTGAGCTATGAGACAAAAAAAAAAAACCTATCTAACAGGGTTGTGGGAGCGTTAGGCCTAGAGATGAGCAAGCAGACTAATTTAAATTTTAAGGACGCCTATCCGCTGCTCATGCAAGCGAGGTTCAGATACACCTATGAAATAAAAAAGGTTAAAATAGATTATTAACAATTTATTGTTTGGATAATTTGCTTACAACAGAGCAAGGGGAAGTGCTAAACGAGTATTTTTATAAAGTCATAATAAACCAATATTTTACATCAAGGTCTTTCACTTAACGCTAGACATATTATGAATAGTTACAATTTTACCTTAACTTATGTAGTACTGGTGTGATGGATGTATTAGAAGAACCAAAGCTGTATGCGCTGGTGCATATTAACATTGAGGCTTAGCAATTAATATCCATTAAAGTGAAGTAGAAAACATGGTGCTTGTGAAATGCTTGAGGTTAAATAGCAAGTGTGATGATTTTATATGGATACCAACGTTGGTGCAGAAGCAGGGAAAAGTTCAATGATCCATATTTGAAATTAAAATCAGAAACTAAATTAAAAAGGATAACTAGAATAAAAACCAAAAACCCTGCAACAAAAGATACAAAATATTATATCACATGCCGCAGCAAAATAGACTAACCAGATGGAAGATCAGCAAATTACTTTCCAACATCGTTGGGTTTAAATGAAATACAACAATCCTTTAAAGGGATGCATGTTGATTTTAGTGGCAGGCACGAAGCAAAGCCTAAGAACAAACAAGCATGGAAAATGTTAACACGCCGTCTTTGAAAAAGCAAAGTTTGAAGAAAAAATCACCAGCGAAGAAACTCACCAATAATAAATATTAATAAGAATGACTTAAAAAGCCATTTAAAGATGAAACACTGCTTAATTCGTACACTCCTCACATCTTCTCAAGAAATTACGACAAAGCGTCTGACTCCAACCATTGTTGACAAGAAAAGGGCTCGTAAAATGGAGGCACCGAATGTTACCAACAGAAATTACTGAATTAACAAACGCGAAAACTAACTTTCTCAAAACAAGACAAAATAAGCTCAGAATGGAATATCTTGTTTAAAATAATAAATTATCATTTTATATTTATTTATTAATTATTATTTCTCCTTTGAAGAAATTAAAATCTTACTCATCAACCAAAACAAATCAGGCAATAGGAATGACACAACTAACGCCATCTATGTGTTGCAAGTAACAACTTGATATCAAATAATGGAACTGAAGTTAGAAAATACGACCCTGCAAACTAGATGTCGCTTCCATCTTCTCCAGACCCCTATAGCTACAAAAAAAAACGTTACAGTACCCCGTTTCCCGTGAAAGAAAAATTTTGAAATTGAAAACGAAGTTGAAATTTAAAAATTTTTCGTTGCAAGTCCCCTTGTACATCCTTCCCTACAAACACTATTCGAAGAAGAAAACCAACTCCTTAAAAACAAAACAGAATATTTCCTAACAACTAAAAAAAACTATCGTGCAAAGCACAGAGACAGTAATTACTTTGATATAACATGTCAACTGTTCAAAACATATCATCAACAACTACTTGAACAACATTGTATTCATTTATAATCATCATAAAAGATGGTTAAGAAAATTAATTCTCAACAAGGAAAATCGTGCAGAGCACAGAGACAGTAATGACTTCACTTAAGCATGTCAACCGCTCAAAGTACCTATGCTTCAAAAAGAAACAAGTATGTAAACATACTAAAATGTTTCTTGAAACCATCAATATGCGCGAGCGTAAACATGTTTGATGCGCTGCAGTAACGCGGAAGCCCCAACAGCACTCTAAGTCCATTATTATATTGGACGCGGATAGCGTTGAAGGCCCGCTGCGTATAGTTGACCCACAGACTACACGTGTACAGTGTTTGGCAATAAGCCTTAAAAAGCGTTATTTTGACCTCAACACTGCACCGAGAAAACCTGCGCGCCAACATATTACAGCGAACCGCCATCGCCCTCCGTTCCCTTTCAATGTCTTGGTCATCCTTCAAGTCTTCTGTGACTATATGGCCCAAGTACTTGAAGGATGACACTCTTAAAAGTGCGCTCTTTTCGAGTGTGACGGGAGGCACGCAAGTCACCTTCCGGTTCCTGGTTTGAAACACCATGAGCTCACTTTTTTTTGAGTTGTACACCAGGCCGTGAGACTCTGCATAACCTTCACAAATACTGATAAGCTTTCTCAGCGCAGCGATTGACGGGCTCAGCAACACCATGTCGTCCGCGTAACTAATACTATTAACACAGTGACCGTCAATATAACATCCGACACCTGAGTTACTGAGCTCTACGATCAGCTGGTTTACATACAGGTTAAAAAGAGAGGGAGAAGTCAACCCGCCCTGCCTAACACCACACTCTAGCCTGTAGGAATCCGAAAACTGATTCTGCCATTTAACCTGATTAGACTGATTACTGTACCAATATTTGAAAATATTTACAAACTCGCCAGGCACACCAGCATCCACTAGTTTTGACCACAAGATATCATATCTGACCAAATCAAACGCCTTGGACAGATCCAAGAATGCAGCGTATACAGCCGTATTTCTGTCAGTGTAATACCTAACAGTATGCTTGAGAGACAGTATAGCAGTTTCGGTAGACAACTGCGGTCTGAAACCAAACTGAGCATCGTGCAGAACTAGATATCGCTTGAGCTGTCTCTCAAGCACACCGTCAAGGACCTTTGATGTAATGGTTGCTAGTGTGATCGGGCGATAGTTGGTTTTGTCAGAATTATCTCCAGATTTATTTTTGATAATAGGCACCACTACCGACCTCATCAATTCTGCTGGTAAATATGAATGTCTAATACAGATAGTAAACAACATTCCAAGCAATCTAGGCAGATGTGGCCCAGCATAAACAAAGTGTTCGATGCTGATGCTGTCATGTCCAGGTGACTTACCCCTCGTCATACCATTGACGAGCGACTCTATTTCTTTCGCTGTAATTCGTTCCGGTACACTGGACAAGACAGCCTCGGCACCACCCTGTTGAGTAGCAAAGGTAGGTTTGGTTCGAAAGTGGGAACAGAACATGTTAGCTATATCCTGGGGGTCCTGTAAGCCCTCGACGCTCACCGGCACACCAGGATTAGGATTTAAGCTCTTGGTGTGTTTCCAGAATCCACGAAAGTCCTTATTTTTGTGAAGCGAGGCAAGTCTGTTCATTTTTATGTACTCTTGATTATTTTGACAAGATTTGAGTTTTTCCTTAAATATTTTTCTCGAATCATTCATCTCAGCATAAATATAGCCATCGCGAGGGCGACCATACCATACCCAAGACAAAAACTTTTCTCTAGCATACCTGTGAGCGTCGCGGACATACTTGTTCCACCCAGCAATCGGTCGCCTGCCCCGTGGCACTTCCCCTCTCTTTCCGTCATCATAACAAAGTCTCGCAGCCTCTTGTAACGTCTGCACAATTTTATTGTACAAATTATCTATAATTTGCATATGCTCAATATTTTTATTCGTACATATTACGTCACAACATATATTCAATTCATTAGGGAAATTAATTGTTTTTAACCTCTCATTACATAGCTGGGTATATAATTTAATCTGTGACTCATCACGGCAGCCCCATATTATTTTATTTACCAACCTATAAGACTGTTTTATATTATGACTTAATGTTTTAATATCACATTGAACCTCTAAAGGAAAATGATCTGACCAATAAACATCATTATGTACTTTTACTTGAATAACAGAGCTACAGGCCGCTTCAGTTACCACGCAGTGGTCAAGCCAACGACAACTACCATTACTATCACTAGTAAAGGTGTATGTGTTAGATTCCACACCTAGCATTTTAAAGTCAATACACACCCATTTCTGATCAACACAAAAGTTTAGAAGTTCATTACAAAAAGGCTCACCAGGGTGTGCATTAAAGTCTCCCAGGATGTATACCGATTCAGTGTTATTGTTTTCCACCACAGCTACAATTTCACTTAAACATTCGACATACTCCACAAAATTAACACACGAGTCTGTGGGCATATACACCGAAAACACTATAAAAGTTCTGCCTAACACACTTACTTTAATCGCAGCAATGCGATCGCTCACACATGTGATCACTGATACACACTCAAACTTAGATTTGTTCCACAAAAGGGCGACACCTCCATACGGCCGCCCGCACAGTAGTTGTCTCGTATCTACAGCAGACTTGCCATGGTATCCGAAGTCCCTGTTTATGCTACTTAGCTCCGGTAATTCGTGTTGCAATTGCCAAGTTTCCTGTAGCGCAATAATATCAGCACGTTGACTTAGTGTCCGAACACACTCCATTGATCTTTTAATGGATTTA
The DNA here is from genome assembly GCA_916618145.1 of Emmelina monodactyla. Lineage (NCBI taxonomy): Eukaryota > Metazoa > Arthropoda > Insecta > Lepidoptera > Pterophoridae > Emmelina > Emmelina monodactyla. Next base: position 2,681,541 of record OU745323.1, on the reverse strand, counting down.
CAATTATAACTGATGAATACTGTTTTATCCATTTATATTCGGTTTGTTGTGCCACTACTCAAACTGGTAACAATATTTATCTCTCGGCTACGAAATTCAATGAAACGGCGAAACGATATCCCGTCTGGCCACAAATTACAATCCATAAACAGATGTAATTTATGTTGCGGCACAAACACTTTGTAAGAATTATAATCCCTTTGGTGTTTGGTCTTCATTTTTTGTAGTTTCACATCGACCTTAGTCTTATTTTTAATATAACATACAATGTCACTTTCACTGACATCGGTGTGCACATTATTTATGAAAAGTGGTAATATTCTTTCCGCCGCCCTAAACTTATGCTCTGTTTCTAAACATGTCCCTTTTTCTCCCACAAACCGGTTTCTATATCTCTTTCTTTGCACTAATTTCCATTCATCACCCTTTTCTTTGTCTTTCCAGGTCTTATTATTACTCTTAATCATATCCACCATACTTATTTGTTGATTATTTTGTGTACTGGGGCTGTTATTACATGAAGGGTAAACTTTGTTTGCCATTTCTTTAACAGGTGAGGCCCGCACCTCGTAATTGTTTGAAACCACGGTGACGGCCTCCACGGGTGTCCTGTGAGGCGAGATAACAGGCGGCACATTCGTCGGCGGGTGTAAGTGAGATGGCGATCGCAGCGCGGGACCCTGTTTTGATGTTCCGTTGACCGTCACATTTGAACATTTTAATTCATGCGAAGGTGGTGATATTTGTGGAATATGAATTATTCCAATGGGTCCGCTATCGTAATTAAAACTATCTTTTTGTTTCGCACATCTTCGTGTTCTATTGACAAAATCGTTGGAGTAACAATTTTCAACAATTGAGGCTTGTTTCAGATTCGCAATCTCATTTTTTAGTTGCTGAAAATGATCTCTCGTTACAAATGAATCTTTTAAAACTTCGATCTCATTTTTCATTAAGACTAGGTCCTTCAAAAGTCGAGTTACATCGATGTGATCAAAAGTGACTGGGGGTAGTTTTTGTAAATCTCGTGCCACAAAAATTGGTAATTCCTCAGGGTCTGTTTCCTTTATAACTACTATAATATCTTCCAGTTCGCGTTGAGTTTTGCCCTCTCTTTTGCGGGTAACATTCTTCTTTGCTGACTTAAGTGAATTATACAGCAGGTTCTTGGCGGTAGAAATATCCTCGGCTTTAAAAGCTGTACTGCAGAGGCGGATCATTCCTTCCTCATCCATTACATCACATTTGTTTTGCATGAAAGCTAATACTTCATTTATAACTATATTGCAATTAACGCACTTCACAACGGAAGAGGTCGTTGACCTCACCGGACCGAGCATTTTTGTTTAGACGCAACAATACGCGTACGCACACACTGACGCATGACGAACAAAACTAAGAGTAATTATAGTTACTAAAATAAATATTAAAGTTTTAGTACACTGAGTTACAATTTTATAAGATTGCAAAAATGTACTTATGTTTTGTTTGTGACTGTACACAAAAATGCTTAAATTTATAATAACTTTAGTTCAGTAAAAATAATAAAAGAATTACCTCAAGACAGTTTCACTTCACATATAAATTAACAGTACCTTGTCACACCTTGTTTACTTGCTTAAACAATTATTATTAACTTATCAAAAACAAAGTTTGAAGCTGTAAAAAGAAAACAAGTTAGCATACACTTTTATAATAATTAAAGTTAATATGTTGTAAAACGATTCTTACAACAGTTACTTCAAAAAAAAATTCTAGTTTCCAAAAGGATTTCAAAACAAAAGAAATTTCACAGGGTATCTGAAACTCTCTAGGCCACACGTTGGGTACGCCACTTGCAACCTTACCTGGGCTCGGCTTGAGCTATGAGACAAAAAAAAAAAACCTATCTAACAGGGTTGTGGGAGCGTTAGGCCTAGAGATGAGCAAGCAGACTAATTTAAATTTTAAGGACGCCTATCCGCTGCTCATGCAAGCGAGGTTCAGATACACCTATGAAATAAAAAAGGTTAAAATAGATTATTAACAATTTATTGTTTGGATAATTTGCTTACAACAGAGCAAGGGGAAGTGCTAAACGAGTATTTTTATAAAGTCATAATAAACCAATATTTTACATCAAGGTCTTTCACTTAACGCTAGACATATTATGAATAGTTACAATTTTACCTTAACTTATGTAGTACTGGTGTGATGGATGTATTAGAAGAACCAAAGCTGTATGCGCTGGTGCATATTAACATTGAGGCTTAGCAATTAATATCCATTAAAGTGAAGTAGAAAACATGGTGCTTGTGAAATGCTTGAGGTTAAATAGCAAGTGTGATGATTTTATATGGATACCAACGTTGGTGCAGAAGCAGGGAAAAGTTCAATGATCCATATTTGAAATTAAAATCAGAAACTAAATTAAAAAGGATAACTAGAATAAAAACCAAAAACCCTGCAACAAAATATACAAAATATTATATCACATGCCGCAGCAAAATAGACTAACCAGATGGAAGATCAGCAAATTACTTACCAACATCGTTGGGTTTAAATGAAATACAACAATCCTTTAAAGGGATGCATGTTGATTTTAGTGGCAGGCACGAAGCAAAGCCTAAGAACAAACAAGCATGGAAAATGTTAACACGCCGTCTTTGAAAAAGCAAAGTTTGAAGAAAAAATCACCAGCGAAGAAACTCACCAATAATAAATATTAATAAGAATGACTTAAAAAGCCATTTAAAGATGAAACACTGCTTAATTCGTACACTCCTCACATCTTCTCAAGAAATTACGACAAAGCGTCTGACTCCAACCATTGTTGACAAGAAAAGGGCTCGTAAAATGGAGGCACCGAATGTTACCAACAGAAATTACTGAATTAACAAACGCGAAAACTAACTTTCTCAAAACAAGACAAAATAAGCGCAGAATGGAATATCTTGTTTAAAATAATAAATTATCATTTTATATTTATTTATTAATTATTATTTCTCCTTTGAAGAAATTAAAATCTTACTCATCAACCAAAACAAATCAGGCAATAGGAATGACACAACTAACGCCATCTATGTGTTGCAAGTAACAACTTGATATCAAATAATGGAACTGAAGTTAGAAAATACGACCCTGCAAACTAGATGTCGCTTCCATCTTCTCCAGACCCCTATAGCTACAAAAAAAAACGTTACATGGTATAAGGGAAACGCACTGTATAAGGGAACGATTGATTATATAGCGTTTACTGACGCTACCATTTCAGTATTAATATTTTGTGATATAAAAATAATTCAATTAAACAACAATCATTCTCATTATAAATATATTAGCCCAGTCTTATTAGGTAAAAAAAAGGGGTCAACCTCGGAATGAAAGATAATAAGCTGCAAATTGGTATGAACCTTTGTTTTGTCATTCTAAATGTTGTCTCAAAAGTCACAATCGTTATCGTGTCCGCGTCTCAAGATATTCAAGGTCAAAGGTCACAAAAATCGGTTTTTCGCGAATATCTGGCTTCCTATCGATTAAATGAGATTTGCATTTATTATAAAAGTTGTAGGCTATAAAATTCCCTACAACTTTTGTTTAATCTTTTTTTTCATACGACCAACCGTTTTAAAGGTAGAGCGCGAAGAGTGCACATCGTACAGTCATATACGGCCTAATGCAAGGTCAAGCGTGAGTTATGGTTATCAGTACGTTATAAAGTCAATTATTTACTTGGAAATTATAATTATTAAACAATGCCCATTATTTATGTACTAACTATTAATTATTTATATTTAATTAAAGTAAGTAACTTGATTATTTATACCGGGTGTCCAGGAAACAATGGATAAGCTCTGAAGGGCTAATAGTAGAACTAAAGGCAAGCCTAAAAAATAATTGATAAAAAGTATAACCCTTACACTGCTAGAAATATGGCGCTTTAAAAAAAAACTTCATATTTTTTTGACTGTGTTCATATTTTTACTCGTAACGAGGTCAAATCACTTAATAACATCATTATTTCTGTGCTAAAATAATTAACATTAACCGCATCAGTGAATAACTATCAAATAAAATAGCTAACTAAAGTATTTTTCTCAAAAAATAATGTTAAACTTTTGATGTGTAAAATTTCTGAAGAAATATTTTTGATGCGCAACTTTGAACAGCTCTGGTGTAAAAAAATTATATGAAAGTAACAGTGACCAATGATTTCAAAATATTCCTGGTTTAATAACGTTTTTAAAAAGATGTAATATGTCCTTATTGTAATGAAAAAAGATTGAACTAATGGTATTAGTGTGTAAAATGGGATAATTATTTAGTTCTAGCAAAATTATAAAAATACAATAAAACTAAAGAAATATGATTTTCAATTGACATTAATTGCAAACCCATTGGAATAATTGAGAGTAACTGTTCAAATTGTCTGTCCCCATCCTGATGCAGACCCTGCATCTACGAATAAAGGATCTTCAAAGAAATCAACTTAACAGGAGAAAGTGATCCAAATTTTCTTCATAATGACTTACCCAATTTATTGATAGACGTGTCCGAAGAGCTTCGCGACACATATTGGCTTCAAAATGAAGGCTGTCTAGCACACTATGCTGTTGCATTATGTGCATACTTGACGAAACCTACCCTAACAGGTAGGTAGGCCGCCTAAACCTAAACGCTTTAGACTTTTTACTGGGGGTATTTTAAGGAAGAGTTTTACCGGCAACCAGTAACTTCATTAGAAGATCTACGAGCTCGTGTTCAGGCCGCTGCAATCAATGATCGACGACACGCGCGATTTTTTTGAAGATCCTTTATTCGTAGTTGTAGGGCCTGCATCAGGATGGGGACAGACAATTTGAACAGTTCCTCTCAATTATTCTTATGTTTTTGCAATTAATATCAGTTGAAAATCATATTTCTTTAGTTTTATTGTATTTTTATAATTTTGCTAGAACTAAATAATTATCCCGTTTTACACACTAATACCATTAGTTCAATCTTTTTTCATTACAATAACGACATATTATATCTTTTTAAAAACGTTATTAAACCAGGAATATTTTGAAATCATTGGTCACTGTTACTTTCATATAATTTTTTTACACCAGAGCTGTTCAAAGTTGCGCATCAAAAATATTTCTTCAGAAATTTTACACAAATCAAAAGTTTAACATTATTTTTTGAGAAAAATACTTTAGTTAGCTATTTTATTTGATAGTTATTCACTGATGCGGTTAATGTTAATTATTTTAGCACAGAAATAATGATGTTATTAAGTGATTTGACCTCGTTACGAGTAAAAATATGAACACAGTCAAAAAAATATGAAGTTTTTTTTTAAAGCGCCATATTTCTAGCAGTGTAAGGGTTATACTTTTTATCAATTACTTTTTAGGCTTGCCTTTAGTTCTACTATTAGCCCTTCAGAGCTTATCCATTGTTTCCTGGACACCCTGTATATAATTATTCATATTTAACTATTTAAGTATAAAATATTATTAATTCTGGATTATATATTTTAGTTTTATTTTAAGTCAAAATGATAGTAAGAGTATATATTTTACACATATTTTTATTTATTATTAAATACGGCATAATATACATTTATCAAAATGTGAGTTCAAATATCAAAAGTATCTTTGTTGGTTTTAATTGTAATGAAATTGGAAATGGAAGCTAATTATCTTCTTCTTCGTCGTCGTCTTCTTCTTCTTGTCGCTCAAAAATGTTCGATTCATTGTCATCATCCTCATTATCTGTCATGTTCATCTCCAAACCTTCCAGAATATCGGGATCATATGTATTTTCTTTATCGGGATTACTTGGATACAGTGAAGCGTTGAGGCAAGCTTGTCCGTTGCACTTGCCGCAAGCTAAAGAACATTGTAGCCCTGATTTTCTGCATCCACAGCGGGAACCACAACCATTTTTGCAATTAAAACTTACTTTAATTAAATATAAATAATTAATAGTTAGTACATAAATAATGGGCATTGTTTAATAATTATAATTTCCAAGTAAATAATTGACTTTATAACGTACTGATAACCATAACTCACGCTTGACCTTGCATTAGGCCGTATATGACTGTACGATGTGCACTCTTCGCGCTCTACCTTTAAAACGGTTGGTCGTATGAAAAAAAAGATTAAACAAAAGTTGTAGGGAATTTTATAGCCTACAACTTTTATAATAAATGCAAATCTCATTTAATCGATAGGAAGCCAGATATTCGCGAAAAACCGATTTTTGTGACCTTTGACCTTGAATATCTTGAGACGCGGACACGATAACGATTGTGACTTTTGAGACAACATTTAGAATGACAAAACAAAGGTTCATACCAATTTGCAGCTTATTATCTTTCATTCCGAGGTGAAAGCCCTAATATGACTGGGCTATATTGTAAAAAATCAAAAGCAGGTGGTACATTTTCAGTTTTAAAGTAATTTATCAAACTCTAACACTTTCACATAAAATTGGAAAAATGTTTTTCTTCCAAAAGCAGACTACACTGTCTAATAACTTCATTACATATTCATCATCATACTATACTGGAATTATAGTGACCTGATTTTTATTTTCAAAATTACTATCAGAAACACAGAAGTAGCTTTTGTTTCCTTTAGAACAGTACATTTGCATTTGAACTTGTGCAAAATATTGCTTTGATATTGTACCATATTTGTCTCTATAATTTTGTACAGTTTTTTGACTAGATGGGCACTTAATTTCAAAAGTAGTTTTGTTATTCACGTCTAAGGAGCCAGCAATCATTGGGAATGCCTCAGAAATATATAGTCCGCATTTTTCTATCTCATTCCTATTTTCTTTTCCACTGTTTGCCTGACTATCTCTCACCGTCATTTCCTCTCAGTAAGTTTATTTCCTCTAAGTAAGAATGTACCAAATGACCTGCCTCCCCTTCGGTTTAGCAAGCGCACCTGCAGCTTTTGCCAAAAAAACCGTCTCTAAGATCCCTCAATATTCATAACGACCGATGCGGCAGACATGGGTTAGGGTGCAGTAGTGAATGGTCAGAAATTTTTGGGACATTGTAGAGAAGACCAACTAAATCTTCACTGCAATCACAAAGAACTTCAAGCAGTTTACGAAGTGTTGACGCTCCTAAATTCACAACAAGAGAACAAAATAGTTATGCTTCAAACAGACAATCGAACTACAGTATGTTATATTGTAAAGCAGGGGGGACAAAAGCCTATTCAAAATATCAAAAAACATCTTGGAACTGAGTCATCGTCCCAAGTGTCATCTATCGCCTCGATACATACCAGGAGCCTACAATGGATTGGCTGACGGCCTATCTCGGGAAAAAGGAGTACTCGAATGGCATCTTAAATCAAGGATAACTTTGAAAATTTTCCAGTTGATTTGATTTGCATCTGCCAGGTCAGCCGTAGTACCAACATATGTCAGCGAGGATGCAAACGATGTCCACAGACAATTCACGGATGCATTCAGCAAGACGTGGCACTACAAACTGGGATAGATCTTACCCCCACCGTCAATCTAACCTCAGGTGATTCAACACTTGGCAAAGTCGCAAGGAACTTACCTAATAGTAGCACCCAGCTGGAGCAGAGTATTTTTGGAACCAATTTTAAAGAACTTGGCACTATGTCCACCTTACGAAGTACCGGACCTGAAAGCGAACTTAATAGACCTGCGTACCAACCAACCGCCTCCGGAGAATAGAAGAACTAAATTTGCTAGTATGGGAGGTACGGGCTGGATAAAGGCAACCCATAACTGGTCTCAGGCCGACATCCAAGTTTTGGAATCTTCCTGGCGACCATCAACCATTAAAACATATAAACCGGTTTGGTCTCGAGGAGGAATAGAGCTCGTGTTAATAATGTGAAACCAGACGATCCCGAACCAGCAGATCTGGCGTAATATCTCTGCTATCTACATAACGTTGTACATCTAGCCCCACAAACATTATAGTTACACAAATCTGTGGTTGTAACTCTAGCAAATTCCTAAAATTCAGAAGAAATCAGCTCTAATTCTTGATTAAACATATTCTTAAAGAAATTTTAACAAATGTCCTCTTCTAAAGATTAAATGGTTACCGTGGCAGATTAATGATCTCGTGGACTTCCTCAAAACTTACCCCTTTAATGAAGATAGCCTCTTCCAGATCTTCAGACAAAAATGTGAACAGCCTTTTTATAACTACGAGAGGAGCTGTCAAGCCTAAAGGTCTGTGATAGCAGGATGGTTACGAACACTGTTTAAGGAAGCAGGCATGAATGCTTCTGCGGGTAGTTTCAGAGCAGTGGTCGCTTCCCACAACCGTTAATAACAGATATGATATAGACGAAATATTAAAACGTAGTAATTGGCTTTCAAAGAATACTTATTTAAAATAAAAAGTTTCGTTCTAACCCACAAATAAGTGATAACTTTTCTACTATACAGTCGTTACTAGATTATCTAACTAATTAAGACTCATTAAGAATACCTCATAAGTTTAAAATAATGTTGATCTCATTATCCTTAACTATTTTTTTTTACTGGGAACAAATCTTTTAATGTAAGAGTATCTATATCTATATTCTCCGTAGGTTTAATAATACGACGGCCTTTACAGCTTCATCGGGCTTGGGGGTGAGCGCAAACGGCACTCAGCTAGTAAGCAAGTTTGACCCTACCTGCGACTACTAAGGGCACCCAGTTGGGTACGGACCTCGGCTTAGGGCGTCACGATCATTTAAACTACACGTGTAACTGCGTATCCTACGACTGTAATTTTATTTATGTTTAAATAAAGTCATTGTTAAAAAAAGGAATGAAAATTTAGTAACGTATAAAAATATAAGTAATTTTGAAATAATTCAATATAAAGTGAATAGCTAATATTTTAATCTTCGTGTTCTATGTCAAAGTCTACGGTTTCCCCATAACCATCGACGTCATCCTAAAAGTCATCACGATGAGCAAATTTTTTAAAACATAAAAATATTTGGCATCATTGGGAATGAACTGGCATATCATTTAAATCTTTGTTTTTTTCCACGGATAAAGCTCTTCCTTCTGGGCACAATGGTGGCATATGAGTATATTTAAAGGCATTTTTTCTTGATTTGTATTTTTTCTGTATGTTCACTACTTAGTATTTTACTTAGTGTATTTTAAGTTCGTATAAAATAAGAGTTTTAAGGACTGATTTTTGCTTAGACCTATTTCGAATGATTTTGCAATGAAATCTTTACTTTGTTGTGTCCATTTTTCTGTTAGTTATTGGTTTTAGTAATGTGTCTACTGATAAAAAATCTTCTTTGTGAAATCTATTTACTACAAATTTCTTTCTAGTAGAATGAGATGTTTGAATGATAGAGTATAGTAAAAAACGATTTTGGAATTAAGCGCAATCTGTTTCGCAATTTTCTCGCATAAATTCCCGGGTTAACATGACCCGGCACGGGTTAGGACTTTGGGCCTTAAATTTTAAGCGCAGAATAATATCATTTCGATAGAGAAAAACCTTAATACCATAAATAAATAATGATTAATCGAACCTACATGGAAATGAAGTTCTATCATAATTATATAAAATCCCATACAACAAACGTAATTTTTAAGCAATTTTTACTCTACGTGCGCGAGTCCGACTCGCACTTGGCCGGTTTTTATTCAGGACTTAAGGATTTTTTTTTAAATCTTTATTTACTTATTGTGAGTTTGGTCAAATCAAAATATGTCACCCTTAAAATTGACTTTATACATTTAAACTTATCCTTAACCTAACTTAACCTGATGTTGGATTAGCTAAAATTGTATTACATTATAACTATTGGATATTGAAACTGCAATCAAATAGTTTAGATCTTTCTTGTTGGTTCCGAACACATCCTCAATTACACCACGCACACTGCAATTTAGAGTATCAGTTTTTTTTTCATTAAAAATGCAAATTTATTTAATGGAATCTTAAACTTAGAACAATTTCATCCCTTCCCATATTACCAATCCAAGAATGATTGCAAATATTTGGTTGAATAGTTTTATACCAGATGCTTTTGGAAAGTGATCTCTTATTAAAATACTCATTCCATATACCGAAATAATCCTTTTTGATTTCGGTCAACAGTTCCTTAAAGTAGGGTAAGCAATATATTCTTTCATAAAGACACTTTTTGCAAACTTATTTAAATCACTAGGAATAACATTCTTGTTATAAAATTTTGCAAAAGTTAAAGAATTATCAGACCAGCCAGCTGTACTTCGTATTACATCTAATCCTACATTAAGTTTATTAGCAGCGGAAGTCGATGCATGGCGAGTACTATGTGCTTTAAAAATTGAATTATCCATTCCACTTGCTGAAATAATTTATCTTATCCAATGACTCATTTTTTGACTGGATATCTTATTATAGGGTTTTCTATAGCTTGTCGGAGAGAACACAGATTCGATGGACTTGGCCAGTTTAAGAACTACTTTACAAACTACCTTGTTTATGTTTTGTAATGTCGATGTAATGGTCAACGTCATAATGAGATTTTGGTTGCGTCAAGATGTCTTAACTTGGGTGTAGTTGGTGCGAGGCTTTATGAGTGAACGATTGAATGAGTTTCTGTAATTTTCCGTTGTGTCTAGTTAGCCCATCTATCTTGTTGGACGGATCACTCTTATTGGGTCTTTGGGGCAGTGCAGACGTGTAGTGAATTATTTAGTGACAGCCACTCGCCGAATTCACCGCCTTTCCTATCTCCATTTACATCATGACTATTCTTGATGATTATTGTAAATTGTAAAGTTGCTTCACGTTGTGATTAATACACGCCGTAACATCAAGTTCCACGTTTTATTTCGAACCCAGAGATAATGAATTCCCCGTCATAAATAAGAAATAACAATGAATATTTGGTCAATTATTTGTTTTAATCAAATATGATTTTAAACATCTACAAGGGCAAATTACGGGCCTTTCATCAAAAAACGGTATTCTATATATTGATTATAAAGACGTCCATAAGTTTTAATCAAATCAGGATTTTTTATTACAACTTCTGTAGGACAATTACTGAGAATATAAAAGCTATATTGTCAAGTTTGATAACAGAAAATGTTTGCATTCTAGAAGCAGTAAAGTAAAGTTATTCGTTAGGCCACTGTTGTGCTAAATAGTTTAATACAGTTCTCAAGTAAAATTATACCTTGGTTTAGTCGAACGTTACCAGACAATTATACTGTTAGATAGAACGGTGATATGGACTCCTAATTATGACATTCACACTAATAACATTAAACGGATACAAAGAAAGTGCCTCAGGCTTCTTTGCTATCGCTTAAAGCCAGGTCGAATATGTCTCACTTACGAGCAAAGAATGGAAAAGTTCAATGTGCAATCTCTTAAAATTAGACGTTTTTATTTTGATATTATATATTTGTACAAAATTATCCACTCTATAATAGACACCCCCGAACTGCTAGCAACAATATCATTCAACATCAGGTTTAGAGCACGGAATTCTAATAAAATCAATCTTTTTTCTTTACAAATTTACAAAAATAATATATCCTTTTATAATCCTATTACAAGAATGGCTCGACAATACAATGAATTGGCAGGTATCAGCAGTGAAATAGACATTTTTGAACCTAGTATAAATGTTTTTATTAGAAATGTAAGAAACCTATTATTTAAAAATAACATTAATTTAAATTAGTGTAAGCAATTTTAGATATATGTATAAATCATGTCATGTAAATTTATATACTAAGAATAGTACCACTTACCTACACTTTTTTTGTAAGTAGATTAGATGTATGCACATACTGTGTAAGGTGCATTGGGGTAATTCTGAAAACGGGTATATTCCGAAATTTTAAAAAATCTACCGTTCTGAGTGATATTTTCTTGTTGGCAACACTAATCTAGCCGCCATCTTGATTGTCCTGGCCGCGTCAGTTGTCGTGAGTCATTATTGTCAACAACACGTGCGTAGCATCAAGTTTTCTGAAGCAAGTGTTTTTCGCGCCATTTTCGTTGATTCGTAATAACCCCAACATATTTTTCTCGGAATTCTGGTAAGTTATTTAAATGAGTGTTTGTTTTTATAACAGATAATCGTTTTTTGCGAATGTGTGAAAGGAAGACAACGTCGTAGCTGTGGTTTTATTTATTTTTCGGAAATACCCCACAGGGGTTATTCCGATTTACGTTTATATCGTAATTACCCCAAATAGCTTTTTCATACTAATTAGCACTGGTTCTCAACATGTAAACAAACTGAAATTATGTCTGATTTAGTTTACTTAAGCGTGACCTAAACCTTATAAGTAATCTTTGGCAAATAATATTGAGTAATTTGGTGTGGTGTAGTTATGGAGTGATATTTATCCCTTTATAATTAAAATAAGTTTTTTTTTTCAGACCCACCATGCCCCGAACTTACGTAAAAACAAAGATTAAAACCTACACTCCACAAAATTTAGCTGAAGCCATCGAAAAAGTAAAAAATGGCGAAATGACGCAATATAGTGCAGCGCAACAGTACAATATTCCCATGACGACTCTTTTTGATCACATTAAAGCAAGTGCAGGAAATCTCAGGCCAAATGCAGGTAGACCAACTGCTTTACCTTTAGAAGACGAAAACGAATTAGCCGAAACAATTACAGTCATGGAAAGATGGGGTTTTGGACTTTCAAGACTTGAAATAATGGAGATTGTCGCTGAATATGTGCGGCTGAATGAAATTCCAACGCCATTTAAAAACAATGTCCCAGGTGCAGACTGGTTCATTAATTTTCGGAAACGACATGGATTGTCTATCAAAAAAGCACAGTCTGTAGAATACGTGAGAAAAAAAATGACAGATCCTTTCGTCATTGCTAAATATTTTGATTTACTGCAAAATACTTTAAAAGATTTGAATCTCTTTGAAAGACCCCAGGCCATATGGAACTTGGATGAAACATCAATGTGCCTGGATCCATCCAAAACAAAAGTTGTTGGTAAAATAAACAAACCTTGTTCAAGAACAACTTACGGAAGTGGAAAGGAAAACACAACCGTGTTGGCAGGTGCAAACGCCAGCGGCAAGAAGTTGCCGCCTTTGATTGTTTTCAAAGGGAAAGATACTTGGGATACATGGATGGCTGAGCAAGACCCCGCTAAATACGATTTTCAAGTAGCTTATGCGACCAGTGCTAAAGGGTGGATGGAAACAACAATTTTTTTAAATTATTTCAAAAATGTACTCATCCCAAATCTGGGAGAAGAGCGACCGGTCCTTGTTATTTATGATGGTCACTCAACCCACGTCAATATAGGAGTTGTGCAGCTAGCAATCGAAAACAATATAACGATACTTAAACTACCGCCACATACGTCTCATTTGCTGCAGCCTCTAGACCTCGCAGTATTTAAGTCGTTCAAATCTATATGGGACGCCAAACTGGTAGAGTGGCAGCGTAGAAATGTTGGCACAAAAATGCCAAAAAAAATCTTCTCGCAAACACTAGCAGATACTTGGCAACAAACAAGCCCCGATGTAATCAAAAGCGGGTTTAGAAAAGCTGGGATTTATCCATTCAATGCACAAGTGATACCCGTGGAAAAGTTTGATCCAGATGCATATAAAAGATACCAGAAAAAGATATCAGAAGCACATCGTGCCCCTGTAAGCCCAAAGTCACTCAGAGAAATTTGTACTGCTTTTTGTATAAATTTGTTTAACAATCTTACGGTGACTTATGATGCTCTTGACAAGTCAAGCTCTGACAAAGTTACCTTGCTGTCTGAAATATCAAAGTCCAATGTCCAGACTTTGAGATTTGTAGCTAATCAGCCAACTCAATTACCCACATGTTTAAAGAATTCTAAGTCAATACAAAATTCAACAAAATTAAACATTATATCAAATCAAATCATCGTCAAAGCACCATTAAATCAACCCCAACCCCAACGATCATGCACATTTGAAGAACTGGTGCTAAGAAAAATCGAACAGGACAAAAAGGATACTACTTTGACAAAAAGGAAACGTGTTACTACAGGCGCTGAAGTAATAACTGCAACCATGGCTAAAAAAATTTTGGAAGAAAGGGAAAAAACCAAAGGGACTAAAAAGCTAACAAAAACAAATAAAAATGATTTTAAAAAAGGGACAAGAGTAACCAAAAACGAGAGTTCAATCAACAAAAAAAATAGAACAGCACAAGCGCAAAAAGACCAGCCAGGCCCCTCAGGCATAAATAATAAGAAGAAAAGAAAACGCCAGCCTTCATTTGAAAGCATCACTAGTGTATCAGACATCATCAGCGACCACAGTGACTCTGATATTTTTGATTGTGAAGAATCCATGGATGAATATTTTCAAGAAAACCAAGAAACACAAAAGTCACAAAATAAGACAAAAGATGTGAAATACAGTAAAAGATATGAAAATTCAACAGATCTCAAGATACTGACTAACATAAATCCGAATCCCCTCTCTACTAAAGGTAAAGGTGTAGGCAAAAAAAGTAAAGGTAAAGAAAATAAAGCGAATAAAAACGACGAAGAAAAGGAACAGAAAAGTCATGAAAGTGATAACGAAGACGGCGTTGATCTTTTTATGAGAGGAAAAAATATGACTACAAGACAAGACTCAACAACAAATGACAAGGATGAGCCATTGCCACTAGAACATACAAGCATGGATATAGTTCAAGATGAACAAGAAGTGGACCTGGCCTTTAAGGAAGTTTACAAATTAAATGATAAAGAAAATCAAGTGAATAACGAAGACAAAAAAAAACCAGATATACGACACATTGTAAGAGCTAACGGAGACGACATTGAAAAAGACCTGGAAAATAAAGACATAGTACACGAAATTCAAGAAGAGGACACTACCATGAAGGAAATTTACAAAGTGAATGATTCAGTGCTTGTCAGATATTTCATCAGAAAAAAATGGAGGTACTATATTGGGCTCATAGAAGCAGTAACAACAATGCATGAAGAAACGCGCTTTTCAATCAACTTCTTAAAAAAGATGAGATCACAGCAGCAGCTAACCTTCATGATGACAAAAAAAAAAGATATTGATGTAGTTACCGAGTCATTAATAGTGAAGAAGATAGATATACAAAAAAAAGATAATGAAAAACAGTATCACTTATGTAATGATGGAGATACAATTTATTTTGACTGATTAAAAACCAAAGTGATATGCTTAATTTATTAATTAAGTAAGGCTTTTAGACCATGTCTTAAGCATGTTTTTTTTTATCTAGTCTGCGTTTAATTAAAAGTTCGTGCCATAAAGTAAGTAGATAAAAATAATTGAGCTTAGCTCCAGTTTTTGTCAGTTCTCACTGTGAATTATTTTTTAAGAGACTGTTAGTTCCTATCTTGGTGATAAGTAACGTTTTAAAAGTACTGATTTAATTATATGTAGAAAGATTATTTTGTGCTAAAAGTGCTTAACCAAGTAGTCAAAAACGGTTAAGTATTAAGTATTTCTTTAAAATAAATGTTGATTACGCCTTAATGATTTATTTTTATTCAGAAATTCCAAATCAGAGGAAGGACCTATATGAAATGAGGCAGAGCTTTAATGTCCACGGGGGGTGGCCAAATATTTCCGATGTCCACGGGGTGGCCAACAGGAATAGTTGTCCACCCCCATAAGCGGGTGATTCTGCTAAAGGATAAGACATTAATTATGGTTGCGAAATGAACATTTGCTATAAAAATCGATATCTGAGACTCCCCGAGGTCTTTGGGATCGAATATGTTATAAAATTGACCTAAAGTGGCCGCCATCTTGAACTTTTTAGTTAAGTAATGGATCGATTGCTTTGAAAATCGATATCTGAAGCTCCATGAGGTTTCTGAGATCGAATATGTTATTAAAGTGACCTAAAGTGGCCGCCTTAAGATGACCTTATGGAGCCTCAGATATCGATTTTCAAAGCAATCGATCCATTATTTAACTTAAAGTTCAAGATGGCGGCCACCTTAGGTCACTTTTATAACATATTCGATCTCAGAGACCTCATGGAACCTCAGATATCGATTTTTATAGCAAAGTTTATTTTATTATTATATTATTAGGGGGGGTGGACAACAGGAATAAACGGTCTCGTCTCCTTGTCATTTTACTGAAATGTTGAGAACCACAATCTTTTATCGGGGTAATTCCGAAATAAAATGTTGAAAAAAATTAGATTAGCTATACTAATGACAAATGTGATGGTTTTTTGTGTAAGGGGTAATTACGGTTGAAAAATAAATGTAAACTTTAAGTCGTTTTGCAGTAAGGATCACTTTTGAATGACTTCGGAATAACCCCAAGATAGCTCGTAATTACCCCAATACAAAAAAAATATGACTTAACATTTTAAATGCTTAATTTAAAGAACCTAATAACATGTTTAAGATTCTAATTTTAATTAGTAATACACCATCTTATTGAGTACCTATAGGTTAAACAATAATGACAGTAAATAAAAAATAACTTTGAATAATTAACTGTCACATAGACCTCTAGTCATTTCATAGAAATTTCTGTCGGAATTACCCCAATGCACCTTACGTCACAATCAAGCTCAAATTTAAATTAATCATAAGTTTTACTTTATGTAAATATTACTTCTTTTGTGGTTGTGATGTGTTGTGTGCTTGAATAAATAAAATAAAATAAAAAACGCAACCTAAAAACACCTTTCATAAAGCGTTTAAGCCTAGGATCTCCAAAATTGCATTCTAATAATAACGTTAGAGGAGATTTACTTGAATTAATTGTTCCATAACTAGCTCCTAAATCAAAACAATATAGTTAAAAATTTTAATACGGGAATGGAGACTGAAGTATCACCATAATATTTTTTTTTACAATAACTTAGCCATTTATTAATTGCACAATCATACTGTTTGTTGGCTGATTCCGATAAAGAAGAAAGCATTATCTCCACAGCTTTATTAGACAAATCGTGCTTCAATAAGGCTTGCCGGATAATTTGACTGCAATTAGGCTGCGGTGTAAGTTGTGCGGTTATCTGGAAGAAGAAATCAACAACTCAATATTAAATGATATCTTCCTTCGGTTTTAATAGAATTTTTTTTGGATGGTGAGAGGGTTAGTAAAGGTAGCAATTGATAAAGGTTTTACGATCTTCGATTTACAATAATCTATTAACATTTCATAAAGTTGTCGCTTGGATGAAATGCCTGATTGTAAGTATGTCTGTGTTGTTTTTTTCTTGTTCAAATGTCTTCCTGGTAGTAGATTCTTCTAAGCGTTCCAACCCCAAACATATGATTTTCGAATACAATAAGTATTGAAAAATAATGTTTTACAAAACCTTATCATGTCTTCTCCCTTTTTTAGGAAGTTAATAAAACTGTTAGCTCTTTTTGATTTCTTAGGGTCTGTTCTACCTCTTGGTCTATTTGTATGTATCAACATAAACTCGTTTACTCTCGCTCTTTAGAGATTGGATATATCCCTGACATTTTATCATTTGGTTAACATGTAATAACGAAATGGAGAATACTTACTAAATACCTAAATCTTAAATAGCACTTACCATTCTTGGTAATATCCATTCTCTGACTACATTGAATATTCTCTGCTCTCTCTCGGAACCAGTCCTCAGAAAATGGAATTTTATTCGACGTAGAATTGAGCGTCCACATAAAATGCACACACGATGATGTCCTACCGAAGAAAGCTCCACACTGTTCTCTTCAATACTTGAGCTTGCCTGATTCCAGCAAGCTTGACAAATATAGTCATTTTAATTTACCTAAAATTGATAAAAGTAGTTATTACTTAAGTAATAAATAAAAACTAATTAATAGTAGTAATCATTGACTAGGCAATAAACACTGATAACTTTAAACTAATTACATCAATATGGATTAAGTTGAAAATACTATTTCTCCCCATGGGTGTCTTAAAAAGCGACTAAGGGAAGTAAGGGACCAGAGGTTATTTTAAAGCCCTGGCTACCCCCATAGGGACTACTACAGCCGAGATGATATGTATGATAGTAACTTCTTGCAACATGTTTAAGCTTCTGACAGTTTTAAATGCATAACAATATCATAAACATATTGAATAGGTACGTATGTACCTACTGTGAAAGTAAATACATAAATGATGTAGGTATACTTACTGATTCTGGTTCAATCCATTCTCATACAACCGAAAGTATAGCTTCATCGTTCAACAAACGTCGTCGTATTGCAACGGTCCATTGCTATTCCGCAGTTTCTACACAGGTTCATGATAATTACGCCGGCGTAGACGATAGGCAAGGTACTGTAATCCGTTGCTCGTGCAATGGTCAAAGTGAAAAGCAGGATTCGGTGTCCAGAGTTAGCGCAGAGTCAATCATTAAGGAATCAGGGGCCGGTATTCACGCACAGTTCGTAGGTAGGTGAAGTAAAGAAAACCAAGAAAAATAATCCACTCACGCAAAAATACGAAAAGCGAATGACTTGATTGACAAATGCAAACAAGATGGCTGCCACCGATTTAGCTAAAATAATCAATGTAGGTAACTAATAATCGATACTTGATTTTTATTTGTTTTCCTAATGTATATTACTTAAAAAATAATATTTTATCTAATACTTTGCTTAATAAAAACTTTTGATTTATAATACATTATGTATGACGAAATAAGTATGTAGAATAAATCGTTATTTTTACTTATCGATTTAACGATTCGATTCAGAACAAATTGCTATACATTTTTCAAAATAAATTTATTTGGCCATTGCCAATTTTGTTTATTTTTAGCAGTCTTTTAAAGTAAAAAATTACCGTTTTTTTGGTGTATAATTTATACAACAACACTCAGGCCACTTTTCCAAATTCTAATTTTATTAACTATTATTTTTGTATTTTTGTAACTTTTTTTATATATTTGATAATTAATTGGTGGACACTTGTTAATGGTATTGTACATAGTATTTTTTTATATCTTTTGTATTATTCTTATATATAAGTCTTACGGCTAAATATTCACATATTTCCGGTCGTTCTGAGCGTTGCGGCCCGACCGGCGGCCAGCCGGACGGTCGCCATACACACTACGCGGATATGCTAGTTTGCAGTTGCCCGCCATTGACGGTAAACGTGTTCACCAACGTTCGCGCATTTTAACTGATAGTTTATTACTATGGATTTCGATACCGAAAATTTTATAATCGAGATACAAAATAGGCCAGCAATCTGGAAAACTACATCCGCAGAATATTCCGATAAAAACTTGAGCCGATCCAACCGGAAACCACTACGGTTTCTAAACGCACTTTCCGGTTGGAGTTGCGGCTATCCGCCACCCGGCTAACCGCAAGCGCAACCGCTTCCTACGGTTAGCCGGACGGCTGACCGCAATAATTTTTTTTTACGAGAATGTAGTTTTCATTCACACTACGACGCGACTGCCGCCCGACCGAAAAGAATTAGGTTTATAATTACTAAAGTTATTCCTTTGAAAATTATTGTTCTGTGGGTAATTCGGTACGTTTCTTTGGGGATAAACCCTCCTATTAACATAACTGTTTCTTGAGTTATATATACCGTTTGAAAATGTTCCTCCTCTAACACAACTTTCAAGGCATCTTCAAGGGATTCAACATTACGCAAACGAACTATCCTTACTGAATAAGCTGGTAAATTGAATAAAAAAACTTTAAATTCATTACTATTGTAGATACTTTGCTTTATTTGGCGAATATTACGGTCGCCGATTGTTTCCGTAATTTTTGCAAAAAATATACTGCAGAATTCTAAATAACTTTCACCTATATTAATTTTCAAGGAATCGAGTTCTAGCGCTAAACAATCCTCTGTTCTGGGATCACCAAAGTGTTGGTTCAGTAAGTTTTTTAAATCGTTCCAGTCGTGAATTTCTTCACGTTCTTCTACTAAGCTAGCTGCCTCGCCTATTAATCGGCTGGTAATAACGTGAAATAAATACTGGTTTTGGTGTAGATCCCCAGTGTAAAGTTTCAGAATAAATTCACATTTCTTAATAAACAATGGTAACATCCGCGTATCTCCGTTAAAAATTGGAATGATGTTGACCATCTCTACCGGTACCCTAACAATAGCTTCCATTGTAGATAATACCTAGTCGGGTCATAAATTCTGTCAAAAACTTTAAATGTGATTAATGATACAGTTTTTGATAATTGTTTAAAAGTTATATATGAAATTAAAGGTAATTAAATGCACAATCCAAATTTATTTACATTATTCAAAATGCCCTCCCCCATTTTGAATACAAGCCCGTAATCGACGCGGCCAGTCGTCGATCGCAGCACGCACCACATTCATGTCTATTTCTGCCGCTGCTTTAACCAAAGATGCTCGGAGAGACTCCAAATTCTGATGAGGTTTAGCACAGACAATCTCCTCCAAATGTTGCCATATCTTGTAGTCCAGTGGGTTTAGATCTGGACTAGAAGAGGGCCAGTCTTTATAACCAATGAAGTCAATTCCTCGGGCGGTCAGCCAGTTTTGCGTGCTTCGTGCCCTATGAGCTGGCGCAGAATCCTGCTGGAATATCCAGTGTCTGTTTTCGAACATCGTTTGGGAAAGAGGTTCCACAATGTTCGTTAGGACGGTATTTTGGTATACAACGGCACTGGTTATTAAACCTTTTTCACAAAAAAACACCTCAGTTAATCCTGAAAATGAGACTCCAAGCCAAACCATGATTGACGAAGGATAATGCCCACGCTGCACCCTTGGAATACGCGCGCTTGCTTCTTCACTGCTATGGGCATACACTTTATCATTTTGTTTGTTGTAGCTTTCCTCGATGTTAAAAATTTTTTCGTCGGAAAACAAAATTTTGCGGTATTTTTTTCCCGCGTACCGCCTTAACAAAGCTCGGGATCTTTCCAACCTAATTTTTTTCAAACGCTCATTCAAAAAATGTCCGGTCTTTTTACGATAAGCTCGTAGTCCTAGGTCTTCATTTAACACTCTTTTAATCGTGGTTCTGCTTAGGCCCATCTGAAGAGCTAAGATTTTTTGCTTCCGGACGGGATTTCGTTGAATTCGCGCCTTCACGGCTTTGATGACCGCTGGTGACCTAACTGTGCGAGGTCGGCCGCTCCTCTTACGATCTTCGAAGCTTGAATCTTCAGTGTACCGTTTGATAGTGCGATAAACAAACCGTAGTGTTATTTTCAAATTTTTCAGAATGTTGAAAATCTCTGTTGGCGCGTAACCACAGCGGTGCAACGCGATAACCGCGACTCTATCTTCCTTTTGCGACCACTCCATATTTGAAAATGAATAAAAATGTATACTTTCTTTATATTTGAGAAGGGCGAATGTTCTATTTTTAAAATTAGTCGAAGCATATGTGGCCAGTATTCGAAAATCAAAAAAAATATGGATGTGACAGAACATAAGACCCGACTAGGTATGTAAAAATTTGACACAACAGCAAAAACACAAGGTTTGAAAAAAGTAAAATATAAATTACCCTTAATCACATAAAAATAGACACACAAAATGTAACAGAATAAAACATACAAAAAAAATTCAATAAAATCAAATCGTCAAATCAGTACCAAAAACGTTTAGTTTCTGTAATCGGTTCAGTAGGTACTCAAAAATTCCGTAATAGAACAAACAATACGTATAATTAAAACAAAGGGTTATAAAGGAGAGTATAAGGAAAGTGAACAGTTTTACTCACAGACCGGCGCTGATCCCACGTCCTTTGTGAATATTGTCTCCTTTTGTATATTCCGCCAATATTATGTCGTTTCGTTGCATTTTATTAACGAATTTATTTGGTGGTGTTATTCCTTCTTAAACGTTGAAACGTACGTCGGTTTTCGCGAGGTGCAGCAATTTTCCAACGGAAGGAATCCTACCAGCTGCGCCAGTTAAATTACAGGCAACGAGATGATTATCAATAATATTTATTTGGGCAGAATAACAGTAGTGGATTACTAATAAGACAATATTAACTTAATCTACTTAATTCTATTGGTTTTATAGTCAAATATAGTGCATGTCAGAAACTGCTGAGTCAGTTGCTTGTAAATTCATATTGCTTAGGTTTGGCATATATAACTCACGACTGATGCCTCCCGTGACTGTCCTTTTTTTGGCGTGTTGCTCGAGAGACAGCTGACGGCACAGATCTATGGGGCCGCTGGTCTTCTTTGCTGCTCTCGGGCCCCCGCGTGGTTTTTTTGGGATGGGTGTTTGTTTTGGTATGTGAAATGTGGGTGTTTGTTTTGGTGGTGATGGTGTTTTTTGTGGCTTATCTGGCGTAGATGTGGTTGCTGAGGTTTGCATTGTCAGTTTCGACGTGGCTGATTCCGCGTCCGCAATTTGTACCTTCTGTGTTGATGACATTTTGGTATCCCTTTAGCAGACTACGGGTATGCTGTGCTATGGACGTAATAGGTAATAGGACGTAAGTAGGGTTATTCGTTTTAATAATATTAATTATTTTAGCCCAGAAATAATGATGGTATTAAGTGATTTGACCTCGTTACGAGTAAAAATATGAACACAGTCAAAAAAATACGAAGTTTTTTTTAAAGCGCCATATTTCTAGCAGTGTAAGGGTTATACTTTTTATCAATTATTTTTTAGGCTTGCCTTTAGTTCTACTATCAGCCCTTCAGAGGTTATCCATTGTTTCCTGGACACCCGGTATATTATAAAGAGAAAAGATTTGATCTTTAGTTTGTTTGTTTGTTTGAAATGAAAAGGCTCCGAAACTACTGGTCCGATTTAAAAAAATATTTTACCATTAGAAAGCTACATTATCCACGAGTAATATAGGCTATATTTTATTTTGGAAAAAATAGGGTTCCGTAAGATATTGCCACGGGAAAAACCATTTAGTTGCGGGTGAATCCGCAGGTTCACCGTGAGCATCTTCCACCAATGCCTTTTCTGCTTCGGAGCCTTGTTTCTTTTTAATAGAATATAAGTCGCATTTATTACAAGTGGCTTTTTTTAATGGTTTTGTTCGCAGATAAAATTTTGTCAAAAACACAGATTTAACTTTGGAGAAGGAGAGAATTTTCTGTCCTGCCAATTGAGCTTTCTCACAATATAACTCATATATCGTACTGAATGTCATATCAGGTCTTAAAATTTTACATCTTTGCAATTTTCTCGTCTATAGTGCGAAACATATGTCGGTAGTTTTTGGATGAGCTTTATTAAAAATAATTCACTTTCTGCAGCTGTTCTATTGCGTCCACCTTGCTTTCCACGCATATCTTTAATGCAATTATCTCTCTTTTTGCATAGCGACGTATTTACCCTCTTTGAAGTTGTTTGCAAAGTTTTTAAAAACATGTTTTTGCAAATAAGTATATCCTTAAGTCTATATTCATGAGAAAATTTCTTCTTCTTAGTACTATTACTTGTTGAAACGTATGAACGTTTTACTGCGTTTACTTTTACGCAAGCTGTAATGAACATATTTTGTGCTTCATAAGAGCTTAATGAATATTTTTTTGTAATTCGTCTAATCTATTCTCTACTGAAATTATATTTTGGCATTTTTTTGGGCAGTTACAGTTAAAATCTAAAAAGGGCTTTGGTTCAATATTTCGTTTTTTATAATTAACTTATGACAAGTTTTGGTATTTTCTCTTCGTCCTTTCTTCTCGAGTGTATCCACCATATTTTCTCTTTCTACCTTTTTTTGGTCTACCTTGCAATGAACTAGGGGTTTCCAAAATACTTTCTTGTGGGATGGGGTTTAATTGGTTGGAAGAATGAAGTGCATTCTCTTTAGCAGTCGTGCCGTATGTTTCTGACAATGGGGCTATTAAGGATATTGACACTTCTGAACAACAGGTGTCACTTCTATCAACATTATGACCTTCACTAACAAAATTTGGGTCTTTTACAGAGTCGTCACTGTTGAAGCTGTTATTATTTCCATCTGATGCTATGGACTGGTTTTCTGTTAATGCGTTCTCGAGATTTTTAGTGAAACACATCTGCTAAAATGTTGTATAAACTAGCAGTTTCTGGGGACATTGGGCGCACAGGAGATGATAGGGGATAGAGGGTAGTGCTTTTTTCAGTGTGGGATTCAGAAGGTTTAGTAAGTTTATCATTCACTAAAGAATTCATGCATACTTTATCACGAGCAGATGCATTAAAATTACTTAGCGGTCTAGGGGTTAGTGGAGAATAGGGCGGAGGGGTTATGCTCTTTTCTCCGATATTGCAAGCGTTATCTTTATAGCTGTCCAGACCAGAAAAATGCGGCTTAAATCGCTCTTCTTCAACTTTTGTAAGCTTATAGCGATTTGCACCCGAAATCAGCGAAGCTGCAGAAGAAATAAACGTCCGTTGCCACTGAAATAATGTTTGTAAATGGAATCGATTTTTCCATGAAAAAATTACTCAGGGCATTAAATATTGATTTGAAATTAGTGTCAGTCTCCAAAGTTCTGGCAAATAGCAATTCTTCGTGAATTTCTTCTTTAATAATAAATCGAATATATGACAATAATCCAACCAGGGTAACTAAACCAACTGAAAATGTAAGTGCAGTAGATTTATCGATCTGTACCCCAGATCTGTCTGCTTTTATGGTGGGATACCTTTCCGATATCATTTGGTAGTGGTCATTATCCAGTTATTATTAGCACAGTATGTAACAAACAATTGTAAAACATTCATCCACTCTGTAGTATATGTAAAGAAGCACAGGCTCGGCACACATCAATTTGCTTACGTCCACTCTCGCCAGGGGCTCTCGTGTTACTGACGTGATGCGCTCGAGACATTGTTTTTATGAACTAATGTATGTATGTGTAAAGGGTAGGTGTGATGAATCACATCCTTTTCTTACAAAATAATCACATCCTTTTCTTACAAAATAATTTTATTATCTTTAATTATCAAAACAAAAATCAACTAGTACGAGGAATTATCTTATTTATCTTCATTATTCTAGAGCTTTAGGTTGGCTTTGGTCATTACCTTCAGATGGGTCTTGATCTGATAAATCAGCAGAAAATATGGACTTCCACACCCTTTCTACTTTTTTTAAATGCAAAAAATTCCTTCTAAACTTTTGACCAGTTACACTGTTGCGTGGTGAGCAGTTTCAAAAACATGTTAATGTTCATAGAATACTAATTTACATAGAATAGGCGGAACGGGTTTGAACATAAATGATGAATGGATTGCATCGCTGTTATTAGCTGGATTCGCCTATGATTATGGCCTTTGAGCATTGTGGAATTCCATTAAAGATGTACGCCATTAATACTAAATTATTTGACATGGAAGAAAGTTGTGGCGATCTGTTATGAGTCTCGGATTGGAAGGGTTTTTAAAAAAATAATTAATTGATTTTAGAAGGCAGCCGTGTAGCTCGGGTGTTGAGAAGAGACTGATGTTAGTACAGTAGGTTTTAAATAGGTGAACTAGACTGGAAATGCTGAGTAAGAATAAAGGATTATGACAAAGCATTATACAGTACATAATATCATGTCTATAACAGATCGAAGCGCCTCTAGTGGTGCGTTTGCGAGCTATAAAAGCCACCAAAACGTCAACTGCACTAGCACCAGAGACAATGGGCAAATGTCAAAGTCAAAAACGAAAGTCATTAATTGCCATCGATGTTAACAAACCGGACATTACTGGGTCCATATTGGCTCGTCTAAAGTTTTTTACCCGAAAATGTTCTTACTACTGATTTGGAATCCGAATGCTCACTCTTTCTAAAAAATTTCGTCCTAAAGTTTTCATTTATACAATTAGTAGCACTACCTACGATGTTCATAACACTCATGTTTCCGAAAATTTACATTCATGGATAAACATTTGAACTCCTACTTTTGTTTTTCATAACGTTATTCCTAAACATAATTTATATATTATTAAGGTGTCCGAGCCTCCGCTTGACCCACTACATTAATGTGAGATAACCTCTTGGGTTTTACGTATGGCAGCACTGTTTTACTATTACCCAATAGTAAAGCAGTGCTGACGTCACGCACTTGACATGCGCATGTCAAGTGCGTGACGTCACATCCCTGCCCCGATCGGTCGCTGCGGCGAGGCTGGCGCTTGCGCTTCAAAATCAAAATCAAAATCGTTTATTGCTTCAATATGGGTAATTACAGATGTCAAATTAAATTAAATTACAGGAACACCATATTCAACCTATACAAGTTATGCAATATGTCAATTAAATTAAAATAAGTAGGTATGTCAAATATAAATTTAAAAAAAATGTCAGGTCTTAGAGAATATAAGTAAGTATGATTATGATGAAACCTATTTCTGTAAATCAGTTAGAAATTCTGACACGCTGTAGTAGCATTTTTGCAACAAGAAGTCTCTCAATTCTTTTTTGAATGTATCTGTATATTGTATACCCCGGATATCACTAGGTAACGCATTGTATATTACCGGACACATACCCAAAACGTGATTGTTGAAAAATGTTGTCTTTCGAGGAGGAACGCATATTTTATCTTGATGCCGGTGACTTTTTGGTTTTATAAAAAGGGCATCATTTCTTTTTACAAAGACAGAAATTTCATATATATATATGCATGGCAAAGTCAAAATATTGTACTGCTTGAAAAACGGTTGGCAACTGTGTGGGATTTGAACACCAAACAAAGCTCTAATGCATTTTTTCTGAGCTCTAAATACAATGTTAGAGTCAGTGCTATTGCCCCAAAATATAACGCCGTATCGCAATATCGACGCTACATGTGCGTGGTAAGACAATAGTGCGGTCTTCGTATCGACGATTTTTGAAAGCATATACAACGCATATGAAAACTGAAAAATTCTTTTCGTTAAATTTTCAATGTGTGTTTTCCAATTTAAATTTTTATCTATATACAGCCCCAAAAATTTTATTGTATGAACTTCTTCAATTTTTTCATTTTCGTGATAAATGTCAAGAGCTAATTTTGCGTCATGTCTATTTTGGAATTGAATTAATTTTGTTTTTGGAATATTAATAATTAAATTTATTTGATTTAGATATTGGATTAAATTTGTCATAGATTTATTAATGTCAGATTCATAATTATAATTTTTATTATTTTTGGGAAATATTATTGTGCTATCGTCAGCATAGAGCACCATTTGTTTATCAACTACATCGGGTAGTTCATTGATGTAGAGAATAAACAATAATGGACCTAAGACACTACCCTGAGGAACACCGTATTTCACGATCGCGTACGATGATCTATTCGTTATTTCCGTGCGAGTATGTTCACAGAACGTAGTTATTTCGGTGGCTTGTTTCCTACTTGTTAAGTAGGATTTTAATAGTTTTAAAACATTTCCTCTAACGCCGTAGTTAAGTCACCGTAGCGGCGCGGTAGCTCAGTGGTCAGAGCATTAGACCGGTTATCTAAAGGTCCTGGGTTCGATTCTCAGTCGCTCGGAGGCCCGCGTTCCTTTCTACGTATACTTATAAGGTAAGCATTTATTACTATGTGCATTTCCAATCGCAACAGGAAAGCCTTAATAATTTTGGCGCTTTGTATACATGGGAAGCCTCATGCTCGTGTTATGCTTTTAAGCTATTGCATAGCTTCTATCGCGGGCCTTGAGCGCGGGGACCGAATGTAAAAATTCCGTAACGAAAAAACCTAACACCCCCCACTCCAACCGGCACAGCGGTGCAGCAAAGTCATGTATCGTCGGTTCAGTTCGGCAGACTTCGGCACGGTGTTTGGGTTCACCATATACCATCTCGACCAGGGACAACTCCTCGCCAAAGATCCTGCGATATCTTCGGACCGGTGTGTCGGAGACCAGCTTCGTCTTCGGTTCTGGCAACTCCTCACCACTCCCCTTCCACCTCGGGACTCAGCTACCACCAGAGCACCCCTCCTGGCTTCTCAGGGGATAACTCCTAAACGGAACGTCGGAGGTCAATTCTGACACCATTTTTGACCCCCTCTAAGAAAGCCCGTACCAACCCAGGACCAACACCAGGGACAAGTCTTCGATAAAGAACCCCTCATATCTCCAAAACAGTGAGTCGGAGACAAGATCTGACTTCGGTTACAGTAGCTCCTTGGAGGTCCCCTTCCACCTCGCGACCCAGTTTCCACCAAATCACCCCGGTTCGCTCCGCAGGGGATAACTCCTCGACGGAGAGAGGCACAGCGGTGATACTTTTTTGTTTTGCCATCTATCGATGAATAGCAGAACTTTTAATGACTTATAAAAATATTTTGAACAATATAACTTCTCATTTATTTAATACTAGCTTTCCGCCCTGCGGTTTCACCCGCAACTAAATGGCTTTTCCCGTGGGAATGAGGCTTTTTCCCGCAGTAAAATTATCGTATTTTCTTCTTCCCTGGGTGTCGAACTATCTCTATTCCAAAATCAAGACAATCGGTTCAGCCGTTTTTACGTGAAGCGAACATACAGACAGACGGACAGACAGACATACAAATAAATATAGCAACCATGTATTTATGGTTTCTTATCGGTCACCACGCTCAAAAAGTTGAATTAATATCAAAGAAAAAAAACAAAGGAAAAAGGAAAAAAATACTGCATAAATAAAATAAATAAATAATTACATAAGTTGTTAAAAAATGCTTGCAATAGCTTTACCGCCGCAGTCTCCGAGTGCCACACGTCTTTTTTATAATAAAAGCGCCTGTAACCCGAGTGGAATATAATTTGGAAAGCCA
Source organism: Emmelina monodactyla (assembly GCA_916618145.1). Lineage (NCBI taxonomy): Eukaryota > Metazoa > Arthropoda > Insecta > Lepidoptera > Pterophoridae > Emmelina > Emmelina monodactyla. The sequence continues at coordinate 2,652,869 of OU745323.1, read as the reverse complement.
TAGATTAGCAACTATGATTAATATATTGACCTATATTGTCGTCTGATTGAAATACATGGGCAGCCGACATGCCCGTGCATGTCGCCTGTACCCGTTTGACGTATGACTGCTCACGCTTCCACTCTGTATGTCTACAGATGACAACAACCAGAGAGCTGTTAGATTGGCCGCCCCCACCTGTCGACGAAGCGCATTATCAGGCCCTGATACACACACTAGAAGCTATTTCAAGCACGTCTGATGGGTTAGGTTAAGGATAATGGGGGAGGTTAAGGATTAGGTTGCACGGAGAGTTACCTCAGCAGACCTCTTCGGCGAGACACTCACTCCTGACACTGAGGTGCGTTTACGGTTTGCTTACCAACAATCCGCCTAGCAAGAATATTTCACTGTGATCAATCAATCAGTGAACGGAGTTACCGAAACTATAAAAGAAAGCTCTTGGAGTGGCCAATTGGCTTAGCCCTCATTAATCAACCTCTGGCAATTATGGTGAAGATTCATCCCAGTGGCCCACAAAACCAGTTTGATGCTATGCCTCCAGCGTTGAAGAAACATTTAATATCTCGGAAAGAGGCCTCCGACATCTTGAAAACAGAAGCGAACGGAGATAATTCAACATCTCGAGTACATCTTCGCACCCCAAACATGGCAAGCATGGAAAGAAACAAAGATTCGGAAGGGGACTATTCTGCTGATATCCTGTCAGAGTACATGCGACAGCAAAACGAGATCTTGGGTAAACTATGCGAAACCACTTATTGTCTAACCCATCTACAGGCTACAAAAGCGAACAAAGATATGTTGCACTATGTGCAAAGTAGCATTATATGCTAAAGCATGTTTTAGACTTTTTCGTATCAACGACTCCAGTGAACTTCAGGCTAATTTATAATTGTGTTTTTAAATTCATAATTTTTTTAATGGCGATGTTATTTGCTTTACTTTTAAATACTTAATAATAAACATGTTTTTAATAAAAAAGTAATTTTATTTTATTACCAAAATAAACAGTAAAACCAAGGAGAAGAACTAGTCAAGAAACAAAAACAATACTGAAACAGACATTGGTAACTATTTTACCACCAACATCATATATTTTGTAGTCATGAACGGATAATGGTCAATTATTTACCACCAGGAAAACTACCCCTTACTTTACCTTTTTGTGAATGGGGATAATAAATATGAAATTAGTGACTCACAATAACATAAAATACAATGCAACTTTTAAAAAAATGTATGTAAAGAAAACGCGATACAAGTATCGCCATGAATTTCTTTAGATTTATTTTGAATTAGCCGCGCTATCGGTAAAACCAAAAGACAGATGTCACGGCTGTCAGATGCAATGTGATTGCATTTTTACTGTACATGAGAGGTTAGAATTTATTGATTGAAAAAACTATCTTTTTATTTACTCCACCTTAAATAAAGGCTTTAAATGTTGTTTCTTTTGTTTTTACAGGTAAGTGATTATAATTAAGATAGTTTAATGTAATAGGTTAAGTTTTTTTTTTTTTTTATTATTGAAGCATTGGTCACACGACCATCAGCTTAAACTAAACAAAAATACAATATATCATAAGCTAAACTAACAAACATAAGAAGATATTTATAACAAAAAGTATACAAACAAAAAACAAACAAAAAACGGAGAAAAATATTTACAATGAGCCAAATGTGTTCAAAATAAAATCAAAAATTATATGGTATAGAGATTGATTTTTGAGAAGGTCTTGGACATTCGTTGGGACAACATTCATTATTTCTAGGATTTCCGATACAAAAATTAAACGTTGTATATTAAATTTTGGACAAACAAAAAATAGGTGGTCTAAGGTACATGGATCTATTGAACAAAAATTACAGGAAGAGTTGGAGGCTAAATTGATTCTAAAAAGATGAGCAGGAAATTTACAATGACCGATTCGTAATCTACAGAATGTGGTAATGAATTGTCTGCCTGAATACATAGAACTATTTTCAAACCAGGCAGCCGTAGAAGGTACCGGTTGAATTGCAGCTAACCATTTCCCTTTACTACATCGTGAGCTATTTAATAGTGCAGACCAACGATTTAACATATTGTGTTTTAAATGTATATGTAAGTCACTGAAAGGAACCTTAAAATTACAAATTTCTACATTTTCTGTCAATTTAGTTAGTGAGTCTACAATTTCATTGCCAAGAATGCCTGAATGCCCAGGAACCCAACAAAATTCTACATTTATATTGCTGCAAACTAAATCATGTACGTGACTTCTTAAAACATAAATTAGGTAATTAAGATTTGCACAAATTTTTGTATTAGTTATAGCTTGGAGTGCACTCATGGAATCAGATAAAAATAAAACTTTTTTACAATTATAAGAATTAGACTTAAAGTATAACACTGCGTAAATCAACGCTAATACCTCTGCAGAAAAAATTGAGAATTTATTATTACATGCGTAAACTTTGCCAAAATTATTTACAGCATCAAAAAAGGCAAAAGAAGTTCTTTCTTTGGTTTTAGAACCATCCGTATATATCCTTCCAAAATCTTTTTTCGAACTTAAGAATTCAAAAAAGTCAAACTTTGTTTTGTAGCGGGTTAAATGAACTGGAATATTAAACACTAAACTATGAAAATTAAAATTAAAACAAGGCAGTAATTTAGACCAATAAACAATATCTTGAAACTGATTATTTAAATTAATTAAAGAGCGAGTTAAATCTACTGAACAAAATTCCAAAGCATTTGTAAAATAATGTACAGGGCACTTTTCGAAAAAAACTCGTAAAACGACATTATCACGACTTACTAGCTGTAAAGAGAATCTATCGGTAATATAACTTCTTCTAACCATAAGTGGTACCACCCCTACTTCTACTTCCAGGGAGTTAATTGGAGAAGACATCATAGCACCAGATATGATGCGTAAAGCCTTATTCTGTACGACATCAAGTTTTCGAAGCAGATAATTGTCAGCATCCGAAAATAGCATGCAGCCATAGTCAAAATGACTACGAATTGCCATTATATATAAAGTTTTTAAGACTTTGGGGTCTGATCCCCAATGGAGTCCGGCCAAAGATCTCATTATGTTCAAGCCAAGTTCTGATTTTTTGCAAAGCTGTTCAATGTGTTCCTTCCACTTCAACTGTGAGTCTAAAATTAAGCCCAAATATCTTTCGGAGCGCTGCACAGGTAGTATAGAGTTATCATAATAGATTGTAGGCATTAAAAATTCTGTCTTTGAAAAGTAAATAACTGAGCTTTTTAAAGTATTGACTTCTAACTTTAATTCATTTTTTAGTTGATCGGAAATTATACTCAAGCAAGAATTCATGTCACTTTGGCCTTTCTCAAAATTATCACACTTTAAATAAATAACTAAGTCATCAGCATAAAATGAATACTTAGCTGAAGTTGGAATTTGTCGAGAAAACTCTATAAGACTCAGTATAAAAATTAGAGGCGATAAGACAGAGCCCTGAGGAGTGCCTTTATAAGTATGTTTAGGGCCATAAAGATTGTTTTTGACTTTAACAAACGTGCTACGACCATTCAGAAACTGAAAAATCCATTTTAAAAAAGTACCAGGTAAACCTAATTTTGATAAACTTTTTATTAAATATTCATGGTCTATATTATCAAATGCTCCTTTAACGTCAAGAAAAACTGCTAACGTAGCTTTCGATTCCTTGAAATTGTTCTTTATGTCACCAACTAAACAAGCTAAGTTATACATAGCACTTAATCCTTTGCGAAAACCAAACTGATGATCCGAAATGAAACAATTATGTTCCACAAACCATTCCAGACGATTTTTTATCATGGTTTCGAAGCATTTAGCAAAGCAAGAAGTTAAGGAAATGGGTCTAAATGCTTCTAAACTATTTAAGTCTTTATGTGGTTTAGGAATAGGTACTACGTATTGGAGTTTCCATTCCTTGGGGACTACTCCATGTTCCCAAAGTTTGTTAAATATGTTTAATAAAATAATGAGGGCATTTTCAGATAAAGCTTTTATAACTTTATAAGGAATAAAGTCTGGTCCTGGTGAAGTATTTTTTTTATAATGAAGAGCAGCATTTAATTCATAAATTTTAAAAGGATCGCATAACCATTTTGCTGTTGGAGAACCTTCCAATTCAAAAAAAAATTGCAGGTTGCTAGGATTAGCATCAGATATTGAGGAAGAAGTTATTTTATTAAGAAATCCAAATACGTTTGACTGTTCATCAAAAAAATTATAATTAAATTTTAAATCTTGTTTAGAAAATTTAAATTTTCTAATGTATTCCCAAATTACTTTTGAAGAGGTCATACGATTGAATGTAGTACATAATTTATGCCAACTTAAAAGTTTCTGTTCAGACAATGTCCTTTTTTTCCTAGCATCGAATTTTTTATATAAAATATAATTTTCAAGACTGGGACACAATTTATAAGAAAGTTGAGCAACCTTCGCTTGTTCAACAGCTTGACTACAAATATCATTCCACCAAACTAAAGCTTTTCGTTTTTTATTGGCTTGGCAATCTGTCTTTTTCGGAAACGTCATTAAAATGTCACACAAAGTTTGAATAAAATCGTTGTAAGCTATAGTGGGATCAGAGTTAACAACAAACTTAGAATATTTTTCTTTGCATAAATCTGAAAATTTGGACCAATTGATTGCATTGAAGTTAACGTTTGAGAGGCAATGTAAAGAATTTCTCGAAGAAGTGTGAGATGTAACGTTTTCATGAGCAGACTTGGTGTAGAGAACACCAATTATAACAGGAAAGTGATCGCTACTCATAGAATCATCTGATACAGTGAAAGTTCAACTAGAACTAATACTCCTGGAAGCAAAGGCCAAATCAATTATATTGCCTTCTTTGCCGAAAGGTGGAAAAGTTGTATTACGTAGGTCATGATCATTCAAACATACCAAACTATGACAATCAGCAAAATCATGAATTAATTTACCTCTAGAGTCAGCTTTTCTACAACCCCAAGCCGTGTGATACGCATTGAAATCACCTATGATAAGGTAATTTCTACTGGATATTTTTTGGAAAGCTTCATTCAGTTGTTGAATATTAAATTTTCCATTAGGTGGAGGTGGAATATAAACTGATAATATTTCTAATTTTAAAGAGCCAATAGCAATAGAAAAAAGAATGTGCTGAAAATGGTAAGACGAATTGGAGTTAATAACACTGACTTTAAACTTACTATTGACCGCTACAACAATGCCGCCATGAGGATGACAGGAGTCCTGTCTCAGAATAGTGAAGCCAGGTAATCTGAAAGATTTGTTTATATCAAGCCAAGTTTCATTTAAAAGAATAATGTCAATATGATTGCTAGAAAGAAAGTGCTTAAGCTGAGAAAGTTTGGGAAGGATACTACGTGAATTCCATTGTAAGATGACTAGCTGGTGATTATTGTTTTTATAATCCATAATATTAAGTTGTAAAATTTGTAATCAGCAGTTCTTTGATAACTTTAGAAGATACAGGAGAGTTAGCACCTGATGTTGCAGTATCCTTTTTTTTCAGTATGTCAAGAACAGTTTTAGTGATAGCAGAAAGAAGTTCATCTGAGTTTAACAAATCTGACAAAACAGCTCTACGGCGAGGTCCTGATGAAACTTCTGGAGCCTTCAGTGTGGGAAATGTAGCCTTGCTTGCAACTGACGCGTAAGTAGTTTTACCATTGATTTGGTTTCTAATTTCATCCAATTTTGCTTTTTTAACTGGGCACAAAGATGACACTGCGATATGATCAGATTTATTACAGTTAACACACTTCTTTATTTCACTGGTACATTCCTTATATGAGTGCTGCCCAGCACACGCTGAGCAGATTTGCTTCTGTTTGCAGGAATTCTTACCATGTCCAAATTTATAGCATGTATAACATTGTCTAAGTGGTTTTACATAATTTTGTACGTCAAACCAGATTCTGTCGTAAGTCACGTGATCTGGTTTTGTAGAACCCAAAAAAGTTAGTAAGACTGTTGTTAGCGGGATTGTACGCTCTGGCGTCCGTCGCTCAAAGCGCTTAAGGCCTATGATTGGAACTGTTGAAGTCAGCTGCTCTAACAAGTCTTCTTCTGATATTTCAGTTGGTGCCCGGATGATACCCTGCGACTCCAGACTGTCGAAAGGAATTTTTGCATTCCAGTTACACGAGGACAAGAGAGTACTATCCATAATAAAATTATTGGCATCGGACTTAGTGGCGAAAACAACTTTCAGCAAGGACATGCCAACTTGTTTGACAAATGCAATGCCCTGGACAGATTTGAGTTTGCTGTTCGTCTTCATTAAATCAATTTTGGGTACGCCATCAGTAGTTGCGGCGCACGATAGAAGAACCGGATACTCTTTTTTACCTTCGTCTGTGTATATATGATTGTAGTCTTTAAATAAACCTCTATTGCTCCTATTAAATTTAGTTGCGAGTTTATTTGGCGCTTCACCACTCATATCAGGGTTTTTCCGCTTATACCCTTTTCCTCCACTATTTTCACCCATTTTCAGTATAACTAATCACTTTCTATGAATAAAAAAGGGCTAAAAAAGATTTGTTGAAAATTAAATGAAAATTTACAACTTTCTCACTTCGAACTTCGCGCCCTTTTTTCATAGGTTAAGTGATGTAAGACGTTATTATAAATAAATCTTTTGTTTTTACAGAGAAACGCAATTATGTCTTTATTTCAATAATACTACAATAAGTAACACACCCTATTATAAAACTAAATTTTTGCAAATATTTCAAGGAATATGAAAAAACTGAGGTTTGATTTCGAAGTGAAATCATCAACAGATGGAAAACCAAACATTGTATGCATAACTTCAATAGCTGCAACCAGTGGACAGATTTTTAAAATACCAGCCGAATATCAACCTGCGCACTTACATCAAACAATTACAAGTACTTTTTATAATGCCAAGGTAAAGAAATCACTAAATAAAAGATATCAAACCAGGAAAGTGTGGATAACCTTGACGGAGGATATTTAAAAAAATATCTTGATGAAGAACAGAACTTGCAGTATAATGATATTGACCTAGAAGAAATTCTTAAAGAATCGAAGGATACTGAATCTACACCTAGTGGCTCAAGTCAAACATTGAATAAATTGTTGGAGAAATTACTTGAAGAAAAAGAAAAACAATCGGAAACTAAAAATTTAGCGATAGCTGCAAAAGATTTCATGACTGAAAAGTTCACAGGAAAAAACTCAAATGCTTACCAGTGGATAAAATATTTTAATAAAAAATGTGAACGTCTTCAAATTATTGAGAACAGAAAAAAAATTAAATATTAAAAAACTTTTTGGAAAACTCCAGTATAGATTGGTATAGTTGCATGTTAATTGAAAATACAGTGGAATCCGAATGGACTAAATGGGAGAAAAAAAATTGTGAGACTTTTGCAAACAAGGGTTGGTCCCCCCCTGTTAGGTACGAACTTGTCTTTAAATATCAAACAGGTACATTACTTGATTATGCTTTGAAAAAAAAAACTGCTGCTGGAAGTAAGACAAACCATTGATATTGGGACGCTTTTTGACCTTACCATGTTATGTAGCTGACAAAATTGATAGAGAAACTTTACAACAGACGGAAGACCTCTATAATGAATTAGGCAAGTTTGAAAACTTAATTTTAAAAAATAAATATGAAAGCAAATATACAAATTCTAACACTAAAACAACAAAATATGAAGAAAGGAAACCCTGCCAGATTTGTGTCAATGAAAAAAAAAGGGAAAAGTTATCATCTTGTAGAAAATTGTTGGTTTAAGGGAAACAAACAAAAAGCAGTGGTGGTGAAAACTGTAAATAACTCCCAATTAGAAGTTGAATTGAATGAAACAAATCCAAAAAACTAGAAGTGCCACCATTAATAAGAGTAAAGTTACTATTAAACGATACTTTAAATGTTACAGGAGTTTACGACTCAGGTTCAAATGTGTCACTAATAAATGCTAAATTATCAAAGATAAAGCAGAAAAATAATAAAAGTGACATGCAAATTGTAAACTTTAAAACTATTTATGGTGAGAAGAAAACTAAAGGTATGGTAACATTAAAAATATATAACACAGAAGACAATATGAATATTTTTATTATAGATAAATAATTTCTGATTGGCTTGGATTGTAAAAAAAATTAAATTAATGCAAAATGAAGAACTTAAGATTATACAATCAGTCAAAATTCCTGATGTACTAGGGGACAAAAATGAAGAAGGATTATATTTATACCCGGACATACTAGAAAAAGACACTGAATCCAAAGAAAAATGTGAAATAAATTTCAACGAACATGTTAACTCTGAAAACTTTGAAATAATTATTAATCATTAAGATTTATATCAACAAAAGGAAATAAATAAGTTAATAGAAAAATAAAAATCGGCCTTTGCTAAAGATAGATATGACGTTGGCACGGTACAGGATTATCAAGCTCATATTGATTTGATGGTGGGTAAATACTGTTGCAAACGACCATATCGATGCACATCTGAAGATAGAAAAGAAATAGAAAATCAAATAGCGAAACTACTAGAGAAAAATTTGATTGAAGAATCTTATAGCCATATAAAAAAGAAGATGATAAGAAAACAAGGTTGTGTGTGTATAGATTTCCGAGAACTGAACCAAATTGTTGTCCCTCAGTCTCAACCTTTTCCATTAATTGAAGATTTAATGGTAAAAACGGTAAACTGTAAATATTCCACAACTTTGGATATAAATTCAGCATTAGTATTATTAGCAAAGTAGCATTATGCATTTGTTCGTGTTTATTTAAGGGTTATTCTGAGGGGAAAAAGCAAAACCTTTCAAGCAGGACAGGTTAGTATAAGGATATGGGCGATTTAATAAGAAGTTGACAGCAATTATACAGTAATTGACTTTATTAGAAAAACACTATGTGCACAGCAAGAACATCAAGGTTACAATACGAAAAAAAAAATGGTATTGCCAACTCCGTCTGCTGAGAAAATTAGGGTTGACATAGCAAAATTTTCTTATTTTCAACACTCCCACAAAAATTTTACAAAACAAATTAAAACAAAATCTGATCTCTTACATACAGGAAAGCTTGAGTCGGTAACGCTTTGGTTAATATATCTGCTAATTGACTGTTACTAGGAATTTAATTTAATTTAATTAACCCCGTCTCAACCTTTTCCCTTCTAAAGTTAAATTTCACATCTATATGTTTAGTTTCCTTATGATAAACAGGGTTGCTTATCAACTTGATAGCACTTTGATTGTCCACATACATTGGAACATACTCAATATTTTCACCTAAATCCGATAATAACTGCTGCAACCACAATATCTCTTTTGCAGCCTCACAGGCAGCTACAAATTCGGCTTCAGTAGTGGAGAGAGCAATAGTCTTCTGTTTCTAGCTACACCATGTGATAGGTCCTCCATTCATGTTAAAAATATAGCCTGTCGTAGACTTACGTGTATCTACTTCACCCGCAAAATCAGAATCTGAATAGCCAGTTAGATCACTGATTTCTTCATAGTTAATACATAAATCTTTAGTGTTCATTAAATATCTAATAACTCGTTTGACAGCATTTACATATTGCTGACTTGGATTGTTTACATATCTCCTTAAAATGTTTACAGCGAAAGAGATGTCATGCCTTGAAACTGAGCTCAAAAATAACAAAGAACCTCTATAGGTTATAAGCTATCTTCTCTATAAGGAAAATTTACTATATTGTCATCAATTTTCTTTGAAATCACAACATTGACATCTGCTGGAGTACTTGCAGGATTTGAATTATTCATACAAAATCTGTTTATTATTTGTTCTATATAATCTCCTTGACAAATTAAGATACAATTATTTAATTTCTCTATCTCCATGTCTACAAAATACTTTAAATTTAATTTTTTTTTTTAAAACAATCATATTTAATTTATAAACCATCATTTAAATATGATTGTGTTTTAAAGCTTAATAAATCACTATATGGTCTTAAGCAAGCATCTCGTTGTTGGAATAGGACTTTCACTGAGTTTTTAATGATAATATCAATTTATTCACAGTACAGATCGATAAATCTACTGCACTTATATTTTCAGTTGGTACAGTTAACCTGGTTGAAGATCCTGTGTTTCAATTATGTCTAATAAAGCAAAACCCTAACTATCTGTTTGTGAACAGCCCCAGCATTGATGGTGTGAATTGAAATATCCTAATACAACAAATTGTTTATATCAGTCAAAATAGAATCTATTACTTGGTTTTGTTAAATAAATTGATACATATGTAATGTTGTCTATTTGTACAGCTACTGCACAAAATTCATTTGAGTGTAAAGGTAGAGAAATTCTTGAGAAAATATCATTAATAAGTATGGCTACTCCACTCTAAGACATAGATAACTTTTTTTTTTGTTTGCGCGGGTAAATGCATTTACGCACCGTACCCCTCATCGGGGTGGCGGGGGCGTGTGTGGGACTCCCACCTAAGTAACTGACATGTCGCCCAGGGGACTACCCACTAAAACCCCGCGGCGCCCCGTCTTCGCCTTGTGTGGTGATTCAGGTTTTGCGAATCTGAATTCCGGATCAGGAAACCTTATCAGGAAACCGAGTGTATGCGGCCGCCCTAAATGTGAAAATTTGTAAGTATGTCCCGCTTTCACAGAGAATAGGATGAACCGATTTTAATGATTTTTGGAATAGACCTAAAAACAGCCTGGAATAGAAAATAAGTTTTCATATCAAAGACGAAGTCGTCGGGTACCCTCTAGTTTAAAATATGAATAAGGTTATGGATGATAGATTTAATTAAAAATTAGTTTCTATTTATTTAAGAATCAATCAGGGTATTTACAATCAAATAATATTTTGACTCTGATGCTACTGATGCCGGAAGTGTTGACACTGAACACAAGATCAAGATAACGTACTTCAGATGGCAGACAAATCTTCTCGTGAAACTACTGAAATCAATTCAGTCCATCATGATGCATGTGTAATTTTATGAGAGTCAGAATGGCGGGTGTACCGTAACAGATTTGAACGAGTCATATGTCGAACTTTAGTACCTGGGATGTACTATTTGGTACCTATCAAAGAAATTGGCGTACCTCTTTAAGAGCAGAGATATAACCAAAGGCGAGTACACCCGCCACATTGACTGTCAGAATGGCGGGTGTATCTCAAGTTCTCGGTTATAGACATGTTGGTGACTTATTTTAAGTATACCAATTTTTTGTACCTTTGGTGTACCTAACATAAAAGAGCAACACATCTCAAAATATCGCTTGATTCCGAAGGAATCCAAGATTTTGGTTTTAGATACATTGTAGCGACATAGATGGCGCTTATCGTCGTAAACATTCTTCCCGGCGGTCCGCATTTACACATATGACGCCTAAGTACAGGGCCTCAAGTCTGATATTTTAAGTAAGGGGAACTTTTTGTTGTCTATAATGTGCTTGTCGATGAAATAAAAGCGAATATGGTTAAAATTTTAAAATCGATCGCCTTTTTAAGGGGTTTTGGGGTGTGGGAGGGGGAGGGGTCTGAACCCCTCCTGACCATTTTCAGCCGCCGGAAAACTTGGTTTACTTAGAAAAAAAATGTTATCGTAACAAAAATATATATACCCATATGATAAATCAAGATTTATGCTTATTTATTTAATATAAGCGAATATGGTTAAAATTTTGAAATCGATCGCCTTTTTAAGGGGTTTTGGGGTGTGGGAGGGGGAAGGGGGGAGGGGTCTGTAGTTTTTACGTGAAACAGTAACAAACATCCATACATCCTCACAAACTTTCACATTTATAATATTAAGTAGGATATCTTACTACAATTATATAAAAAGAGCTGACCCAGAACTAATTGCACTTACACAAGTTATCATCAGATCAAGTCTGCGTACATGCTGCATAAAGGAAAACCTTGTTTGCATAGCGGCAACAGAAATACATCATCAGCCCAGTGACAGACAGACAGACGGACAGCAGAGTATAAGTTTAAAAAAATATACTATTCAAATCAGAAAACGAACACTGGAGCCACCTGATGGAATGTAACATTGCACATGAATATCATTATTCTAAAGTTGCGGCCCCACGGTGCCTAAAATCACGAACCGCACAAAACACCGCAACCGTGGGAACGGCGAGAGACTAAGCCTAGCTTGAAGTAGGTATTTTCGCATGAGACGCAAGGTGTGCGGCACCTACCTACCTACACATAGCTACATAGAACGTACGTATGCACAAGTATCTAGCTAACTACTTTGAAAAATGTAATGTTATGCATTACTCACAGGCAGGTACTTACTCATTACATCTCTCTCTACTACTTACTACCATCCTAATCTAGCTAGTGTCCCGCTGTTCGTTTTCAAGGTAGGACCTGTGTTGAATCTTCGGTCAAGTATTTTGTGGAAAAAAAAACAAAGGTAAACAATCATTCATCGCGACTGAAGGAAAAAAACATCAATAAAGTAGGTAAGTTTTATTTGTTTTAACTTGTGTAGCGATAAAGTTCTTTCACAGAGTAGTTGTAGAATACCTCGTTGGTTTTCGTAACGGGCAGCTGATATCTAGGTACCTGCAATAATAGTATTTACTGTAGGTACCTATGTATTGTATTGAAAAAACATTTATACTTTCATTAAGTACTATAAAGTAACAATATTTATTGGGCTTTAGATTAAACATCTCTTTAATTAATATGAATAAGTAGAAAATACAACATGTAGCCGCCATTAGATTCAATACAAATCCGCGCCCAACGGCAGTGACGCCAACCAGTGATTTCCATCGAATGCTAGGGATGTCCAGTTACTGATTACTTTTGTTTTACCGCTAACAGTACCTAGGTATACAGCGATCTCAGGTAGGTATATGAAAGAGAAGAGTAATTGAGCGTTGACATGAGTTTGCTGGGCGGTGGCAACGCTGCGCTGCTAGCCAGTTGACCGATCGGTCAAGTTGTGCGGGTCTCCCAGTATCCAAAACCGTAGATACTTCACGATAACATAATTGGAGCCAGTTTTTGTATATATAGTGGGGGGTAAAGCGCTAAGTCGAAAAGGGAGGGAAAAATTGACTGACCTTAAACGCTGGTCCTTGGTCGTAGTCTCCTCTCCTTCTTGCCTACCTTCCCGTTTTCGCGTATGCTACCTGGCAGCGCTGCCGTACTCGTCGCCCAGGGTCCGGGCGAAAATCCGGGATAGTTTTGAGCTGATTGAGGGGGCTCCGGTAGCCCTTTGTTCTCACTAGTTCGATTCAGTAGTTCGATCGTCGAACTAGTGAGAATTTTTTTTCTCATTTGTTCGACCGTCGAACTAGTGAGAATGTTTGTTCTCACTAGTTCGATCCGTTAACTTATTATTATTATTAATCGAGAAGCAAGAACATTAAGTACCGATATAATAGATATTGGTCACAAATACATACATTGTATAGGTAATTATAAAATGAAAATCTTTTAGGTATATTTTGTAGGTATAATTATTATTTAAGTATTATTGAAATATAGTAAACGTCAAAATTCGACTGCAAGTAAATTAATAGTAAACAATACAAACAGTTTAAATACATAATACAAATCATTGTCATATCACCCGGAAGTCGTCCACTGGTATATTTCCTTAAATGCATCTATGCCTATAGCACTTAGGTATGTGCATAATAAGTTTAGTATTATAAATATTTAACTAAACGCCCCACCCCAGAAAGAGTGTGGTCATAGTTCTGTTGTCTTATTTTGAGGGTACATGATTTTTGTTATATTTTGAGGGTAGATGTTTCGCAAAATGGAAGTATTACGCTGTTCAGCTCTGCAGTAGCAATGTTTATTTCGTGGTGCCTGTTTATTTTACTGTTTATATTTTCGGAATAATGTCTAAAGAAGTGAAATTAATAAAAAGCGGTCGTGGAAGGATTCTGCAATTAGAAGGACATCAATATTATTCTATGCGTAAATACAAAAATGGCCACAGCATTTGGCGGTGTAAAAATTATAAAAGTTTAAAATGTACCGGTTCCGTCACAATGAATATGGTAAGTCTTGGTTATTTTATATGTACATAATAATAATTGTTGTATGTGTATTTTTATTTGTAATAGTTTTAATGTACAAGCAAAATAATTCATGAATTCCTATATTTTTTAAACATTGGTTTTGTTTAAGGACTTCACTAATAATTTACAATCAAAACCCCACTGCGGTCAATGTAATTCAGATGAAACACGAAATACAGTCAATGTTATTTTAAATAATGCTTGCGAAGAAGCAGCTACGGGAAGAGAACCAGCTCCTAGGGTCTACAACAGAGCTTTAATTACATTAAAAAATCAAGGCCTGCATTTAGCTTCTAAGAGTGTACCTGAATTTTGTGAAATAAAGTCACGCATTTACAGAAGGAGAAATAAGTTAGCACACGTAAAAAAAATAAATGTAAAGACTGTTGAGGAAGTCGAAGTTCCTAGTACTTTTTCAGATTTCTTACTCGCTGATTACTGTCATAAAAAAATGAGAATATTAGTGTTTTGTTCAAATGATGCCCGAGAAATTATAAAAAAAACTAAACACATCTTTATGGATGGGACCTTTAAATCATGTCCGACACCTTTTCAGCAACTTTTTACAATTCACGGAGACATCGGCAGTGATACAAATAACACGAATGTCATCCCTTTGGTGTACGCTTTCATGAGTCACAGGACCAAAAAAGCTTACTCACTTTTATTTGATTTAATTGGGTCCCAAATTCCAGAGTGGAAGCCTGCTAAAGTCACGATAGATTTCGAAGAAGGCACAATGAAAGCGTTGAAAACATTGAATGTTACAGTCAAAGGTTGCTACTACCATTACGTGAACAGCTTGTGGCGCAAAGCAAAAACCCTGGGTTTAACTAAAGACAAACGCAACAGAAGAATAATTTCATTATGCGCCAACTTGGCATTGCTTCCAGAAAATGAAATTGTTTCAGGATGGGCGTATATTCAAAAAGAAATGAAGAAGAATTGCGAATCTATAATTAAGTTTAAAGATTATTTCGATAAATACTGGATGAAGGGTGATTATCATAGAATTTGGTCGGTTTATGGCGAACGCCACCGAACAAATAATGCAGTAGAAGGATGGCACCATAAAATAAATAACCTTGTAACGAAAGGGCATGTAAACCTATTGCAAATATTACATATTGTTACGCGCCATAACCTTTTACCTGCTCACGCGCCGCGATCGAGAACTATCTACATGTGTCTACGTTTGAACGACAACCATTGTGTTCGAGTGCAAGCCAATAAAGCCTCTATTGTTTACGCATAAGGGCGAAAGCTGTCTAACGTGTTCCTTCCGGAATAATTTGTTTGTTTACTTCTTTCGCGAGTTATTAGGATTAATCGAGAATGTTTCTTTTTGTTTGTTTGGAGTATAAAAGGCGCGGCCCATCGCCGCGTAGTCAGTCTTATTTTGGCTACGATTACGGAACTAACAGTGCGATTAGTGAACCTGCGAATCTCAGTGCGTTGTGTTGTGCATAACTACTGTGAGTGTTTTGTGAGTGAGTGAGTGAGTGTGTTAATAAATATCGGAACACGTAGTCTGGCATTTTTCATTTCTGTCCCGAACCCCAGCTCGTAACAATTGGTGTCAGAAGCGGGGATGGAAAAAATGCCTGTGATGCCGAAAGACGATACTTCGCCGAGTGCGGAAAGGGCCCGCACAAGGAGTCAGCAGCGCCAGCAAGAAGCGGACCATCGGCGCTTCACTGGTGAAGCAGCGGCCGGTTCCTCGGAGCCTCCGGCACCTGCGGCGTCATCGGACCTGGCCGCGTTGATGGCGCTGCTACAGGAACAGGCTCGCCGCCAGGAAGAACATGCGCGACGACTGGAGGAGCAAATGTTGCGCAACAAAGAAGAACAGGCCCGCCATCAGGAAGAAAATGCGCGACGACTGGAGGAGCAAATGTTGCGCAACAAAGAAGAACAGGCCCGCCGTCAGGAAGAACATGCGCGACGACTGGAGGAGCAAATGTTGCGCAACAAAGAAGACCAGGTGCGGCGACAGGAGGAGCAAACCCTGCTCATAAAAGATCTGCGCACTGTCATCGGCAAGGACATCGCCTATTAAAGAAAAGCTGGAAGGCCACGAAACCCGGTTCGAGTGCCACGAAACCCGGCTCGAGTGCCACGAAACCCGCATCGCAACGGCGGAGACCCAGCTGGCGGACATCAAAAAGAACCTCAACGTCCTAAAGGTGGCAGATGGGATCACGGCACCTGCAGTAACTCCTTCATCGGGCCGAGGCTTTAAGGTGCCACCATTTGATGGAACATCGTCGTGGTCGGCCTACCGGAAACAGTTTGAGGCCGTTGTGAAAGCCAACGCTTGGACGAAGGAGCAAGCTCTCACGGCGCTTACATTGGGCCTGCGTGACCAAGCCCTCACTGTCCTGGAGGCCCTTGGGACGGATGCGTCGTACGAGCAGCTGATGGAGGCCTTGGAGGCCCGCTATGGCGACGCTCATTTGGAGCATGTCTTCCGAGCGCAGCTCAAGGATAGAGCGCAGCGAGCCTCCGAAAACCTACAACAGTGGGCCCTGGAGGTGGAGAAACTAGTAAGGAAGGCGTACCAGTCAGCGCCTTCACTCGTCGACGGCCTTCTGGTCCAGGCATTTGTCGACGGAATCAGGGACCTGGAGGTTCGAGCGGCGGTGAGACTCGGACACCACGAGTCCCTCAAGGAGGCGCTGGCTCACGCGTTGGAGGTGGAGGCGGTACGCCAAGACCCAAGACCCCATCGCATCAGGGAAGTGGTACAACCAGTGCCACAATGGAGACGTGAAAGATTAGCCCCCAGGTGCTATGGTTGTGGGGACAGGGGACACCTAAGGTCGAGCTGCCCCAAGAAGTTAGACCAACGACGAGAGCACGAGGTGCGGGTGGATGATGTCCAGTCGCAGGGAAACGAGTAAACGCCAGGACTGCGGGGCGAGTGCTGGCTGGTTCTAACAAGGCCCCAAAAATCTACATCTCGCAGGCACACGATGGGAACAGCCTGATCATCCGAGGCGAAATAAATGAGACGCCGTGCAAGCTGACACTGGATACTGGAGCTTCGCGTACTGTGGTCAGTTCCCGACTTGCTCATCGCTGCTTTGGGGACACCTACTGGAACAATGAAAGGATACAACTTCTAACAGCAACCGGTCAGCGCATACCCGTTCAAGGCGAGAGACAAGTGAAGATGAGATTAGGAGAGAAGACATTCTGGCATCGAGTGATTGTGGCAGACATCGTCGATGACTGTATCCTGGGCTTGGATTTCATGCGTGAACATCACTGTACCATCGATGTTAACCAAGGGACACTGATATGTGGTACGGAAGAAATCTGCATGGATGGTGGCTCGTCCGGAAAGGTGTACTGTACCAGAAGAACTGTACTGCCACCTAGATCGGAAACCATGGTACCTGTGAGTCTACCACAGAATGCTGACCGGAACCATAGATGTGTGCTACTGGAAGGTGCAAGCAAGAATCAACCATGGGTGGTTGCGAGAACTCTAGTGAGAACATCGAAGTGCTCCGCAGTGCGCGTACTTAACCTGAGTTACGACGAACACATCCTGAAGAAGGGAACGTTAATTGGGACCTTTGATGAGGTGGCTTGGCTGCGGAAATGTGAAACATCCACTAAACGGGTTCCAGCGACCTACGATATTTCATCGTTGCTGGACGACTGCCGCAAAGACCTGTCCAGTGAAGAAATGACAAGAGCCAAGAGGATGTTACTCAAGTACGCGGATATCTTCTCGACGAGTGACGCCGATATTGGGAAGACTGGACTGGTGAAGCACTCGATAAATACCGGAAATGAAGGGCCCATCCGTCAACGACCCAGAAGGTTGCCGGTCGCACGAGACAAAGAAGTGGAAGCCACGATCGAGGGGATGATGAAGAACGGGATTATAGAGCCTTCATCGAGTCCGTGGTGTTCTCCTGTGGTGCTCGTCAAGAAGAAGGACGGCAGTATGCGGTTCTGCGTCGACTATTGCCGACTCAACGACGTGACAAAAAAGGACAGCTATCCACTGCCGCGGATAGATGACACGTTGGATACACTATCGGGGATGAAGTGGTTCACCACCCTTGACCTGAAGAGCGGCTATTGGCAAGTGGAGTTAGATCCAAAGGACAAAGAGAAAACGGCGTTCTCTACGGGGAAAGGCCTTTGGCATTTCAATGTAATGCCGTTTGGACTATGTAATGCCCCGGCTACTTTCGAGAGATTAATGGAGCTGGTTCTCTCTGGACTGATTGGAGACGCCTGTCTTGTCTATCTCGATGACATAATCATTGTTGGGCGCACGTTTGAAGACCACCTACAAAACTTGGACCGAGTACTGTTGAAAATACGTGCAGCAAATCTAAAACTGAGCCCCAAAAAGTGTTTATTCTTCAAACGACAAGTGAAGTTCTTGGGACACATCGTATCGCGAGAAGGAGTACAAACTGATCCAGAGAAAACCGAAGCAGTTAAGGATTGGCCTGTCCCGAAAGATAAGACAGAAGTAAGAGCATTTTTGGGCTTGTGCTCTTATTATCGGCGGTTTGTCCCGAACTTTGCCGATATTGCAAGACCCTTACACAAGCTTACGGAAGAAAAACGAACATTCTGTTGGGATGGGGACTGCGATGCTGCGTTCTATGAACTGAAGAAGCGACTCTGCAAAACACCTATTCTTGGTTTTCCTGACACCAAGAACGATTTCATCGTGGATACGGACGCCAGCAACACAGGGATTGGTGGAGTGTTATCTCAAAGAAAAGGAGATCGAGAAGTTGTGATAGCCTATTTCAGCAAAGCGCTATCAAAACCAGAGAGAAACTACTGTGTTACGCGGCGTGAGTTGCTGGCCATTGTGAAAACTTTGCAGCATTTCAACAAATACCTGCTGGGACGCAAATTTTATCTACGGACAGATCATGCTGCATTAAAATGGCTTTTGCAATTCAAAAATCCAGAAGGACAAGTAGCACGATGGATCGAACAGCTACAGGAGTTTGACTTTGAAATACAGCACCGCAGCGGGAAGTCTCATGGGAATGCAGACGCACTTTCAAGGAGACCGTGCTCTGATGACTGTAAACATTGCGTCAGACAAGAGGCTAAAGAGACTTTGGCAGTTCGAGCTCTGAAGACTGAAATCCACAGTGGCTGGAAGGAAGAACTACGTCGTGCACAACAGGAAGATAACGACATCGGGCCGGTGCTGGATTGGATTGAGGCGAATGTGCCTAGACCTGGATGGAGTCACATCGCTGGAAGAAGCGCAGTCATGAAGGGCTATTGGGCGCAATGGGACAGCCTCCTTGTCCAAAATGGAGTCCTTCACCGAAGATGGGAAAATGCAAAAGGTGACCAGTGTCATCTTCAAATGGTTGTTCCAAAGGCCAAAGTTCCGGAAATTATGCAGCTGTATCACGATGGATGCTCAGGAGGACACTTGGGAGTGAAAAGGACCCTTTTAAAGATTCGTGAGCGATTTTACTGGCTGCACTGTCGGGACGATGTGGAGGACTGGTGCCGCAAATGCACAAGGTGTGCGGCTGTTAAAGGACCACACACACGCAGCAGAGGGGCACTGAAACTATACAACGTCGGAGCACCATGGGAACGCATAGCCCTGGATATTGCTGGACCATTCCCGGAGAGTGAAAGTGGAAACAAGTATTTCATGGTGGTCATGGATTACTTTACCAAGTGGCCAGAAGTTTTTGCCATTCCTAATCAAGAAGCTACCACAGTTGCTGATAAACTGGTCAATGAGGTCTTCTGCCGTTTTGGAGTACCCCTGGAAATCCATAGTGATCAGGGACGAAATTTCGAGTCCCAGATATTCCAGGAGGCTTGCCGGGTGCTGGGAATCCACAAGACCAGGACTACCTCGTATCACCCTCAGTCTGACGGAATGGTCGAGAGATTCAACCAAACCCTGGAGAGATACCTCGCAAGAGTGGTAGAAAACAGGCAAAGGGATTGGGACAAGCACATTCAGCCTTTCCTGCTATCTTACCGCAGCGCAGTCCACGAGAGCACTACCGTCACCCCTGCTTTCGCTAACTTCGGACGAGAACTGAGACTGCCGGCAGATCTAATTACGGGAACTCCACCGGACACACCAAACAGCATTACTGATTACGCAAATGAATTGCGACAAAAGCTGAATGACATCCACGACCACGTCAGGGAATCTGGACAGCTAATGTCGGAGAAAATGAAAACCCGTTACGACCGGAAGATTGTCAATCCTGGATTTGCTGAAGGATCACTGGTGTGGCTGCACAATCCAACCCGCAGCAAAGGAAGGTCTCCAAAACTTCAGGCAAAATGGGACGGACCGTATCGTGTGGTGACCAGAATCAACGACATCACGTACCGGATTCGGAAGGAGCCTCGAGGGGCGCCCAAAGTGGTGCATGTGGATCGCTTGGCGCGGTACCATGGCAGTGACGATGCTCGGGACGAGCATCTCTTAAGGAGGGGGCAGTGTTACGCGCCATAACCTTTTACCTGCTCACGCGCCGCGATCGAGAACTATCTACATGTGTCTACGTTTGAACGACAACCATTGTGTTCGAGTGCAAGCCAATAAAGCCTCTATTGTTTACGCATAAGGGCGAAAGCTGTCTAACGTGTTCCTTCCGGAATAATTTGTTTGTTTACTTCTTTCGCGAGTTATTAGGATTAATCGAGAATGTTTCTTTTTGTTTGTTTGGAGTATAAAAGGCGCGGCCCATCGCCGCGTAGTCAGTCTTATTTTGGCTACGATTACGGAACTAACAGTGCGATTAGTGAACCTGCGAATCTCAGTGCGTTGTGTTGTGCATAACTACTGTGAGTGTTTTGTGAGTGAGTGAGTGAGTGTGTTAATAAATATCGGAACACGTAGTCTGGCATTTTTCATTTCTGTCCCGAACCCCAGCTCGTAACAATATTTTACGGGACGATTCCTTATTGTCTTCATATCAAAATGACATTCTTCAGAGACCTTCAACATCAAACAAACGTTGTACAAGGAGAAAAACTGATTTATTCAATGACGATTACATTATTGATGCTCAAATGCAATTAATATGCGGAGAAATTGGTGTTGGGCACTTTTTAGAAAAGATGCGATAATTATAGTTACATTGAGACTCAATGTGACAAAATAATTGAGTATTTGATTATTACATTATTTTTTTGATTTCGTAACCAATGTACCTAATATAATGTTCAATATACATATATCCTTTGGTGGAATACACAAATTCAAAGTTTTTTCGCTCTCTGCTTATTGAGATAAGTAAGACAGAGAAAAATATATTTAATCATGTATATTTTATCAAAGTTATGTTTATGAATGTTATGTCTATACCTATACCTAATTTTGTACATTTGTAATTTTGAAGCATTTTTGGCATTTTTTTAGTTTCTTTTTAGTTTCTGATTAAGCTTGTTGAGATAAGCAAGACAGAAAAATATTTTTCATCTACGTATTTACCCATAGTTGTTCCTAAATATTATGTTTACAATAAATAATCTAATTATGCAACATTGTGATTTTGACGTTTACTATATTATAATAATACTTAAATAATAATTATACCTACAAAATATACCTAAGAGATTTTCATTTTATAATTACCTATACAATGTATGTATTTGTGACCAATATCTATTATATCGGTACTTAATGTTCTTGCTTCTCGATTAATAATAATAATAAGTTAACGGATCGAACTAGTGAGAACAAACATTCTCACTAGTTCGACGGTCGAACAAATGAGAAAAAAAATTCTCACTAGTTCGACGATCGAACTACTGAATCGAACTAGTGAGAACAAAGGCCGGTAGCTTTAAGTAATGTAATGTAAAAGGTAGCTGGAGGCGAACCAATGATATGCACTTCACGTTAAAGATATACGTTGGTGCGAGACCGTGCCTATACGGTTGGAGTGTTAGTCAGTAGGTACGTCTAACGACAGAATGAATTTGAACTTAGAATAATTAACCCAAATGTGGGTAGAAAGTTATATTTTTAAAGGCAAAGGTAAAATTGATGCGTTCAGCCTAAGCCTAAACCAATTTGCTGTGCACAAAATAAATAAGCATAAATCTTGATTTATCATATGGGTTTATATATTTTTGTTACGATAACATTTTTTTTCTAAGTAAACCAAGTTTTCCGGCGGCTGAAAATGGTCAGGAGGGGTTCAGACCCCTCCCCCTCCCACACCCCAAAACCACTTAAAAAGGCGATCGATTTCAAAATTTTAACCATATTCGCTTATATTTCATCGACAAGCACATTATAGACAATAAAAAGGTCCCCTTACTTAAAATATCAGACTTGAGGCCCTGTACTTAGGCGTCATATGTGTAAATGCGGACCGCCGGGAAGAATGTTTACGACGATAAGCGCCATCTATGTCGCTACAATGTATCTAAAACCAAAATCTTGGATTCCTTTGGAATCAAGCAATATTTTGAGGTGTAGTGCTCTTTTATGTTAGGTACACCAAAGGTACAAAAAATTGGTATACTTAAAATAAGTCACCAACATGTCTATAACCAAGAACTAGAGATACACCCGCCATTCTGACAGTCAATGTCGCGGGTGTACTCGCTTTTGGTTATATCTCTGCTCTTAAAGAGGTACGCCAATTTCTTTGATAGGTACCAAATAGTACATCCCAGGTACTAAAGTTCGACATATGACTCGTTCAAATCTGTTACGGTACACCCGCCATTCTGACTCTCATGTAATTTTAACACCTGAGGCAGTTAGACCATATCGAAAAGCTGCTCCTCGCAAGAGAACTACAGGAAGAAAGAAAGTAACATCGCGTGTCTTGACTGATACTCCGGAAAAAATATTATAGAGTCAGTATACCTTAAACGTTTAAATAAGTCTTCAATTCGTCCTTTTGCCAAAAGAGGCAGACAGTCACTAAGAAAAATAAGAGAAACGAAGCAAGAACTGAGTCACTACAGGTGACTAAGAAGAAATAAGTTTTGAATAAGAAGAAAAAGACAAAGACCAAGTCAAGCACAGAATCTGAATCTGAAGATAATATTTCAGTGCACGACGATTCTGACATGGATGTAAGCGATGATCAACTTCATATTGAACTTGATGATGATTTTAGTGAGGAAGCATCTTCACAACCATTAAACATTGATAATTTAAGCTTTAGTGATTACGTACTGGTGCAATGTCAATCTGCAACACTAAAATCATGTAAGCATTTTGTTGGTATAATTAAGATAAAAAAATGCAGCATATTAACAGTTACTTTTATGAAGAAAAAAACTGGTTTTAAGTTTTACTTTCCAGATAAAGAAGATGAATGGCCTGTACCAATATCAGACGTAGTGGCGAAACTTCCAGCTCCATATAATTTTCATTGAACATCCCGTACAGCATCTATGTTTTGGTTTGAATTTGATTTTACTAAATTCGACTTGGGTAAGGTTTCTTAAAAGTAATTACTTTTAAACTTAATTTATTTATTTATTTTGTCGTGGCGGACATAAGACGCAAATAAAATCCAGACTGTTTTTCAAGATTGAGGTTTTAATCAGACTTTGGCGTTATATAATTCAAAAAATGTAGCGAGCGGTAGTAATAAGTAACAATTGAAGTTAACGTATACGATTTAAGCTTTTAACGGTTGCGCGTTGTTGACATAGACTTCATATATGATTGGTGACATTTACAGTTGTCATGTGACAGTTGTCATGTGTGCGATGATTGTTACGTTCCGTGCCGCAACATGCCCCCGGCCTTGGAAGACTCCTCTTCCAACTGTGTGTCTTGGTTAATGTCGAGCAAGGGACATATCTTTGAGAAGGCTCTCCTCACGATGCCCGATGACGTGCGAATATCGGCTACTCGGGAGATGCCGTCTCGTCCTGGGTAGGTTTGAACTATCCGACCAAGGGCCCATTTAAGTGGAGGTTGGTGGTCCTCTTTGATGACGACGAGCGATTCCGGTTGCAGCGTGTGAGCGTCGACTTTCCATTTAGATCGGGTCTGCAACTCGGAGACGTACTCTTTCGCCCAGCGTGACCAGAAGTGCTGGCGAAGTTGCTCTATCCTCTGGAATCGGGTGAGCAGCGGCGTCGATCTCTCCGTCAGGTCTGCATGAACTGGCGCTGTAAGTGGACGACCAACCAGGAAGTGTGCGGGAGTTAAAGGAAGGAGATCAAGAGGGTCGGAAGATAAGGGTGACAATGGTCGTGAGTTTAGTATAGCCTCTATTTGTACGAGTAGAGTAGTACATTCCTCGAACGTCAAATGCGATTGACCGACTACACGAATGAGGTGATGTTTGCAGGATTTTACCCCAGACTCCCACAAACCACCAAAATGAGGACTCGAGACGGGAATGAATTTAAATATAATTGATTGAGCATGTGCGTATTGCTGAACATCTGATGCATGTGTCTGCAGCATCCTAGCAAATTCATTCATCGCACCAACGAAGTTTTTTCCGTTATCAGAGTAGATTATGTTAGGCTTTCCACGGCGTGAGATAAAACGTTTTAATGCTAGTATGTATGTTTCCGAAGATAAGTCCGCTACTAACTCTAAATGTACTGCGCGTGTGGTGAACATACAAACAAACAAACATACGACTTGACAGTTTTTGCACCTCTACCTTTGCGGTTCAGTGTGTAAATTGGCCCTGCGTAATCGACTCAGCAGATCGCAAAAGGTAAAGTCGGTGTTATACGCTCCTTAGGCAGATTACCCATGAGAGGCTTGAGTGTAACACTTTTCAATCGCCTACACATAATACACTCATTCGTTATTCTTCTAGCTAGGTTTCTGCCCGCGACTGGCCACCAACGTTGACGCAGCTCGTACAGCATCGCCTGTGTGCCAGCGTACAGTAATCGCAGATGCGTTTCGCGGAAAAGCAACGTTGTGAAGTGGTGCTTCGAAGAAAGCAAAATTGGGTGAACCTTGTCATACTTAAATGTCTGTGAATTAACAAGCCTACCACCTACTCTTATAATACCTTGATTGTCTAGAAATAAATTTAATTTAAATAGACTGGGATTATGTTTCAATGGTTTGCATGCGGATAAAAGCTGTAATTCAAATTTAAAACATTCTTGTTGTGATATTTTAGCTAATTTTAATTCGGCGTTAGTTAGTTCTTCAACCGTGAGCACAGAAAGCTGCCTTTCCGACTTACTTGTGCGTGCGTTATTGATAAATCGAAGAACGTAGGCAAAGGCTCGTCTCATGCGGTTGAATTTGGAAAATCTATTAAATGTAAAGAATTGATGAGTTTCGTGTGCAGGAAAAACGTTGATCGGGTTAGGTTTAAGTAATTTCTCTAAGCATTTCGTCGTTATTGCATTCGTGCGTATTGGTTTCCGCGATGTCAAGCGAAAGCAACGGGTCGTAGAGCATGTCGGGACCCTGCCACCATAGGTTCGACGTAGCGAGTTCTGGCAGAGGGACGCCGCGCGAGACAAGGTCGGCCGGGTTGCTCTTGCCGCTGATATGACGCCAAGGTAAGTTGCGTGTTAACTGATGGATCTCTGACACTCTATTTTGAACGAACGTTTTTAGTGAGTTCGGTGACATGCGTAGCCATCCTAAAACTATAGTCGAATCAGTCCAAAATGTTGTGCTATCCACCTTGCATCGAAGCGATTTTGCAACCTTATCACACAACTTAGCACCAAACAACGCACCGCACAATTCTAACCTTGGTATAGTCACCGATTGCAGGGGAGCTACCTTGCCCTTTGAACACATCAGACGCACCGTGATCTCGCCGCTGGCTGAGATTGACCGCAAGTAAACGCAGGCGCCGTACGCGGTTTGAGAGGCATCTGTAAATACATGCAGTTGCACGGTGTTAGGATGAGTACAAATTACATGACGTGGTACGGAAATATCTTTGAGTGTTTTTAAATCGCTAACAAACTTATCCCAACGAGTGACGACGTCGCATGGAAGCTCGTCATCCCATCCCGCTTTCAACAACCATAATCGCTGCAGCAATACCTTGGCGATCATTGTCACAGGGCTCAATAATCCGAGGGGATCGTAAATTTGTGAAACACAAGAAAGAATAACTCGCTTCGTTAGTTTGTTAGTAACATTTTCGAACTGCGTGTTGTAGGTAAATGTGTCGTTTGAATTGTCCCAGTAAATTCCTAATGTTTTACATAGGTTTTCACCCTGTAAATTAAGACATTTATTGTTATTATTAAATAATTCTAAATTGTGATTAAAATTAAATATCCATTTTCTCAATGGAAAACCGGCCGTTTGAAGTAATTGAGACGTTTTCTCGCAAAGGCTTAATAAGGGTGACTCGTCGTCGTCGCCCGTGATGAGGTCGTCGACGTAAAAGTCATTTGTGATGGTGCGTTTGACGTGTGGGTCGGAGCACGCGTCCGCAAGCGCCCTCAAGCACCTAACTGCAAGGAATGGTGCGGCTGCGGTTCCGTACACCAACGTGTTGATGCGGTAGGTACCCACAGGTTCGTCTGGACTGTCGCGCCACAGAATGAGTTGTAGATCTCGCTGACTCTCAGTCACCAGCACTTGCCGGTACATCTTCTCCACGTCCGCGCACGCTACGAATCGATGTTGACGTAGTCGAACCAAGATTGCGAATAAGTCGCCCTGTATTGGCGGCCCTACAAGCTGGAGGACGTTAAGTGCCGTGCCGGAGGTCGTGGGGGCGCTGGCATCGAACACTACTCGCAACTTGGTAGTTGTGCTGTGCTCTCGAAAGACGCCATGGTGCGGCATGAAGTAGTGCGGAGTTCCGTGTGTGGATACTGGTGACATGTGACCTAGGTCAACAAACTCGTGAATAAACTGACTGTACATCTGTTTGTAGTGCGGTTGACGTGACAGCCGTTTCTCTAACGCTAAGAAACGTTTGAGAGCTAACTCGTGGGAGCTACCTAGATCGTGTGGTGACGTTTTGAACGGAATACTAACGCAAGATCTTCCGTCACTATTGCGTATAGTGTTGTTTGTGAAATGATTTTCGCATTCCCGTTCCTCATCACTGCGCGTGTCACATGATGTAGGTATCTCCTCAAGCTCCCAAAATTTGCGTAGTTGGTTATCAAGCGCTCGCGTAAAGTTGCATAGTATATGCCCCTTGCCCGTACCATTGAAGACGGAACCTGAAACCAACCACCCTAAATGTGTGTTTTGAAGGTACGGACCACTGGGTAGGCGTATTTTACCATCGGTCAGTATCTCCCAGAATATATCCGCACCGATCAATATTTCGAATGCCTGAGATGCGTGAAAACTCGGGTTTGCCAGCGAAATATTTTCAGGCACCCTGAACTGTGCGTGTTGTTCAGGTGTTAGGCTAATATTTGTACAAGTTATTTGTGATAACACAAAACAATTAATAGAGGTTGTGTATGTGTTAATACGAGATTTAAGTTCGATAGTGCAGTATTCTGTTGAATTAGTAACTGAATTACCTACACCTCGTATTTGCTGAGTGGACTGTATAAGTGGTATTTTTAATTTATTGCATAAAGATCGCGCGATTATGCACCTTTCGCTCCCTGAATCTAAGAGCGCGAATGCATCGTGATAACAACCTAAGTTATCAGCTACTTGCACTAACGCAGTTGAAAGAATAACTGGCTGAGCGCACGGATAGTTACTGCATAGTACATTAGACTGCGTCGCGCGTCGAACAGGTTTGGTCGGGAGGGGGCGGGCGCTCCGGTCTCGATTCGCCGGCGGCGGCCGCGCCTCGCCAGTTGCCATGCGCTGCTGATGCAGGAATGACTTCACCGTCGTTGTGTATCAGTGTATTGTGTTTTAGGTTACATTTACGACACGGACCCAAGCGGCAGTTGCGTAGCAAATGGCCTGGACGAAGACAGTTGACACATAGGTTGTGCTCGTTAATTAGTTTTAACTTCGCGTCTAGTGTTTTCTCTAAGAATTGCTGGCAAGCGTATATTGCATGTTTTGCGTTACATATTAAACATAAGTTGTAGGAATGTGCGTTAGTTCGCGGCGTTTGATGTGTTTTGTTAGTGACTACGTTACAATGAATGCGCTGGTTATTACTATGGGTGCGTTGCGGCTTAAACTCGCTTTGTTTGCTTGTGCTGTGTGATGTTAGCAACGTTTCTAGCATATCAGCTCCGTCCTTGAGGAATGATAACAACATATCGACCTTGAACTAGAACTTATCTTCTGCTGAATGCTTATAAAAGGTGGTTTTATGCTGTTCCCACTCCCTTTCGGTGTTTTTATCTAGTTTGGTGACAATAAGGTAAATAATTAGCGTGTCCCAGCTGTCAACAGGTTCATCTAGCATCTTTAGAGCGCGTAAATTCTTTAAAATTGTGTCTATAATATTACGTAGGGACTCTGGTGATTCTTTATTTAGAGCTGGCATGGTAAATAGCGCTTTTACGTGATTGTGCACTAATAACCTTTATGTTATTGTACCTGTTTAGGATTAATTCCCATGCAACTAGATAATTATCGGCTGAAAACTCGAGTGAATCAATAACTAGGGCCGCGCTGCCTTTTAATGAAGACTTTAGGTAATGAAACCTTTGAATGTTGCTTATGTGTGTGTTATTATGTACTAGCGAGAGAAAGGTGTCCCTAAATTCTAACCAACGTTCACATGAACCGTCAAATGTAGGAACTGAAATCGTAGGTAGCTTGATTGATTCGTTTTGTGATGAATTAGAGTTAGTAACGGTCTCACCAACATTAAGCATACAATCTGCTTTGGCTAGTGTGCTATAATATGTCTCCTCAAATGACTCGCGCTGATTAAGCTGCTCGTTGAGGTCGTCTTCGTTGACTGCCTCTTCCAGCTTTGATTGTATGATATTAAATTCAGAATATAATCGACCTATGCGACGAAAAAAGTTACATCTGCAATAACAAGATTTTACAGTACAGCAATTTAAGTGTAGGAAAATATTAAGAATCGATTTTTTATTCATATATCAAAGTTTTTTGAGATTTTTTTGCAGAAGTGAACCATAAATTACAATGTCTGTGAACACTTTTGAATTTATATTGTAAAAAGTAAGTAATTTTAATAAAATTAGGTCTCAAAATAACAAATCTCCTTTTTCGTCGGAACGTCATTGACTATTCATAGTTATATGTTATTATATAACTATTTTCTTAGGAATAACACCTACATCACCTAGCTCTAACTAATTATGGAACCTTATTCATCGTATCCAGTATAAGATATATTAATGAAATGAACAAAGTCACTTTAAAAATAAAAGGTAAATATACTTTTTGACTACTCAAAATTATAAAATTTCTAACGAAGCTTTTGGCTACATTGAAACGTCCTGTGACTGTAGTTATTTTAACTAAAATATACGAAATAACTTTACTTGGAAAATATACCACAATGTCCAGATAAAATATAGTAAATAAAGCAAGCAAGTTATTAAAAAAATTTAATCAAGAAAAAATCAACTTATATATATTATTGACAATGAAATTATTATAATTATTTTAAAATAAAATAAACAGTAATGCACTTATACAAAACAAAATTGTAAAAAAATCGAAAATGAGTAAAAAATTTAAAATGAGTAGTAGTATTCTTATAATATAATGTACTTAGGTAGGTATTAGGTTAAGTTTCTTCTGTTTCATCATTACTCAAACTATGAGGCAGATTCTTAAAATATTCGTGATATTCTTCAGGAATAACATTGGTACTGCACATACTTAAAAGGTCGTTGTATTTAGCCAAAGGTATACTAAGGAGTTCGCTGTAAGCTCTTGTTAAATTTATGTTATAAGAATTTCTTGTGTTACTAGTTATTACTAATATTTCATATTCTTCAGCACTTAAGTCATATTTATATTGTAATTTGTTTGGTTCATTAACATCTACATAAACTTCCTTGACATTATTCCATTTTACTTTCTCACCGCGAATATTTTTAATCCAGACTTTGTCCGATAATCGCTGTTTAAAGTCATAAAAGTCTTTTTGTTGCATGTTTCGAACTATATACGCGGATTCAGTACTGTTTCTTGCCCATCTCACTAAAAGTTGCCATTCATTTGGAGTATAGACTTTTTTGGTCCGTGAAGCATTTTCGATAGTTGAGTGCACACTATCTCCTTCATTCTGCGTATGCCCCTTCTCCATAAAACGATGAGTTATAGATACTTTGTACCTGTTCGATGCATAAATGTAAGAAGAATAAACAAATCGATTACGATTTTGACCTGTGCAATTATCTGACCAAAAAACAAAGTTGTTTACACCTTTCTCAACATTAAATGCAATAAAATCCATTAAGCAACTACTCACTTCGTTAGCTCCGCGTTTTGCAATCGTCTCATCCCACATATAACAAACTCCACATTTTTGCCCCATATCATATATTGTAAAATTGAAACAGGACAATTTTCTTTTGTAATAGAAAATGCTTACTTGCCCAAAAGGACATGTCAACACCTTTTCAAAGTCAAAAACGGCACATAAAGAAGAACCATTTGACGAAACAGCTTCATCTTTATTCTTTTTTTTTAATGCTCTTGCTATTTTCTTTCTCTTCTGATGCTCGTCGAATGAATCTTTCTGTTCCTGAGTTGCTACAGAAAGACTATGATAGGAATGGCATTGATCGCACTGATCTTTCTTGGGACAGAAAAAACCGAGATTAAAATTCGAGTTTACAATATCACGGTATTGTCGCTCTGTGACAGCTTGAACTGAATAAATTTCACCATCGAACCACTCTTTGTACATACTAAACATGCGAGCAATACTCAGAGAACCATCCAGATAGAGTTTAGTGGTTTTTTCTCTAAGATAATGCGACTCCGTTGGTTTAAAAGCTTTAACATGGTCGCAGACGCTCCGCACCATCTCTTCAACCAGCACTTTTTTATGCTTTTCATGCCGGCCTCTTTTATCATCTTCAATTAAAATACCTCCATCATATTTATTCCATGCAGTCACAACAGTTTTGCCACTTACTGCAAGGGTGTTAATAAACATTGTTTTACATATTTCGATCTTATCGTGGCTCTTCTCTGAAACCAACGGAAAATAATATTTGTATGTAAATACTCTACTATTGGGATTTAAAAGGTTTAGACAGCGTTTTTTATGCTCTTTCGTGGTATACTGTACAATAAATGACCATTGTTTCTGCTTTCCAGACAAGGCCCAAAATCTTGAAAAGATGTTTTGCCGTTGAGTGCTTGATACTTTCTCGAAACATTTATTACGACAACTGCACGGCGGCTTCATAGTTTTTTGTTCAACAACGTTGCCTTTTCGGTTTATAAAGGCTTTGCCTTGGTTTTTTCTCACTTTACGCTTAACATCAGACCACTGGGCCTTATTCCGTTTACGTTTTCTACATTGACGTCGCTGGGACCCAACTACGGAATGAGACTCCTTCCATTCTTCATGTTCGGAACAGAAAACATCTTTACATCTTTTATGTGAGTGCCAGTTTAATGGAGAGGGAATAGGTGTCGGTATATTAATACAATCTAAAAAAGTTTCCGCGGATTCCATGCGTACAATCGGAGAATTGTCAAAACTTGCAGTAATCTCAATATTAAAAGGCGAAAGCTGCATTACATTAGTTGATGATAAAAGTTTTGGACGTGTGCTAGGGGTAGAGGTTGAAGGGTTAGTAAAAGGTATCACCATGTTATCCGATGAAGCTTCATGCATTGGTTCTAGCTGTTCTTGTAAAGACACACAATCGATTTTGGGCTCGGAAGATGTAAGCAATACATGCGGTGAGTGTGTTATGGTCTCTAAAGGACTTTTTGAAATAGCTTTATCAATAGTATTATTACTACTGTTTGAGTTATTGGTACTGGTACCACGTATGGCAGAAAGCTCGTTGATGTCAGCAGGCATAGGATCTTGTAAAGAAATTGCCTCCTCACAACCTGTTTCATCTAAAATGTGTCGTAATGCCTGATAGTTTTCTTCAGCTCCCTCAGGTAATGGTGACGCACAATCTCTCGCCTCTGTAAAGATAACATAATATATTACTAAAATTGTAAATGATGTCTATACACTTATAGACTTTCGATAAAAATAAACTTTATTTTATTAACATATTCTATGATGGTAGATGGTGGTTAAAGAAGATTTTTTCACGTGTATTTAATTACTAATAGGTAGGTAAAATTCAATAACCTAAAACGAACTGTTTTTTTTTTTTAAAAACTTAACTATACAAATGTTACCATGGCTATATTTAAACTCTTTTTCTTTATAAAGTAACAAAATAAAAACAAAAAAATATATGTAATTATGGAATATAATAGACGTAAAAGATTGCATCGTTCATTTCCTTACGAAGTAAATGGATTTAAGAGTATATGTAACCTACATGCTGTGTCTCAGTTCCGACGTAAATGGTCACAAATGCACATACAACCGCAAATGTTTCATTCCATTTCAACGAAAATAATAACATGTACATATAAGATGCATTTTTTTAGCACTAATTTTACCATTGTTATTCAACTAGAATATTAAAAGGAACTTGTTTTTCTAATTTTTATAAATAAAATAAAAAATACTCTATTTCCGACGTAAAAGAGTACATTCGAATATATCACTATTTTCTTAGTTGATCACATGATATAGATAAAAGAAAAAAAAAGTAACTATATTTAATATTTATTAAAAAAAACATAGTAATAAAAGGTTAATTTACTTACCTAAACTTGTATTACCGCAATGTGCTTGAGTAAACGACGGTTTTTCTAGAATTTCTTCTTCACTTGTTTTATTAAACACTAGATTTAAAATCCTCCTCGAACGATTTGGCTTCATTATTAATTAATTAGTTGTTTATTAATTAAAAATACGATAAATTATTAAGCTGGGGTGAAAAAAATACTTAAAAATTGAAAAAGTGTAGCAAAACGTCCTCCTCCAACGTAAACCGGCGCGTTGTGACACTTGTGACGATGCTACCGAGCGTGCGGCGCTCGCGCCACCGGGACCTACCGCGAATAAGGACGTGTATATCACATGACACTGTTTTCGCAGGAGTGTAAACAACATGTGTCGTTTTAGTGCGTGACTAACTCGTAAACTAAAAATAATACGAAAAAAATAAAAAATATTAAATGTAGTAAATTTAATGTTTATTACAATGAAATAAAAAAACCTATTTCGGTTTATATTGACATGTAACTTTTTTCGTCGTATGGGACGTAATGTAGCAGCACCCTGTGTGCGAAGCTTTAAATCTGCACGGACTTGAGGCAACATTATTTCAGCTTTTGTTAAACCGTTAATGTATGTGGAAAGCTTTGTTAATCTACCCTTAATAACACCGCGTTTTTTAACTAGCTCACGAATTAAATTATTAGTTGCATCGTCTTTCGTTAGAGTTATTACTGGCGACTTCGATCTGGCCCTATCTTGCTCGATATCCTACATCATTTTGATGGTAAGTAAGAGTTGGAGTACTTACAATTAAATTAGATGTACTGCGTGTTTAACCGTTGACTTGGCGGCGGATAGAGGCTCTACAAACTGCACCACCGATGTCACTGGAATTGAGATGGATTCGGGATTATTAAGGAGCAGATATATCGGTTGGAATAAACTAGCTGGCTGGCGTACCACTTTTCGCGCGTTCGTAGACGTTTCAGCAGCTTGCGGCGGCTCCAACAGCAACAGATTCTAGTCGTGGAGATAGATCTGCACCTCTACGTGGTCTTGATGGTGAAAAATTCGTTGAAGTTCGTTGTGCGGCCGAAACTTCCTTTGTCTGGATTTCTTCTGTTCCTTTTGTAGAATCCGGCTCGAGGATCAAATTTATGTCGTGGCGGACATAAGACGCAAATAAAATCCAGACTGTTTTTCAAGATTGAGGTTTTAATCAGACTTTGGCGTTATATAATTCAAAAAATGTAGCGAGCGGTAGTAATAAGTAACAATTGAAGTTAACGTATAAGATTTAAGCTTTTAACGGTTGCGCATTGTTGACATAGACTTCATATGTGATTGGTGACATTTACAGTTGACATGTGACAGTTGTCATGTGTGTGATGATTGTTACGTTCCGTGCCGCAACATATTTAGTAACAGTTCTTGCACATACAATATTTAATAGAACAAACTTAAAATTAAGGGAGTGCAAAGGTACAGCTTATTTCATATTGAAATTTCTTCCAGCTGACCGGTGATTGGATAGTTGGAAGAAGAATGCAATTTATTGTGCAAATAAAACATAAATATATACCTACACGTATTAGATACGTAAATAACACATACCCATACAAATTAAATATATCTACATAAATATCCTATACCATAATACATACATATAAGTATACATACACAAATTAAATACATATAATATACGTTGATAAATTTCAATGACAATATCTGAACCCCCCCTGACCATTTTCAGCCGCCGAAAATTGCCCTTAATATGGGACCTTTAGTAGCCAATTTATATGTATAAAAACTCGCTTCAATCATGAGTCAACTCCTTTTTCTGGCAGTTAAAAAAAGTAACCTAACTAACCTAACCCATTGATGTCCGATTGTGACAACTCGGAGTAAGACATTGCTATTAATTACCTAAGAATTATGTAAACACACTTAATAAATACAATATGATTACCTCGATTGTATTTCCAAACAGAAACTAAAAACGTAGCCAAGTCGTAGAAAAACACAAAACAATACGGAAGAACACATTCACATATACTCGAAAGCAAAGAAATGACGCGAGCTACGTACAAATTTGACATTAGAGCTGTCAATATCATTCATCTAAGATGCTAAATGCGTTCCGATTCACGTTAATCACCAAAAAAACATTGACAAGCTGTACTAAAGCATTAAAGTTACGTTCCGATTTACGCAATTGTGCACGTATTTAGGAAGTTTTGAATTTTTTTTTAAATATTTAGACGCAACTCCGGCAGCCAAAATTACTTGTAGGGGGTTCAGACCCCTCCCCTCCCCTCCAACCCCCCAACCCCCCACAACCCCTAAATCAGGCGACCGATTTCAAAATCCAACCCGATAATGTTCCTGTACTCGTTTCTTGAACAAGGAGATGTTATTTGATTCCTGTATTGCACGTGGAAGTTGATTCCACAACCGATGAT
Source organism: Emmelina monodactyla (assembly GCA_916618145.1). Lineage (NCBI taxonomy): Eukaryota > Metazoa > Arthropoda > Insecta > Lepidoptera > Pterophoridae > Emmelina > Emmelina monodactyla. The sequence goes on along the minus strand of OU745323.1, from coordinate 2,617,669 downwards.
TGCATGGACCGTGAAAGAGAAGGAAAAGAAATTAGTTTTATGTGGGGGTGTCAGGAGGAGGGTGCGCATATAGGATCTGCAGGGGTGATCTGTTTGGTGAGTAGGAGAAAAACGTTGTGAAAGGTATGAAGGGGAAATAGGGATACTTTTCGGGTAGTTCAAGAAAACACCACATAAAAATTTGCTCTGCTTAGTAATTAAATTTATTAAATCAAATTGGATACAATATTTATGTACAACACAAGTGATTAACTACACACCTACCTGCGGCATACTATCACTCAAATTGTCACTACCTTTGTCCACAACTTCAACATTATGGAAGCCATCCAACAGTCAATTGATGACATGATCTCAATGTTCAACACTAAGATGGCAGAGTTCCACCAAGACCTCCAGAAATCATCAGGAAATGGTTCCTCATGCACTTCCCTTGAGTCGCGCTTCACCAGCTTTCAATCTTTTATGCTGGCAGCGGTCAAAGCGCTCCAACAACAAGTGCAGGTAATTGCCAAAGACTGTGACCGTCTGGAGATGCATAACCGTCGGAATATTCTGTTGATTCACGGTGTTCCCGAGTCACAGAAGGACTCTGCTTCTGCTGCGGTCAAAGTTTTCAATGAACAGATGAAAATTCCAGACTGTTCAAAGCCCAGTCTGATTCGTTGTTTCCGGATGGGTAAAAACACAGTCCCGAATCGTCCACGGCCAATTCTTGTGGAATTTAATGATCTACAGCTCCGCAATAAGGCATGGGCGAGCAAGACAAAACTTAAGGGCACGGGCAAAACACTCTCTGAGTTTTTAACCAAGCCGCGACACGATGCCTTTATGACTGCACGTCAGCGTTTTGGAGTTGCTCGGTGCTGGACTAAGGATGGTTTCGTCTTCGTGTTGGACTCTTCTGGTTCCCGACATCGTGTGATCTCTGTCGCCGAGTTGAAGAAAATTCCTGATGATCTGATATCAACTTCGCCCGGCCGAAGTCACAGTGCGAAAGTCCCAGAGGAGAAGCCGGCGATCAAAACAAGTAGACGACTCCAAGCAAAAAAGTAAAATCTGTCTTATTTTTTCTGTAATGTCTCATAAAGACTGCTTTATTTTTGTCTATCTTCAATCTTTTCTATTTGTTGTGTTTACTGACGATAAAGGCTAGTGTCAATGCAATTTGACAGCTTACAGTTACGTTGGGCTCATAGATGTCACTTTGACATTAATGCCTGCATATTTATACACCTAATGTTTTTAATGTTGCTATTACTACACGTTTTTTATAAGTATTTCGTTAGCCTGCGTAATGCGTAACCTGTATATTTGTGTGTATATATGTTAGTATTTGCTGCTGGTAGGTGCAAATAGTGCTTTTATAAATTAAATATTTTAGTAAATATATTTATTATTATACTTATATTGCAAATTGTATTTTATATTACATACATATTATTTTGTGTACGTTTATGCAAAATATATATTGGTTTATAGCTCAATGAATTTAACCTCTTCAGACTCTTCTTTTGTAACTTGTTCTGATATTTCGGAGAATGATGACAGCTTCCTTAGTACCCAATCTGTAGATCAATCCTTAGTGTCCTGTTTTTCCCAGCATCCCGATAATTTTAACGTAATCCATATTAATGCCCAGAGTATTCCTGCTCATTATCCTGATATGTTAACCACCTTCAATAACCCATTATTGCACGGCATTTTAGTCTCGGAGACTTGGTTAAAACCTTGCTTACCTTCTACCTCTTATGCATTACCAGGTTTCCACTTGATCCGAAATGATCGTTCCGCTCGCACTGGTGGGGGTGTTGCCATATATCTAAGGGAGAATATTCCTTACAAGTTGGTTAGCATATCTTCTCATTCAGATATCGATTCGGAGGTACAGTACCTATTTTTAGAGGTCACAGTCTCTCATTCTAAACTGCTATTAGGGGTGTTTTACAGTCCCTCAGCATCTATAAATTATTTCCCCATATTTGAGAAACTCTTGGAGGATCTCAAACCTTTATATCAGCACGTGATCATTATGGGTGACTTTAATACTTGCCTACTGAAAAATGACAGCCGTTGTAATCGACTTCGATCCCTCACTGACTCCTGTAACATGCACATACTCCCTTTGAACGCAACTCACTTTTATCCTCATTCTATTCCATCCCTTCTCGATCTTGCCATGGTAGCATCTCTGCAACATGTAGAAATGCATGGACAGGTTAGTGCTGATGGCTTTTCCTACCACGATCTTGTATATTTATCGTACAAGATTCGTTGTCCTAAACCCAAACCTCGCATACTCCTGCAGCGTAATTTTGGCAGAATGAACATTGAGAAACTAAGGCACGATGCCTCAAATCTTGATTGGACCGTCTTAGACAAACACAGTAATGTTCATGATATGGTACATGCTTTCAACTCTCTTCTCATTGAATTATATGACAAACATGCGCCAATCAAGCCAGTCAAGGTCAAGCACCTTCCTGCACCTTGGTTAACTGCAAATATAAAATCTATGATGTCACAAAGAAACCGCGCTAAATCTCTTTTTAAAAAGTATCCCACTGACGAAAATCGTGAATCATATAGACTATTACGTAACCGCTGCAATACAGCTTGTAGAGATGCACAACGACGCCATATCCACACTTCTTTAGATAACCCAAACCCCAAAAAGGTTTGGAAATTACTTAAATCTTTAGGTATTGGTAAGCAACAAAATAACGTCGCACAGTTACAATTAGATATCAATGCTTTGAATCAACACTTTGCTACAACAACTCATTGTTCTGAGCTTCTAAAGACAGCTACTATTCGTAAACTTTCTTCGCTACCATTACCAAATTTTCCCCAATTTCATTTTGAACAGTTTGCCGATTGTGATGTTAAGAGAAATATTTTAGATATTACATCAAATGCCGTAGGCTGTGACAATGTCAGTCGAAAAATGATTCTTCCCTTAATTGATATCCTTACTCCCTATGTTTCCAAAATCCTTAATTTCTCAATAGCTTCCAACACATTCCCGGACATCTGGAAAGATGCCGAGATAATCCCTTTACCCAAAACAAACAATCCCACTTCCTTTACAGAGTATAGACCCATTTCCATCCTACCTTTTCTTTCAAAAGTTTTAGAACGATTGGTACATCAACAACTAAACAGTTTCCTTGTTTCCAATAATCTCATTAATCCCTTTCAATCAGGATTTCGGCCTGGACATAGCACAGTCTCGGCATTGGTCAAAATCACGGATGATATCCGTGAAGCTATGGAGAAACGACAGCTCACAATTCTTACTTTACTAGACTTTAGTAATGCCTTTAATACTGTCGATTTTGACATACTGTGTGCTGTACTACGATCTCTTAACATATCTCCAACGGCAACTGACTGGTTTCAAAGTTACTTGCGTGGCCGTCGTCAGCGTATATCTATCGAAGATAGTCAATCCTCGTGGTGCGGATTGCACTGCGGCGTACCGCAAGGTGGCGTGTTGTCTCCACTCCTCTTTAGCGTTTTTATAAACTCCATCACTTCCCACGTTACTTCTCTCTACCATCTGTATGCAGACGATTTACAAATTTACACACACACATCACCTGAGAACCTTGAATTAGCCATTAAACGAACTAATAACGATCTAGACACTATTAATGACTGGAGTAAACGTTTTGGAGTTATGGTGAATCCAAATAAGACACAGGTTATTATTATAGGTAGCAGGCAAATGCTCGATAAGATTAATTGGCAGACTTTGCCTGATATTCGTTTTGATGGAGTTAGGATCCCATATAGCACCTGTGTTAAAAACTTAGGAATTTTATTGGATAGCACATTATCCTGGAAAAATCAAATTGAAAAGATGAGTAAAAAAATGTTTGCTGCATCTGGTAGTTTGAGGAGGCTTCGCAACTTTCTGCCTACTTCTACCAAAATTACGCTTGCTCAATCATTACTCCTTCCTATCCTCGATTACGCGGATCTGGCATTTGTCGATATTAATGAAGACCAACTTAATAAGCTCGAGCGACTCCAAAATATGTGCATCCGTTTTATATTCGGATTGCGCAAGTTCGACCACATCTCTGAATTTCGCAGTAAGCTCGGGTGGCTCCCAATAAGACTTCGCAGGAATACTCACATCCTTTGTCTCCTCTACCGTGTGCTGAATGATTCGCAAACTCCGAAGTATCTAAAAGAACGATTTACATACTGGCACGAGAGCCACAATCTCGGCCTTCGCAGTTCCTCTTCTCTTGTTTTAGCAACGCCAACAAACCACTCCACATTTTACGGTAACTCCTTTACTGTAAAGGCTGTTAAGCTGTGGAACACAATCCCTAAAGATCTTCGACAGTCTAAAACACTTAACTCTTTCAGAAAATCTATTTACGAATATTTTAAGTCATCGAGTTAACCCCTATTACTTATCCATATTTGTTTTCTTTGTATGTATTTAAGTCTAATTTTTGTTTATAATTATATGTATGAATTATTATATGTATATAAATATATAATTGTATGTATCCATAAGTATTTTTTTTATTAAAAATAATTTATTTGCACCTATCCATTTTCTTTCACGATTTCCTTTAAAAAGGTTTGCCTGGTAGAAATTACTTTAAGTAATAAGGCCACCTTTTGCCTTATCCGACTGTAATTTGTTTTTTTTGTAATTTTGTTTTTACTTGTGCAATAAAGAGTATTTTATTTTATTTTATTTTATGAAGGGTATTAAAAAGTAAGCATAGAACACGCAAATTTCTACGGGATCTTATAGGGAGCCAACTGAGTTGCTTCCTAAATTCCGTCACACGGTCGTACTTACGAAGCCCGTAGATAAAGCGTATACATAGTTCTGGAGGCGCTCTATTTTATTTAGCAATTCTTCAGTTGCATCTGTATAGACAGAATACCCGTAGTCTATAATAGGTTGTATGAGACTTTGTGCCAGTACAACCTTGGTCTGCAAGGGCAGGTCCCTGTAAACGCCGCAGCGAGTGGAGTGCATGGTGTACTTTGCGGCTCACCTCGTTTACGTGTGCATCCCAAGAAAGATTTGATTGAAATAGATTAATTAATTTTAATAGATTGTTACCATAACAACTCGATACTTACCAAAGCCTAATGCTATTATTGAAAAACAAAGACAACGATATAATTATTTATATCGTTGTCTTTGTTTGTCTTTTTTTTTGTTAATTATTTTTTAATTTTAACTTGTTTGTGATTTTTCAAAACTGTCCCGTATATTTTTTTAAAACTGCCCCTTAAAGGTTTATTGAGAGAATAAGAGCCGAGCTTTTTTCAGTATTATTTTATTTTTTAATTAAAATTAGTAATGTTTGTAAAGCTAAATGTTGTTAATGATAATTACAGACAATGATAATACATTTTATTGATTTGCAATATGCGTATTTTTCATCACAACTCTTGGGTAGGCAGGTATAAACACGTAAATCGATATTTGTAACTTACACCGGTCTGACGGGAAATAATTAGTCAACCTAACGTTCGTGTATTTACGATTAGAATGAAATTTGTTCATTAATAAAGCTAAAGTAAAAAAAAAAAAATTTTGGACTGAAATTTTTTAGTCATCCTATTTGCAATATATTTGTTGGCATATTTTATTTGATAAAAAATAACTTTCATCCATTAACCAGCTCGGTGAAGGTCGTTCTATAGCGGGATCCTATACTATTTGTAAAACACGTTTTCGGCATGTCTCTTTAAATAATATTCAGTAATGATATATATGTCAGAAAATACAGTTTAAGGACTTACTTAAGACCCTATAATGGCCGGGCAAATTGTGAATGCTGGTTGTGTTTTACACAACATTTGCATCTAAAACAAATTGCCAGAATTAAATCTCTCTGATGAGGATATCCTAATAGAGAGCCAGCAACAGCAGCAGGTACCTTTAGCTTTTAAAGCATTTATGCTCATACAGACATGACTGTACTTAGTAGAATATAATACCTAACAAGAAAAATTTTTGATTTCCAGTTTGACAGAGAATTAAATTTTGCAGCAGAAAATCGATTTGAGCCAAATAATTCCAGGGTAAATCCTGACCTGCAAAGAGGTAGAATACTGCAGCAGGCTCTTGTTGCAAGGTTGTGGAGTGCCCAAAACTTAAATAATTAGTTTTTAAATACTATTTAACTATTTTATCTTAAAGATCTGTTTTTATTTATATAACATATGTTATTACAATCATTATTTAAAAATTATTCACTGTCAGAGTCCGTTATTCTCTTCCTTTTCCTTCCAGGTGTCTGAAATAGAAAAAGTGTTTTATAATAAAGACAGACATAGACATAGACATTTTTTATTGGTAAAAATATTTACAGGTCAACATAAATGTAGGTAGAAACCTAATATTAAAAATAAAAATAATAATAGTACAATTAATAATGATTCAATAATAACAATTCAATAATAATAATTCAAAATGTCAATCTAAATACATAAAAAATATTTAAAGAAAGTCATTTAAATTATAAAAATTTTTTTGCTGCAACCACTCTTTCAGTTTATTTTTAAAACTAGTAGTTGATTCAGCCTGTTTTATATCACCAGAGAGCTGGTTATAAACTAAAGGACCCATAACACTCGTCAATTTTTGAGTTTTAGTTAGTTTACATTTCCGTGCTGTTAGTCTTTTTCCATGCCGAGTCACCATCTGGAAATCATTATCCTTGAGCTTTGGGAACGACTCGAGGTTAATATGGGTATACAACGCAATTTGATACACTACAAGTGAAGGCAAAGTCATAATCCGAAGTGAGCGAAAGTACGGCTCGGCAGATACGTCACTCTTAATGCCAACTATCGCACGAATGGCCCTTTTCTGCAATCTGAACACACGCTGCCAGTCAGCGGCGTGTCCCCATAGCTCGGTACCATACTGCAGCAGGGACTGCACGGTGGCGAAGTAGCAAGTAAGAGCAACGTCCCGCGGCACCACTTTGCTCACCCGGCGCAACGCGAAACATGCTTGACTCAGCCTGTCGCATAATTTGTCTATGTGTCTACTCCATGTCAATCCCCTGTCAATCCCAAAACCCACGAAAGTCAAATAAGTCACTTGTTCGATTGCTGTGTTATCTACTTGTACTGTCAAGGGTGTTTCAGAACGGCCTGATAAGCAGAAGTGGATAAAGTTTTTCTTTTTTAAATTCAGAACTAAACCATTACTTGTGAACCAGTTGTTCGATTGTAGTTTGTAGTTGGAGTTCTAGCTCTACTGTCGTAGATCCAGTTACCAACACTGCTACATCATCTGCATACATATATACATTGCCAGTCGAGATAGCACCTGGAAGGTCGTTCATTAATAATGTGAATAAGATGTTATAGGTTAAGCCTATTATAGGTTAATTAAGTTTTAATTTATTAAAATTTGGACCCGTGTCTGTGTGTGACTAGATTCTCAAGCAAAAGGCAAAATTTCACTAAGTTAAAAACCTACCTAGTTGGTTAGCAGTCTTGAGATTTATTATTATTTATAATGAATTATAAGTAGCTTTTAGCACTTACCATTAAATTCTCTACATAAGTCATTAAAGCCTGACTGATGACCTCTAGAGCTGCAGCTTGCCTGTCAGTAGCCTGAGCAAGTTCACGTGTTGCTTGTGCGCTCACCTGCTCTATGGCTTCTAGAGTGGCCGTGGCTCTGGCCATCGATGTTTCTTCTACATCTTAATTCAAAATTATTTTTTAAAAGTCTTAATGTAACAAAAAATATAGGCTAACTCAAGAATGAAACTAAAAAACCAACCAGCAATTGAACGGTTCCTACGACGGCGTCGACGTGGTGGTTCCGACGGCCGTGGATTGGGTGTAATTTGGGAGCTTGATGGCTCTCCTACGACATTTACAGACTCTTCTGGGTCTACCCCAGATAGACTCAGGCTGTTTGGCACAGGCACAAATTCCAAACATTGAAATCTGAAAAAGTTAAAAAAAATATATAATAATAATAGAAATTAATTTTAACAAATCAAAATTAATTTACCCAGGAGGAGTGCTGTGTACAATCTCTTCTATGCTGGGGAAATAAAATACAACTATTAATGACTAGGATTTACCATTAACTAAATAGTTATTTAACTTGAACACATTAGGATGATGAATTTATAAATAAGTCTAAAATAATAAGAGAAGCCATGCTTGTAACTCACACAACATTCAATGGGGTTTCTGTACATTCTTCATTCTGAATTGGCTGTTAATGGAAAAAAACATGCAGTGCTGTTAAAAAAAGTAAAACATATCGCTTATGTTTCAATGAAAGCCCACACAAATATAATTTTAAGATTTTAGAAACATGTCCAGCCAAGTTTAAAATAATAGTTATAAACAAAAATGATAGATAATGCAAGTTAACTACTTCAACTTACATATAATGGGTTGTGGCGTACTCCTGGCTATGGGTCCCCGACATCATGCCCAAGATGTTATATAGTCTCTCCTGGAGGGGAGTTAATGATAAAACCTTTGAAGGCCCTCCTCCTATAAAACCATATTTTTTTAAATAAAGACTGGTTATAAACTGGTTTATATAAAAATATTGTTTTGATAATAGGTACCTGTAGCAACTTTTTCCCGTTTATCTTCTTTAATTTTCCTAAGTAACTTATGTTTATAGTCATTATAGAACTGGAAAAAAAGAAATTGTGGGCAATATCATACTCATCAACATAATATATTAATCATATGAATCATTAGTAACTACTACTAACCATTCGCCATTGCTTTGCGGTCTTTTGGATGCTGACGACACATTGTTAAGAATCGTGCTGCATTCTTGCCACAGCCTTTTTGACAGACTGCGTCCTTCTTTCGTACGCGTACAGCGCCCAAGTGCAAGCTCTGGCTGCCCTTCCAAAAAGTCTATAAGAGCACTTATCTGTAAGACACTCATATCTACCTAAAAGAAATAAAGTTTAGGAACATTGCCGCTTAGTCATTGAAACAGTAATAACAACGCTTACAGATCGACTACGATTAATTTCATAAGTGTATTTATTTGTAACTATGCAAGTACTTACCTCAGTTAACTTAGAATAACAGAGAAATTTTTAAGTACGTACCTACCGCGAAAAGTTTGAGTTTTGCCTCTAACTAAACACTTTTACTTTCATCGACAGACATATGACAATGGTTGACGTTGCCATGACAACAGCTTTATTTTTTTACTGGCAAATGCAGCTACTTAATTTAGCCACCGCATTATTAAAAAAATCAATTTTAATGATATTAGCTCATATTTCATCGCTAAGCACTTCATTACAGACAGTAAAACCATATTTTAACCTTTGATTCTGTCACAGAAACCAAGAAAACGCACATTTGAAACAAATCAATATTTCTACCACGAATTCAAAATTAGTAGATTTTGGTAGGTAGCACCCCGGAACACTCTACTGAAATCAAAACGCGATACCAATACGATCCGATCGGTACATCACATAAGTTTAAGCAGAATACCATTTTTTTGTCAATCGTATTTGATTGGTAATAGAAATGCAATTGCGTGTTTCTTAACTTAAAATAGCGGACTCGAGGCCCTGATCTATTTTGTGAATAGTTTTCAGTATGCTTTAAAAACTGACAAGTTTAAATTTTTTTCTTTTTGCATTCCTCGACAAATTCATCTTATACACTTTCATCTGGTACCAGATCCTGATGTTTTCGTTTGCACATGTCTTTTGCAGTTAATATTTTCAATGATTTTCCAACATTAGCAACTCAACTGATGTACAAGCCGGCTCTTCAGTGCGACGGTGCAACCAAAATAAAACTGCAACAGCGTGCTTACATCAGCCTGCGGCAGCATTACAATCTTCACAAAGAGCACTTATATTTTTTTCTTCTTCTTCATGTACAATTACTGACACTGTATATTGCTTGGATCGCACTTTGTGTTCAGGGAATACTTTACATTTTATTATACAGACTTTACCATTTCGTTTAAGTTGAATGTAACCTACGGCATCATCGCCATATTATGATTCCCTTGCAGATCTGTAACAAAGAATACACATAGATGTTTATTACATTATTCAGAGGATACTTATGACATATATGCTCGGCAGAGCAGAAATCTGGATTCAAGGCAAAGAAATTACTGAACCAACCATTAATGAATCAATTTTTGGCAAATTTGTGCTGTCTGCTTTTGTGAAACCAGCGTCTATTATGAATTTATTATTTATTTATTTTTATTTATTTATAATTAATGTACAAATGCACAGAAAATATTGACACAAAAATAAAAACAGTAGAAGAAAACATTGTACAAAGGTACTACTTATCCCTTAGAGGAATCTCTTACAGTAGTCCTACGATAGGAGTGGAGGTAAGAAAGCAAGTTCTGTGCGTTTTAATAAAATAAATATAATTATGTATATAACATAAACATACACATACATACACATATAACATAATGAATAATAAATATAAATATAAACATAAATATATAACACATACATATACATACACATATAAAATATATATTAGCTTTGAGACAAGTAGTGTTCTCTTACACGTCTTCTGAAACCAGAAATGGTTGGGGAATCACGGATGTCCGAAGGCAAGGAATTCCACAGCTTAACAGCATGGACAGTGAAGGAATAGGAAAAGAAGTCGGTGGTATGGGATGGTGTGGACAAAAGGGTCTTCTTATGCGCTCTGCAGACAGCGTCTTCGGAGTGTTCAAAACGAAAACGCTGACGCAGGTAGTAAGGGGAACAAGGATTGTGTAGGATATTGTAAAGGAGGCACAGGATGCGAGTGTTCCTACGAAAGCGGATGGGAAGCCACTGGAGCTTTTTGCGAAACTCGGAAACATGGTCGTATTTCTTTAAATCAAAAATGAATCTTATAGACAAATTTTGCAAGCGCTCCAGCTTATTCAGGACTTCCTCGGTGGCATCTATGTAGCATGCGTCAGCATAATCAATGATTGGCTGAATAAGAGTTAGAGCAAGCGCAATCTTAGTTTTTACTGGTAGGAAGGACTGGAGAATTTTCAGGGAATGGAAAGAGAAGTGAACTTTACTACTTACATTACAAACGTGGGCATTCCAATTAAGGACTGTGTCCAAAGAAACACCCAAATTCTTCACCGTCATAGCAAAGGGAATGGGAATACCAGCGAGGCAAACAGTAGGTAAAGTGGAGATATCAAGTCGACCACGAAAGTATTTACTTCCGATGATGATCGCTTGGCTTTTGTTAGGATTAAGGAGTAGACCGTAAGACTCTGCCCAATTGTAGATACAGGTTAGATTAAGGTTGATAAATGCAATCGCTGCATCGATGTCTGAAACAGGGAAATGGGTGTAAATCTGCAGATCATCTGCATATAGGTGATACTTGGAGGTTATTACTCTGGTCACAGAGTTGATGAATATGGAGAAAAGTAAAGGAGAGAGCACACCGCCCTGTGGCACGCCTGCAACGAGATCACACCAGTCAGAGAAAGACTCATTGATGCGAACTCGCTGAGAACGGCCACGAAGATAGGATTCAAACCAGGAAAGAACGGAGGAGGACAGATTTAAGGATCTAAGGATTCCGAGAAGAATATCAAAATCGACTGCGTTAAATGCGTTGCTAAAATCCAACAAAACCAATATAGTAAGGTGCTTTTCTTCCATGGCCCAGCGAATATCATCGGTAACGTTAATAAGTGTAGAGACTGTGCTGTGGCCAGGCCGAAAACCAGACTGATATGGGCTTAATAGGTTGTTGGAAATCAGGAACGCAGATAATTGATCATGAACAACGTGCTCAAGGACTTTGGAGAGAAAAGGCAGGATAGATATTGGGCGAAAATTTGAAAGTGATGTAGGATTGGAAACTTTAGGAATGGGAATAATATGAGCAAACTTCCAAGAAGATGGAAATTTTGATGACGAGAGTGAAAAATTGAGAATATGAGTAAGGACAGGAAGTAAGACAGGAAGGATTAGAGTGATCATCCTTGAGCACAAATCGTCATGACCCACTGCCGCAGAGCCAATAGCTAGCAAATTACGTATGCTACAGACGGAGGATGCAAAAAAAACCAAAACTTGATTAAAGTTAATTTATTAAAATTAAAGTACAAACTAAAGACGCGACAATTGATCGATGGTAGATACAAAAGTGTCTTATAACTAAATTACACATATAAAGAAAACTAAGCTACACGTGTAGGTTACCGTGGGAAGCACTGTCAGCATCTTGCCTTGCATTTCCGTTGCTTCCATAAGGTTGTGAAATCGGTGTCGGTACCTACAATATACTGCGTGTAGTGACGTCACGTAACACCTCCCCCCATAGATCAGCGACTATTGAGATTTTGAGAAATAGACGCTGAGAGGTCCTTGAGGTTCATCTTCATATCCTTGGGGATGATTTCTGTTGCAGGTTGAAGTTCCACGTGCCACGTCGATGTTCCTGGAGCAGCATTATCTTTGCTTCTCTCTATTTTCTTATAATAAAGTTTTCTTATTAGTAGTATAACACATATTATAACTGTACATGATAAGATAGTGTAAAATGGTACAGTTGTGTGGTAAAGTGATTCGCTCGATATTTGAGTTAACTTTACAGGATTCCGAAGCGTTATTTTCGAGTTGCTATTATGCAGAGATTCTAGGTTAATTGAATTCAGCTTAACTACGGTTTTATCTGGAACTTCTGTAATTTGAGGTATGTTCATAATGTTGACGGCGTATCCTTTAATTCTGTCGTCGTCGTTCCTTACTGTGAATTCTGGTGTCTGCAGGACGCATCCTTTGGGAATCACGGCGAGGTAGCTGCCTTGGAGAGTTCTATACTGTTCATTGTTACAAGATAGTCTGACCTTGGTGAGGCGAGGAAAGTTCATGGTGTAGTGTTTCTCGTCGACTTGCTCCATAGCTTCCTTGGAAAGGATCACGGGTGTCAGGTTGCAGGACGGGGCGATCTGCTGCTGAGTGATGAGTTGTTCCACGCAGTCCGGGGACCGGCGAGTGCTGTAGCTGCTGGGCCGCTCACACAGATACCAGGAGTTATACTTCGGACATTCTGTCTCTATGTACCTTGAATCTAAGTCATGAATTGCCAGGAAGGGTGAGGTAGGTATTATAGTAAGGTTATTTTTATTAGGTAGAATACATAATTTATATAAAGTATATACTTTAGGAATAATAATAGGTATTTTAAATATAATAACTACTTTGCTATCTACGTAATAAGATCCTAACCTAATCGTATCATAGTAGTCTCTAATATCTATGTTTAAAATTTCATTCTTTGAATAAATGAGTTTTAATTTATCTATCATAGTACTTAATGAATTTAAACTTAAACTGGAATGATAAGTACGCGATGTACGAATATTTCCTAATAAAGTATCTAACCTATACAACTCGTCTCCTAACTCATCTATATTATCTCCTAAGATTAAAAGGTATTGTGCCAGATGGGCATATTTAATAAGAGAAGTCTCGCTCTGGCTGTTACTACTCATTATTAAAGATAAAACCTTACTCATTTCATTCTGATTTAATACAATACTATCTATTATTTTTGAATGATGCAGCATCCATTCTTTACTCAAACTGATGTGCCCATTGATTTCAGTTTCTAATTGATTTTGGTTATTCTGGAGAACTTTAATGGCAGTATCATATTTCAAGGCATCGGTGTAATCTAAATTACCTGAAATACTTTTAATAATCGAACCTAATCCGTCAACTAAACCTCGTTTTACGCGGCTTGGTTCAAAACTTTTTAGTTGATAAAGTATTTTAGTTAGTTTAAAGTTTAGGTAGTTAAGGTGAGGTTCGTAAAGTGATAAGGTCTTATTATTTAAGTCAGGTTTAAAGTCGGTAATCTGAGTCTTAACTAGTTTGATTTTAGTATGTAGGTCATGTAAGTCTATGTACTGTATAAATGAGTGATAGTGGGAAATTAGCTTGGCGGGGCCAAGGTTAAAGGGTAGAAGTCCTGGGCCATCACCTTGGCTGTCGAGTCGTATGTCCTCTGCTCGAGTCAGTTGGAGTAGTGTACAGAGTAGTATCCTGTAACAATTGAGTATCTTTAGGTACTCTTTTCAATCGGGACTTAGCTACAGGACCGCGTTTCTTTTTAGTGTAAATATGTATGGGAAGATCGGCTAAGACGGTGTCCTGCGTATAGCGGGGTGCTAGTTTTTGTCGGTTAGCTAAAGGGTTTTTAACAAAAATCTGTTGGTCGGGTAAATATTCCTTTTCAGGTTCGCGATCTTTATTCCTGTTCTCAATAAGTTGCGTTCTGTCATGTAAAGAGGATTCGTTAATTATATCATAAACTACATTCATTTTATTTCTATGTTCTTGAGTATACTGTTGTAAAAGATGGCTTGTCATATCTATGTCAATTGGGTCTCGTGGGTCAAAGTGACCTGTTATAAGATCTAAGGGTCTACATTTTGTAAAAGTATGGATAGAGCTGTTATATGCAAGAATAGCGTATGGCATTAGATTAACTGCGGGTTCATTATGTTTTTCTAGCCTGAGGATTCTAAGATGTTCTAAAATAGTTGAATGAAGACGTTCAACCATTCCGTTGTCGTTAGGGGTGTGAGCTAAAATTTTATGATGTTGAATTTTATGAATTCTAACAAACTCTAAAAACAATTGGTTAGTGAACTCTGGACCCTGGTCTGAAACTATAGTGTATGGTACACCATGATGAGTACAAAACTGTAACAACCCTTGTACTACACTTAATGCGGTTCCATCCCTTAAATAATACGCTTGGGCGTATTTAGAGAAAGCATCGATTATAGTGAGGTATTTCTCGCCTTGTACAGTAAAAAGATCTAAATGAACTATTTCAAAGGGCTTAGATGGTGGTGGTACAACACAAAATCGCTGTTTGATAGGGGTACGGTCGTACTTAGCTTGACCGCAAATGTTACATTCGTTAATGTACTTAGTTACGGAATCCTTCATTTTCGGCCAATAATATCTTCTAGACAATGACAAATAGCATTCATTAATACCACGATGGTTCGTTTTTCCCTCGTGATACTTTTGTATTATTTCTTGCTGACGCAAGTACCCTTTAACATTTTCTAACTCTACCTTAGTAAGCACGATGTTCATTGCGCTACTTTTAAAGTAATTCTGTAAGATAGGTATAATGTCGTACATAGCTATAGTTGGATGTATAATAATACCGGTTTTTACCTTAGGGTTAACGAATTCTTTTACTGCACTAACTAAATCTTTTTCGAGGTTATTTTGTGATAACTGTATGGTCGTTTTAGTATGGGTGTCAAAAGGTCTAGTCACAGTAGGTTTTTTCTTAATGTCGGGTACTATAGTGAAACTAATTTGTCTGTTAAATCGGTTCAAAGGGTCATCTGAGATGGGAATTTCTAGAATGGGATTCTCATTACTAGTGTGAGCAGTTAAAGTGTCAGAACCAGCAACTGAAGGTGCTTTTTCTGATGTATTTACAGCAAGTGAACTAATTTCCTCATTATTAATTTCGATTCTAGATAAAGCGTCGGCGTTGGTGTTATATTTGCCTTGCTTATATATAACTGTAAAGTTATATTCGCTTAACTTAAGCCGCCAACGTGTTAATCTAGAATTGGGTTCTTTTAAATTCATTACCCATTGCAACGGCTTATGATCAGTGATGATCTTAAAGTTACGGCCAAAAAGATAAGGGCGAAAGTATTTCGTAGCCCAAACAATAGCTAAAAGCTCCTTTTCAATCGTGCTGTAATTAATTTCACTAGTGTTAAGAGTTCTCGAGGCGTAAGAAATTGGTTTGTCAGCACCAATAGGTCCCTGTGAAAGTACTGCACCTATTGCTAAGTTAGAGGCGTCTGTGGTTAATAAAAATTCTTTAGAAAAGTCTGGATATTGAAGTATGGGGTCATTGGTAAGTAAAGTCTTGCATTTTTCGAAACAGTCACGGTAAGTCTGGTCTAATGTAATTTTAAAACCTTTCTTTAAACATTGAGTCATCGGCTTGGTAAGTTTAGCAAAGTCAGGTATAAATTTGCGATAGTATCCTAAAAGACCTAAAAAGCGTTTAATTTCAGTAGGTGTTTTAGGCAGGGGGTAGTTTTCTACTGCCTTTATCTTATCAGGATTAGGTTTTATTCCATCTCTACTGATAATATGTCCTAAGTAAGCTGTTTCTAACTTAAGGAACTCTGATTTATCTAACTGGATTTTAAAGTTAGATTGTCTAAGTCGATCAAACACTTTTTGTAAGTTAACCATGTGTTCCTGAAGAGATGTGCTAAACACAATTATATCGTCAAGGTACACTAAACAAATTACATTTTGGAGGTCTCTAAGCACATTATCCATCACACGTTGGAACGTTGATGGGGAATTTTTCAGGCCCATAGGCATTCTAAGAAATTCAAAATGACCGTTTTCTACATTAAATGCAGTTTTGTGGATGTCGTTAGGGTCCATTTCTACCTGATAAAACCCACTAGCAAGGTCAAGAGTCGTAAAGTACTGGCAGTTGCCTAACTTGTCAAGGACGTCAGTGATATTAGGTATTGGGTACTTGTCGTCTATAGTCTTCTCATTTACTTTACGAAAGTCAATTACAATACGCCATTTAGTTTTACCCGAAGCATCTACTTTTTTGGGGACCACCCAAATAGGTGAACTCCAAGCAGAGTCTGAAGGACGTATTATACCTTGTTCTAACATCTTACTAATCTGTTCGCGAACTTCCTGCCTATGTATGTATGGATATCGGTAAGTCTTAGTATGAACCGGAAGTTCATCCGTAGTTCTAATTCTATGTTTAATTTGGTTCGTAAAAGTTAATGCTTCACCCTCTATATAAAATATATCTGCGTACTGTGAACATAAAGACTCTAAGTTTGTACGTTCCTCTATGTTTAAATGATCCGTACGTAACTTCGATAGTACTTCGTGCGCGCGCGGCGTTAGTTGCTGAGTGCGCATGCACTCGATATTAAATAACTCAGCATTAACCGGACGGTCCATCGAAAATATTAAGTCATTCTGGCTCGGATTACATATCTCTAAAATGCCTCTATTTTTAACTACATTAGTGACGCATTCACCTATAATGCAATTAGAAATAATTTGTTCTGGAATAAAAACTTCACCTTCACTAGAATTAATCGGAACTCGAACTAATTTTGATGAATTTGCTGGAATAATGTCTTCATATAAATTGCAATTGCGTGAGTCATACATCGAAATCGGATTAGTAGCTAATTTAGTCACTAATAATTTATTTTTTAAATCAATATTTGTTTCCCATTTATTAAGTAAATCTAGTCCTATTAATCCATCGAAATAATCATGAAATTTATAAATGAAAAATGTAACACTGTCATTATCGTTAAATTCAGAAAAACATGGAATAGAAATAGAATAATCATTTCTACTGGTGGCGTGAACATTAGTCACTTCAAACGGTTCATATTTCAAGGGCAAATGTGAATAAAATCGGTTAACAGTTTCTGGGTTAATGAACGATTGGTTAGCGCCTGTATCAATAAGAAGTTTCAAAGGAGGATTAGAAATAGTAATGTAAGGTAACTGTCGTTGGGTCTGTAAGTTGACCTCTATTTTAATTTGTCGGATCGCGTAGTTTCCTGAAAATCCGACTGTTCGTCATTAGGTAATTCCTCGATTTTCTCTATAGATGAACTAGGCGAATTATATTCATGGTGTTGAGGTTGGTCGGGATAAAAGTAAACGTCATTATCAGAAACGTCATAGTATTCCTGAGGGTAAGTATAGTAATCAGAGTAATAGTCATGGTAAGTCGGTTCGTAATAGTCATAGCATTCATTTAAATTCATTTCGCGGTTTTTAAAATAATTTGTTGGGGGTGGATTGCCAGTTTTGGACCAATCATGACCCCTGAGTGGTGGTGGTTTAGATGTAAAAGGGCTAACACCACTCATTGGCTGTGGCTTAGAAAAATTAAACTTGGGTGGTTGGTTATGAGGTAACCTGAACATATTGCTTTGCGCATTATAATTAGGGGGTTGTGCCCTGAACATCATTTGTGTTCTGCTCGGCCCCTGGTAGTTATTGGGTTTCCACACCGGCATCGGTCTAGGTGGTAAATTAACTGGGCTAGGTCTGGAATGACCCGGCATAGGAAAATTAAAAGATTTTACTGGCATTTGCAAAGGCTGAGTGAAACTATTAAATTTATGTGGCATAAATTGATTTTGAGGCTTTTTATCTGAAAAGTTATCATTGCGCTGTTGGAGATAAAGGGTGTTCGATTCCTCATGCACGAATTCTAGAGCCTTTTCGATTGTTTCGGGTCTCATGCATCGAATTCGTGAACCTAAAGGGTCTTTAAGGCCCCTAAGATATGCCTGAAGGGTTAACTTTTTATAAAGGATGCGCTTTGACTCTATAGTGCTATCAACGTTCTCATGTAATGTAATGTATGTCATGACTGTACTGAATAAGTTCTGACATTTCTCGTAAAACTCCTGAGGTGTGTTAGACCCCTGGGTGAGAAGAGCCAAATCGTTGTAAAGTGAGGTTTCGTCACGTTGGTCTGCAAAGTTATTAATAAGAGCACTACGTATGCCATCCCAGCTATCCGGAATACCGTTCGAATTTATTAACCGGGCGGCGGGCCCCGTGACTTTATTCAAAATCCCGTTAATTAAAGCAACTTTCGTTAAATTGGTGCACTCTTGGGTGAGAAAGCATGTAACTAATTCGTCACATAATTTAATGAAACGAGTGAGCACATTAGTATTGCCGTCAAATTCCGGTACTAGCCTTAAAGCTTTAAAAATTTGTTCTAAGTCGGTCATGATATTAAAATCCGTATCACTATTTAAATTTCTAGATGAGTCCTGTCTACTATGTCTACTCACTACCCTAGGTTTTTTCGCTTTTCTTGGATGAAAAATTGTGAAAAATTACTTAACGCACACAGAATGAAATAAGAAGATAAAACACACACATAAAAAAAATTGCACACAATAAAAAAATAAAATCAAATGAAATAAAAATCAAATACCTAAAAACACATAAAACACAAAAAATGTAAAAGTAAAAATAAAATATAGCCTCAACAGGAATAACCCTATTCTGCAAAGCAAATCTATTTTTAGAATGATAAGTACTAAGAAGTTATAATTACGTATCACGTTACTTATGAGAAATAACTAACTTGATTGTTTAAAGTAAAATAACTATAAGGAATTTAATTACTTTCAAATATGACTTTTGAAAAATAATATAAGTAATACTTAAATTTAATATAGGAATTAAAGGATAAGGAAAGCAGCTCATGAATAGTTCAAGAGTACTTACATGTGCATTCTGGTCTCCTTTGCGGTATCGATATCTGGATACTCCTCGTCAGTAGCCCGTTATAGATTCGGATCTCGGTTTAGTGGTTGAGACCACCCGGACGGTTCGCGAAGTTTGTACTATAAGTGACTCTAACTCGCGGACCGACTCGCGAGATCCTACCGACTGCGCCAATTACGTATGCTACAGACGGAGGATGCAAAAAAAACCAAAACTTGATTAAAGTTAATTTATTAAAATTAAAGTACAAACTAAAGACGCGACAATTGATCGATGGTAGATACAAAAGTGTCTTATAACTAAATTACACATATAAAGAAAACTAAGCTACACGTGTAGGTTACCGTGGGAAGCACTGTCAGCATCTTGCCTTGCATTTCCGTTGCTTCCATAAGGTTGTGAAATCGGTGTCGGTACCTACAATATACTGCGTGTAGTGACGTCACGTAACAAGCACCGCTTTTTTAACGTTCTCCTCGGAAATGGCTGTGAAATTAAAGGTTGGATGAATAGTCGGGATCTTGGATATTTCGTTTAAGGTATGGGTTTATTATTGTTTTGAGGAAGTTATAACAAATAAATTAAGAACGCGATAATGAGTTTTTATCGAAATATTTAAACTTGTAATAACACCACGTCAAATCACGAGTACTCGTTTTGTTTACAATTTGTATGACGTCACATCATGGCCGACAGCGTTTTTGGCGATTCAAATAAAAAAAACACATTTTTTAAATTGAATTTTTAAATTAATCTTTCGCATTTAGTTATTTAAATCAATATATTTCGCTTTCGTAAGCTAAATACTGCAAGAAATACTCATTATTTGTATGAAATTTGTTATGTGTCAAGTAGCCTATTTTCATATTTTATTTGATAAAAAATATCTTTGCATCCATTAACCAGCGCGGTGAAGACAAAAGTAAATGAAGAATTTAATGCCATAACTTCTGGCCAGCATCGCACTGTGGAAAGTCTACAGATGAATTACAAAAATTTGAAAAAGAAGGCGAAGAAAAATGTTTCAGATGATAAAATGAATATTCCAGGTAAATCAGTGAATTCTGCTATATGAGAAGCAAAACATGCTTATAATTATTGTTAATGGACCATATTAATGCTGATTTAAATAAAACTGTTTGTATTGGAAAATCTCTATTTCTAATATACATTAAAAATAGGTAGGTCGAAATCTTCGGTGAAATGCTTTATCTCTTTGCAAATTGAAATGATTAATTCGTTCACTAACTCTCCTATAAAAAAAATCTGAACTTATGTCCCTACTAATATTATAAATGCGAAAGTAACTCTGTCTGTCTGTTACGCTTTCACGCCTAAACCACTGAACCGATTTTGTTGAAATTTTGTATGAAGAAAGAACTGAACTTGGGAAAGGACATAGGGTACTTTTTACCGCGGGAAAACTTCTTATTCCCACGGGAAACCGACTTCCACGCGAACGGAGTCGCGGGCGGCCACTAGTAGTCAATAATTTCCTCGTCATCATCAGAAAACAAACAGTTATTCATTTTTGTATAAAATAAATAAATATTACGTTTGACACTTAACCTTTAACACAGAGTTAGTCATTTAACCCTCCAACTTTGGCGGGTTAATTATTTAATTATTTAACTCGTGGTTATGTCTTAACTCTGGTCAGTGCAAGTGAAATAAAATATTTATCCTCGAGTTAGGGCTTAACTCAGGGTTTAATTATTTAACTCTGGACTGTGCAAGTGGGCCTTAGATGGCAAATAACGTATGTTTTTTGGATCAAAGTTAAGGATAGTGTGATGGACGGGCCGATGCGGTTTACCTTTGTCCGCAATATATAGATTTTAAAAATAATAATGCAATTTTTCATGACCCCGAAAGTAGCGGAAAACAGAATAAAAAGTTAGGTTAGGAATATCTAGGGAAAAAATAAAAATGTCTAGAATTTAAATTATATAGAATTGTTCGTTTCTCAATTCTCTACATGTGTCATTTAAGTAAAAATGTTTATTAATAACCAGCAATTTTTGTAATTAAAATAAATATTTGGCTAATCCTCCCAAAACTACACAGTATCAAATGGCAGGTAAAAGTACCTCAAAAATTATTTTTTTAAATAAATAAAAATAGACACATTTAGATTTTTTAAAGATCTGTCAATTTTTAGATTTTCAATTTCTTTATAAAATCATTAAAAATTCGATGATTTTTATTATTTTTTAACTTTGGCCACTGATTAAACATCCGGAAAAATAGAAAAAAAAGACACATGAAGATTTTTGAAAATTCTACATGTGTAAATTTTTAGATTTCCAATTTTTCCAAAAAATATTTAAAAATTTGAAAAATTTCAAGAGAATTTCAAGAGAGTTTCATTTGTATGGAGACTAAAACTATGTAACCATGTCGCCAGCGGCCATGTGGATGTGACCAAGTGTTATCATTCGCGAAGACTTAATATAATAAGTTTAGAGTAAGATAAGCGATTGAAACAATAACAAAATAACCATTTAATAGCTTTATTTGAATCATTTTATTCACTACTCAACTACTTATTTATCAATTAATAATCATTTAAAACAAACTAACAATATTAAATTCAGAAAATTATAAAATATATTTACAAACAGGTAACCTCAAAATAATTCTACAGCTTTATTTAAATCATTTTATCCACTACTCAACTACTTATTCAACAATTTATAAGTAGTGGGACACTCATTTCTTCCACCGGACAGAGTATTTGCTCGTATTGAAAAATAATTACGAAAGATTGAAAATATAATCAAAACCAAAAGAATACTTTGATATAGTGGAAACACATTCCACCGCCATACATGTTGCTACTGCGGTTCAAGTACTCAACTGGAAAACCGTCGCTAAAGATTTATTTTTGATAACGACTAAATGGCATATACCTTTTTCTAAATGCAAAAGGTTTTATTTGAAAAGAGCCAGTAGAAGCACAGACATGGTTGGAGTTAGAGGAGAACTCCACTATAAAAGTAATTCAGGTCAATATAAAAGCGTTTGCAAAAAAGGTAAATACACGACTATGATTTCTCCAACCACTATTGCACATGGGGCACAAGTAAAACCGTTAAAGGTTAGGGACGTTAATAAATTGTTATCTACTCATTTCGGCGACAAATGGCGTGATTTAGAGATTTTGGAGTATTATAACAAAGTAGTACCATCATCACAGGAAATACCAGATGAAAATATGGTTGACGATATCAAATATCTAGAGGAGTCCCTATGTGAAGAACAAGAAGAATCACCATTATTTTTAATTTAATATCAATCATTTTTATACTATAACTAGCTGACCCTAGGGATAAAGATTATTATTATTATATTCTATTATGTTTTACTAATAAAACATTTATAAAACAAGCATCTTTTTATTTGATAATATAAACATCCGCAAAGACGTTGGAAAAATCCCTATGGTAAATAGAAAAAAATATGAATCTTGGCAATCTATTATCATCTATGTCAAAATTCATACAGCTGTTTTTGCGTGATTAAGTAACAAACAAATAGAGTAAGATCCCAGAGCCGTAAGACACAACTTATTTTCTGAAGAATAAATTTTTCGATTCTAATCTTTAATCATAATTAATTATACTCGTGGCTGAGTTATTTTGGTGTTTAGGGGGTTTTTGGTCATTACAAATTGTCTGACTGATTTAATATAACTTTGTAATAGTTATCTGAATAATATACAGGGTTATTTGTAATTAACGCATCACCTCTTGCAGGCGGCTTCCTTACATCAATCCTAATAACATTTCTTCTACGACTTTTTGCAAAACTTGTTAATCAACACAAAAACAAAAAAACAAAAACAAATTTGCGCGCTCTGTTATTTATAACTCTGTATTTTGTAAGAAGTTCCTAAGCCCCCCCTCCGTCACCCGCGCGCCTGCCACGCCAGTTGCGTGCGCATAGAGTATTGTACCGTTTAGATGCACCTTCTCTGATATAGTTAAGTAACTGTGATTTTTAGTTACCTTTCTCACCTGGTACCTGCGGAGGTGTCACCGGGCTAGTCCCACAAACGTGCAGGTATTAAAACTACATGAAAAGACTACTTAGAATCGAAAAATCTATTCTTTAGAAAATAAGTTGTGTCTTACGCCTCTGGGATCTTGGACTAAAACAAACTTTCACTAAAATAGAATAGGCGCGGCCTATCTTAAAGTATCAATATGGTTCAATCCATCCAGGCCAAAATAGGTATGTTTCAAAGGTAACAAAGTCCATGTTGTCATTGCAACAAAAACCGCGAGGTCCTGCCGAGTGTTACAAAACTAGCAATGTCCATAATGTTTTTTTAGTTATTGTTTTGGTTCGTAAAGATTTTTCAAGCATATGTTTGGTATTTGATTAACCATATTATTTAGAATCAAACTAATATAATTCCAATATAAGTAAAGTCGCCTTTAATGCGTAATATGAAAAAAATAAATTAGGCGCCATTTCTTTCAACGGACATTGCGGTTTTTGTAACTAATAGACATTTGATGTCATAGTTTCCTTTAAAAAAAAACAATGTAAAAGAGGCAAAGCTTACAATTTTTTTTACTAAATTTGAGCATTTATTTAAAAAAATATATACCACACTACAAGGCAAGTAGTTTTAAAAGGATTTAGTCAAGATTTTAAAAAAGTACATCTTTTGCCACTTTCATGTCAATAAATTAAAATGAAAAAAATTTACGAACGGTCGTTATTTTTATAATATACTAGTGGCCGCCCGCGACTCCGTTCGCGTGGAAGTCGGTTTCCCGTGGGAATGAGAAGTTTTCCCGCGGTAAAAAGTACCCTATGTCCTTTCCCAAGTTCAGTTCTTTCTTCATATCAAATTTCATCAAAATCGGTTCAGTGGTTTAGGCGTGAAAGCGTAACAGTCAGACAGACAGAGTTACTTTCGCATTTATAATATTATTAGGAATTAAGTTGGGGAAAAAGTCTTTTCGCATTATAGTATGTATGAGCTTTTAATAAAATCTCTTTGGCTAATACTATTTGTATGTAGCTGGTTTTGGTATCATTAAAAAGTTTACATTTTAAAGAAAATAATTCCAAATTCAAATGAGGAAAATGTTGTTTTTCATTTGTTTTTCGTATTGTCAAGATGAGTGAATCTAATGAAGAAATTCGATAGATTTTAAAATTTTACTTCAAAAAAGGTAAAAATGCAACGCTAGCCGCGAAAAAAATTTGCGATATTTATGGACCTAGTGCAGTGTCTGTGAGAGTAGCACAAATTTGGTTTAAGCGTTTTCAATCCGGAAATTTTGATGTCAAAGATGCACGTCGCTCTGGTCGCCCTATTAAGGATAAAATTGCTGCCATTTTTGAAAAAGTGGAGCAAGATCGGCATATCAGTAGTTACGACGTAGCTGAAGCATTTGAAAAAAACTGGGTACACAAAAAAGCTCGATATTTGGGTATCCCACGAGCTCACTGAAAGAAACCTAATGAATAGTGTACTCATTTGTGATTCTTTATTACGACTTAATGAAACCGAATCATTTTGAAGAAGCTGATAACTGGAGATGAAAAGTGGATCACGTACGATAAGAACGTGCGAAAAAGGTCGTGGTCAAAGGCACTCAGCAAAAATTAAGAGAGTTTGGCTGGGAGGTTTTAATGCATCCGCCGTATAGTCCTGACCTTGCACCTTCAGATTTCCACCTGTTTCGCTCTCTTCAGAATTCTCTAGGCAGTGTCAGGTTAAAATCACGAGAGGACTGCTAAAACCACTTGTCGCGGTATTTTGACCAGAATCCCCAAAATTTCTATCGCAATGGGATCATGTCCCTACCTACAAGATGGCAAAAAGTTATCGAACAAAATGGTACCTACAGACTTTAGTTAAATGTAAATAAACTATTAAAAAGAATTAAATTTTCTAAAAAAATGCGAAGAAACTTTTTCCCCAACCTATTATGACGAAAATACTATTCCGGCATTATGAACGTGTGAGAAAGATATCTAATGGGTTAGAGGGAGAAAGATAGTGAAGCGAGTTAAGAGTGAGCGAGATGGATAGTTACGCCAACAATTTTATTGTTGTAACTTCTAAGATTTACGCGATCATTATTATTTGAAATTAAACTCATTTAAACGGGTTTTACGCGTTTATTATATGTATTATTTTTATTGATCCGACGTTTCGGCATTTTTATAAATCCCGTGGTCACGATAAGACTGGGATGTTTGACGTCTACATAGATCTGTTCCGTAATTTTCTCGCATAATTTGCCGGGTTCACACAATAGGCGCTGACGGTGATTTTTTATTTTTGTAAGTATTGGATCCCACGTTGGTGACAGTTTGCAACCGTAAACGTGTAAAACTCGTTAAAATGAGTTTAATTTCAAATAATAATGATCGCGTAAATCTAAGAAGTTACATTAAAACCCGATAGGAAGTTGCAAACAAAGTGCGAATGCTAGAACGGCAAAAGAACAAGAAATCAAGATTGTTGACATCCATTAACTTCCTCAAGAGATGTCGCGACAACAACCTTCTCCCGGGATGCATGAGAATATCACCAAAACCAAAGAGGATTTAATCACTACGTTTTAAGAGTCGGAACCTAGAACATAGGTTTTGTATGCTGATCGATGCAATCTTTAGCCAACCTAGCGTTAACAGCTGTCAAACTGACGTATACAACTAGTGTTGTGCTGTTCATAGTAGGAATAATATCGACATAGTGATGTCATAACATCGACAAAATCGATATCGGTAATTGACTGGGTGGAATAGGATTTGCTATTTGATTTAATAATTTATTTGAAAGTAAACAAACAATGTTAGTTGAAGTATTATTTTATTTACACATTTAAATTTCTTGCGCTAAAAATAACTTGAAATATACACAATAAAATTTTTCAATTAATTTTTAGCTGAAGAATTGGTGTGCATCTGAACTGAGGGCCCATTTTTCAAATGTTTGCGAAACTAAAACTTACAGGGCATCTAGTTAAAAATTATTAAAATTGAAAGCAATAACTCTTAAATTTCTTAAACATGAAACAAAAAAAAAGCGGCCAAGTGCGAGTCGGACTCGCTCATGAAGGGTTCCGTGGTAGTAATCATATTGTTTATGAAAACTTTTTTCGCTTACTAAAAATAACTTTCTTTTTCATAGTAGTGGTATGAGATACAAAGATATATTTGCGCTTTGTTTAAAAAATGCTATATCCCAAAAACTACTGAATCCATTTCGTTCAAACCAAATATCGTTGGTAGTTTACATACAATGTATACATTATATATTTTTTTCAACTTTATCACTCTTATTTTAGAAATTAAAGGGGGGGGACACACATTTTACCACTTTGGTAGTGTCTCTCGCGCAAATTATTGAGTTTAGAAAAAAATTATGTTAGTACCCTCAATATCATTTTTGAAGACCTATCCATAGATACCCCACACGTATGAGATTGATGAAAAAAAAATATTGAGTTTTAGTTCAAAGTATGGGGAACCCTAAAAATTTATTGTTTTTTTCTATTTTTGTGTTAAAATCTTAATGCGGTTCACAGAATACATCTGCTTACCAAGTTTCAACATTGTAGCTCTTATAGTTTCGGAGAAAAGTGGCTGTGACATACGGACGGACGGACGGACAGACAGACATGAAGACACGAATCTATAAGGGTTCCGTTTTTTGCCATTTGGCTAAGGAACCCTAAAAAGTTATGATTGAATAACGTGGGCCCTCAATCCTGATGCCTACACAAAATGGCATACCTTGAATCTCTGAAAGTACTTTACCTAGCATAATAGTTTTTATTTAAGGATTAAGTTAAGATTTTTTTAAATAAATTAGGAAATTTCCAAATCTTAAGAATGTACTATAACAGAGTAATGGCGGTTTAGCTTGGGCGGTTTAGTTTAGTTCATACATATCTGAACTGACGTTTTTCTCAAAACACGAATTTATCTGAAGAAACAGATCAACAGGGCTTGATTAATTAAAGTTCAATACCTCGGTATTGTTAAAAAGTAAATTAAATTTGGATTATCTTAAAATGTCTGAACTGAGGGCCCAACGTTTTCTTCAATATTGACTAAACTAAGTCTTCTACATTACTGGAAATTATAATTAGTATTTTAAGATTATTTTAACTAAAACACTACATAGCACCCATTATTCTAAATGCCATACTTTAGGAGAAAATTGATTGAAGACTTAGTTTAGTCAATATTGACGAAAACTTTGGGCCCTCAGTTCAGACATTTTATGATAATCCAAATTTAATTTACTTTTTAACAATAAACTTTTGAGTCGTAATTTCTTTTTGAGAAATTTACTGTGATATTGAACTTAAATTTAGTCAATCCCCGTTGAGCTGTTTCTTCAGATAAATTCGTGTTCTGAGAAAAACGTCAGTTCAGATATGTATGAACTGAGGGCTCAAGCTAAACCGCCATTACTCTGTTATAGTACATTCTTAAGATTTGGAAATTTCCTAATTTCTTTAAAAAATTCTTAAGTAAATCCTTGAATAAAAACTATTAAGCTAGGTAAAGTACTTTCTGAGATTCAAGGTATGCCATTTTGTGTAGGCATCAGAATTGAGGGCCCACGTTATACGATCATAACTTTTTTGTTTCACGTTTAAGAAATTTAGGAGTCATTGCTTTCAATTTTGCTAATTTTTAACTAAATGTCCTGTAAGTTTCATTAAGTTTCGCAAACATTTGAAAAATGGGCCCTCAGTTCAGCTACACACGAACAATTGGGTAATGCCGGGTTGACAGGATAGGAGTTGGCTTTGTATGAACTCGGATTAAAAAATAGAGCCTATTATTTTGCCTTACCCAATTGTTCAGCTTTTTTATTAAGGTTAGTCAGTTCTTCTTCTTTTGTTGAGAACGACTGATTAATGATTTGACATTGCCTCCTTATAAATAATTTACAAGATTTTTCATATAATAACTTTGTAACATTTTCATGTAAATCACACGAAACTTTTATATTTGGTGCATGCACAGAAAACAGTGTGCAACCCAGAAGACTTATATTATGTTCATGCAATCGTGGAAGTATTTCTTTTTCTGTTATTACTTTTAATGATTTAACTAACTCACAAAGGCTAGAAGATGGGTATGTTAAGCAGAATTTTTCTTCCCACCACTCTCTTAACATTATATAACTGTACATAGGGTTGTTTTCTGGGTTGCACACTGTTAAAAGATTTTTACAATCTTCACATTTTACAATTTTTTCTATTTTTTTGGCTAAATAACCAGCTACATATACTACCGGTTGCTCACTTAATAGTCTGAAATCGTTGTCTGTCATTTCCTCTTCTGCTGATTCTGGTATTCCTAAAATCACTTCTTCTTCTGATATATTTATTGGTACCGAAGTAATCTTTTCTACTCCCACCTGTTCTTCTACATTTTCCTTATTTATTTCTTGATCTTCTTCGTCTTCCATGATAAAATTATTAAAATCTGTCAACAAATGCTTATTATCTTCTTCGCAATTAGCTCCCCTGCTATGGGGAGCAGTCAACCCAGTCACTATAGATGTTTTTAATGCTGAAGTAAAATGAGCAGCCGTGGGGTTTCGGTTTGTAGGACTATGCTGGCGTATAACTCCGAATAAATTTTCTAAGGCATCTTGGTTGAGATTTCGGAGATTTAAATATTTAAATCCAAGTGATTGCACTGTGGACCATATATCCCGCAAGCTTTTGAGTGATATAATATATCCTTCGATACATTTCACATTTTTAGAAACTTGACCATGATTATTTATAAAATGTGTTTTTTCTAGTTTTTTCAAATAGTCCCCCCAGGTGTCCATATGATTTGTTTTTTTTGAAACATTCGTTCTAATGCCTTTTTTCTTATCCTTTGGACCAGACGGACCATTACTTACATCAAATAACTTATCTAACTCTCTTATTACTTGAGCCGTGTTTTGAATTTCTTCAGACTTGGTTGATTCTTGTTGAGCTCGGGCCATAAGTGTAAGTATTGCTCCTGTAGTATTGCTCAGCAGTTGAGCCGCCAACTTCACTCTCATTTTTCCCTTATATTTTGGGTTAACATGTGTTGGGGTGATTTTGCTGAGGTATAAAAAGTTTCTATTTTCATACTCCATGCCTATAAGATGCTGCCATTTAGCTTTGCAGCCATTAAATATTAAATTTCCTGTATTCATGAAATTATTTCTAATTGATTTGAACAAATGAGGGATGTCATATACAATAAAAACTTTTTTACTATCAATAATAAAGTAATGGTTCGCACCATCTTCTAAGGGCCCTGAACCATCTTTTAAAATTTTTAGAGCGCCCATATTTGTTGGTCCCTGATCGCAAACAGTATTTATTATGTTAAACCCACAAGCTCTCACTTCTCGAATTATTGTTTTTATTATTACTGCTAACTGAGATGATGCTATTGTCCCTTTTGTAAAATAATATGCAATTGGTTGCTTAAATTTGTTATATACGCCTTGGAGTAGAAACACCAAGGCGTGATCAGAAACATTATTTTTTCTTACATGTTCTCCTAAATCTTCGAAACCCTCTACTACGTCAGATGATTCTTCATACAATAATCTAGATTTAATTGCCATCTCGTCAAAGACAAGGCAGCAGGTTTTTTCTTTATCGTTTTTGTTTTTTGATATATTTTTTAAATGATTTAGAGTGGCTGAGCTTATCCCTGGTTTCAGAGGTATTTTTTTAATAAACTTTGCAGGGTTTTAATACTTGGTGAGTGTGGATGAAGATGTGTATGCACCGCCCCAAGTACAAATATCTTCGGGTTGACTTCGGCTGATCTAGACTTACCTTGATCGCTCCTACAATACCTGACTGGTTTGGTGATGTATCTGCCTACTCGGAATCCAGTTCTCTCCACTTCACAAAATTAATACACACAAACATATACTAATTAGCTACTACTAACTAATTAACTAAAACTACGAAAAAACGATAAAAGCAATAAATATACGAAAAACGAGAACGAAAAGTGCTACTACAGAGCGGGCGAATTTTAAACTCAAGTGTTGCCAGAAGGGCAACCGAAAAATCTACAAAATCCATTGGCAAGAGTTGCCAATATATTAACTGGGTAGCTATTTAGAGCGAACACATATTTTTGTTTACACTACGATTTTTTTTTTCCTAGAGCATTAATTACATCACCCTGATTTATTAAAAAAAAATAAAAAAACTTACATTTCAAATTTTATTGTTGTTTTTGTTAAAACTTGTTTAGTTTGCTTCTTTCTTCGGTATACTGCGCATCTTCCCGTATTCTTGTAACATTCGAACTAACGACTTTGGCTTTTGTTAACCTTGACTCGATGTTTCATTTTACCGACGAATTTGGCTTTATTTTTTTGGACTTGATTTATGAGTTGTGTTAATATTCAATATGCCGGATTTATACACAGGGGAAGAGTATGCTAACATTTATCTCATCTACGGCTAGTGCCGTAGGAACGGTTCCGCTGCAGCGAGATTATATCGAGAGATATACAAATACTTAAATCACTTTAATTTTTAGAGAACGGAATCATAGTTGAGAAGTTTAAAGAACTGAATCCCCTCTATTTAAAAGAGCCGTGCCCACATATCGGACAGCGAATAAAGTTAGTTAATCATATTCATGAATTGATAGACTCTCTTGCCGAGACCGAGTCTACTAGCGTGGCATCAGAAGAAACAACTATTCAAGAACCAACAACTCTTACTATTCAAGAACCTGATAACAGTTTAGAAGATATACTAGATATTAGCAGTTTTTTTAATTCACAAAATCCACTTCTTCCCATTTTGACCTCAAGACACTTTTAAATGTTAAGAATATTGAACGCTACCTTAGTTTATTATGTCCATGTGTAACTTTGTTTTTTATTTTTTTTATATGAATATGGAGCTAACGAGCATGCGGGTCACCTGATGGTAAGATCACCGCCGCCCATGACTGCACGCAACACTGTGGGTGTTGGGGGTGTGTTGCCGACTTTTGAGGTGGGAATACACTCTCGACTTAAAGAGCCCCATGTTGCCCCATGTTTGCAGAGCCACATATCGGGAATATCTTTGGGCTCTCTCAATAAAAATGGAGGTAACATAAAACTTTGCTCTGCGTTTTATTATAATATCAATACGCTTCCACTCCGCTATCAGAGAAATACGAGGAAAGAGAACAGGTAATAGGTGGAAGGATGTTTTCTTTTGACAAAAGATGAAAAACATCAAGACTATCAAGAATTCCCCAAGCTCAATGACGGGGTGAATTTTGCAAATTGGAAGTTCCGAATAAAGCTGTTACTAGAAGAAAAAGGAGTAATAAAAGTACTGGAGGGAGAGATAAAAGAAGGTAACAAAGCAAAGGATGCAAAAGCCAGATCTATTATAGTGCAGTGCTTAACCGACACATTCATAGATATTGCACGAAATTGTGCAACAGCCGCCATGATGTTCACGAAGCTCACAGAAATGTTCGAAAGGAAAAGCGTCTACAACAAGCTTAGATTATAAAGGCAGCTAATTACATTAAAATGCAAGCATAACGAAAAGGATTTCTTCATGTAATTTGACTCGATGGTAAACGAATTAACCGCAGTAGGTTATAAAGTAGATGACATGGACTTGATTTGCTACCTGCTATCATCGATGCCGCCATCCTATAAAAACGTGATTGAGACATTAATACTCCTCACATACATCCTTACAATTCAGATTTATAATATCTGTAGGATATACACGTCGAATGAAGTGAACAGGGGTCTGCTAGTCATAACTACAACACGTCTAAATACTTAATCCGAAATTTACCCCATTTACATAATCCGAAATTTACCCCTTACAAACTTAAAAGCTTTACCTAGATTAGTATAACTGTTGTTTAATAGAGGATGAGAGTGAGTTGCAAGAGGGGTGTGTGCTTTAGTTAGAGTATTAGGGGCAAATAAATAAATAAATCAAAAAGTTAACTCGGAGAGACTGGGATTTACAAGTCTTCCTATTAAAACAGAGTACCTAGATATAATTACGTACCTGCCTATTTTAATTAAATACTGTGTTTAAAGCTCTATTTTTATTTTAAAAAAAAACCGTTGCTTTGAAAAATTTACCACGATAGTTAAGAAGAATGCTTACACTAGTTAGAAAGAGACACACCAAGATTAATCACCTCTCACTCGGTGCTCGGTGTTTTGATACACAGTAAGCTTCCCAGTTGTACGTAGTACATATTAGTACCATGCTTGAGATTCAAAGACATGAAGACTTGAAGTAGGGACGATGTCCCTGCGTTTCGTTCGGTGAGTGCGGCATCCGGTGCCTAATTTTCTCAAAGGCTCAGCAACACACCCCCAACACCCACAGTGTTGCGGGTAGTCATGAGCGGCGGTGATCACTTACCATCAGGTGACCCGCATGCTCGTTTTCTTTGCTATATCATATAAAAAAAAACATCAAGACTATCAGATATCATTATTTCTGTTATAGTTGGTAAATCATAACTGCTCATTGGATCATCATAAACATACCAATTACAACTCAACGCCAAAAAACTAACCATTGTAAGATCTAAAGCATTTGGCTTCCAAATGTGACTACCAACAGTTGTAACATCACCATTGTTTAGAAAGACAAGATAATCACTGTCAAGAAATTGCATCTAACAATTCTCTACCACGATAATTGATGGAATGAGAACCCCAAATGGTATGTTAAGCATTAAAATCACCTGAAATTACCACTGGTTATGGTAATTAGTTAATGAACTCTGTAAATTTAATTTTAGTGAAACCTGAAAATTGTTTTGGAGAATAAATACATGCTATAGTGATAAATTTACCATTGACTTTTATTCTTATGACTATATTTTAAAGTGAATCATCAAATGTGGTAGGTATCAATTCATATTTAATAGTTTTGCTAATTAAAATTTGCTACACCATTATGATCATTACCACAGTCATTACGAACAACATTGTAACCAGCTGATTGAAAAGAGTGATGAGATTTAAACCAAGTTTCACACATAAGGGCTATGTGAATTTTGTTATTATAAAAAAAATTAGGTAGTATATAATGATTTAGATGGAAGACTTTGCGTTCCACTGAACAATTTTAAGTTTGTCCATTGACAATATTATTTGTTTTTTTACTACTGAAAGTGAGGAGCTGGCGAACAAAACCGGACTTGTCCACTACTATTCAAAAAATGATTTTTTTTCGAATTGTGATGTCTTGACCTAGTTTCGTCGATCCCTGTAATAATATTTCAATCAAAACCGGCTAGAAGTAGGCAAAAAAAGGCTTTAAAAAGTAAATTTTCATACAAAACCGGACTAGTCCGATATCCAACACAAAGATTTTAAAAAATATATATATTTTCATTCTAAAGCGGATTTGTCCTGTAATGTATTCATTTCTTCAACACATTTTCAATCAAAACCGGAAATGTCCAGCAAAAACACGCAGTAAAAAAATGTTGTATTTATTTCACTGGCAACACTGGCATTAATCTGGCAACTAAAATATGATTAAAAAATAAATCAGCTGTTACTAACTTGTAATCATTGTTGGTGTTTTGTTTCTGTGTTTTCATTTAAAGTTAAGTATTAAAAATGGCCGAGAATTTGACAGTGGAAAGTATTAACGATGGTTGTCGTAAGAGAAAGAAACGAGGACGTACTTCAGAAAACAATAAACATTTAAAGTAAGTACGAAAGAATTACATAACCTACAAATTAGTTAAAATTCGAATTAGTTAGATGAATACTGTATGTTTTAATGCCTTGTTTTAGGTACTCTGACAAGGATCCACTTATTTTGGATTTTCAATCGCCGTGTGACCACGCATGCCACCTCTTTAAATGTAAAACTCTAACACTTAACGAAATAATAAGTAACCGTAGAAATTTGTACTCAAATGTTGGCAAAAATGCACAAGATACGTACTTATCACGCTTTATTGCACCTTACCCCGTCAAAAGAAAGAGAGAAAGACAAAACTCAACCATACCACGACCGAATGAATTTTCTGTTACCTACTACCTACTTCGTGATTCTAAACATGTTGTACGTGTATGTAAGAAGTTTTTTTTAAAGGCACTTGGATTAGGTAAGCATCGGGTTAATTTACTCTCAAAGACATTATTTGAAGGTAAGATTCCTCGTGATGGAAGAGGGGGAGATAGAAAGAGTGGCAATTCGGTGACTAAAAAAGAAAGTGTTCATAAGTTTATTGCTTCATTGCCGGCCAAAGAGTCGCATTACAACAGACAAAAGTCGAAAAGAATCTACTTGTCGTATGAATTAAATATTAGAACGTTATGGAAAGGTTATAATAACTCAGTAAGTGATGAAAATCTCAAAGTAAATGAGACAATGTTTCGGCGGGTATTTGAAAAGGATTTTAACATTGGGTTTTCATCTCCTGCGTCGGATATCTGCAGCACCTGTTTATTGTACAAAAACAAGTTGAAAATAGAAAAGGATCCTAACCAAATTGCTGCTCTAAAAGGGGAATATGCATTCCATAAGATCAGAGCAAAGGCATTCACTAGCCATATGAAACGAAAACCAGAAAATTCCCTGTCCCTATGTTTTGATCTGCAGCAAGTGCAACCTCTGCCAAAGACCCCTATACAAGAGAGCTTCTATCTGAGGCAAATCAGCTTCTACTCATTGTGTATTACAGACATTGATACGCAACACCCTTATTTTTACGTGTGGACTGAGAATATGGCTAAAAGGGGATCTACAGAAATATCATCAGCGTTATTGAGTCACTTGGTCTCCCTCGACTTAAATGAGATAGAAGTTTTACGTCTTTTTGCAGATGGATGCGGAGGGCAAAATAAAAATTCCCACGTAATACATACATTAATCTTTTGGCTCAAAAATCATGCGCCTTCTAATCTCGATAAAATTATCGTGACTTTTCCTGTACGAGGGCACAGTTATTTGCCTGCAGATCGGGTCTTTGGCAGGGTTGAGAAAGATTTACGAAAAAAACCTTTATTACTCAGACCCCAAGAATATCATGAAATTTATGCGAAGCATGGCAAAGTGAAGGTTCTCTCTGAGGATTGGAATTTATTCGACATAAAAGGGCTGGAAACTCATTACAAAAAACTGGAATGTATTCGTGATGCCAAAAGGGTATAATTAAAAAACGAATAGAAAACCAGGTTGACGCCGAAGTTACTCAAACTCGAAGTCGTGGTCGTGGTTCTAGACGAGGTCGTGGTAGAGGCGCTTGTAATACAACGCCTTCACTAACGCACTTTATGTGCGGTGTTAAAAGTTTAAATAACTATAACAATGACGAAGATACTGTGCCTTATACGAATATTCTTAAGCAGGGAGTAAACCATCCATCACTACTTCGAAGAATGCCTTCACTAAACGAGATTAAACCTCAAAAGAAGAAAGACGTTGAGCGTATTTTGGTAACGCAGTTTGGTGATGACTGGGCTGAGCATCCAGAAATAGAATGGTATAAAGAGATAATACAGACTGTGTCTAGATCTACAGATACCATTGAGATTGATGGAGAAAGTGAACGTGATGACGTTGACGATTGCGAATGTCTGGAAGTAGATTTAACGGAAGTTGTTATCTGATTTTTTTTTTGTAAACAAAAATACAATAAACCTTTTAGATCTATAATTTTGTTTTAATTTTAAATTCCTCTTTTATACAAAACCGGATTTGTCCGATACTAACAAAACCGGACTTGTCACACGTTTGCAGTCACAACCGGATAAGTCCACCTTTTTCAAACAAAACCGGTTTAGTCCATTTTTATTTCTTGAATAACTTCCAGAATATAGAAGTAAATAAAAAATAGGTACCTCATGCAACAATAGAACTAATCCACCGACATATCCTAATGCAATGTAATGCTATTAGTCACCTTCATATACTGAACTTTGTTTTTTAGCTACCGTGTAAAAATTATTTTCGTGGACTAATCCGGTTCTGTTCGCCAGCTCCTCAAGTATCATTAAGTGCTTGAAGTACTTTTTTTGTATTTATGTTTGTTTAGAATTTTTATTTGAAGTTATTATTTTTATAATGCTATTATTATTATATGCATGTCAACGTCAATGTCAATTTGTTAATGTTATAAGTATACTTGTCTCGCTCACCCTCTTGTGTCCGCTTTGTTATTATTTAAATAAGAATATTAAAGCGAAATATCCTGAACAATAGTTTCCATAAACCTTCATCAAGTCATGGGCCCAGAGTTCAACCAGATTGGCATAGTTCGTTGTTCAGGTTAAAAGCATGATAGAACAAGTATGGTGGAAAAAGTTAATACGCCAATATTCGACGGAAAAAAATTCAGCAATTGGTTATTCAGAAAAAAAATATTGGAAGAAAAAGACTGTTTAGAGGTAATCACTCAAAGTGAATCAAAGAGAATGGACGGAGATGGAGTGGACACAGAGAATTTTTGAAAAATGCAAGAGCAAAACGTTTGATTGTTTCGTCGTTGTCTGATAAGTATTGAAATTATTGATAAACTTAGGAAAAGTACGCTGACTATTTACTATCACAAAAAAAACTTACTAACTTAAAAATGTGAAAAATAAAAATGTCAAATCTGTGTCACTACTCATTTGAGATTTTGTATAAGCTGCCAGGCCGAACCAAAAACTAGAAATATCGGTTATATTTTATATTTTTTTCAGTACCGGTACTGCGCTATACCGATTAACGTTAAGTAAACATATTTTTTTCTTACCTCAAAAATAACTTGTGGTGTTTTAGAAACACGTCAAAACTGACGTTTGACTGTGGTTTGAATTGAATTGTGTGAACTACGGCTTTGTTTCAATTCATGCATTCAAGTAATTTATTTGTATTTATTTACCGATATTTGCGTCTTAGAGTACTTTAATATCGGTACTTTATTTCAGTAGAAACGCACTGGCAGCATACTATATTTTATAAAGGCACTTCATCAAACTTGACAACTTTGACATCCTTAAATATAAAAACATATTTCTCTCACTTTAACGGGCTGTCTCAATTATTTGTCTCCTTGGCAGCTATGATCGCCTAGTAGTTTTTTGATAATAATAAAATACGTTTAATTAGGCTACACGCCTGACGACTAGATTTTCGTCAAAGAATTTTGCCATTTCTATACTTAATTGATTCCCTTTTTTAAAGATATTGTTGTATAAATAAGGCAAAGTTATGATATTTGTCGGAGAGAACACAGATTCGATGGACTTGGCCAGTTGAAGAACTGCTTTACTATCTACCTTGTCTATGTTTTGAAATGTCAATGTCAGCGACTAAATGAGATATTGGTTGCGTCAAGTTGTCTTAACTTGGGTGTAGTCGGTGCGAGGCTTTATGAGTGAACGACTGAATGAGTGTTTGTCAATTTCCGTTGTGTCTAGTTAGCCCATCTATCTTGTTGGACGGATCTGTGTGCGTTCGCGCAGCGGAATGTTGTTGAATTTAAAGATTTTAATTATGCAGATATTTAGTGTATGACGTCGTATAATTGTGAATGGTAAAAAAAAAATTGTGCACGCAGCCATTGTGGAGAAATTCACCAAAAACTGATTCCGCTGGGCGAACGTTGTCCGGCGGAACTTTTTTTGATCCATTGACTTTAGAAGAAAAGAGATGTGTCCAAAAATTTGTGTGTATTTGTGTGTAATTGTGTATGTATGAATAAAATTAGTGCATGCATAAACTTCGGAGAAATTCAAGTTTCCGCTACGCGAACGTTTGGCCATTAGCTAGTTTTCATACAAAGCGCTTACATAGAGAGCTGTAGATTTTTACATACGTTGTTTTGAATTTGTTTATATTTGTTTAAAAAACAGATTTAGAAAAAATCGTAAGGCTTAAAAGATAAAAATATAAACGTAAAATACGCTTATTAGGTCTTAGTTCTTAAAGTATGCACTTTGGGGTCTAGATTTTCACGTTTATACAAACCTTGTAAGTGTCTGCAACACGTTGCCAAGTATCAATGATGTTCCGTTAGTAATTAAAGAGTTATAGGACAATTTACCACGAATAGATCACTGTTTACAAAGCAGTCAAATATCATGACGTTCTAAAGGAATTGCATGGTAAAATGTATGCCAATAATTAGTGTATTCATTCAACTATTCACATGCAAAATTTCATGTCATTAAATTCAGTAATTAAAGAAAAACAATTATAATACTGACGAAGCATCGAAAACCTACATAACCCGACCAAGTTCGGATAGCTACAAAAAAGCGGCCGTGCAATATATTTAGGTAACATCCCAAAATTTACAGTATAATACCGGTATTGAATTGGTACAGGTGATAACACAATTGTTGTTTCGATACAATTTATAGGTCATTTATTTTTGTACACCTACTTTTTTAAATGTATTTGACTATGACAGAAAGTAGGTACCGTTTACGTAGGTACTTTATTTAAGTATGCGCTTGAGACTTGAGATATAATCTAAATACAGTGTAAACTCTTTATAACATTATTCTCTATAACGATAAACTCTCTATAACATAGAAAAGACCACAATTTGGTTGGTTTACCTTAAAACCCATACATTGATACACTCTTTATAGCGCAGCCGCCATTCTCTATTACGAAGAAATGTGTTCATATTTAGACACAGAAAATCGTCAATATCGGTGTTATTGTTTATGTTGTCTTAGCAGGTAACAAAAGACGCCGACCAAACCTTTGAGGCCCCGAAACTTCTGACATGTAAGTACTACTGTTTAGGTAAATATTTATCATATTGTGGCTTATTGCACTATTTAACCAATGGGCTAGGCATGCACGAGCGTACCCCTTTGCAACTTTAGTGGATCAAACAATCTAATAACTTAAAAAAAACTACTTCTTGAATCGATTTTTTAATTGATATATACCGTTGTACTGGTAGTGATTTATGTATGTGAGCGTGTTCCCCCGCACCCCACCAAAATATGCAGAATTATTTTGTTCGAAGCGGTACGCTTAAGGCTAGTCCTTTGGTTAAATAGTCTAATAGTATTGTAGTTATGAATTGATCAAAAATATTCTAGTGTGAAAAAATAAACAACGCGCTGCGCGCAACGAGCGATAAGCGGCTTCCCGCTTGAAACGGTACTTCCATCCTTGAAGAAAAGAGAGGGCAATATGTTTTCATCAGCCGCGGCCCGCGCGTATTCGTTTGCTGTTGAACTTGAACCTGATTTTGTTTTATCCCCAGTCACAAACAAATGTGCAGTCAAGGACAATGTGCGTATGCGCTGTTGTTTTGCTATGCATCGCCAATTCTCTGTAATAATAATATTGACAAAGTGTGTTATTAATGTTATAGTGTAACAGTGAAGCTTAACATAATTATGTAGTAGGTATATTGAGTGAGTGATAGTGAGAAGCTGATAACAGGGAGCGTCGGAACAAAACCCGATATATCACATTCAAGCCTAAAACAGTTTTAAAATTTTTTCCGATACAAAATGCTGAATTAAGCACCCTTCAACAGTGAAACTTATTCAAAAACAGATATTTCTTTCCTTAAAATAATATCAAAATGTAGTGATCAAATCAAAACCCGACAAATATATGTCTCAAGATACGGAGGTTCTTGATGTCGAACCAAAAACCGATACATCCCTATGAAATTTTACACAATTCAAAAACGGTCCTTTCACATGCCGACTATTACCATTATTTATTATTATTTTACATTTTTTGTAGCTTAGGTATCGATTATTCCATGTCTATGTCTATGCGATACTTTTTTTGGAAAATTGTGAACGCAGTCCATAGAGACAGCTGACGTAATTTGACAGCTAGCTGTCACTGTCACGTACCTAAGACTGTCACATTTGCTGATATTTTCGTGTTGAACGGTTAAGTGTTTACCTTGATATCTGGTTTTTATTAATTTACTTGCTTTTTTCTCAAAAGAAATTATTAGAAAATGAGTGAGTCTCCGTCAACTTTAGAGGGTTTTAGTATATTACAAGATCAAAATCATGGAAGTACAGTAGATGACCTAAATCAGGGGCCACGAAAACAACCTAAACGGAAACGCAAAACTCAAATTGAACGAGAAAATAAGTAAGTACTCGTAGTTCTAAATCGTTATACTTAGCTATGTCATTGTCTTTTTTTGAGCATACAGTAATAATTTTTGACAAAGGCATATTTAGTAATATGTTTTGATAAAAGGGTATACTTTTGTTTACAGATATCGTGATCCTGATCCGCTATTGTTAGATTTTGAAATGCCATGTAAGCACTGCTCATCTAGACTACAATGCAATAAAATTTCGAAAAAACAAATTCTAAAGAACCGCAAACAATTTTTTAAACACACTGCCAAAGTTCAACAAGATATTTTTTTGACACGGCTTATTGCACCATATGCACCGGAACGGCGAAGAGGAAGTAAAGTGGCAGCAAGTAAACAAAAGAAACGTGAATTTAGTGTAACATATTACTTGAAATCTGAGAAAAAAAACAGACCGGTATGTCAGAAATTATTTTTAAAAGTGTTTTCATTAAAAAAAGACAGGGTTAACAGTATTGCCAAAACAGTATTTAGTGGTGAAATTCCAAGAGAAAAGAGAGGGGGTGACAGAAAATCCGCAAAATCTCTGGAAAAAGTTAAAGCACTGAAAAAATTTATAGGAAAATTTCCTGCAATGGAAAGCCATTATAATAGAGCAAAATCATAGCGAATCTATTTATCGTGTGACTTAAGTCAGTCCAAAATAAGGAAGATGTATAATGACTCGGTGGAGGCCAATTTACAAGTAAAAAAGACAATGTTCCAAAACGTTTTAACAAGTTTTAATATAGGCTTTAAATCTCCATCTAGTGATGCATGTGGAACATGTATTTTACTAAGCAATCAAATAAAAAGAGAAAAAGATCATGAGCAAAAAAAAGTACTTATAGTTCAAAAAAGAATACATACGTTACGTGCTAAAGCATTCTATAATTTATGTAAAAAAAATGTTGATGATCCTACTTCAGTCTGCTTTTGTTTTGATTTGCAACAAGTACAGCCACTTCCGAGAACTCCAATACAGGATGCATTCTATTCAAGACAAATAGCATACTATAATTTATGCATGGTTGGAATGAATTCAAGAAATCCCAAATTTTACCAATGGACTGAAATACAAGGTGGAAGAGGCTCGACCGAAGTGGGTTCAGCACTCCTACACTACTTAGATTCGCTTAACTTAGAAGGAATCAAAATATTGAGGTTGTTTTGCGATGGATGTGGGGGTCAAAATAAGAACTCCCACATCATTCATGCATTAATGTTTTGGCTTGTGAACAAGTCTCCTGAACATTTAGAAGAAATCAACATAACATACCCAGTAAGAGGACACAGTTTTTTGCCGGCCGATAGGGTATTTGGCAGAGTTGAGAAGCAGATAAAAACTATGCCTGTCATTACAAAGAAAGAAGAATATGTGGAAATTTACAAGAATCATGGAACAGTCCAGATACTAGGACAAGTTTGGGAAAGACTGGACATTAAAAGTTTAGAAAAATTCTACAAAAAAAAAGATGGAATAAGAGACTTGAAAAGAATTAATCTGAAAAGTATAAAGTAAAGGCAAGAACCATTTATAAAGTGAAGGCTTTTAAAAACTTTATTAATGAAAGTGACGAAGAAAGGAAAGCTTTTTGTATTCTGAAACGAGGAGACAAAAGTCATCCCAGAACTATGCAAATAGTGACTGAAAAACCAAAACTAGCAGTACAAAAGAAGAGGGATGTGAGAAATTTACTATCGAAACAGTTTGGTGACGATTGGGAGAACAACAGAGAATTTATGTGGTATAAAAAAGTCCTAAATGATGAAAATATTGATGAAGATGAGGAGAATGAAGATGAGCAGAATAATGATGAGTGTCAAATTTGTGAAGAGGAGCAGTGTGATTGCCTAGAATTTGAAATTATGAATGTAGTGTGAGTAGTATTCAGTTATCTACTGTATACTACTAGGATCTTTCAAAAAGGGTATATACATCCGAAGGGATCAGTGTACGCATGAAACTGAACAACTTTCAACAGAAAAAAATTCAAAATTCGAAAAAAAAATTTTGTATGAAATATTCAAATTTTTTCTTTCGAATTTTGATTTTTTTTTCTGTGGAAAGTTGTTCAGTTTCACGAGTGCATTGCCCTCCCTTCGGATGTATATGTTACAGCCAAAGTAATAAATCTGGATATTATACATACTGTCTAGCCATTATATATAATGTCTACTCAATTTAGATAAAGTGATAATTAACACAAAATTAATCACATTAACTGGCTATTTTATATAATATCTTCGAAGACTTGGATAATGTAATAAAACAAGTAGATATTCGTTTGTGTTACGGCTCAAACCCGAAGCGCGGATGCACCTAGTTTTAGCCGGTTGGAAACATCAATAGGTTAGGTTAGTTAGGTTACTTTTTTGATACCGCCCAAAAAAAGGAGTCCCGCGTAGCGGGACTCCGTCGACTTATGATTGAAGCCAGTTTTTATATGTATATGTTACGGCTAATACCCGAAGTGCGGTTACACCTAGTTTTAGCCGGTTAGTAGACTT
Organism: Emmelina monodactyla; assembly: GCA_916618145.1. NCBI lineage: Eukaryota > Metazoa > Arthropoda > Insecta > Lepidoptera > Pterophoridae > Emmelina > Emmelina monodactyla. Next base: position 2,574,716 of record OU745323.1, on the reverse strand, counting down.
TTTTATATGGAAAACTGTAACAAAAAATATATTCCTATAAAAATATAAAAACTGGATTCAATCATGAGTCGACGGAGTCCCGCTACGCGGGACTCCTTTTTTTGGGCGGTATCAAAAAAGTAACCTAACTAACCTAACCTATTGATGTTCTAAATACGGGTATTAGCCGTAAAACAAGTCGGCTAGGCCATATTATTACTTTGGCTAACTTTGACACGCTATTATGAATAATGTCCAGATAAAGTGATTAATTTATTACATTGTCTAGTCAATTTGGCTATTATAAATAATGACCAGTCATTATGTATAATATCCATTTAATCACTATGACTGTAACATATACACCCTTTTTGATAATTTTTGTTTTCATTCATAATTTTACTTTTTCAATAAAAAGTCATTTGCATCTTATCAGCTTTTTATTAACCTTCCACTTTAAACAATACAAGTTAATATTCTAATAAATTAGAATACTAAAATACATCACTACAATTTTGATTTTACCAAATTCCATACATTTTGATCATACCAAAAACCAACATATCCATTCTGGTTTAATCTAAACCCGATATATCCAATTGATCGCGTCAAAACCCGATATATCAAATCTTCTTCTTCCAATATCTTGCAAAATTATGTACAAATATTTCGTTTTATTTCACACGTTAATTGGCCACTTTTAAGTACACAAATTGACATACTTCATTTTTCAGTCTTTGTAACAATACAAAGTTTGTGAAGTTTTTGTTGATTTGTGTAAAATATGGTAAAATGGATATATCTGCTTTTGTTCCGATGCTCCTCAGATATAAGGTAAGATTTTATAATAAATTAATAGCTATACACTTATTCATTTACGTAGTTTATTAGGCAGATAAATTATAAATAATTGTGTTATGTTAACATTGGACAGACACCATAAACCTAAGTTAATATCTGCGGATTGATCTAATTCTATATCTATTTACTTAAATTCATAATAATAAATTATACTAGACATATATTATAATAAAATCGTAACCAAGTAGATGTTTTTCCTGGTTAAAGACAAACTACTGAATAGAAAATTACAGAATAACTACTGAATTAACTAAACGACCGACCAGATTGTAACGAAATGTTGAAAAGAAATATTGTTATTAAATAATCACCTTATATTTATTACCTATATGTAATGATATACGTATAAGGCAGATTTTTATTAGCTACTTTCCTTTTGTGGGGTTATGTGTACAGATATATAAGAGAGATATACGGATAATCGACAACAGGATAATGAAATCTTCAATAATGTGTTATACATTGTGCAGAAATAATGCATTACATTATCGGTTGTTCAAATAACGACCATCTTTAGTTATGTGTAGCTGAATCATTTGCACCAGAAATTAAATCAAAACCATTTGTATTGAGCAGATCGCAAATTATGGAAACTTTTGTTCTGGAGGCGAAACAAAAATACGTTTTTTATGTTTAATTTCTAGTGCATATGATTCTATATCACTAAGACATACTCCCCTTAAAAGGAAAGCAACTAATAAAGTATCACAATTTTACATTATCTTTATGTATAAATCCATATACGTAAATTCATACTTTTTATTAATGTTTCAGATTATAATGGCGTCTTAATCTCACTAGAAGCGAACACCTCAACGACCTAATTCTACAAACCAATTCATCCAACACATCGTGCGGCGCTACCGATGGGAGGTAAAAATTAAAATGGCCGGCAGAAAAAGTACTATACCGTTAAGTAATATGAAAGTAGTAGTACGAATATATAAAGACACATTTGTTAAATCTGTTCCTCCTGTTAGCCATGAAGTGTATGACTGTATACAAAAGCAGTTAGCTGAATTATTTAATTACCACATGAAGAAACCTGCCATACAAATGTCAATTAAACGCCATTATAATTTTTTTTTTGACGACAGAGAAAACATAACCACCAGTAAACATTATTTTGATGATTCTGATGAAAAAAATGTTGATATTATAGACGAATCTGATGAAGTTCAAGTAAAATTTCTAATGGATTATCATGAATACAGAAATATAGAACCAACAAATCACAAGTTGTTAAAAAATAGTTGGACGAATGAGCTACAAGACCAAATATGGGCAAAAACGAACATTCAATGCACTTTTTCATTTAAAAGCAATTACGTTCCTTCAAATTTAAAGCTAAATAACATCAAATGTGATGGCAAATGTACCCAATGTGGAGCAAATATTTTAGTGACTATTGATCCAATAACTAGTAATTTCATAGATGTTACTTGTTTGATAAGCCGATATAAAAAAGATTTTGTCCATGATTCGACTATAAAGAATAAACTTAATTCTGTAAGAAAACAAAAATTAGCAGTAATGTTAAAACACAATAGGGCATTAGCAGTTAGAGCTATGATGGCAGACAAAATTATAGACATAAATGAACCAAGTGAACCTCCAACATTTCCGAAATTAAGTACTTTGAGGCGTATACGACACGAAGTTAAAAGGGCACTTCAATTCGATAAGAATACAATTCTCTCCATTTATGCTATGTCGCAAAGTCCACCATTTGATTCTTTTGTTCAAAAATTTAGTTTAGTCCCGTTTTTTTTATATTTTTGGACCCAAGAACAAGGTAAATATTATGATGAAGTATTAAAAAATACACATATCGTTTTATCTATCGATGCAACCGGTTCGATTTTTCAAGTAATTGCACCGCCAAATGTTAACGATAATTTAAGAACTAAGGAACCCAAACATACCTTTTTGTATGCCGTTGTGGCATACACTGCAAACACAAGTATACCTTTATGTTATATGGCGTCCCAGTCCCATACTACTGAAACCATAGCCACGTGGTTAAGCACATGGGCGCGTAACCGTAATACGCCGAATGAAATTATCAGTGATGATTCGTCTGCCCTATTAGGAGCAATATGTCGCAGATTTTTAAACACCGACACAAACAAATATTTGGCGCAGTGTTTTTCGATATTAGAAGGTAAACATAATTCTATACCAGCATGTTACATTAGATTGGATAAGTCTCATTTTTTCAAAAAATTATACAAACAAGTCCTCGAGCATTTGGTACATGGTCAGTTATCATCATTTATTTCTTCTAACCATCTTCTCACTCCTTTACAATCCGGTTTCCGTCCTGGCCACAGCACTGTGTCAGCACTCATTAACGTGACTGATGACATTCGCTTGGCCATGGAAAATAAATCCCTTACAATACTCGTTTTACTTGATTTCAGCAATGCTTTCAACTCTGTCGATTTTGACGTCCTTCTTGGCATCCTTAAATCCTTGAATATTTCCTCTCCTGCTTTATCCTGGTTCGATTCCTACCTTCGTGGCCGCTCGCAGCGTGTTCGCCTTAATGAGTCTTACTCGGAATGGTCTGATCTTACTGCGGGTGTGCCTCAGGGTGGTGTCCTCTCTCCCTTACTGTTTTCCATTTTCATAAACTCTGTATCCCATGTCATTTCTTCCAAATTCCACCTTTATGCGGATGATCTGCAAATTTACCGTCATTGCCCTGCTTCCGATATTTCTTCTGCCATCGCATCCATTAATGAAGATTTGGAGCGAATCTGTAACTGGGCTCTGTCCTTTGGTTTGGTCCTTAACCCTAAAAAAACGCAAGCCTTAGTTATTGGAAGCAGGTCAATGCGCGGTCGTATCGATCTATCTTCTTTGCCTACCGTCACTCTTAATGGTATACCGGTCGCCATTGCTGAATCTGCCAAGAATCTAGGTGTTACTTTAGATTCGCATCTTAATTGGGGTTTACATGTCAGCGAGGTCAGTCGTAGGGTCCACTACTCCTTCCATTCGCTGAAGTGTCTGCAAACGTATCTGCCGCTCGCGACTAAAATCTCCCTTTCCTTAACTCTTATCCAACCTATTATTGATTATGCGGATGCTTGTTACCTAGATGCCACAGAGGAGCTCTTAAACAAACTGGAACGCTTGCAAAATCTCTGTATCAGATTTATTTTTGATCTTAAAAAGTATGATCATGTATCACATATTCGCAAGCAACTCCAGTGGCTCCCAATCCGATTTCGTAGGAACACTCGTATACTATGTCTCCTACACAACATACTCCATAATTCTTCCTACCCATCCTATCTACGTGATCGCTTCACGTATAGCACCCCACCAAACGTAATCTGCAGACCCCTCAAAATGTACCTGCTGTCTGTTCCTCCTCACTCCACTGATTTCTACTCCTATTCCTTTTCTGTCCATGCTGTCAGGCTTTGGAACTCATTGCCTCACGACATTCGAGCAATGAAATCCATTTCATTGTTTAAGAAATGTGTCAAAAGTTTTTATCTTTCTATGTAGTCTATGTGTAACAATGTTTTTGTATTTATTTTTGTATCGATAGTTGTATATATATATATATATATATATATATTGTATGTATTTAAGTAATAATATGTAACTATTTGCATGTAGTTTATATAAGTAGATATGTATAAACTATGTAGACACGCAAAATTTGCTTCTATACCACCTCTTCAACTACAGGTCTGCTGGAAGAGATTTCGTTTTTGGAATAAGCAGAACCTCTGTATTTACGTCTTTTTTTGTAATCAGTTTGTCCTTTTATGTGTTTAATTTTGTGTAGATACATGAATTTGTAAATAAATAAATAAAATAAATAAATAAAACAAAGCTGTTTTGAAAAAGCGACAGAAAAATGTAAAAACTTCTATATAAATTGTATAAAAAAAATTCACTTGCTTAAGTCCTATGACGAAGTCAAATCAGTAATCAAAGATATCGTTACTGTATCTTTACATGAATATGTAACCCTAGATTTGGATGGGCAATCATGCAAGAAATATGATCAAGCTGTAGCGTGTTTAGCGAATATAAGCGAGTATAAGGTTGACATCCAAGATTTAGATAACTGTAATGATGAGGAGTCATTATGTTCGGTATTACCCGATGAAACGAATGACACCAACAATGCAGGTACAAACCCACTCATTCAATATTACGACAATATTCTAGAAACCGAAAAATTGTATTTAATGTTAATTGACCCGAACGAACATAAAAACGAATATTATTTACCAGAAATAAATGATACATTAAAAAGACTATTGAGAAAGTTGCCAATGTGGGGTGGCGTTATGGATAAGTATTTTCGTAATGTTAGAAATGTGTGGAGTAGCTCAAATGTTGAAAATCATTTTAAAGACATAAAGACCATATATTTCAACACAAAGCAGGAGCGAATACGTTTAGACGAATTTTTAATACAACATTACACTTACATTAATGGAATGATCAAATTAAATAAAGATAAATATTCTGAAACTGCTACTAAGATAATTAAGAATAAGAATGAACATATGATTTTAAATCAAGTTAAACAGACGAAAATTATAGGTGATTTCGAGGAGCAATCCATTTTTCAAGACTATCCTGTTGAAATAGAAAACTGGAGAGGTCTAGTTATTCCCAACACAAAAACTATCTCGTCGAAGCCTCTATACATCTTACAAAATGGTAACGTATCAATATCGAAAGACATCAAAAATGTAGTGACTAATACCTGTGCATTTGACGCAGTGGCTCAAGCTTTCGCAGTCGCATATACTGACCGTATCTCTTTCCGTCATTTTATAGATCCCTTGATTAGCAAAGATTCATTCACTCGTTTTTTTATCCAATTATCTAATACGAAAAAGAATTGCAAAACGTTATACGCAAAACGAGACATTTTACTAAATCCATTGTTTAATGTTAATGACAATACACTCGATGCAAGACAGTGCCAAATTATAGATTGTGCGTGCAATGTCACAAAAATAATTGAAGACATCTGTTTGCCATACTTTTCTGGAAACAGAAAGAAATGTTGTTCAAACAAAGAATGCCTTGTTTCCATAAATAACAGCAATTTTAAATGTAAATACCTACCTTTAAACATTGATATCATTAAGTGTAAAGGCATTGCCAAATTGCAAGAGTCTGTAGAATCTGGTATGAGGAGTGACAATCCTCCTGTTTGTGATTTTTGTGGAATAGGCACTGTCGATTTTAAATATGATTTAAATAATTTGATTATCTTTGAACTACATGATTTGTACATAAATCTAGAGGACATACCTCGTAATATTGAAATAAATAATAAGCTATTTTTAATATTGGCTATTATTGAATATGTACCACCTTTACAAATGCCAGGTATTGGTCATTACAAGGCGCATTGTTCGAGACCCCCGTACACTAATAAATCATTTCAGTGTTACGATGATTTATGTAGCAAAATTCAAAATAGTTCCAAAAACATAATGCCTCATGCAATAATTTATACAACTGAATACCTAGTCTAGTTATGTGATCTGTGATTGTTAATCTGTGATTTTTTTTAAGCTAGAGTACATTATACTTAGAAATGTTGAGGTTATTTTCTGTATTTGCTACTCATTTAATAATTGGTATTGAATTGAAAATACCTTTTTTATACCAATGTTTTATTTTATAAGTACTTTTTAAATGTTGATTTATTTTTATATTAGGCAGACTCTCAAACCTAAACAACTGAATAATCTAGTTATGTGATCTGTGATTGTTAATCTGTGATTTTATTATAAAAACTAGAAAATATTAGGTATACTAAGAAATGTTGAGGTTATTTACTGTATTTGCTACTCATTTAAGAATATTTTCTTGAAAATACCTTTTTTATACTTACCAATGTTTTAGTTTATAAGCACTTTTTTAATGTTGATCAAATCTAAACAACTGAATAGTCTAGTTATGTGATGTGATTTTAATTTTTATTGAACCTCGAAATATTATACTTACCCCTATATTCATAATCGTAAGTTTATTGCTGTCTTTGCAAGCGTTTGTTAACGTTATTATAATTACATAATTAAGTATTATATGTAATTAAAATATTTTTGTACACGGATATTTAAATAGAGAAGTACTTGTTAATTGAAGATTTATTTTTATCGTAGATAGTGGCGTTATTATTAAAAAAAGATTTTTCATTCAAGAAATGCAATTGTTTTATTTTTTCCTAACGCTTGTGTACGCAACTGTACCATATTAACAAATACTATATATTGGAAGGTTAAGAACGTTTCTTAGATATATGGCACGGCCGCTTTTTTGTAGCCATCCAAACTTGGTCGGGTTATGTAGGTTTTCGATGTTTCGTCAGTATTATAATTGTTTTTCTTTAATTACTGAATTTAATGACATGAAATTTTGCATGTGAATAGTTGAATGAATACACTAATTATTGGCATACATTTTACCATGCAATTCCTTTAGAACGCCATGATATTTGACTGCTTTGTAAACAGTGATCTATTCGTGGTAAATTGTCCTATAACTCTTTAATTACTAACGGAACATCATTGATACTTGGCAACGTGTTGCAGACACTTACAAGGTTTGTATAAACGTGAAAATCTAGACCCCAAAGTGCATACTTTAAGAACTAAGACCTAATAAGCGTATTTTACGTTTATATTTTTATCTTTTAAGCCTTACGATTTTTTCTAAATCTGTTTTTTAAACAAATATAAACAAATTCAAAACAACGTATGTAAAAATCTACAGCTCTCTATGTAAGCGCTTTGTATGAAAACTAGCTAATGGCCAAACGTTCGCGTAGCGGAAACTTGAATTTCTCCGAAGTTTATGCATGCACTAATTTTAGGGTCCGTGGGTTAAGCCCCCGGTGTGTGACGCCCCCGTGGTGGAAGCACCCGATTTTCAATTAAACTATAACAGCCGATTTCATCGGAATAAAAATTATTTCTCCTAGGTACAGTCGACGAAATAAGTATTTCTTAACAAAATAATATTATGTAACCTCATGTTTATTATTATTTTGGGTTATAAATCTGATTACGTATTTATTTATTACCTAACATAATATAAAATATTGATAATAGGTTGTTGTTGCAGTTTATTTCCTTAAACAACATTACCTATGTTTTACTTTTTTCGCACGAGCCGTCCGACCAAACCAGTTTGAGACAAAAGCCAGCCATTTCACTTTCTGTCTTTGCTTTTTACCTAACTCTGTCACGCAAAGGATTGGAAACAATATAATTCAGGTAAACGGACATAATTAACAATAGTAAATATAGCGATAGATAGATATGTCTATCCCTTTGGCACAGATGTCAAGTTATTGTTGCAATAATATACTGATAAGAAAGCTTAGTCGGTCATGTTATCTCAAAATGGCAAGTCCAGGTCCTTCGCGGAGCTTAGCACAAAATAATTACCAAATAATTTCAAATAGAAAAGGTGGAAGAACGTTATTACATGTCGGCTTTTCTTATAATTTTCACAGAAAAAATAAAAAATCGAGTGTGTGGACATGCGTCAATAAAAGACATAAAAAGTGTAATGGTTCCGTGAAATTAAGTGAAGAAGGTGACAATGTTCAAATGCAAAGGTGTCATAACCCTGAGTGCCTACCTAACTTATTGAAAAACAAAGTTAGAGTTGTTATGGACGAATTAAAAGAGGACGTTAAAACGAATTTCAGCTCCATACAACGAAATTTTGAAGCAAAAATTGGTGAATTACAGAGTACAGGTACAGGGTTTGAAAAATATATTCCAAAATACAACAATGTCAAGCAACAATTATACAACAGCCGAAACAAAGCCTTGAATGTAGATAAAACACAGTTTCATAATCCAGCAGAAGTCATTATACCTAAGATTTTTCGAAAATATTTATTGATTGATCACTGCGAGAACGGCAATAGAATTATCGTATTTGCATCAGCAGAGGCGTTAAAAGGCATCAAAAATATATTACACTGCTTCGGGGATGGTACCTTTGATTGCTGCCCAGGGCCATTTTACCAAATATTCACTATCCATGGAGATGTAGGGAGTGATGCACAAGAAACCAATGTTGTGCCTATATTTTACGCGCTACTAGTTAACAAGGAAAAGAGCACGTATGAAATGATGTTAAAAAAAATTAAAGAAGCTGTGCCGGACTTCAATCCTCGTAAATTCACTGTGGATTTTGAATCAGCTACAATGCTGGCAATACAGGAGGTATTTCCGTCGGTTGAAATACATGGGTGTAATGTTCACTTCCAAAGAGCCCTCTACAGAAAAGCAAAGTCTTTGGGATTATTAGAACATGAGGAGACCACATTATATGTAAAAAGATGCGCGAGTCTAGCTTTTCTTCCTAAAGAAGACGTAGAAGATGGTTGGCTTTCCATTATGGAGGACAGGTAACTTGAATTTTCCGATTAAATATTTACGACTCATAAGAATATTCTCATACGTAAAACAAGTGGACGCTTAGGTATATATATCATTATTTTTATTTTCAGTATTCCCGATGAAAAAGTCAACAAATTCAACGACTATTTTGTCGAACAATGGCTGGAGCCTCCGGAGATAATCGCCAAATGGTGTTGTTTCAAACTACGACATCGAACCACAAATTTAGTGGAGGCCTGGAATCAACGTCTTCAGTGCTATCTGGGCCGAAAACCATCTTTGTTATCATTTTTAGAAATGATAACAACTGACATTTCTACATATAGTACAGCACAAGCGAGGTAAAATACTTATATTACTTTACGCGATACAAATTAATTTATCTAATGCTACTTTAAGCTTTTTTTATATAGGTAATTTTAAAATTAATATATACGTACTTTCAGGTTACGGCGAAATGACGGTGGTATTAGCAAAAGGAAAAAATCTTCTATAATAAACGACAATATGATTGCCAAGCTGACACACAAATATGAAATGAAACAAATTTCAATTTTGGAGTTTTTGGAACAAATCCGTCCGTTTGTGCAAATGAAACAAAAATGTAAATAAAAAATATTGAAAATAATTACTTGTATTATAAGAATGATTTTGAATATTAATTGTTACATACATATATAGTTACATAATTGTAAATGTTAAACTGATCGTTATTAATGTTAATTAAGTAGATACGTCCTTATTTAGTGATTTTAAGAAGGTGCGAAGTTCAAATCGTCCTAATATTCAACTGTGATTTTTCTTTATAATCTGTGATTTTGCATGCCAATATAGCTATATTTTAAAGTTTATTTTAAGTACTAAGTTCAAATCGTCCTAATATTCAACTGTGATTTTTCTTTATAATCTGTGATTTTGCATGTCAACGTAGCTGTTATATTTTAAAGTTTTTTTTTTGTTGATTTTTATTTTATGTTTTTATTAATAAATATTTATTTTAAATAACTGAAACTTTGAATCATTTCATGCGGGTACTTATAAACATTTTTATAATAGGTTACACTTTACTCTCTGACTGTACTTTGGATAAAAATATTAAACTAATACACTTTATCCCATAAAAAAGAAATCGGGTGCTTCCACCACGGGGGCGTCACACACCGGGGGCTTAACCCACGGACCCTAATTTTATTCATACATACACAATTACACACAAATACACACAAATTTTTGGACACATCTCTTTTCTTCTAAAGTCAATGGATCAAAAAAAGTTCCGCCGGACAACGTTCGCCCAGCGGAATCAGTTTTTGGTGAATTTCTCCACAATGGCTGCGTGCACAATTTTTTTTTTACCATACACAATTATACGACGTCATACACTAAATATCTGCATAATTAAAATCTTTAAATTCAACAACATTCCGCTGCGCGAACGCACACGACGGATCTCTCTTCTTGTTGGGACCGTGGGGCAGTGCAGACGTGAAGTGAATAAATCAGTGATGGCCACACGCCGAATTCACCGCGCTTCCTATATCCATTTACATCCTGACTATTCTTGATGATTATTGTAAAGTTGCTTAACGTTGTGATTAATACACACCCATACATCAAGTTCCACGTTTTATTTCGAAGTTTCCGCCATAATCGAACCCAGTAATAACGAACTCCCCGACATATTTATATAGGACGCGTGTGAATTGTTACATTTATTAGTTCTTTCCATTTTACTTTCCAAGCTTATGCCTAGATATGATGACAAACAATTTTTTGGCTTAAATTTTCTAAAAAATATGGTCATCATATTTATGTAATAAGTACTTACGTAAATAAAATATTTTCTATTAATGACCAGGGTCTTTACTTAATAGACTTATATTAACTTAGAAAAAAAGTTTTTACGATGGCTGTATGCACTAATAGTATGCATGATATTGGAAGATTGCATGTTTGCGCATTGCCTTAAGACTTACTTAACATCTTTTAAACTTATGATATACTAGTTTGTTCCATCACATGCACATGAGTAACGTAAGAAAAACTCTCTCAATAAAGGTCGTTGAATTATTATTATAGATTAACTCCTTCGTGAATCTGAGAGCCTAGTAGTTTTTTGTCGAGAAAATATAAATACCCACTACAAAATTAAGTGAATCAAAACTTGTTTTACTTGTTAAATATTAGAAAAAAAGGCAATATTTTTCCCTTAACATTCATTCACGGATTAAAATTAGAAAGGTTTAATTTGCTAATTACAGTCCAATAGTTAATACGGTGGGTCTACCAGTCAAAGGTATATTTTATTTATTTACACGTCTGATAACCCAACCAAGCGGTGGGACCACAAGTCGTAGAAATTGCATCGCTAGTCCTACTGGTAGGTCAAATAGTAGGGACACGAGACATGCACCACAAAATGAAACTAGTAAAGAGGAAATTAGAGCTCTTTTGGGTATTCTAGTGTTAACTGCGGCTCTAAAAGACAATCATCTGACCCTAGATGAATTATAGCACAGAGTATTCTGGTACAAGATATGTCTCATGTATGAGCAAAGAGAGGTGCGATGTTTACATTTCGATGATAGGACTTTTGGCTTACAACGACAAAAGACGATTCTTTTACCCTCATAAGGGACATATGGGAAATGCTTCTGGTTCAGGGCCGTCAAATTATGTTCCTGGAACAAATGTAACTATTGATGAACTGTTGCTGGATGTATATCCCAAATAAACCCGCCAAGTATGGAGTAAAGTTCGAAATGATGTGTCGCAGTGGCAAGATATATGATTGATTCTATGCCATTCCTTGGGAATGGGACTGATACCCAAGGTATGCCTTTGGGTGAGTTTTTTGTGAAAGAACTGACACGCAGCATTCATGGATAATTGGTTTACTTCTGTATCTCCAGCAAAAAAATTACTAAGACAGCCTTACAAATTAACAATTGTTGGTACGTTACGAGCTTATATAAAAAAACATACCGGCCGAATTGAGAACCTTTCCGGGTGAAATGAAGAACAAGAAAAAAGAGAAGAAAAGGAATAATGCCAACAATACTACATTAAGAAAGGTCAATACGTCCATGTTGGTATATGATGGGCACATTACATTGCTGTCGTACAAACCGAAACCATCAAAAATTGTTAACATGCTTTTGTCTTGTGATGAGTAGGCTTCGGTCAATCCCACAACAAAAAAGCCCCGCATGATTGAATTTTACAATAGTACAAAATGTGGTGTAGATACATTTGATCAAAAGTGCTCAGTGATGTCATGCAGTAGAAAAACAAATCGATGGCCGATGTGTGTCTTCTATGGGATGATGAATATAGGTTGTATCAATAGCTACATTATTTACTGTTTATTTACCTCAGTACAGAGCGAAAAAGTAATAACTCAGCGTGATTTTATGAAGAAACTGCATTCACAACTTGTGGAACCCTGGTTGAAAATCCGACTGGAAATTCGCTACATGCCTTCACACATCAAGGACAAATCATAAGTATATTCGGATACTCATGAAGGTCAAGTTGGAGGTCAATCATCGTCTCCAGATGACCTTCAACCATTAGAAGCACCAACTGGGAGAAAAAGAAAAGTCTGTGGTATATCCTACTATCCTACTAATATTATAAATTTGTTTGTGAGTATGTATGGATGTATGGCTGTTTGTTACTCTTTCACGTAAAAACTACTGTGTGGATTTGGATGCAGTAATATAGTTTATACATCAGAATAACACATAGGGTACTTTTTACCGCGGTAAAACTTCTCATTCCCACGGGAAACCGATTTCTACGCGAACGGAGTCGCGGGCGGCCACTAGTGTTCCTATAAAAAAAGACGCATGACAAAGTCTTGTTGCGTGAAATGTATCACTGCAATTTGCGGTGAACATAAAGTTGATTTTTGCATACAATGCGCTTCAAAAAATTAAGGTTTTTATTTGTTTTTTGAATACTTATAATATTATTATTAAGATAAGCCAAAGAAGAAAAGGCTAATTTGTTGTTTTTTTTTAATTTTAAGATTTATTGTTACTAGGTCTGAGCTGATCTCATAAAAACTAGTGCCGCTCTTAAAGATTTATAAAATAAATATAGGTAAAATATAAAAAAAAAAATTATTTCATAGAATATAGGTTTATTCATAGAATTAATAACAAACAAAACAATATTTTATACTATTTTATATAATGAAAATATGACACTTGCGATGTTGCTCATGCACGAGCTTAGTAAACGCCCTATTCCTATACAATGAGTACACTACAAAAAAAAATTGTCAATAATGAATGAATTTGATTAATGAATTTCGTGAAGAAGCGATTCAGGCTTTATTACATAGGAGTTCGTCAAATATTGATGTTAACATTACACCTTCAACTTCACGATCTAAACAAACCGATAAACATTATTTGATTCAAAAAAAAATTATAATGATAATAAGATTCGTGGCCGTTGCGGAGAGTGTTATTTAAATGTATTACAGAAAAGGAAAAAAAAATTACGGAAAATCAGCAATGGCATCCTAAGTTTTTACTATAATATAGTATTATGTTTTTTATTACATATTATGTTCAATTTGTGAAACATTTTTGTGTCGCATGTGTTTTATCAATACCTATTATTGTCTGTTTCTTTTATTTTTTTAATTTTCCAAGATTAAGTAAATAGAACAGTTATCAGTTGTGTTTTTATTTAGTTACCGTAAAACTGAAACCTTCATATTTTCTAATGTTTATGCCGTAACCCAAACCCAGTTACACCAAAACATTTGCCCAGGTCAGAGCCTATATGATGATGGATGAGATGGCATAGATCTTTGAAGGCATCGTTGATGGCTCGTTTACAAAATTGTTCGTGGGTTGATGAGTTAGCAACAGTTCTATGTGGGTTACGAGCAGCCGGACGTAGTGATACAGGCGTTAGCGCAGCGCAGTTGACCTTTGGTCGAACAATGCGTTTACCTTGCGATTTTATAGAGGCTGGTTGCAGTGTAAAGTGACGTAGACGTAAGTGTAATATTAGAGAAAAATCAGCAAGCCGTAGAGAAAAATCGTCCAGTAGTAAAAGCTCATTCAAGTAATAAAAATATTTATAAGTCAAAAGATTTAGATCCATGCGATTTTGTTTTCGTTCGCGATGATACTGTTCGTAGGCCGATAAAAACTCCCTACGACGGTCCGTTCAAAGTAATCAAAATAAGTCCAAAAGCTTTTACTATTCAGATCGACAGAAGACAAGCTAATATTTCTATAGATCGATTAAAACCGTCATATTTGTTGAATGATGACATCAGTTCGAGAATACACTGTACACCGAGTAACATCACTACAACAGGTGATGTGCAACCACAGCAAGAGTAAATATATAAATAGTATTGTAGTTTGAATTCAGTTTCATTACACTAATATTTCAGAGGTGAACAGCTACTTTTCAGCAACTGACTATGGGTATCTGGAGTAGCAAGAACGAGCAAGTAGTGGTTAACGCTAATGTACAGGCTCAACTGGACCAGAAGCAGAAACACTTAGAGGTAATGAAGAGTAAATATGATATTCTGGAACCTCTAGTTATTGTAGTCTCAATCTGCGTTATGTTGGTAATTTTGTGTTTGTGTTGTACTAAGTGCTGTAGTCGACTTAATAGTTGGGTAAAAAAGCAGTTGATGACGTGGCAGCAAAGCAGTGTATCAGTTTTTCCAGTTCAGGTACAGCCGGCTAAAAAGGAAACAGGAGAGGTACCTACAAGGATAGTTTATACGTAGGCGATATTTTTTTATATACTTACATTTTATATACATGATTTACTTACCTTTACATTTTTTTACCGTTTTTTATTTCATTTGTGTACTTAACAATTTTTATTGTGTTTCATGTCCTAATATACTAACATATTAATGTATGATTAAAATATTATTCTAATTGAAGGTTCAGATTTCGATGTTCAGAATACAAAGTGTAAAATCTCACATATATCTTAATGTATTTTTGTGTACTATGATATAACCTACTTATTTATAGTTAATTAATTGTTTTTTTTTGTACTATGTTTAATTAATAAATAAGTATTTCATGTAAATCTAAAATTGATTATTTTTGTCATTCACTTTGCATTGTATCGAGTGCAGTAGGTATTGTATTGCATCATGCTTTATACTTAGAATGTTACTGTAAACTGAAACGCAGACTTAGCGTCAGCATATTTGTGTCGTTAGGCACGATAAGTGCGCTTTTGAATTGAGTTTTTAAATGGTAGGTCTACTTACTTATGTATTAGTTATTAGATAATATTTTTTGTGAAAATTTTTTAAATGTATAAAATTTTAGGAAGGGTGTACTGTAGGGACAGCGATAATGCAATGTCGGCAGAAGCGCGTCGACGTTGTATTCAGTCGATATTAGCCATCCGTACAGTAAGGTAGTTATTAACAGCTTTTTGGGTTAAAATATAAGACTAAATTTTTATTTATGCTGTTTGATTTATTGGACATAGCAACCTTAAACCGAGGTAGTTCAGATAGTGATTTCTTATAGGTAGTTAGTCAAAAGTTTTGACTCAAAACACTTTTTTAAAGTCTTCTTTCAGCAAAATATCCTATCTACGATATTTAAGGTACTTGCCCTTGATGAACCGAAGTCTTGGGACGCCCTGTATATAATCATAAGAATAAATGTATAAACTAACCAAATATAACGAAAGTAAAAAGACCACTTCCGAAGCCTGAAACCATGTATTCTGGAGTCTCAATAGTAACTAAATTTACTAACAGTATACCCAGAAAACCCAATTTAAAAAAGGTATTAAGGATTGAAAAGTCATATTCGGCGCTTGAAATCATCGCTTACACATCAATTATTGGTCCAGGTGCGATTATTTACATTGCAAATTAAATTAAAACGATGATGGATCTAAACAGGAAAAAAAAAATAAACGGATAATGACTGTGACGCAAAACTTTGAAGATAAGCACATTTTTCAGGGATGTTCATCAATTTCATAAATAAAACACAAAAGATACAATACGAAAGCAATTCGAGCTCAATGACTACAAATTGCAGTATTGAACTTGCAGACTCTGATAATTCAGGCTATGAGAGTATGACTGACTTCATAGCTGAATACACAATGGAGGAATTAACTCCATTTGGCTTGCATGACGTTGTTTATCATGACGATGAAAAAAAAATCAAAGTACATGATTGGATTATAGCCCAGTTTACAACAAAAAAAAGTGTTAAGCACTTCGTTGGTCAAGTTTTGTCACTTAGATAATACTAATTGTCCAACTGTAAAGTTTGTAAGAATAGTAAATATGTCTAAAGCCAAAGAGGGAACCACATTTACTTATTCAACAGTAGATGATATCTATGCTATCAACCATTTAAACGACATTTTTCTATTGTTACCTGAACCAACTATTACTCGTAGGGCCCAATTCATATTCTATTCGGATTTTAGTAATTATAATGTCCAATAAAATCCGTTCACACAATTTATTTACAATTGCCAGTATGGCGACTGAATTCTTAATATATAGTCGCCATACTGGCAGGATATATTTTAATGTTTTAAATAAGTGCAAATAGTTATGATGAATCTTTTATAATAAGTCATTTTTTTGTTTTAAATACCTCTTAAATGTTAAGCTGCAATAAATAAAAATTGAAATACCGTTTTTTTATGTTCCTTCATATCTGTAATTATTATTAGATGGGCTAGCTTCCTATTTGTAATTATTAATAAGTATTTTACAAACATATTTAAAGTATTTTGTAATATTTGATTTTGTTATTCTGAACTCTCTTTTTTTTTTGGTGAGATAAAAAAATATTTTTATCGATTAACTATGATAAATCAAATCCAAACACAATTTTCAAAAAAAAAGTTGCATTTGCCCCTCAAACTTTTGTAATCAAAATTTACGGTAGGTATATTTAACCTTATTGCGCTGTGTTTAAGACCATTATCGCCAAAAATACTATACAGATTACGACTTAAACCTATTTATGAATATTATTTACAGCACATAGCATGCATGCGTCCATAAGTTGCAATTACCCCTTGGTGGGGTAACTGCAACTTTTACTTTCTTTCTTCAGAAATAATATAATTTAAACTTCTTTTTTCAACAAATTAACCGTGTCCACATACTGGGTGTAAAAGAACTGCTTCCGAAAACAAAAACTGGGCATTGCTGGAGGGGTACTGGTTACGTTTTAAGCAACAAATATTTTTTTTATGATAAAAAATAATTAATTTTTTTAAAGTAATTTTCCAAAATTGCATTAATTTTATCAGATTTTGCGATGATTTCAATTTAAATAGGGTTTTTATTTAATGTACTATCAACAAAATTGAATCATGACCCACTTTGCCGATTAGTCCTATAAAATCATAAATGTAGCTAGGTTTTCTTTGCTATCATGCATGTTGCACTTAGTACGTTTTAAAAATGAATAAAAATGCGTCATTACGGGTCAGACATTGTTGCAATTTTAACCTTTATTACCACTGTACTAGATATATTTTAGATAAAGCAGTCTTACTTTGAATTACAAGTCGTTTATAATCCAAACTCTTTTAACTACCTACGGAGAAAAAGAAGTAATATAATTTTAGAAATAAAATGACGTTATGTCATAATTTTAGATGTCAAGTAAATAGAAATCTAGGTTTCTACAATATATCTATAAACAAATTAACAAATCTTAAAATGGCCAATTTGGAAGAACAAAGAGCTCGCATTATACTGCTCAGTGAAATTAGGGAAATAACACGAGAGTTAAATATAAGTCGGAACACCGTCAGAACGTGGATCAGACGGCACGCTGAAGAGGGTACCCTTCAAGACAGGCGACCGCATAATCATGGCGTTCGTCGAATCACGAACCAACAGAAAACGGATATGCAACGGTATTACGAAGAACATCCTTTTACTCCTACCCGGTATTTTGCAGCTCGTTACGACGTTTGTTTACAAACATTAAGAAATAATTTGCACCGCACGGGCTGCATTACAGACATTATGCTAAGAAGGCTCACTTAACGGATGCACATAAAACTGCGAGTTTAAATTTTGCACGTAATTATTTAGACTTCGACTGGACAAACACCATCTTTACAGACGAAAAATCATTTCGCTCTTCTCAACATGGTCGCTTAACTTTGTGGCGTTACGATAACACGCGATACACACAGGATCACGTAGTGCCCAACCAATTATCTGGCCGAATTTCAGCCAACATGTGGGCCTGGATGGATGCTGGAAGTGTAGGCGAACTCGTTCATATTTCTTCTCGACAAAACGCTGTGAAGTATGTTGATTTATTGGAAGAATCAATGTTACCGACTTTGCGAACAGTTTACCCACGTGAAGAAGTGCCAGTATTCTCCTACGTTCATGATAACTGTCGAGGCATACTGCCAGAATTGTCTCGAATTGGTTTACCCAGCATGAAGATGAATTTACTCTCATTCCGTGGCCTTCTAGGTCGCCAGATCTTAACCCAATAGAAAATTTGTGGGGTTTGATGGTTCAAATGTGGGATAACAGGAACGAGAGGACTAAAGAAGCAATTGAACTGCATTGTAACGAAATTTGGGATATGATGAGGGGAAGTGACATTTGTAGTCGTCTAGTCGGGCCTATGCGTAGCCGACTATTAGACGTTATTGAAAGCCATGGTCCTTACACTCGGTTTTAGGTTTAAATAGTTACCCTTTAATTATACCATTTATACCATTTTAACCATTTATATATTTATATTTAAGGGTCATTCTTTAAACACAGGTAATACCCATACCATACCCTAAGACCCATTGGTTAAATTTACAAAATAAAGTTTATAATTCTTCAAATTTACTGTTTTATTTTCTAGTGATCACTTAACACATGTTCCATCCAATAGTGCTTTTATTAAGAAATATACGTTCAAGCGAATTTCAACCTACTTGTATAGAAGCACTATAGGAAAATGACCTTATGGTGGGTCATGTTTCAATTAGGTCGATAATAAATAAATAATAAAATAAAATAAAAATAAAAAGCCTTTATTTGACCAAGCTTTTCTAACTATTTACATTTTTATCTTAGTTTTAAATTAAATTACTAAATAAATACTATATTCTTAAGTTTAACTTTTTCAATTTGATGTATTAAGCTAGGTCCCCAGGTTGGGTAAAGGCCTCCTCCAAAGATGCCCACTTCTCTCTGTCCTGTGCTATTTGCCACCAGTTTGAACCAGCGACTGCTTTTATGTCGTCGTCCCATCGAGTATAAGGTCTTCCTCTCCTTCTTTTCCCTTGAGGTCCTCTCCACTTGGTGACAATGGAGGTCCATCTATTGTCTGTGAGCCTCGCTATGTGACCGGCCCACCTCCATTTAAACTTCTGTGCGTATCGCAGGGCGTCAGTGACTTTTGTTATTGCTCTTATTTTGGTGTGGCGGATCTTGTCTAATTTTTTTACCTTGATCAAGCTTCTCTCCATTGCTCGTTGACAGGTCGTGATTTTTGCATGGTTTTAGATGTAAATTTCCATGTTTGACAACCGTATGTCAAGCAAGGTAGGATATTAGAGTTCATTGTTCTACTTTTCAGCTTTACATGCATATTGCTTTTAAAAACTTCTTTTAAACTCCAATAGTTGTTCCAAGTTCTCTGTACCCTTCTTTCAATTTCTAGTTCGATGTTTACTTTTTCGAAGTTGATTGTTTTTCCTAAGTAGATGTATTTGTCTGTGTATTCCAGGGGGTTTCCATTGACTTTTATCTGGTTTCTGCTGCTGTTTGTCATTGCCTTGGTTTTCTTGTGGTTGATTTCGAGTCCTACACTTGTGCTAGCTGTTTGAAGATCTTCAATCATGAGTTGCAGTTGTGAGCTTGACTCTGATAATATCACTAAGTCGTCGGCAAATCGTAAATGACTCAAAAAGGAATCCCGTATGTAAATTCCACGTTTGCTCCAGTCCAGTTTGTTGATGATTATTTCGAGTATAAAAAGGGAGATCCGAAAGATATAGCCAACTACAGACCTATAAGCCTACTACCAACCCTATACAAGCTGTTCTCAGCTATTATAAACTCTCAGTTTATAATAGCTGAGAACTCTCAGAATCAGACCCGTAATCGATGCAAGACAACCCGTGGAGCAGGCCGGCTTTAGGAAGGGTTTCTCCACGATGGATCATATTCATACACTTGAGCTATAAATATTAGTGGCGACAAAGGGTCTCCCTGTCTCACACTTTTTTTTTATAGGGAAGCTCGGGCCCAGTGTTTCTAACTTTATTTTGCCAGTGTTGTTTTTATATATGTTTCTGATGGCTCTTATGTAGACTTCGCTTACTCCCTGATCCTTTAAGCTCATCCAGACGCTGTCGTGGGTTACCGTGTCAAATGCCTTTTGGTAGTCTATGAATCCAATGTAAAGTGGTCTCTGGTGTTCACTGTACTTTTCCACTATCAACTCAAGTGTATGTATATGATCCATCGTGGAGAAACCCTTCCTAAAGCCGGCCTGCTCCACGGGTTGTCTTGCATCGATTACGGGTCTGATTCTAGAGTTTATAATAGCTGAGAACAGCTTGTATAGGGTTGGTAGTAGGCTTATAGGTCTGTAGTTGGCTATATCTTTCGGATCTCCCTTTTTATATATTAAGATAATATTAGATTCGGACCATTCCTTAGGTGTTTCAGATGACTGTAGAATTGAATTAAAAAGAACAGCAAGTGGTGTTGCCAATATATGGTAAGCGGTTTTCAGAGCTTCGTTAGGTATATTGTCTGATCCAGAGGCTTTTTCTAGTTTCAACCTTTGTATTACTTCTATGATTTCTTTTTCGCTAATGGGTTCGGTATTATTTTCGCTTTCATGATCTATGGGTCTCACTTCCGAATTCACGTGTAAGTTATTGTTTATATTTATGTTTTGGGGTGAAGTAGAGTGATCCCTGATACTGTAAAGGTTTTTGTAGAAATCAGTTGCTGTAGTGATGATGTCTTTACGCTTGTTTATGACCTTTCCGGATTCTTTTAGCCCCTCTATCCAGGTTTTACTTAATCTCAGTTCTCTGAAGGCCTTTTTTGTGCTACCGGTGATGTTAAGATGTTTTTCTAAAGTATTATGTCTGTATATTGCATAGTCGTTTCTCAGATATTTATTAACCAGCTTAAAGAGTGCAGAGAGTTCATTTTTCATTGAACGTGTTTTGTTTTTGGTTTTTTGTAATTCTTTTCTTCTGTGCAGAAGAGATCTTGTTCGTTCGGATAACCACTTGTGCCTTTTATGATCCTTTTTTGATAGTTGCGCCTCTTTAACACGTTCAATGCCACCGACACGGCAGCCGTGTTCACGTGAATTTCTTAGCAGTGCCTATAACACGGACGCCGTGTTCATGGTTTTTGAGAAATATTTCTGAAACAAAGCAGTGTTTTCTGCTGAAAATCATCATAGTGATTTATTTTGCAATAATCTTTTATTTTGTGCGGTGGCCCGTGTGTTCAGAGCATTTTAATATTTAGAGAAAAAAATATATTCTCTGCGATGCCATGCACACGGTAGCCGTGTTCACTACGGGAGGCTCTCAAACTGTATTTTTTGATATAAAAGTATAATAATTTTTAGTGTAAAATCTTATTAGCCTGCATCAGCGACATCTATACTAATACTAAGAAGTACCACAGCGATACGAGTAACATTTACAAGTTACATTTCAACTCATCAATTTGCACAAACCGAAATGGATAGCTTAGTTCGTTGAGTCGGGACAGGGGCTAGTTGGTGTAATGATAGCATGCTGGTTGCGTTAAAACCGCAAGTGAAGTCCGAAACAGTACGTGAATAAAAGTGCGATCTATTAATCTATTGTATTTCACAAACAATAGTCTACCTATCTACTTTTTATTGCTTGATGCTCTTAACCAGAAAATAAAACACTTTTGTCAATGACACGTGGACTGGGGAGGTTCTATTATACCTACTTTTTTTTACTCTACCTATATAGCTACTAAATTTTTATCATAGCGTTGGATGTTGTGGTAACCTATATAATTACAGTAGGTACCTACCTATTGATTTATATTTAGCATTGTGAACTTATTTTGTTAATTATAGACTATAGTATATACTAAAGGTATAAGTATACATGTAATATACTGTTTATAAATAAATATTATATAGCATCATGTTAATCAAATATAATGTAGCGTTCTAATAGTGTTTTTAAATTACTTTTTTATATTTATTTACAATAATATTTCTTTCTATTTATACCTTATGTTTAATTAATTTATGACACTTAATTTTTTTTTGTTTTGACGTCCTCCGGATTGGCGTGGGAAACCTACTGCGGTTTTTGCTTTTATCTTTGTATAGATAACCTACGGTGTTAGAATTTGGCGGTCTATTGTTATATCTATATTTCAGCGGTTAAGCATCAATATGTAATGTGTAAATAGACCGCCAAATTCCAAGAAACTACCTATTCAATACAAAGATGAAAGCAAAAGCTAGGGCTTTTGCTTGTATTGCCACCAATATTGTATCACCTGTTGTAAAAGAATTATAAAAACTGTCGGCACAAACTCACAGGGATTAAATTCGTACCATGACAATAAACTGTTGTGTTTTAAGTAATTACCCACATTGTTTCTAATTCTAGCTACCTGCGACACACGCCAAAACATAAAATGCTGAAACTGACTTAGAAAAAAATTCGGCGGTAGCGTTGGTTACAACCCGCAAAATAATTTATGATTTTTTTACCCCTTCTCCAAAAACTGCAATGAGTAACTAAAACCTAATTTCTTATCAGTGCTCTGTATGAACTTTTCATCGTTGCATCGTTTTATGTCTGTTTCGTGTTGTTCCCGTGTGACCCAGCTTTAAGTGGATTTATTTATTTTGTGCTGTTTTTGAGTGACCTGGCTTGTGATACTGGATTTGATAGATTCCGACTACTTCTGAGTGACCTGGCCTTCGTTTTCTGGATTTGATTGATTCCAACTATTTCTGAGTGACCCTGGCCTTCGTTTTCTGGATTTGTTTAAGTGCTCCATGAACTATTCCGGCTTTTGTTTCGGAAATTGTTAAAAGTCAAAAGTTGTTGTGGTTCGTTTTGAAATACTATTGGTGAGTACCTACTTTTTACTTTATCAACTTTTTTCTATTTTCTAGTGTATACCTACCTCCTTACACAATTTATTAGTGAGATTATTTCTTAGCGCGTACAAGTTAATTTATAGCTTTTTTTTATTCTTTTCTTTTTTTAACGAAATTCAAACTAAAGATAAATGTTTTGCTTTTAACATTATTCATCAAACAATATTTTTTAATTTGTAGTTGAATGTTGGTATCAAGTCCTTTTTTTAGATACAGGTGAATGAACTATTTAGTAAAAAATAAATAGTTCATAATGATGAACTACATTATTTTTATATTTTATTATTTATTCCTATACTCAAGTAGTTTATTATTATGGTAGTTATCGTAAACCTAAAGCTTTTAGAAATCTCTTGTTTAAGCCGTTTTAAATTATTACAGTTTTAAAATATTAAGTCGTTGTTTCTTATTTTCCTTCCAATCGATTCAATAGGTCAATGTTTCAGATCATGGATCCCTATGGTAATCCAATCCCTTCACACTCTTGGGATCATCCCGATTGGGGCTTTCTTGGAGTAGAGGAGACACTTCAAGCAATGGGATCTCCAAATGAACATTCCAATCTACGTGTCAACTCACCTCAATATTCAATAACGGATTCAGAGTTATTTGGGATATTATCGGAAAACGTTATAGACGAAATAGAAAGCGATTTTGATTATCAATCTGATCCTGAAATTGTCCAGAAATGAAAACATACAGGAAATATGGGCAACGCAGGATGTATGGGTTTCTGGAAATCCTGCAAACTCAGTTGATCTTCCATTTCTTATGACCCCTGGATTAAAAGAAACAATAGCTGACGGGCCTCTTCAATATTTTGAGGCATTATGCTCATCAGAATTGCTGGAATTAGTCAAGGACTATACCAATGAGTACGGGGAAAGAGAAAAAACTGCTAGCGTGTCTTCACAAAGTAGAAAAAAAGCATGGGTACCAGTAACGTGTGAAGATATAAAGTTATTTTTCGGGCTTCTGTTACATATGGGATTCATAAAGTTAAACCGCATTTGCGATTATTGGAAAAAAGATAGCTATTTTAACCAGCCAATATTCGGACGAGCTATGTCACGGAATCGATTTCTTTTGATTATGAGAATGTTATGTGTAAGTGTAGGGCAAGTACCTTCAAGTTATTGTAAAGTTAAAAATATAATTGATTATTTTAATAGTAAGATGTTAAATATTTATTATCCATCCTGTGAAATTGTTATTGATGAATCTATGATGCTATGGAGAGGGCGATTAGGGTTTAGACAATATATGAAAGGGAAACGTAATAAATATGGTCTGAAATTCTATGCACTGGCTGATCAGCTCGGTGTAGTTATGAAACTACATTTATACGGCGGGGCATCTGATGTACTTGTAGGCGGTAGAAACCATGTGAAAAAAGTTGTTAACCACATGATTCAAGAATATTTAAATGTTGGACATCATTTGTTTGTTGACAACTTTTATACAAGCATTGATTTAATAGAAGAATTATTTGAAAAAAAAACATATTGCACAGGAACTTTACGAAGTAAAAGAAAAAATAATCCAAAAGAAATAGAAAGAGCAAAACTTAAAAAAGGTGAACTTTGTATTGTACATAAAAATAATACATGCGTCCTTAAATGGATGGACCAAAGAGAAGTTTGGGCAGCATCCAGTAAATATAATGGAAATTTAGAAATATCTAGAAACAGGCGAGGCCATACGAAGTTGAAACCTCAAATGGTAATACAATATAATAAATATATGAAATCAGTCGACCGCCACGACCAAATGCTGTCCTACTATTCATGTCAACATAAAACTTTAAGGTGGTATAAAAAAGTAATAATCCATATAATACAAGTCATTTTGGTTAACTCCTTTTTGTTATATAATAAGTATACGTCCAAAAATGTAACATTTTATGATTTCCGCCTTAGTGTGATAAAATCTATTATAGAACCTCGCATACCGGCCACTTTACAACAATAATTAACAAATAGAACTCATTGCATTATGAAATTAGAAAAAGACTCTAGGGGCAACACCAAAAGAAGGAGATGCAATCACTGTTGGCGCACTTTAAAAAAAAGAGTGGCGACCTTATTCGCTTGCGAAAATTGCATCGGTCAGCCTGGATTGTGTATTGAGTGTTTCAGGCCATATCACAATTATTAATTTATTTCGTGTTTTAGTAAATAAATAAATATTATAATCTTTATTTAATCTGTGCTTTACATTTTGTACAAATATATAAATGTTTGTTTCACAATTAAAACTTATATCTAAGAACTTAATATTAATTTATATGTAATACATACTAATTAGCAGGGGTTCTCAAACTAGGCTTACATAGCCTGTAACTTGAGAAACCAATGAAAATTTTATTTTAAAGTCATTTTTAAGAAGATTAATGATAAAAAATACATTTAAAATATAAATATTTAAAACATATATACTTAAATAGATAGCATAGACATAATCATTACTGATACATAATTAAAATTGGGATATAAAAATAAATCAAAAACATGATACATATATACAAGGAGATTTATGTAAGAATTATCTTACAACGTTTTGTTATTAATAAATGCTTATGTTGATTAACACTGTGTTTTATTTTTAATATTCTACTTAAAAATATTAATATAGGTAGGAACTAAACATTGTTTTACATAGAAATCAGTCTAATGGGTTACTAATTACCTATGGGTTTTAATTAATATTTCAAAGCTTTTTTTTATTTGCAACAGACTATGAATTATTTTCAATTAATTTAATTATTTGATACATCACAAAGCGCCTTTTCAACATTGGTACATTTTGCAGTTCATGTCCGATGAACATGCCGAATGCTTTATTAGCTGTTTCTAGACTTTTAAAATTATTTGTGTCACTTTGTGTTTGAGTGCAGCTTTCAGTTAGATCAACTGTTGTATTTGTTGAAATGGTACGTGTTTGGTAGCTGTAGTCATTCTGTTCCCAGTCTTGAGAATCATTTTCCACCATTACATTGATAGAATTCTCAACGGGCACACTTTGAGAACAATCTAAAAAAAAAAAATTTTGATAAAACTAAGAACCGACTTCAAAATAACTAAAAAGTATAAAATACCTAATGTAAGTACCTACCCACTGTAGGTATATCATTTTAATTCGGCGCGAGACGAACAAATAGTAAGTAATCAATAAATCGTCCCCGTAGAAGGAAAAGTAACCAACTAACATTTTGTCAAAATTCACTTTATTGTATTTTCGTTAGCATTATAATACAGCGCATCTTTCTGTCCAATCAGCGTATTCCCAACTACTTTAGAAATTAAAATATCCTCTTAGAAGCCCAAATAGATAATTCGCAATGTTTAAAGAAATAGGGAGGCAAAATTACACAACTAACATTATGTAAGAAAAATAAACCTTGTTCTTATTTAAAAACTACATAAAGCGTTTTGGTTGTTTTTCCCATTATATTTTCAGGTTTAGATAACCCAAGATAAGCCAAAAATAATAACTAAGTGTAATTAGTGAATTCTTCCTTGACACTTGAGAGGCATTTAGAAGTACGCACATGTTAAACGTTAGTAATGTTTTGTAAGTTAGTTATTTTGGCGCGTTTCAGAAATTCAGAAAACTGAATCAGTATAATTTATCAATTTATGTAATTATTTAATTATTCATACAGCTTTAAAAACTGTGTTTGTTTCTCAAGCTGTTACGAGTTTTGCATACATGAATAGTTCTTGCGAAACAATCTTTTTGGGAATAGGTGCCTGCCTACTCCTATGGATCCCTCGCTACGGAATAACTGAGCTGAAAAGTTGCCTACTATAGGCAAGTTGACTTTTAAGTCAATAAGAAAAGAAATTAAACATATTCATTTCCGTGATCATAAATAATACAACAGATTTTAAGCTACAACTGATATAAAACTTATAATAATCTGAAGAAAAAAGGATTTACTCGTTTGAACGAACCGAATTAAATTATT
Organism: Emmelina monodactyla; assembly: GCA_916618145.1. NCBI lineage: Eukaryota > Metazoa > Arthropoda > Insecta > Lepidoptera > Pterophoridae > Emmelina > Emmelina monodactyla. The sequence goes on along the minus strand of OU745323.1, from coordinate 2,547,321 downwards.
TTACAATAATATAATTGCTGTGTGATTAATGAATAGAATATTCAACGTTACGTACCATGGGTCTATTGGTTATTTGTAAAACACAGAGAAAATATCTACCACGCATGGAAAGTACTGATTCAGGCTTTGCTCTTCCTCCAAATGAGGAGACAAATAAGAAGTCCCCTAGTCCTTGGCTGTTCTGCTATTCGTGACTATAACGGCGATCGCCGTAAAGTAAAGGTCCAGCTGTAAAGTTGGCAGAAAAGATGTGTGGGCTATCATTGGATTATGCAAATGAGGCGACTACATCCTCGAAAAGTTACCGACGGTAATATTCCAATAGTGTCAGATAGTGCCTCTATTCTGCGGTCACTTGAAGGTGAAGCTGTTAGCTCAGGCCTTATAAACGATTTTCATTTAGGCTTGGTGAAGGTTGCAAAAACAATTAAGGTCACACTTCAATGGTTATTAAAGAGCATCGTGGTTTTCACGGCAATAGCGTTGCAGATGAACTGGCTAAAAGCAACACCAGTAGGCCCTGTCTCAACGTCACCGATACCTTATAGCCTTTTCCGCGCTTTGCTGTGAGAACAAATCGTAAATCGAAAAAACAATCGATTGGAACAGACCGACGGCTGTGAAGGGAGTACTGCCATCACCCGACCGCGTTTTTTGTGCTGTGCCAGAGTAGACATAACCTGCATATTCTTGTTTATCACCAGTCATACTACCTTCAACAAACACCTATTTAATGTAAGTTCCACCAATAGTCCATTATAGAAAGCTTGCATGAAGACTGAAGAAACATCCCCTTATAGAATCCCAATCTGGAATACACAAATCGTCGATAACCTCGACACTACACAAAGTTTAAGAATGACCCGCGGGAACTTCTGCGCTTCTGTACGTAGTTAGGCTGGCTAAACTCTTAATAGCAAACTACGCACAAAGAACCAAACTTGAGTCCAAGTGCTGAAAAAAGAGCCCACTAAACTACTGAGGCAACTATATCTAGTGAAAAGGATAATAGCCCCGAATTTTCAAAAGATAGATGCAGATTCAGGGCTATGTACATTTTTGCAGCAAGTGTCGTCGTTTATTACACCGGCTGCTAACAAATGTTTCTTAACCATCTATGCGGTTCGGTATTAAATTACCTTCAAACAAAAAAGTCGTCCTATCATATCTTAGTTTTCTGGGTGTGACTGTCAGTGTGACCTGGAAATACCTCTTAGATATTGAGTATGTGGAATAGTTAGATACACTTTTGACGGATACAATTTTGTTAACGAGGGACTTTTGTACGAAACAAGTAAAATCACCTTGAACAGCTGGTCGCCCTATTGGTGACATAGTAAGTTCAAATGTATCTAGTTTTCTTTTTAGAAAACCATCTAAGCATCTTTTCTTCCAACTGTTAGACCTCTACTTTCATTCTCAAGAAGGATATTAAAGGACCGGCAAGGACTATCAAGCCTCACCAGTACTTGCCATGCAAGGTAAAAAGCCAAAAAATAGCCAGCAATAATATTATTATTCTGTCATAAACTTAGTTCCACTGAAACGAGGGGATCAATATTTCGTCAGATTATTAAAGTCAGTTGTAGCTAAAAACTGTTATTATTTATGATCAAAGAAATGCATATCTTTAATTATGGTTATACCTGTACTATAACATTATTCCAACGATGGTATAAAAAATATATTTTGCAAACATTGTGAACTCTTTTTTAATTTGACTATTTTATAGATAGGTCTGTCCTCTACTATAGGTAACTATCCTGCTCAGTTATTCCATAGCGAGGCATCTATCCATAAGGGTAGGCAACTATTCCTGAAAAGATTACCTTGCAAGAACTTGATTTGAGCTGAACTCGTTATAGCTGGAGAAACAAACACAGTTCTTAAAGCTGAATGAAAAATTAAACTAACAAAACTACTGAGAAAATCTATGATAACTATTTGGTTAGGTTTAAAATTACGACGCCATATAAAAAACCGGGCATCTATCACGGTTTACCCTAATGAAAGTTCAGCAAGTAAAGATGGATGGATGGTATTAAAATGATGTTGATTATGCGAAAATTTTATGTTTTTAATAAGTATTTTTGTACTATTGAGACCACTACTACTATTGAGGACCATTTCATTTATCTAAAATATATTTTTATCTACTTCTATAATAATAAAATAAAATTGATTCATACTTAAATAATCTAACTTCTATTCACTTATTAAAAAAAAGGGGAAAAATTAGATAACAACTTTTATCCTAATCGTCAGCAACATTTTTTTAGCTTTATGAAGCAGGAAAAATACATAACTCACATGAAAAAGTAACCAATTAAAGAACAAAAACAATTATATGAAGAGGGAAAAATACATAATTGCTATTTAAACATTTATCTCTGCTCATGTGTATTAAAAATTTAAATTTAAAACTACATATTGTTAATAAAACCGTAATTTACATTATATGTAAAAACCACAGTTATATCTTTTAAAATAAAAGAGATATGACGATTTTTCCACAAAAAAACACTAAATTGCGTTTTTCTCGAAAGTCACATTTTGTTAGTTGGTTACTTTTCCTTCTACGGGGACGAAATATTCACACTTAGTTACATTAAATAAGTAGCTTGTCTTTATTTTATACTTTTAGTTTTCAAGTCAATTTTTGTTAAATTAAAACTTATAGATTTTTAAGGTTACTATTACTATTCATGAAACTTGTTGTTTATGCCTAATGCTTAAATCGCTATGTATGCATCAGCTTTCAAGAATTTTGCACTGTAAGTACTAAGCACAATGTATTTTAAAACATACCTGATGTTTTAAAATACGACATTAAGTTTGTTGGTACTTACTGAAACTTAAAATACTTAGCGATCATAATTTGATTTGATTTTTTTGTTGTCATATATTAGAAATATTATAAACTTTAATAATAAACAGTTTTGGAGTCACAACATAGATATAGATATGCTTTAAATGTAAAATAATGCAAAACTTTGAGAATCCCTGTCAAAATTACGAAACCAACTTACTTTTTATTTTATTTCTTGAGTTTTCTGCCATGTTTTTAGATAAAAATTCACTGAACAGTCTTCAAACGCTTTATAAATTGCTCTGCAATCGCTACTGACGCTTAAATGGCTATAAATGCAGCAAAACCTATATCTGCTAATACATCATGCCAGTGAACACGGATGGCGTGTCCGTCTATTTTATCTTGCAGTGCCGCCGTCACGGTTACCGTGTCCGCTATGCAATATAGGCGGCATTGGTACAAAAGTCATAAAACTCGCGGTGGTGTTGAACGTGTTAAACTAGTGTTAATTGCCTTTGTAATTTTGTCATAATGGGTTTGTATAGATGTGTTTTCGTAACTAAAAGCATGGCTAGATAACATTTTCGATAAGGTTTCCCTGTACTTAGATATTTGTTCTTCATCTTTTAATTGGTTTGAATGGCTATTAGTATATTTAATTCTACTTTCCTTAAGATTGGTTAATTTCAATTTGGCTCTGATTATCCTATGGTCTGACTGGTAGTTTAAGTTCATGGTTCCAATATCTTGGAATAATCTCGGTTGGTTTGATAAAATGTAATCTATTTCATTTTTGGTTTTCCCGTCAGGAGAGCGCCAAGTCCATCTTTTAGTTGGTTTCTTTTTAAAACAAGAATTTATTATAGTTAGATTATGTTCTAAAGCTGTAAATTGGACAAATGGAGTAAGCAAGTGACGTTATGGTACCCACGAGAGGATACAAGAAAGCAAGGGCGTCCGAGAGTGAGGTGGGTAGATGATATCCGCCTAACCTTGGGTCCCTACTGGACCAGAGTCGCAGATGACAGAACACAATGGAGACAGCTGGAGGAGGCCTATGCCAAGAGGCACACCGAATTGCGAGACATTATTTAATTTAAAAATATTAACTAGAGTAATATATGTTATGTAATCTATTCGGAAATAAAAGGCTTTATTATTATTATTATGTTCTAATGCAAAAACCACCAATCTTTGACCTCTTCCATTCCTTGTTCCGTATCCAAATTGTTTAGACACTAAATGTTCATCTTTCTTTGGGAATCCGATCTTTGCATTGAAGTCCCCTATCAATATAACATTTTTATGAGCGGTATCTATAGCTCTGTCGACTGTTTTGTAGAATTCGTCTATTTCAAATTCGCTTGCCGCTTCCGTTGGTGCGTAAACTTGTATGATGGAGAGCATGAAGCCTTGAATATTCATATTTAGTATGGCAATTCGTTCCGTCAAGCCCGTAAAGCTTTCTATATTGTTTTTATGTCTTTTGTTTACTATAAAGCCTACTCCATACAAACCAGGCGTGTGACCCACATGACAGAATATAAAGTTATCGTGCTCTTCTATCACGGAACCAAGCCGTCTCGTTTCGGATAATCCTATGACGTCATACTTGATTTCTTTTAATGCTTCTTCTAATTCTAATAAGCGTACTTGAGACGATAGGGTTCTAACATTGTATGTTGCTATATATATGTGTTGGGTTATATGTTTGTTCTTGTTTTCTGTCTCGGCAATTATTATTTTTGGAGGGTTTTGGTCGTTTTCTTCCACGGTGACCAGCCGGGTTGGAAGATCATTTATGTTTTTTGTTTTTGTTTGTGTGATTGTTTTATCTATGGCAGTGGAGGAGGTGTTTATTTGCTATGCTTGTGTGTTCTTAGTATAATTCTTATTCGTTGTATTTTTGACTACATAGTTCAGTAATCCCTGTTTTATTACTCCTTCTGAAAAGCTACTAGACCTCTTGACCGGTTCTTCTATTTGAGATGTTTTGTTTTTCTTGTTTACCTGTGAATTCTTCACTGAATTTGTTGCAGAGACTGTATCTGGGGAGGTAGGCAATTTTCGTTTTGGGTTGTTTTTTGTTATTACCAGTTTGTCGTATACAATTTTGGCTATATTACCCTTTTCTCTTTCCAATTGGAGTTGCGCATGGAGTTCCTTTCTCTTTTCCAGAATATATTTTGGATAGTCTTCCCTGATGTAATAATTGGTATCTTTCAACGCTCTTTTTTGTTTCATAATTTTAATTTTTGTGCCTAGAGTAGAGAAAGTTACTACTATTGGGCGTAATATTTCTCCTCTCTTTCCTATTCTTTTTATTTCCTGAATATCACTGCAGTTTATTTTTGCAGAGAGATATTTTTCTACCCATGTAATAAAGTTTCTTTCCAAACTTTCGTACGACTTTTCATTTTCCTCTAGTCCAAAAAATACAAGATTATTTTTTCTTGCCTGTCTCTCTAAAGTCTGTAGCCTTCTTTCTTGGTTTTCTACTATTTCTTTCAAGTTTTCGTGATTCTTTTCTATTGTTAAGAACTTTTCTTCAAACATCCTGCTGATATTCTGTGTGACTTTTTCTGTAACAATTTTTCCTGTTTCCCGGATTTCTTGTCTTTGATTGTCCAAGTCATTTTTTATTGTTTTCAGGGCGCTCAATATTTCTTCCATTTTCGAAAAATTTAAATATTCAAAATAATTAAATAGGTACGCGTTGCGCCCTCTTGTGGTTTTTGGCGGAAGCTCTTGGCTATGCAGTGGTGTCCGTCGAATCGCTGTTTATCTAGTTGTTAGTGTAGTAGTAACACAGTTTCGTCCTAGATGGCGTTAATTCGCATTCAGATATTTTCAGTTCAGTTTGCTTATTTTGATAGTGGCAGTCCTTACGAATTCTCTGACATCACTTTTCACTAATGTTACAAATATTATTTCATATCAACTATTTAGCACTAGAAAATTGTCTGATAAGAGTTGTTATTTCCAAAGTTCAAATAAGTGGGTAGGCTTTGTAATCACAGAAATTGATGCAACATTTATTTGTGTTCACAGTTTGTTTTCACTTAATTCCACAATTTTTATAGTCAATCACTTTTATATTTCGACGATTAACGCACTTAAACTTTCAAAAACATAGTTTGAACATTTTTAATGAATAATTATTTCGGAGCTGATGTTTACATGGGCACAGTGGCGCCTCCTCTGTCGGTTTTTTCGAATTAGGTCGAAAGTACAATGTAAATAATCGCACCTGAACCAACAGTTGATGTGTGAGCGATGATTTCAAACGCCGAATATGACTTTTCAATCCTTAAGGGCTCCCGCACACGGGCCACCGGCCACAACCACAAAACGCCGCCACTGGCGTATTTTCATACATTTTATTAAGCCGCGTGTGGCTGCCACCGGCGACAACCGTGTGCGGCGAGTCCATATAAAATGTATGAAAATAACAGGAAATATGCCAGCTCCGGCTCAAATAAAACAGGTTGGGTTTTGAAATCGGTCGCCTGATTTAAGGGTTGTAGGGGGTTTGGGGGGGTGGGGAGGAGGGGTCCCGCGAAGCGGGACTCCGTTGACTCATGATTGAAGCGAGTTTTTATACATATAAATTGGCTACTAAAGGTCGCCATATTGAGGGGTTTAAAAAAAAAATTTTTTTTTTTGGCGCCCCCTTTTTTTTCCGGCAGCTGAAAATGGTCAGGGGGGGTTCAGATCCCTCCCCCCCACCCCCCCAACCCCCAAAACCCCTAATTCAGGCGACCGATTTCAAAACTTTAACCAATAAAACTGAGTGGAAGGGTTCAAATTTGTATCCCTATATTTTATAGTTGCAATTGCCTCTCTGCACCTTATTTTTTTTACAAAAACAATGACTGACGACGCCTGTTAAGAATTGTATACGGATTACGCCGTATAAGTGAGTGTCCAAGAGTTAATTTGATCAAACGGGATCAACAACGAATATTCAGCAAACAGGGCGGTCATGTTCAGGAAGAAATGATGAGAACATTCGAGAGGTTGAAATATCCGTACGGAACGATCCAGAATCATCTACGTGTAAGCGTTCGGCGGCTCTGGCAATACCAAAAACTAGTCTGCGGCGGAGTTTGCATCAGGACCTCAAACTACACCCATAATAAGCTTCAAATTGTGCAGGAGATAAAACCAAATGATTACATTCAACGTAAGTTATGATTGTTTGATACTATGCTGGAGCGATTCTCTAGCCTTGAGAATGTATTGTTAACGGACGAGGCCTATTTTCACATCAATAGGTACGTGAATAAGCACAATTGTCGATATTGGAGCAGGGACAACCCTTGTCTTAAACACCAAAAGCCACTTCATTTACCTAAAACGACAGTATGGGCTGCCATATCAGCAAAGGGCATAATTGGTCCGTATTTCTTTGAAAATAATCAAGGAAATAATGTAACTGTCAATTCCACGGAATACGTCAAGATGTTGCAAGACTTTTTGACGCCGCAGTTGCATTTAAGGGTACAACAGTAGGACCTAGAGCAACATGCCATACGTCTAATGTGAGTTTAACTCTCTCTCTTTCCTGAACGTAATAACAACTTGCACGCACTGAATTGAATACAAAAATATTAATACTGTATTTTGTTTCATACACTATATTGTACACTGTGCAAAACGCTTGGATGTCATTAAAATCATATTTCCCATTCGCAGGCACACATGGGTTGCACAAACCAGAAATCACCTTGTGAAATGCCTGATGAGTGAGTAAAAAATATTCGTGAATCTAGGCAGAAGCCATGTCCCTTTCATGTAATTGAAGTTGACCAACCGCATGTCAGAAAATGGTTAACCCAATGTATAAGAAGACATGTCCTTTTTTATCTCGACCCATAAGATATATCAGGGTTGAAAAAGATCATCCCAGATTGATTTTTCACGAGAGCAATTTTTCAAAACTCCCCTTGGACAATATCTATTCTCATGGCAACAAAAATAATTAATTTTGAAATTTCTTAGTTTTCTTCGTCAGTTGTCTTTGTGACATTGCATGTTTTTCTCCTGTAGCCTTCATATGCAATTTTACCTAAATGGTATTTATTACCTTATTACCCTTATTTACTTATCTTAGATTTAAGTTTGCGCTTAATTTATTCTAAATTGAATGTATGTACCTATATTCAACTTTTACTACTAGAAGAAAATTTATTGTGAAATAAGCAGAACACTCATACCCTCTTTAACCTGGTTTCAACAAGACGGCGCGACATCTCATACATCTAATGAGTCCTTAGCAGTTATAAACGAAATATTTACTGCAAAACTGATATCGCGTCTAGGGGAGATTCCGTGGCCTCCTCAGAGCCCCGATCTCACGCCACTGGATTTTCTTCTCTGGGAGTACCTCAAATACCGCGTTTATGCCAATAAACCGACGACAATTGATGACATTTGCGTGGAAATGTCCGCTATCCAACGAGCGATGTGCCAGCGAGTTTTTACGAATTTGAGGTCTAGATTTGAGGAGTATGTACGTTTGGGTGGTACACATCTCAGTGATGTTGTTTAAAAAAAAAAGATTATCTTTCCTAATCTTTGTAGTTATCTATGATTTTTAAAATTCGCAAAAATTTTTGGCCCACCCTATAAAATAAATCTTAAAAACATATGGTCGGCCATTTTAAAAATATTTCATTTTATTCTGATCCTGTAGGTCTATTCAGTAAAACGAAACGTGAGCACTTTGCCTTCGTTTCGGGACCGTAACGGGCAATTGCTATTCTATTTGGCTTACGTATCGTTTACGTATTTGAAATCCGTAAACATTCAATTTTTGACTTAAATTGCTATTCTGTAAACCCATTGACAGCTCAAATTTCGTCCGTTGGAACGTAAATAAATTTCAAAGGCTACGATACCAAATGAGTTGTCGTTTTTTTACGTGCGTACATGTTTTTGTTATGATTTTCAATGTTTTTTTATGAATTTAGATGTTTAATTGATTTTTAACCATTATAGCATCATAAATATGGCATTGTTCGTTCTGGCCGAGCTCGGAAATATGGAGGAACAGCAGGAAAGCCGGCGCCACAGGCATCGCATGCGAATTAACTTTTTTCAACGTCCTCCTACTGATATGGAGTTTGTGAGAAATTTTCGCGTAACTCGAACTATGTTTGAGTTACTGTGTGAGGATATTGTACCACTTCTCCCGCCTAAAAGAAATAGTAAAGCAATTGATCCCGTTTTAAAAGTAAGTTAACTAGGTACCCATAATTAACAGTGACATAAATTAACAATTCCTAAAAAAATATGTTATATTTTTAGTTAATGTTTTCTTATCTTTAAAGGTTCTTAGTGTACTAAGTTTCTATGGAAGGGGGAGTTATCAAGGGGCGGTGTGCAGGGACCTCGCGGCGCCAATGTCGCAGCCATCCTTTTCTCGTTGTTTGCGTGAGGTGAACACGGCACTCAGCTCTGCCTTTTTTACCAACAAGTACATGAGGTTTCCCCAAAATCGAGCAGAACGCAATACCATCAAACAAAGGTTATTTTTTAATAAATTTATTAATCTTTATATATATATATAAATTCATCACTCTCTTCTTAACCTTCTTTTATCTTTTCAAGATTTTATAACAAATTTGGTTTGCCTGGTGTGTGTGGGTGCATTGATTGCACTCACATTGCAATAATACGACCGACAGAGGCAGAAGAAAGATTAAAAACATTTTCACAGTCTAAATGTGCAAGTGGTAATATACTTTTAATTACTATTTTTTTTGTTAATTTATGCCTTATAATATTCCTTCATACTGCATTGATACTATATTTATTCCAGATATGTGATGAGAGCTGCAAGAATTTAAACGTTGATGCCCGATATGGTGGGGCAACTCATGATTCTTTTATTTGGCAAAATAATTACCTTCACAGTCACTTTGAGATGGTGGCTCGCTCAGGTGAAAGTGCATATTTACTAGGTAAATAAAATATTATTAACAATCATACTTAGCTTAATAATAGATTAACTTAACAAGTCAAATTAAAACATATATTGTTGCAGGAGACTCTCTAAAGGGTGTCCTTTAAGGGAATTTTTAATGACTCCGGTAGATAATGCTCCAGCGGAATCTCCTGAGGGTCAATATAATGCCAAACAGAAGAGAGCTCGCTCCACCACATAAAGAACTTTCGGACTTCTGAAAGGACGCTGGCGATGTCTTCTTCCTGCTAGGCAGTTGCACTATTGTCCAGATGTAGCAGAACACATAATGCTTGCTTGCTGCATCTTGCACAATATTTGCCTGTATAATAACTTGGAGGCTATAGAGTTAAATGAAGAGGATAGGCAGTCAGAACTAAACCTACAACCGCCACATATAGCTGCTGTTGTAGCAGCAGACGCACTACGCCGAGGACGGCTAGTGCGACAGCAACTTATAACTAATTTAATAAGGATGAACTAAAATTTTGTTTTGTTTTTTTTTGTTTTTGTATTTGTAACATTTGTATTTGTTTTATAACATAGGTAGAACTTTTTATTTAAAAAAGTGCCTGAATTAAAAAGTGTATTATAACAATTTACTTGAAATACCTAAAAACTCTAAAAACAAGAATATGCTAGGACCACTAAGTACATTTTATATATATTTAAAGTACAAGTAGAATCTTAATAAATGCACGGTTAACTTAAATTATACACTGAATACTGAAACTTCAAATCATGTTTTTGTTCGAAGTGATAACAGCATGGCTAGGACTTAACTAATAGCTATGTATATGTTACGGCTAATACCCGAAGTGCGGCTACACCTAGTTTTAGCCGGTTAGAACATCAATAGGTTAGGTTAGTTAGGTTACTTTTTGATACCACCCAGAAAAAGGAGTCCCGCGGGACTCCGTCGACTCATGATTTAAGCCAGTTTATATATACATAGGTATAATTTTTTTTTTACAGTTTTCCATATAAAAAACACTTCTAACCGGCTAAAACTAGGTGTAGCCGCACTTCGGGTATTAGCCGTAACATATATATGATGAAGACGGCAGGATACCTTCGTCATCAGAGCCGTCTTCAGGGGCCGTTTAGGACTATAACTTGTGTGGGCGTACGTGGGTAATGTGTTAGACTCAAATAAAACCAATTGCTGTGTTTCAACACTGTAATTATCTCCTCTTGATAGCACTCCGTAGGTCATTCGATTAATTCACAAGAAGACACGGATCGCGGACAGTTTCTACGCAAACACCAAGCATCATCACTTTCCAACCGCTCTTCACCATAGCCCAAGACCATCTCTGTCACTCTGACAGCTGCTCGCTCGATGTCACATAGACTCTGTCTAGCACCATATTTTGGTACTGGCAATCCGCACTCTTCTTATATCAACCATAAGCATAGTCGATCTCCGACATATATATGATAAAGGTTTATAGCATTACTGAAACATTGAAAATATAATCTAAACAAGATTGGTTTTTTTTCACATAAACATTTTCTTACCCTTTTTTTTTTGCTTTTCGACAGGAAAATGCATTATGCACCGTACCTCCCGCCCGGGGGGACGAGAGGCGTGTGTGGAACTCCCCCTTTCGGGTATACCCACTAAAAACCTGTCGATGTTCCTTCCATTACGCCATAGTGCCAGGGCTGCGGGATAGCGTTAGCCTTCGCGCAAATCAACATTTTCTTACACTCGGTATTGGGTGGTGAAACTCAATTATTTTCTACCATCTGAAATAATAATAGTAACTCAATAATCCCTACTAATATTATAAATGCGAAAGTTGCTCTGTCTGTCTGTCGGTCTGTCTGTCTGTCTGTCTGTCTGTCTGTCTGTCTGTCTGTTACGCTTTCACGCCTAAACCACTTAACCGATTTTGATGAAATTTGGTATGAAGAAAGAACTGAACTTGAGAAAGGACATAGGGTACTTTTTACCGCGGGAAAATTTCGCATTCCCACGGGAAACCCACTTCCACGCGAACGGAGTCGCGGGCGGCCACTAGTAACATAATATGTAAGCTTAAACAATCATATACCGATGGAAATGGGTGCACCACAGCATTCGTTTGTGGCAGCCCATAGCCTTTCCCCATTATAAGCGTAATAGCCTCCTGCTCCTCTGATAGAGAAGGTCCGGCTGGCCCACCACCTGTGCCTGAGGCAGAGCGTCTTGCAGCGGCAGCCGCTTTTTTAGTTATATATTTGCGGTCAGCCCACACCTCACCGTAAAAAAATGTGTTAGTTTGTTGCAATGGCGCACAGTTAAGTATGCAGTAGTTAGGTAAGCATTTAAGCTAAAAAGTAACTTACTTTCTGTCACTGCAATACCGTTTTCACGGCTCCACCTGTGGCGTTGAGTATGCCGGACTAAAGTGCTTTGGCACGAAGCCTGCCATCGGCGGTTTTTATTAAACTACCCCTTGCTAACGCATAATGCTCCTGCATAAACTGCAGAAGCATTTTTATTTGTTCACTGGCAGCTGAAGACATTCTTTCATAAAATTTTAACAACTTTGGGTCATTTGGCGGTAAGAAATAAATTGTGACATTTTGATTGATTGATTGACATGTTAGAAGAAAAAGAATTACTTTCAGCCTAATATTCTTCAGATTTTTCGATATTTATTTTATAAAATACTGAAATGCATTAATAACACACATTAATTGGTAATATCATTATATTTAACGTTTATTTAGTGAAAATTTCATTTTGAATACTTTGTTTAAGTAAAAACTAAGTTATACTGATTGAAAACTTGCGTAGTGCGTAGAAGCCTTTAGATATATAGGATATCTATGGATTCGATGAACGTTGAAGAATCCGTAAACGTATTTTCGTTTTACAGAATTGAACGTTCGTGGTGATCACGTTTCGTTTACGGACCCGAAATCCGTCGACGTTTCGTTTTACTGAATAGACCTACTGGACAGAATCGAAATCGGTTTGTGTAAGCTATCTTTTGTTAGCGCCGAAGAAGTTCAACATAAAAATCACTCATAGATTTTTTGAGACAGGTCATAGCCAATCGGAGGGTGACTTTATGCATGCCGCTATTGAGCGTTCAAAGAAAAGGCAAACAATATACACTCCCGATCAAATGTATTGCTTGATAGAGAATGCCAAAGTTACCGAACACAAGTATGAAGTTAAACTGACGCAAGCAGATTTTTTAGACTTCAAAGAATTGAACGGATTGAAAAAAAATAATGACAATAAAATTTACTGGAGTAGAATAAAAGAAGTCACATTTTCTTACAATCATCTTGATATAGTTAACTTCAGATACAGTTTCGAAGACGCATTACAAGAGATGCAAGATATCACTAGGACTAATTCAAGAAGGCGACGAGGATTGCCTGAAACTTGTATACACTGGAATGCTCCATGCTCTTCGTTTATATGTATAAGGATTTAAATAGTCTGTGTGACTCAAGAGCTATTCCTAATCATTACCAGGGTTTTTACAGGAATCTAGTGCCATTACAATGAGTTGTAATGAAATTTTACATAACATGACAAACCTTACTTACTAGTGATAAGTCATGAAAAATATTCTCTTCATACATTACGTACATTGTTAGAATCATCTGTGTTTGATTTTTTGGTTTAATTAATATATTGATACCAACTTTGCAGATCGAACAAAAACAAAGGCCTGCTCATTACAATTTTTGACTTTAGAAAAAAAAAACTACAAAAGTCAAAAGAATGTTGTAAATATAATGGAAAACTTTTAAAAAAGCTTTGGAAAAATTCTCATCACCAGCTTCGATTTTTACCTTGATGCAATTAAGAGGATTGAAAAAGAAAAAAAATGGGCAGAAGATTTTCCAAAGGAGAAAAATTAATAGCATTGGCGTTATATAAGCAAGGGCCTAAGGCATATAGATGGCTAAAGGGATTTTTTATTTTACCGTCGCCTATAACTCTAAGCAGAATGCTAATGAAAGCAGAGATAATAATATGGGATAAATGAAAACATTTTTGTCCAGTTAAAGAAAAAAGTTGATAACATGAAAACAAATGAAAAACTGTGCAGTCTGTTGTTTGAGAAAATGGCACTAACACCACATTTTGATTATAATAGAAGGTTCGACTCAATAACAGGATTTATCACCGATGGCGACATGGAAAAAATTAAATTGCGGACTATGCCTTAGTTATAATGATAAGAGGAATATTCTTTTTTCATTTTGTGGGAGCAGTACTCCAAAGCAAGAGCTTGTGATTTTGATAAAAAAAGTTATAACAAATCTACAATCATATAATAGGTCTGATTGTAGTTGCAACGGTTTGCGACCAAGGTACAAATGATGTTAGTGCTATCAATTATTTACATAATGAGACTAAAGAGAATTATGCCAGAGAGGAAACCGAGTTGAGGCAATATATTTTTGAAATTAATGGCCAGACAATAGAATAATACCAATATTTGACCCTCCACATCTGATGAAAGGTATAAGGAATAATTTAATGTCAAAAGATCTGACAAATTAATAACCCAAAAAAATTAGCCAAGTAGACCACATAATGTCATTATAATTATGTAGAAAATCCTGCATATCAAGGAATAAGACTTATGCCAAAAAAGACATGAGGTCCTAAACAAAATAGAAAAATGAAAGTAAAATATGCGACACAGCTATTTAGTAGAACAGTTGCTGTAAATATGGGGTATTTATCACGTAAGTATTTTATCAATCAAGAGACTAAATGATTTAATGCGTATTTCAAATTTTAGTACAGCATAATCATAAGAGTTTATTTGAAGGCTTGTACTCGAATACTTCGGTTTAAAATTCCCTTAAACCATGAAAATTAAATCAAAATTTAATACGTGCTTTCGTCCACGGAACCATTTCTTGTGACACATGTACTTTTTTTATGTTGTAAATAATTTATCATACCTACAGTAATTAATCAAAAATATGTTCTTTTTTTAAATTGAATAGGAAACTTGAGCCTTTAGGATGTGTTGGTTATTTTTTGGCTATTTTTTATTATTAATGTGGCAATATTAAACCCATCATTCTTTCCCTCTCCTTTATTCCCAAACCTCAATCTGGGTATCTCGCTCGCACACCTTCTATGCGTTTCTATTGCACTGGAGACGTATTTTGTTGTTGCAAAAAATATGTCTGCCAAGTAACTCTGTGTGCGCCCTTTTTAATTATATTTTGTGTTAATTACGTCAATTACTATCAAAACCGTGTGAATGTGAACACTGCAGTGATATCTTACCCATGGACATTGGATTTGTGCTGATTTATGGTAGAAACGAACTTTTATAAACTTCATACCCGTGGTGCCTGAACTTTTCAAGTAAGTCACAGATTGTTCCAATTTCTTTTTATTTCAGCCATATTGCCACATTCAGTGTCTTATAATATTTAATTAATTAAAATACAGTCCACTCAACGCGCTAGTATTGATTTGGAGGAATTTTCCTACCAGGATGTAATTCTGACAAAAGCAACTCTTTTTTAGTTACATTTTGAATAGCTTGCATTGGCAGCTAGGAAAGTAGAATTAGTAATTGTTTTGAAAAGTGCGATGACGTTTATAAATTTATATTTTCAGGACTTGGGCAACTGCCGAATGATTGCCAGGACACAGGATTTGTTGCTGTTCTTTGACAAGCTCTTTGACTCCGTCAACGGTAGTTATGACAATAATAACAAAAAAATGGAAAGCCGCTTTTGGGGCCCCTGCGTAAAAATTCAGCCCACAAAATTTTTTGGCTTGAGGCCAAAGACATTATAAAATCTATGTCACTCATGTCAAAAGAGAAAAAAATTGATGTGCCTTCTTTAAAAAGTTTAGAATATTTATCTGATTTCGTTGAAAAGAAATATTAAATAAGTTCACTGTGGTGGCTCAGGCATTTTAATCAAGACCCACTAGAAAAATTTTTTGGAGGTAGTAGAAGCCATTGCTGTAGGAATGTTTCGCCAAGCTGTGCAGCATTTAATGCAGCATTTTCATCATTTTTGATTAATAATTTAAGTTCAATTCATTCTACAGGTGGTAAATCTGATTCAGGTTTTATGTTTCAATCACTAAAATATTTTTTTTTTTCGGTTTCAAATTACCAAATCAAAATGAAATCAATGAATTAGATTTTAATGATGTATTTTACCGATTTAAATGAAAAGATCATGAATGTAAAAATAAAAGCTGTAATTCAATATGTTTCAGGATATTTATAACGAAAGTTAAATTTAAAAAAATGTGAATTGTGTAAACAATGCTGAGCTGCAGTGAAAAATCAGATGATTATATAAATTTGAGGGAATATTTCGATTATAAAAAATTTGAATAAAATATTAAAATAGATGTTTTTCTGAAATTCAAGATATTGTATTGAACAATTTTAGAGAAAATTGTAAAAGAAAAAAAATATTATACTTAAAATCTTTATTTGCTGTTAATATTGATTATAATTTTATAAATTGTCAGACCCACAAAGCAGAGTTGATTTGTAAAATTGAAGATACTTTAATCAATTTCTTTAATTGGTGTAAAGATGTAAATAAACTGCTTTGTGGGTCAAGAACTGATTTCGATTTAAATGATGATTTGCAAATTAAAGCATACAATTATTGTAATAAATGTAATAAAAAAATAGTAAATAAAAGAAAGTGTTTTATTTCAGTTTGCCTGAGAATTCAAAGTAGGGATTAAAAGGTAAAAAGTATAATACGAGTAGGTAAACCTATTTGTAAATATACGACACTAGAAATTTTGCGTTCATCTACGCCAAGAAAAATAATTTGAATTACCCGAATAACTGGGACAAATACGAAAAATCAAAGACAGCATCATTTGCAAGGTCAAAAGGATTTAACAGAAAAAAAGTTGAACGTTTCTAATAAAACCTTAAAGCTTAAACGGAAAAATATGATATTGATGCATCTAGATTATACAACATGGAAGAAACGGGTATATCTACAACCACAAATAAACCGCCTCAAGTGCTATCAACGAAAGGATATAAACAAGTGGGCATAATCGCCAGTGCAGAACGTGGTCAATTAACTACTGTCATAGTTTGCTGTAATGCTGCTGGTTCATTTCTCCCACCAGTCTTAATATTCTCCAGAAAAAAGATGAAACCCTACTTGATAGTGCGCCTCCTGGCACTCAAGGAACCTGTACTCCAAAAGGTGAGGTGTTCTTGGATTGGATGCATTCTTTGTGGAACGTGTTCGAATTACCCCTGAGAAGAAAACACTTCCATTATTGGATAACCACGAGAGCCACAAGTATTACCCAGCTTTAGATTACGTAAGCAAGAACAATGTCGTAAAACGGATCTACACCTGAACCAGAACCAGGATGTTCCCGAACTGCCTCCTCTTTTGGGCCAAATATATATGGCCGTGACAAATCACCTGATCCGAAACCTATATGCTCCTCAGCCTCCCACTGCAGTCTTTGGGTGTTAAGACCTATTCCAAATCCAGCCAATACAATGAAATTACAATTTGCATTTTTATTTTAGGTTCACAGTTGACGCGACAAGCCACCGTCCACATCAACTGAGTGTATCGCGTCTCCATGACGCGATGTGCAACGCGATGCATTCAACGTTAAAAGAGTACCTAAAATAATAAGCCAATGACAATCAAAATAATTGGCATAAGATTGTATATACAGCATTGTTAACATACAACAACACCATTCATTCAATAACTCAATTTACCCCTTACGAACTAGTTTTCGGACACAAACCTTATATACCAGATTCTATTTTTTATTACTTATCCGGAACATATTAAAATATTCCGATTTAAATTCCAAATGTTTTCGGGATCATGATATTCGAAATATTAAAACTCGGGATTAAGATACGTAACCACCAAAATTACCATCGCTCTACGCAAGAAAGGAAACAACCAAATTATATTTAGAACCTGTCTTTAGTTCGATAAGCGATTCGATAATACATTGCACTCAGAACGAGGAGTCGGTTGTTTCTCGCTTTACTTTTGAGAAGTTGTTTCACGAAAAAAATCTTTCCCTATAAACCTTAGAAAAAGGACATGTGCGATTCCTGCTTTGGCCATGTAACAAGAAATATCAGTACTTATGATTATGAACAACACATTAATCTCAAAAATAGAGGGAGGCAAGAAAAATAAACTGACAAAAGGAAGGCTACATCTGGCGAATTTATTCTGCTGTCTATGACTTTGGAGTCTGTAAAAGTATGCCCCTATCTAACAGAAACTTTGAAGTAATATAGGTTATACATCAGAATAACACATAGGGTACTTTTTACCGCGGGAAACAATCTCATTCCCATGGGAAACCGAATTACATGCGAACGGTGTCGCAAGCGGCCACTAGTTTTTAATATATTGAATCTTGATTCTGCAGTCACGAGCAAAATGGTTAAGTTTACCACATTTAAAGCATTTAGGTGTATTACTATGACATAGATATTCTCCACTTGTACTAGGCTTGTCCTTGTTAACCTTTTTCATATTTATTTCTGCATCTAAAAATTTACTTTTTACTATTTCCATTGTTAATGCTGTGCTGAGTCTGACATTTTCAAAACCGATTTACATTACAATTAACTATTTGTCAAGGTAATGCAATGTTAAACAAAGCTCTAGAAAACAATTTATGGCATAGAAGGCTAGGACATCTTAATAATGGAGGGATTGAAATATTGAACTTACCATTAAGCAACGAGAACTCGATGTATTTTTTCGTCATGCCCATTACCGAGAACCGGCGTAATAGGAGATTTAGTTTATTGTGACATTGGTAGACCAATATTACCAGAAAATATGGATTGAGCGAGATATTACCTAACAATAATAGGCGATTATTCTCATTTTCTGGAAGTGTATCAATTAAACCGAAAAGACTAAGCCAAGGACTATATGTATAAGAAATACCAGAAGTACTTATTCAAGTAGCTGATGGAAACATTATAAGGAGTACACAAGAAGTTAAGGATCCGGAAACAAGGTAAAAAAAAGATGCTAGGGCATGAAATATCATTATACAATGTCTGCCGGATAAGTATTTAGGATATGTAAAGAGGCAAATACAGCCTATGATATGATCCTGAAAATCCTGGAAAGAAAAAGTACTATAACTTGCATATTTATACAGAGACCATTGATAAATCTAAAATGCAAAAATAATGACTCAGTTAAAGAAAATTTCATGAAATTTAACAAAATAATAAAAGATATAGGAACAAATGGTACATAAAAATACATAATAAACGTTAAAAAACCGACTTCAGAACTAAAAAGTTAAATATAATGAAGATTTAATATAATTTAAATAAATACATCAAATACATATAGGTTTATAGTCGGTGCCAAATCAATTTATTTCTTACGTATTAAATAGTAAAAGTTAATTCTTTATTATCTTTTAGAGCTCTTTACTTATTTATTACTAGTTACATATCTTAAACTTTAAAGTAGGCATTTAATTGCATTAATTTGCTCGTATTTAATTAATACATTAAAAAGAATGATGAAGAAAGTTATCCCTCTGCGTATTGTGTAGTGGTGTGTTAAAGTGGAGTTGTGTTAAACGGAAGCAAGAAATCTGTACAACGAAGTGACGTGGTAAGATGGACGTGTCAAGCAATAAACTGTAAGTTAAGTACATTATTTATTATTATTATTATAACCTATGCCCGATTTTTGTTTTTTTGACACTGTTCCCAGACACTTAGAAAAAATGGAAAGGAAATTAAAGTGCTTAAAATTATAAAGCCCAAATACAAAAGGGACGCATTAACTTTAAAAAAACTCCCAATAAATGAATAACTGAGTCCTATGTCACAGCAAGATTAGAAGCTTTAGAAAGTTTACTGAGAAAAATGTAACGTTTATTGCTACTTATGATGCGGAAGACATTGAAGCAACGGATTATGTTGGAGAAGTTCTTTTTGATGAGGCATACGAGATGTTTTTGGTTTATAAAAGCGAACTAAAGGCGGTTTTGAAAACAATGAAACCATCAAATGTCACGGAACCGAGTCAAGAGAAGAATCAGAGAGAATCGATAGAGCGACTTCTTCGCAATTCCCGTGTTCAGTGGGAAATATACCGAATGGTCATCATTTAAAGACTTGTTTGTTCGTTGATTCATGACAACGTATCGCTTGATGATGATCAACGTTAACATTATCTGAAGACTATTAAAAGGCGTGGCCGAACAACTGGTCAAGCAGATTCCTATAACACAATGTAATTGTGAATCTGCCCAAGCTTTAAAGTATCTTCTTGATACTACTTGTGATTGTATTCATGAATTATCTAACTTAGGTATAAACGTTGAATCATGGGATGTAATGGTAGTTTATGTTGTAAGCCAGAAGCTGGACGCGGAAACGCGTAAACAGTGGGAGTTACATGTTAATGGTTTAGAACAGGACTTACCTTCATTCAATAACTTCAAAGATTTTTTAGTCACGGTTTCGCGCATTAGTTTTTACAACCGTTCAGAAATAAGCCAAAGTCACAATACCCGTCACCATAGATTTATTATCTTCGCTCTCGCTCTTTCTAGATGGAGCACTGTTTGTAAACAATAGCTTTGATCTTGCGGCAGTTTTTTATTTTCGTGCCAACTCGTGTGTCAAATAATACATAACTGTTCGAAAAGCTTCCGACCAAACCATGACATGTTTTCTGACTTAGTACTAGGAACAAACCAAGATGTCGCTTAAGTCCAAACCTTTTATTTACTCATCATCCTCGCTGAGCAACAAAATAATACGTAAAAAAATTCAAGATCGACAAAACGGAAACTACACATCTGTCTTTTCGTCGTTTTTCAATCATTTTGGCAATAAAAAATAAATGTTTCAAAAGTTTTGAAACGCCATCTATATATGACCCCTGACATTCCTTGCAAGCTGTTATATTTTAGTAACTACCCTTAAAATTGACTATTTTTTAACCATCAACCACCTACCTACGGTCTCAGAGACCGTAATGTTTTATAAAATTCAAATATAATTTTAATAAAAGAAAATATGTTTATTTTTTACTACTTTTTATTGTAAAAACTTACAAAAATACGAAACAATTGCTATATTTTTTTTTTTCAGTTCTTAAAGAAATTTATGATTCAATAGCAAATGTTTGGTGCTAAAACGAAGCATTGGCGTACAAAGTAGCATGTTTTGCTACGGAACTTTAATTTGTTAATTGAAATACTAAAATCAACGCAATTATCTATTAGCGGTCTTTGCGACCGCACGGTGGTGGTAACAGGACAAAAATAGGTGCTAGGGGGTTAAGGGTTAATGTCAAATATTATGTCATATAAAAACAGGGGCGTAGTAGTAACAATATTTTTAAGGGCCCTATAAAAAATATTTAAACATTGATTCACAATTACTCCTCGCCCATAGTACTCGTAAAATGCGTGATAATAAAGTAAGGTAAAAGCACCAATTATAGACGGTAAAAGGAATATTTACAGGCTATTTATTTTAATAAGAAATGTCAAAAAATTATCATAATTAATCCATATTTATATCTTATTTATATTCATATTTATATTTTCACTGAATGTCCACCTTTTAAATTCTAAATTATGATTGTATAATTTTCGAAAAGAGTACGAGGAGATGTTTACCGCCGCCTTTTTTCTCTCGGCCTACGGTAAGGTAAAGTCGAAGTTTGTGACATTGACGTTCATTAAGATGTTACATATTTATGATGAATAAAATAATTTCGATTTTGATTTCGATTTCGGAAAACTTCTTGAAGAATGGACACTTCACTTCAAGAGAACATTTAACATTGTTGATAAAATTCAATATCAGTTTCCGAAGGTAATAAAAGTATGTTTTCTTGATGCGTTTAGCAAATTATTCTAAATTTAAACTATAACAATCAAAAATTTGGTTTTTTTTGGGACAGGAATGGATAGCTGTTATAGCTTTGGGCTTCCCAAACTTGTTGAGTCCGTTTGGATTTGCAATTTTTGTATAACGTCCAAGTATCTTTGTACATAAATTTATCTAAAGTTAACATCGTAAACCAAAGTGTAAATATTGCAAAAAATGTTTGGCTTGTTAGAATTGAATTAGGTCTATTTACTTTGCCAACCTAGAAGTTTTTTTTTAAGTATTACGATAACATTAAAAAACATAAGTATTTTATGAAATCGAGGCATTTTTGAATCTGCAAGAATTTATTTATTCCTTTGAGAATTTCGTTTCAGGTTTTAATGTGGTTTCTAATGCTACGCCAATGTATTATACCTACCTGACGAAGAGAATGCATGTACCTAAGCTTTGTACATGCTATGGAGCCCCTGTAGCTCGGGGGCCCCAAAAAATTGATACGGCGGCTACGCCCCTGCATATAAGTTGACACTAGCTCGGGTAGGTTCGAGTATGCTGAATTCAGCACACTTATGTTTTGCCGCATTTTACGAGTACCAGTGCTCCATCTAAGAGCGAGAGCGAAGATAATAAATCTATGCCCGTCACCGCTCGATTCTTACAGGAAAGGTCAACCAGACCTTATTAGCTACAGCCCTGGTTAAGGCTGAGTCCAAAAATGGTTCCTGACGGATACTGAGAGCTTTGTTCACCAGCGTGTTTCATATAATTGTAAGTAATTTTTTATTTAATTTTTTTCTGATTTATCTAATTGCAATGTTATTATATTTTTTTTTATTGAATCAATGAATCAATTCAGTATAATTTAAATGTGTGAGTGTGTCAATAAATCTTATTATTACGTTTTCATCTTTTATTTTTTCAAGCATTTCTGCTGGAGAGCTTGTATCGCACCGCGAGCCTAAGCCAAGTGGACGGCATCTCTATAAAGTCTAAGATTCTACTAGGGCATCATCATCATTATTGTTATATCTGAAGCGTCTGTTCAACTTTTACAGTTGAATAAGATATCGGTAAACAGCTCCATTTCAGGATTAGTTGGAGATCAAAGTGGCTTAAGATCAATTGTAGGTACCTTTCTAAAGCCAACCTAAACTTTGTAAAGCTATTTTTTACTTTTATCATTTCAGGTTTAAAGAGCTCTTCAATTTTTTGCGCGTGGCAGTTATCAAACTGCTGTAGGTTATGCTGCAGGATGCTTTGTAGGATTCAGCCAACCGTCTGCCAGCAGAATTATAAGTCTTGTGGCAAATTTAACCGTCGAGAAATGGGCCCCAATACACATAAATTTCCAAGAACCATCTCTGAAAAATCATCTGCAATGGCAGCGTAAGTACTTACTTTAGCTAACTAAGTAAACTAGTACCTCATTGTTTACAAAGGTAATCATATAAGATTCCCTTCTTACAGATTTCAAGAGCTGTTTAACGTGCCCAACACCCTAGGAGCAGTCGATGGTACACACATTGCTATAGCAAAACCAAGGTTAAACCTATTTTACAATAGAAAAGGTTACTATAGCATCAATTGCCAGATTGTGAGTCAAATGTTTTTCATACTGTTAAATTATTGTTTTATAGACATAAAACGATGATTTAAATTATGCTTAATTATATCCCTTAATGCAAAGTTTTTAAATCATTGAAACGCAATAACTTGCAACAAAAGGCTAAACAATGTGTATTAGGTACTTGCTCTTTACATTGTTTTCAGTAATAATAATGTCTTCATAGCAAATATGTAGACCTTAATCTTTATTATTTTATAGGTGACAAGGGATATCCTCTTCAGCCATGGCTTATGACTCCACTTATGGCACCTTCAAATTTAGCTGAAGAGCGATATAATGAATGCCATGCTCGGGCCAGAAACATTGTAGAAATGTTGAATGGAAGACTGAAAAATAAATTCAGATGCCTTCATCGCCACCGTTGTCTTCATTATAAACCCGAAAAGGCAGCAAAAATAATTATTGCTTGTTGTACATTGTATAATAGATTCTTGAATATAATGACTGGTACACTTCATCATGAAAGCTAAAGATATATTATTTTCGTGAAAAGAAATGTATTAATATAATTTTAAATCCTTTAAGCACATCAAGAAGATTACTCTTCAAATGAAATCTCAGAAAATGTTATATTGGAAAAAGAAACTGTAGGTAATTTCTTACAATTTAGTTTCTGAGCATCGCTTGCTCAGACACGTTTGTTTTTGATACTTTGTTTAGTCAAGAATGGATACCACACCTCAAGCTGTGCTCATAGTACAGCTCAAGCTGTAGCACTACTACAAGCAGGCTTTGGACAACGTGAAGTTCCTCGAAGACTTCGAATCAGCAGATCTTCGGTGCAACGAGTTTATAAACGATACCTAGAGACAGGAACATTCGATCGCCGCCCAGGTTTGGGCAGATCTAGGGCTACATCAGCAGCAGAATGAGACTAGCTGAACGAAACCTTACTCCAAAACAGCTGCAACATGCCCGGCATTAACGGTAGCCCAACGTCGAGCACGACTTGAATTTGCTCGAGAGCAAAGAGATTGGACGTTAGAGCAATGGGGTGGTGTACTCTTCACTGATGAGACCAGGGTGAGTCTGCATGGAAAAGACCGACGTCAGAGAGTGTATCGTCAGCCTGGAGAACGTTATTCTCAGTGTTGCATTGAGGAAACTGTTGCATATGGTGCAGGATCGGTAACGGTCTGCACGTCGAACCGACGGGCCGTGCACGTGGATTGACTTCGCATCGGTACATTACGGAAATTCTCGCAGACCATATGGTTCCATACGCAGGATTTATCGGACAGGATATACAGTTAATGCATGATAATGCACGGCCGCACGTTGCTCTTGCGGTAACTCAGTATCTACGCGACGTCGGTTTTCCAACTATGGTCTACTATCTCTTGAAACATATAAAAATACTAGTGGCCGCCCGCGACTCCGTTCGCGTGGAAGTCGATTTCCCGTGGGAATAAGAAGTTTTCCCGCGGTAAAAAGTACCCTATGTCCTTTCCCAAGTTCAGTTCTTTCATCATACCAAATTTCAACAAAATCGGTTCAGTGGTTTAGGCGTGAGAGCGTAACAGACAGACAGACAGACAGAGTTACTTTCGCATTTATAATATTAGTAGGGATTTTTTTTTTTTTTAGAAAAAATAAATTATTAACTGGGTGATTATTTCTAAGCTCTTTGGCGCGTCCTTAACTCCCTTATTTTTTCTGTGAGTTGTAGTATACTAAATTGTTAAAATTAAAATATGATTTTAATATATTTGTCGGCGGGGCGGGTGTCTTAATAATATTAGAATGCTAAAGATCTCACTTTAGTGGGCGTAGAAGGCAGCAAACAAGAACTTAAAGCATTATGAAAGAATATAGGAACAATCTGTTAACTACTTTAGCTCAATGATCTGATAAAACTAATGCGACTGTTTTGAAATGACCTGCCTTACTACCATAATGAACTACAAGGGTATTTGGAATAATAAAGAAACAGTTTAACCTTTAACTTTGTTTTAATTTACCGGATTCATAAAGACAGGCACGATCTGTCTGACATATTGAGTGGAGAAGAACCCGGTGAATAAACTCCACTCTGCCATTATCATAATTCAAATACAAAGGAACGTTATAAAACCTGCTATTACATTACTCACAGAAATCTAACAACTAGTTCACATGATTAAAGGATACAAAGATACTTAGCTTTCGTATTGACGACTTCCGATACAGCAATAGAATACAAACTGTTAAACTTAGGCAATGACTCGATATAAAATCATTTAACAAATTGAATGTGGTAAAAACGACTGCTTCTGGCCAATTCCCGCGCTATTCTTTTTTTGAAAGGATTCCTTCTGCGCACGCGTTGGACGTCATGTTTCTTGGTAGGCTTGGCACTTGCATTTTACAAAGTTTCTCATGAAAATCGATAGATGGCGCTCTTTAGTTTCATTTAATGTCCACCGACTCCGACATATTTTTATTTTAAGTGCATCTGATGGTATTGTGAATTAATTTTAATACGTAAATTACATAAACTTTTGATGTAATGAACGAAATTGTTTTATCCGAGCTAATTTCTTTGGCGCGACAAAACCAATGATCGATCACTATTAAAACTTTCCTACTGATTCGAGTGACTATCCCCGGAACTAGCTGGTCATCCGCCAATAAATCGCTGGAAGCGTTGTGCGTGACGCCGATAAATTAAAATTATTTTTCGTCTAGATTGTAGAGTTTCGGCAGGTAAGAGCCTAATTTCTTCTATACAGGGTGTAATCGTTAAGTGTGCACAGGCGATTATTCCGTAACTATTACAGATATCAAAAAACTTTAAACTGATATCGAAAGTACTTGACCTAATGAGTAAAATAACAATAATAACTTTTTAAAAATAAAACGAGAAATATCCAAAAACTTTACATTAAACTCTCCCATACATTTATTATGAGATAGTAGAGTATTTAGTTTCCCTATTTTAAGTGGAATAGTATCAACTCATTTTGCCCTTATTATTTTATAATTGTATGTGATATGATATTGATATTATTGATCATTGGGCCATATTTTTACAGTGGACCATTATCTCGCCTTTGTATAAAACGATATGCTAAGTCTTTTAGAACTAATTACAGACAATGAAAGAAAATCGATAATTTTTCATCAAGAGGTGCTACATAATACAAATGTTGTAATGAATTTCTTACGAAACAATTTTCTAATTGCTAAATCCAAGTCGCTAATTGTGTCTGTTTGTATGTTTGTCCGCTAACTCCTCCTAAACCTCACAACGGATTTAAATGAGGTTTTCGCCATCTTTTAGGGAATTTATTTATTAAAATTTGCAAATAAAGAACAATCAGATTTTTTTTTAAGTTTGCTAAAATTCAATGTTTCACGAACAAGTCGGCCAAAATTACACCATTGCGAAGCGTGGGCGGGTCGCTAGTAGCTAATAATAGTGCAACCCCTTTGCCTGCCAGATCACCGGATCGATCACACGCCTTGTGATTTCTTCCTATTGGGATTTGACAAAGACCACGTGTACCTACGCTGAGCGAATACATAGCCTAGAAGAGTTACAGAATCGTGTACGGTTTGCAATTGCTTTAATTACTCTGCAAATTTTAAGGAAAGTTCATTTAGAAACTGTAAATAGCGCTCAATGAGTATTGTACAACAAGGACGTCACTTCGAACATTTGCTTTGAATACAAAATTTTGTATTTACTAAGAAATGTATGGGAGAGTTTCATGTAAAGTTTTTGGATATTTCTCGTTTTATTTTTAAAAAGTTATTAGTGTTAAATTACTTATTAGGTCAAGTACTTTCGATATCAGTTTAAAGTTTTTTGATATCTGTAATAGTTACGGAATAATCGCCTGTGCACACTTAACGATTACACCCTGTATACATTTTCATGCTAAAATATTTACAGATTGCATAAATATTGTTTGTATATAGTCTTGCTCAAATGACATGTACGTGGCAAAAGGAAGTCATTTTACCACTAAAGGATTTTAAGAAAAAAAAACCAAAACATGTGTTTTCTAATTTCATTGTCCCTAATTTCTATGTATTTCTTTGGCATCACGCGCCAAAGAAATAAAATTTTGTACACAGCAATTATAACTGTCATACCAAATAGCAAAAAATCATAAATAAACATAGCGAACCGTCAAACAAGCAAAGGCTTGGGAAGTTATTTATTTTAATATTTACTGTCTTATGTCAAAAAAATGAAAATGCTTAGACGAAAAATAAATCTGCTGTCAAAATTAATAAATCAACTGATCGAGAAGCCCCAGGCAGTAATTTAAGACAGTAATTTAGAAAGGTAAAAACTAACTACTTAAGGAAGAAAGACTTAAAACACGCTGGCGGAAAAAAAGCGATTAGATAAAAAAAGAAGCGAACCTGTACAATATGCAGAGTTTAAACCAAAAAAAGATAAAGTAACGATAAAAGAAAAGCTGCAAAAAGGATTTTTACGGTAAGTTAAATGTCAGCCAGGGATCGCAAAAAATACAAAAACGTAACAGGAACAATTAAGAGCTTATTACAATGGGAAAAAATAGCGTAAGCGACTTGGTGTACTTCTCGAAAAAAGTCCTCCCAAAACAGATTATAACGTATAATGAAGACTTATTGATGCAGACGGGTGATATTAGACCTTCTCTAGGCACACTTAATACCCGAAGAAGTTATTTAGAATAATCAACACGGTAGTCAGCTTGCCATGCGCAAGTTATATAAACATATAATTTGTTGTGTATTGTGGGTTTTTATGGATTTGAATGTTTTCGATAAGACTGTCTAGCATGTTTGTATCAGACCTGTAACATTGCCTAACGTGGGTACTTCTTTTTATTAAGTGGCTTATTGCATGGTTCATTTGCTTTCTTTTTAGAATGACGTTTCGGCCTCTTTTTCATGGTGAAATAGCCAAAGTATTAGTTGAAACAAACGAAGACAGTCAAGATGGTATGGAAGAGGACGATGACAGTATTGCAGATCCTGACTATCAAGCAGAGAATGAGATGGAACAAGAGCAGGATGAAAATGAAGATGTAGTGAATATTAAAGGAATCATTCAAAGTTTAGAAGACAATCCGGATCCATCTCCATTTACTTCTGCTGTGTTTACTGGAGCACAACAAACTCGATCTGTGATACATACCAGAAAACCACCAAAACTCAACTTGTGATAAAAAAAAATTGCTTTTGAATGAACATCAGCTACGTTTTCAAAGAGACGAAAACTTACCAACAAACATTCTAGAGCTTGACACACCGATCCAGATTTTCTTGTGCCTATTTTCTAGAGATTTAATTGATTTTATAGTGACTGAAACTAATTTATACATTGTGCAAAAGAATCCCAATCATAATTTTCAAATTTCCTCAACAGACATCCAAGCCTTTGTGTCAGAAGTACTATTGATTTGTACAAGCGACACAACTTTGTATCCTTAGTACCTTTAATGGTACTAGTGACAACTATTTAGAACAGTAGTACCATCAGGAAAATTTATTGTATCGCTAGTACCATGAATGGTACAACTTAGCATTGAAGTACCGTGGAGTGGGCCCAGGATTGAATTGTCGCAATTAATAAATACTAGATATATTGCGATACGCCAAGTCCTGGGCAATTATTATTTGAAGTACATTTCTGTTTACATCAGTCT
The DNA here is from genome assembly GCA_916618145.1 of Emmelina monodactyla. Taxonomy (NCBI): domain Eukaryota; kingdom Metazoa; phylum Arthropoda; class Insecta; order Lepidoptera; family Pterophoridae; genus Emmelina; species Emmelina monodactyla. The sequence continues at coordinate 2,518,412 of OU745323.1, read as the reverse complement.
GACACAATTATGCTTTCTTTATTTTTCATGTGTCGAACTGATTGTTACCCAAGCCTTGAAGTTGGATTTTCATAATTATAAATGAAAAAAATATGTGTCAGGATATTTACGGATGGAAGAAAGACGGAAGAGGGAGTCGGAGCTGCGGTAACCGTATGGGAGGCGGGTGTAGAAGTGGCTTACAGGCGCTACCGCCTGGAACCGTTCTGCACCGTCTTCCAGGCGGAATTACTTGCCCTTTACAAGGCTACCGAAGAAGCCCTGAAAACTTCCCACAAGAAAATACATGTCGACGTTTACGACAGCAAAGCGACTTCTAGAAATTAATTTGATTTTGTGATAGCGGGTTTTGAAGTAAACACCGTGACGTCACAGTCACGTGATCGGAATCGGGTGATCGGGCCGTTCGTTTTCTTTAGGATGGCGGTTGATTTTTGAAGTTAGTCATTTTTGAATTATTATCGCGAACGGACCGATAACCTGAGACCGTTGGTTTGCTTTAAACTCAAAAAGAATTAACGTTATTATAAATTATTGTGAATTGTGATTATTGTGATTTATACCAAATTTACTGTAAAATATACGCAAATGATTTTACAAGAGGATTTCATTGCCTGAGTACCTTAACGCCCTAGCAAAGAAGATTAACCCAGTACCAAGTTCGACTCCTGATGGTGAATCTGTCGTTCCTGTGTCACAGCCTCCATCATACATATCCTGAGTGACTCCAGATCTTCTTTGGATGTTGTCAGCAGTGGGAGACGCGATCACCCTTTGGTATTTGCGACGGCCAAGAACATCGAAAGGCTGGGGGCTACTGCCCCCCAAGTCAAGTGGCAGTAGAAAATTGCGATAGCGAGTGAATAGAATAAGAAATGCATAGATTTAAATCGTTAGATAGGCTCTTACCGCAGTGACACCGCGCCGTGTTGTTCCACAGTCGAAGTGAGTGAGCTCACTAACCTGGGAGTGCACGAAAGAGAAAGTAGTGTTTGCAACTTATGTAGGAGAAAAAGAGATGACACTATTTTCTCAGTTCACTTGTTGTGTATAGATTGCAAAAAAAAACAATGCTACAGTTTTTGGTGTCGGGGCCTATCTAACGATTTAAATCTATGCATACAAAGAATCATGCAAAGGTACCTATTTACAACTATAAATTATGAAATTAAAATAAAACCATATTTTTGTTACGGTTTACCTTTTAAATAAATATTTTTTTTTACATTCATACATACATTAACTGAATCCATTTAAAATAAATTTTCACTAAAACATGTAAAACCGCAATCAGCTGATCGCAGAAGCCGCCATTTTGTTGCCGGAGTTATCTACAAGGTTTTGATGTACGCTTCATTTTCTATTCTATCAAGGCGAAACGCTTGTCAAAATTGCCACATGGCATGGAAAAGTCAAAAAGTCATAGCTACGATCTTTCAGTTTCTAAGGAACATTTGTATGACAACTTGTTTAGGCGTGAATACGAATCGACAATTAGCGAATGCCACTTGACTTGACCGGCTGGTAGGATACTTAGATTACTGTGGGTGAAAGCCCACATAGGCATTTTTGCCTATGTGGGCCCAAATAATTTTGCCCACATACCCCTGTACTGCTCCGTACGACCCAGCGCGTGAAGTTAGGGTCCGAAAACCAACCCAACGATCCCAGGAATTCCGGGGGAGGGGAGGCGCTAAACCGCAGAAGAAAGAACCGGACCAGACAGTAGTTCCGAAGACGATGGACGATGGAGCGAGGGATGAACCTTTGTACGACATAGGACCTCATTCATCTTTAGTCCCGGACTTCGATGTATATAGTCAGAACTTCGAATTTTCGGGGTTTCTTCCCCTAGTAAATGAGACATATGAGAAGATGCGGGGTGTGGATCCCCGTTTACACGAAAGACTTCCTTTATCCATGTTTTCACATGCCATGGTAACTCATTTAAATTTAGAAATATTGGAAGTGGCACGGAAAGCCGGCCAGAATGTATTGAATTTGAGGACCGATGCAAGAGAAATATTACCGGACTATCAAGTTTTACCTCAATCAATAGTTGACTATATATCCCATATTACGGATGTGATTACTCAAGATGGTAAGGAGGTTCGCCTCAATCTACCCTTGATAGCTATCCCACCGCTGCCACCATATTGTGTAAAGCAAACAAGATGTTAGAAATTCAACTGTTTATTTCAATCTACCCACAACAATAGGTAATGAGAGGGCGGATTAACTGGCCAAAACGGCGACTTCTTTAAAAACAAGAGCCAGCTATGACATGTGTCCCATGTCACACATGAAGAGACTAAACAGAATACAGACAATAACGCAATGGGACGGTATATACAAGGAAGGTGCCACCGCTGGCATTACAAGGCGTTTCTTCCCGGGGGTGGGGCAGGCGTTCAAAATCGTAAAGAAAAAAGAAATAGAACATACCCTGGTGCAAGCCTTCACGGGACATGGGGCGTTTTCGGCGTACTTATCTAAGTATAAGTGCAAGGAAAACCCCTCGTACGCCTGTGACCCAGCAAAGGACGAGACCATCTTACATCTGGTAGACGAATGCCCTATCTTCGGTAGGGAGCGCTTTGAGATACAGCAAAAGATAGACATTAACATCATTTCAAATAATTACAGCGATATTATGCAGAGTGATACTAGAAGACCAATAGTAAATTTAATATATTGTAAACTTATCGTTACTTAACTCATAGAAAGGAACAAAAGTAGAATAAGTATATAATGTGTATGTATTATGATTAATACAATTAATATACCAAAATGGCGAATTATTTATATTGCATTCCTGTACCTGACCGCAATTACTTTTAATTATTTTCTTCTTCCACAAACGGCTTGTCGGGAAGAAATCGCTTAAAGCGATATGGCCGCCTTTTGTTTTCCTTTTTTTGTTTAATCTTGTGTAAATTTTTGTGTCTTATGCAATAAAGAATTTTATTATTATTGTTATATATGTCGGAGATCGACTACGCTCATGGTTGATATAAGAAGAGTGCGGATTGCCAGTACCAAATATGGTGCATGACAGAGTCTATGTGACATCGAGAGAGCAGCCGTCAGGGTGATAGGGTTGATCTGAAGCTACGGCCACAGGCGGTCGGAACAGTTGTAATTCTTGGTGCATTGGTATCTGGTGCCTTCCTGTGAATTAATCAAATGACCTACTGGTAGCCATCGAGAGAAGATGATTACATCGCTGAAACTGAATAACCTCTTTTATTGAGCTAGCATTAACCCACGCAAGCCCACAATTATAGATGGCCATCGAAGACGGCTCTGATATCGAAGGTATTCCAGCCGCCTTCGTTATCAGAAGTGGGATCAGTGTTAGTTCAAAATGAAGAAGAAGAAAAAGATAAGAGAAATTGACCGTACCGAAAAACAAATGCATAGAGCTACCTGATTGCAACCCTGGAAAGAAGGACATGGACGCGAGATCATGATGCGCAACTATAAATTGTGTTTTGAGAAAATTATTTATGTGGTAGTGATCATGTTGTCAAGATAAAAATTAAAGAAGAAAATAGCATCAACTTGGTCGTTAAGGATTGCATACCAAGTAATGTCATAAACTGAGAATTAAAGTTTTGATCACAAGCAGATTAATTTCTACCAAAGAACTAGCGAGTCATCTCTATAACCTGTTTTGCCTTAAAAATCTGCATAGCGACAGATCCTGTGACAAAGAAACGTCAGTTGAAAATTGCAAGTCTATTATTTACGAATTTCACTAACATTTTAAAGGAAGGAAGGAGGGATCTTTAAAGAACAAAATAGTAGTAAAACTGTATCTGCACATGTGTCTCTATTCAAGCAAATACTACTGCGATTGACTTACAAGTAACATTTTAAAGGGAGGAATAAGGGCAAGAGCAAGAACTAACTACCTATTCACATCTTAAATGAAATATACCTAGTAAACCATACAAATCCAACAATCCAACAAAACAAACAAAAAAAAAATCAAAATTTCACAAATGCTATGTTTTGGGTATGACACAAGATGTATTGCGCGTAGAGTCAGCGCAACCAAGAGAATTTCAGTGGCGTCAGTGGAGTCAATAGTGTGCGCCAATTGAGATACTGCGCCACGATACCCGGTGAGAGTTTCTGTTTTCATTACGAGCTAAATTTGCCGAACTATGTGATGCTGTGTGATATAATTTGTTTCAGAAAAGCTGCTAGAATAGTGGAATTGCTGGATGGTTTGAATCTGGTAAAAAAAAAGAAACATTGAATGGCGTGGCAGTACCTACATTACATTACATCATAACCGGAGACAACTTGACTGGGTGATGTACAATATTTGGGGCTAAGTATGTTCTTTAATTCAATTATGTTTTGGCGGCAAAAGTAATGTTGTCGATTTAAATGAAAGTCATTAAAAGAGGGCACACGCATCTGGCTGCTGTCTGTGCCTATCTATCTACTTACCTAACTACATTTGTGTTTACAATTGTTCTTTAATTGGTATTTATTCCCTTAAACTTTTTTATGTGATTGTTGCATTTCTTATTTGATAGTTTTAAGTTAAACCAAGTTATTTACGCAAAATAGAAATTATTAGTTTTGACATTTAGTGTTGATTGATGTTTATTAATGGTATGGGTACTGGTTTTATTTAAAACTGTAATTCTAATTCTGTTTTAATATGTTCCGAGGATACATCAAATGTCGATTACAATAAACCAACGCTGGAGCCGCGATGACGAGCTGCGCCGAAATGATGACCAAACTCAGCGATGCAGCAGCAGACAGCGAGGGCGCTGCATTGCTGCATGTGAGGCAAGCCGCGCTCCGAGCTGCGGGTCAACTTATGCATCGTGGACCTTGCCACGGGTAGTCTTGCACACAAGGTGATACGTATTGTTTCTCTTACGATTCTGGTTCTGAATGCTCGTTGGTCTAGTAAAGTTTAGACGGCAATACGAGTTACGAGCTTTAAATTCTAGGCGTACGTACAAGTATTCCCATGATAGGTTGAGAAAAATGCCTGAGGGCCAAGTACCATTAGAAATTGATGTCTTGGATATTGAGGAGGGTGAGGAATCTTAGTTACCGTACCGGAGCCATTTTGTAGCCGTAGTCCGTTGGAAGCCGGTACCTGCCTTAATAAACTGGAGGTTTATTATGGTTGGCTAAAAATGTAAAGCCATAGGCCACGAATACGATACCAACCTATTTGTTTATTTTGATTTGGTTTTGAGATTTTGGTTTTGCTATTGAATTACTATGGTACTTGGTTCATCTTGCATTTCAATAATAAGCTTACTGATAAGTTTGGACATACGTTCACTTTAGTATCAATTGTGTTTGATCTAAAAGGTACTTTTTGTAATGGTTGAAAATAAAGTGAAATGAAAATAAATTTGTTTTTATATCTTACGGTTTATTAAGTGCCATACATTTTAGATCAATCATATTGGTCAGAATGACCGAATTACATTTACTTGTGCTGGATGTTTTGTTGTTTTAGAATAAACACACGAGGACGTGTGTTCAGCAGAATGGCCGTGTCGGAGACGGTCATGATAGTTGTCACTCAACGAAGCGCAGCGGGTACCTTCAGATAGATGGCGCGACTATCGATGATGGTAACGCACAGAGGGCACCTATAAACGGAAGTTGCCAGCTACGACGGAGCTTGGAAGAAATGCATATGCATCGTTAACCCCTGTCACGGGTTGTCTTGAACTCAAAGGTGAATGCTATTGTTTCTTTTATGATTCTGGTGCTAAATATTCGTTGGTAAAGAAAAGTTAAAAGTTAAAACGGAACTTTGAACTAACTAAAACGTTTTGAAAAGGCATTAACTCTGATTTGTGTTACGATAAACATCGTTTTGATAGTATAAACTCACGATCACGTTTAAGATATCCCTGAGGGTCAAGTACCAGTTGATATATTAGACGGTAATGATGAGGATGAAGTTGCATCCGTTTAAATTTTGGTGTAGAGGTTCTTGGTTCGTTGGGTCGGAGACTGTACCAGAATATCGTGGCCGGTAGTTCTGGGTAGTACAGTCAGGTCTGGCCTTTGAGGGGCAGTTGGTATGTGTGTGGCTTAATGACAAGCTGAGCTATTAAAATAGCTGTTGACCACGAACAAGACACCTTACAGTAATCACATAGATTTTATTTTTTGTTGGTTGGATAAATGGTACTTTGCTTTCACTTATCTTGTTAAGTCACTTAACTATGTTGTAAATTTACCTCATTGTTTACTGAATAATTGTTTTAATAATGACGTTACGATAGATCGTTCAAAATGATTGACATTGCTGGTAGGTCGTGTACCAGATGAAATTGATAATGCGTTGGCGAAGTTTAATTGTTTTGTGTAAACACGAGTGAGAGCTCTATCTGGCTGGTCGGGGTCTGTTGAGACCCAGTAGTCGTGTGTTGTCTGAGGATGAGCACGGGCGATCCATGTGGTGGATGCGTATGTGTAGAGCAATGGTGATATTGCTGGTCGGCCGGGGCCGTGGAGATAGAGAGGTGTTCACTCGTGTCGTGGCGTGTCTCAATGATTGATTTGTTGTGATAAAGTGAAATGACCTTTATTGATGGTACATGATCTATACTGACTTAAGTGTTGTAATATTACTGTATGATAGTCTAATTTACTTAGACAAGTAGTTAAAACAATAGTTCAGAGAATGAGTTTAAATTTTGGTTTGCATGTGAAGTAGAGTCATGATTGTTGGTCAGAATTGGCCGAGCTGAACAAGTAGATACTGTCGTTTTGTGTTTGTCCACAGTATACTACACGAGGACGTGTACTCGCAGGATGGCCGTGTCGGAGATCGACTACGCTCATGGTTGATATAAGAAGAGTGCGGATTGCCAGTACCAAATATGGTGCATGACAGAGTCTATGTGACATCGAGAGAGCAGCCGTCAGGGTGATAGGGTTGATCTGAAGCTACGGCCACAGGCGGTCGGAACAGTTGTAATTCTTGAAGCATTGGTATCTGGTGCCTTCCTGTGAATTAATCAAATGACCTACTGGTAGCTATCGAGAGAAGATGATTACATCGCTGAAACTGAATAACCTCTTTTATTGAGCTAGCATTAACCCACGCAAGCCCACAATTAATAGATGGCCATTGAAGACGGCTCTGATATCGAAGGTATTCCAGCCGCCTTCGTTATATATATATTTATATATACCGTAAAATGGGTTTTTTTGGATATAGTGAGGTTATTTGGAATTTCTAAAATAAAAGATTTGATCACATGTATTTTTTTATTTAGCAATAGCAGGATTATGTTTTTGCCACTTGGCAACACCACAACTATTGTCAATGTCAAATAGAAATTTTGGAGGTTAGTTTTTACACTTCACGTGGAACAATTAATATTTTCGTAAAATTCGAAATTTCGCTGTTTTTTGTGGGTTTAGAACTTTCACCTGACGCACAAAATCTGGAAAGGTATGTACCACACCAATCAAACTCTGTATATGTGTGTTTTCTGCAGATTTCGGTGGTCTTAAGTGCTGTTTTCTATCTTTAACGAGATATATTCTGTTCCTATGATTTGTGATTGGGGCTTTTTGATATGAATTTTGGGGTTATTTGGAATAATATTTCAAATAGCCCCTTCTATGGGCGTCTATGAATTAGTATGGGTAAAGGTAATATTTTCAAATAGCCCCAAAGCTGCTATAAAATTTACTTAAGGGTAAGTCATTTGGAGAAGTATCCAAAATATTTCTTATTAATTAAAATATTAAGGTAAAATCTCACACGAGTTAGTGATTGCTATCATTTTGCATTTAAAAATACTTTATGTTAACCAGTTAACAAATCTGTTGATGGATTTAAACGTATTTTTCAATGATATATTTTGCTTTGTATTTTAATTCTTTTTTGTTTAATAATGGTATTTTTAACAGTAAACATCTCCATCGATTTACTTAAAAATTTAAAAAAATATACAATTATCATACCTACATATATATTACTATAACCACATCCATCCACCTTATATATCTACTAAAATAAAATAATAGGTATAGTAAAAGAAGCTACAACTACATAGGTTTTAAAAACATAGGTACGCATTATTATTGTACACAGGTATGAAACCAGGGAGGGAATCATGGTGCGAACATATAAAAGGAAATATTCCAATTCACGCAATGGCAAATCTCATCTACCATATCTAAGTTATTCTACAGAAGATCTAAATAAAGCAATAGAAGCCGTTCAAAATCATTCATTGAAATTGAAAGAAGCTGCCGAAAATTACAATATTCCTATAAGTACTTTAAGCAGAAAATGTAGAAATATAAACTGCACTCAAAAAAAGGCGGGACACCCGACTCTATTTTCAATGACGGAAGAGAAATCCTTTGTTGAATATACACAATTAATGAGCCAATGGGGATTTCCTTTAGATTCAACTGACCTACGAGTGTTTGCTCAAAGGTACTTGAATAAAATGGGAAAAAACGTATATGGTCTCAAAGATAATTTGCCTGGTGAAGACTGGGCGCGCAATTTTCTAAACAGACACAAAAGTGAGATTTCCAATCGGTCAGCGTCTAATATAACTAGCGATCGCGCCAAAACTACATCACAGATGATAGACGACTTTTTTACCCATTACGAAAAATCTATAGAAGGAGTCTCCCCAGACTGTATCATCAATTATGATGAAACAAATCTTACAGATGATCCGGGTAACAAAAAATACATTTTCAAGAGGGGGTCTAAATATCCAGAGAGGATAATGAATACTTCAAAGTCATCAATATCTTTGATGTTTTCTGGCACCGCAGATGGACAGTCCTTGCCGATATATGTAGTTTATAAGGCGGATCATCTGTGGGATCAATGGGTGCTAGATGGTCCTGCTGGAACTAGATATAACCGCTCAAAAAGTGGTTGGTTCGATTCAATATGCTTTGAAGACTGGTTTTATACCATTATTGTTCCGTACGTAAAAAAAAACCAGGACGAAAAGTTCTTATAGGAGATAATTTGTCTTCTCATTTTTCACAATCTGTTCTTCAGACTTGCAGTGAACTAAATATAGCATTCATTTGCTTACCTCCAAAAACCACTCATCTACTCCAGCCATTGGATGTGGCGTTCTTCGCTCCATTAAAAAAATATTGGCGTGACGTGTTAACAAAGTGGAAAAGGACAGAAGGGTTGAAACACAAGACTCTAGTTAAAAGATCATTTCCGAAGTTATTACTGAAATTGAAGAAAAAGTTGGAAGAGAATGGCAAAGAATCCAGTAACCTGATTGCTGGATTTGACAAATGTGGCTTGTACCCTATAAATTCAGAGCGACCTAAGTCACGGTTGCCGCAAAGAGAGGTTATTTCGGAAGAACAGATAGAGAGAACAACATCTTTGGTTGTGATGGACATGTTGCAAGAAATGAGAAGTCCGTCAACTGCGACGGCACCAACAATTCGAAAAAGAAAATGCAATGTTCCACCCGGAAAAAGCATAGCAGCAGACGACTTAGTATGCAATCAGACGGAAGCCAAGCCCCAAAAGTCACGCCAAAAAAAGAAAAAAGGTTTAGACAAAGGTATGGGTAACACCGACTCTGAAATCTCAGGAAGAATTGAAGATAAAGAATCAAATCTGCTAGAGCCAATTGCAGGTCCTTCTAGGTTGTGTAACCCTGTAGCTTATGCTTATGACTCTGACTCCACAAACATCAACTCAGACGATCAAAGATCACAACAGGAAAAGATTATAGAAACTAGTAAGAAACCAAAAATTGGAGAATATACATCTATTAAAGGCAAAGGCAAGGGAAAGAAAAGTAAACCAAAACTAGAAGAAAAGCAGACGGAGATACGTGATGGTGAAAATTTATCTATCAAAGAGAAGAGCATAGGAAAGAAAAGTAAACCAAAAATAGAAGAAAAGCAGACGGAGATACGTGATGGTGAAAATTTATCTATCAAAGAGAAGAGCATAGGAAAGAAACGAAGACCAAAAAAAGAAAAGAGACAGATGAAGATCGGTGATATAAAAAATTTAGATCTAGACCCAGAAAGTATTAAATTATTGATAGCTAGTATTAAAGCCGAGAATTCAAAAAATAAGAAAACCAAGAGAAATTCCAGAGATTCTGACACTACTAGTGTGTCAGATATTATGAGCACCCACAGTGACTCGGACCTTATTGATGTGGATTATGATGAAAATAGTTCTGATGTCAAGAGCTATAGTGAAGACTGCGAATGTAACGAAGACATTAATGACCAACCAACAGCTACAGAAAATATTCCAATTCCTGGCCATGGTGACAAGTTGATTGCTAGATCCTATGTACCTATAAGTTCTATTGAACAAAAGACTGATGATAATTTAAAGACTGAACTAGAACATGGAGCCTATAAGATAGATGAATGTAAGATAACATCAGCAACATTATGTGAGAAAACTGGTACTATTATATATCCCTTACAAACACAGAAAGATTTTGAGCCCGATTTATATAACATAAATTGTGATGAAAATAACCAAAATTATAATAATACGAGCCAAAAACACGTAGAAAGCGACCATAAACTTGGATCTTTATACGCTGTGAATGACCATGTTTTGGTGCTCTATTGTGATGATAAAAAAACTACCTACTATGTTGGATTTATCGAAAATATTAAAATTGAGGAACGTAAGTATGTGGTAAATTTTTACAAAACAATAAAAAAACCACAGCTTGCATTTCGGATTAACAAGATAATTGATCGAGACGAGGTTGATGATGTATGGATTGTGAAAAAAATTGAAATTATTAAAAATCCAATAAATGCCAAAGAGTTCTTACTCACCGATAAAAACGACGAGTTGTATTTTTGAGGATTCACTTATTTTTGTATAATTTATAAAATGTTATGTTTCCAGATTTACATGTTTTTTTCTAGAACTCAATACACGGCAATTACGTACCTATTGATAAACTACCTCTTGTTGAATAATTTAATTTAGATTTAAGATTTATCTTAATTTAATTAAGATATAAGATAAATGCCAAAAAGTTCTTACTCACCGATAAAAACGACGAGTTGTATTTTTGAGGATTCACTTATAATTTTCTATAATTTTTAAAGTGTCATGTTTCTAGATTTACATAGGTATTGTTTTTTTCTAGAACTCAATACACGGCAATTACGTACCTATTGATAAACTACCTCTTGTTGAATAATTTAATTTAGATTTAAGATTTATCTTAATTTAATTAAGATATAAGATAAATGCCAAAAAGTTCTTACTCACCGATAAAAACGACGAGTTGTATTTTTGAGGATTCACTTATAATTTTCTATAATTTTTAAAATGTCATGTTTCTAGATTTACATATTGTTTTTTTCTAGAACTCAATACACGGCAATTACGTACCTATTGATAAACTACCTCTTTTTGAATGTTTTTTTGTGACAGTATGTTTAAATTAGTTTCTATTTCTCAATTAACATAAAAAGAAATTCAAATAAATATTTCAATTTAAATAGAAATTTGGGTTTAATTACACAGAAAAACATTAAGTACTCTCGTATTGGGCAATAGAGTAAAAATAGCTTACCCTTAAGAATTCCAATTATCGCTTTACTTTTAATAGACACAACTCTTTTATATTTGAATCGAATTCCAAATAACCCCAAATATAATTTCGGTTGTCGCGACTGACTTCTCATAAATCGGTATTTAATTGACCAATTGCACTAAACTCGTAGCCAGGTTACACTAGAATATTTCCAAATATCGCTCGAAAAGTTTAATTTGAGTCATGTTTGATAAAATATGAAAAAAAAGGTCTAAAAAAATAGCCAAACCAAATAGCCCCATAGTAGCGATATTTGGAAAAGCATGTTTCAAAATATATATCTTCATAACTGTTTACAATAGAGGTATAGGAGTAATAGTGATCAAAAGAACTTTATTAGAACGAAACGCTTCCTGTTCACTTAGTTCATTCATTGTTCTTTTATTAAACACATGGTTAAGCAAAAAAATATTTCAAATAGCCCCGTTTTACGGTATATTGTAGAAAAAATTGCCCATATAGCATAATAAGCTCTACATTAATATAAAACTTACCTGTAAAATTATATTAATTAAAACTGTGATCTAAATTAATTGTATAATGTATCATGACAACTGCGTATGTACGCAGTATGTGCGAGCTGCTGCGTATGTACCTGACCTACAGGACCTGAGTAGAGTAAGTGTAGCATGTAAATCATTCTGTAAAAATTTTGAATATAAATAAAAACATTTTCCCCACCTTCCTTCCCTCACCCTGTCGTCTACACGAGTTATAACTCTATAGTTATAACTAAAATAATATATAGTAAACTATCACTCTGTGAGGAAAGCTTCTATGCAACAACAGGCTTTGACCAAATGTCAAAGGTACGCTGCGGGAAGTACAAAAAAAAAAGCAGGTAAATCAGTGAATTCGGCTATATGAGAAGCAAAACATGCTTATAATTATTGTTAATGGACCAAATTAACGCTGATTTAAATAAAAAGTTAGTATTGGAAAATTACATTTTTAATATACAAAATAAATAGGTGGGTACAAAGGTGTGTTATGCAGTTTTAGCGCTCTTACGCACTAGCGGCTAACCGCGGGGGCGGCTAACCGCGCGGCTAGCCGCTTTTCCAGTTTAATATGCAACCGCTTATGATCGTACGCACTAAACCGCCACAAAATTTCAACCGCGGCGGTTGAATGGAGGGCCGCGGCCCGCTTCGCGGCTAGCCGCCATCTTGTGTATACGCACTGGCGGTTAGTTTGCGGCGAGCCGCCGGTGAAGTATGAACGTGTTTTGAGTTGCGCAGCCATGAACTTCGACACAGAGAAATTCATTGTTGAAATTCAACAACGAGAAGCTATTTGGAATTGTGAAGGAGCAGTTTATAAGAATAGAGATTTAAAACGGAAACAGTGGGAAGAATTAGTAGATATTTTTGGAAAAGAAGAGATGACAACAGAGGCAAAAAAAAGTCTTGGTAAGTATTTATTATTATTGTTACATATTTTTAAACGAAACTAAACATACTTTAAACATCTTAGAACATAATAAATAGGTCTATTTTCAGTTAAATCATATTTCTTTGCCATTCTAATTTCCCATCAGTCATAAAATATTCGGCAAACAATTCTCTGTATCTCAACGCAGTTTTATTGTTCCTTCTTAACCCTTCCTGTGTTACATTTTCTGGCAAAGGGCAACTGAGTGAGTCGTCGAAACAATAGCCATCTTTTTTTTTTTTTTTTTTGTTTGTCCAGGAAAATGCCTACGCATACCCGTCCCCTCCAGGGAAAGGAGACGGGTTATGTCGGGCTCGCACCGACTAAAAACCTGGAGTTGTCCTACTGGCCGTCGTATAATGGCGGGGACGCGGGAATGTCCTGTAAAGGTCTGTTCGCCGCGAACCCACCGACGGCTGGCCACCGAGGCAGCCCCCTCAAGTTTGGAGGCGCGCTGGAACAACCGCGGCGCGCCTACCCCCTCTTGTTCCCTTGATTGGCTACCGACCTTGCCCTGTGTCGGCAGCTTGGGAACCTCCCCAGGGTCTTCGGCCGTCTGCCGACCTGGGGCCTCACCGGCTGGAGTCGCCGACGCGCCACTGCGGGGACAGTGGCGCGCCGCCGAATCCGCCCTGGGCCTAGGAGAGGGGTTTTCCCACCACCCCTTCCTCAGCCCACCACCTCCAATCCGAATCGCGGAGGATCGGATGCCGCGGCCGCCACGCCGCACCACCCGACCCCCCACGATTACCCCCCTGGGCGCTCAACAGAACGAGGGCCAAAGGCCCTGCTGGAGCCTCCCCTCCTGGGGTGCAACTGACCGGGCCGAGCCCGGCCAGAGCCTCCCCTCCGGGCGCATCAGCACGCTGGGCTCCCGCCCAGCAGGAGCAGCCCCCCTCTCGTGGGCCGGTCTACCTCACGACCGGCCCCATGTGGGACCGCTTAGCTTCCCCCAGTAGCTGGCTTGCTACGGGGTACTAAGCCCCCCCGCCGCGGCAAGGCGCGATCCATCTCGGTCTCTTACAAAATTATGTAAGACACAAGTAGCTTTTATGATATCTTTTGCTAGAGTGAATTGAACATTTAGAGGTCTATGAAATATACGCCACTTGTTTGCATAAATTCCAAAACTGCATTCTACATATCTTCTTGCTCTAGAAAGCCTGTAATTGAACGTTCTTTTGGTTTCATCCAAATCTTTTTTTGCGTATGGGCGCATTAAATTCGTAGATAACGCAAATGCCTCGTCGCCTACAAATACGTATGGGATACATGTCTCGCTGCTTTGTGAAATCGGTTGTGGCTCTGGAATATCCAATTGGTTTTTTTTGCATTTTTTCATAGAAAACCGAATTTTGAAATATTGACGAGTCACTGAATTTACCAAAAGCTCCAATATCAACCATAACAAATTTATAATTACTGTCGCATATTGCTAATAAAACCAAAGAGAAAAAACTTTTATAATTAAAACACATCGAGCCACTGTTATTAGGTGCAATGCATCGTATGTGCTTGCCGTCAACAGCACCTAAGCAGTTAGGAAAATTTGCTCTTTGAAAAAAATCATTGGCAATTTTTTTCCAAGCGTCTTTGTTTGGTTCAGGCAAACAAATATCTTTCAGACAAAACCAAATTGCAAAACAAACTTCTCGTACGATTTCTGCTACAGTGCTTACTCCAATTTTGAATGTATAATGTAGTTCCGTGAATGTACAACCTGTTGCAAAATATCTGAAACAACAATTTTATTATTATTACATGTTTTATTGAATTCAATGACCTATGTATATTCTTTATTGCACATGTCACACGAATTACAACAAATCTATTACTTTATGACTAAATCATTAACTTGTTTGTTGTATTGTTCTAGGAAAAGAATTACAAAAGAAATGGAAGAACATTAGGGATAATTTCGTGAAAGCTCTAAAGGACAATGTTACCAGGAGTGGGTCAGCGGCTAAGAAAAAGACTCAATACATATTTTACAATAATTTAATGTTTTTGAAGGACACAGTATCTATCAATGAAACTGATTCAAGCATGCAAAGGCAAGAAAATGAAAGAAATGAAACAGAAAACGTAGCTGACCCAGTCGTAGTACCACCGCCAAAACGAAAAAAAAAGAAAAATAAAGAAGATGATATAGGAGTTGAATTGATTAACGTCTTAAATAAGAATGTAGAGTTGAAAAAGGCGGAAGAAGATGAAGATAGACTTTTCTTTTTGTCGTTGGTTAGTGAAATAAAAAAAGTGCCTGAACATATACGCCTACATACAAAATCTCAAATAATGCAAGTCATTACTGAAGCCCAAACGTCTGGATACAACTACTGTAACTCTACTTGGGATTACGTACGACCATTTAACTACAACCAAGGGCCATCCCAAGGATATCAGACACCATCATTTGCTAGAAATAATAACCCACCACCACCGCCCTCAGTTCCACCTACACACCGTGGAACATGTAATCAAGAACAATCTGTAATGTCTCCTGAATCAACATATTCACAGATATCTCAAGAATCTGATTATCTAGATCTTTTTAATGATAATAATTCTCAGTAATAGTTATAGTTTACTACTTTTTTTATTCAATTATAAACCCACATTGCGATTAAAATTAAAACATAATAACTACTAAAACTTTTTTTATTTTTATCATACTTACCTTAATGTTATTACTAATTTCTCTTCGGGTTGGATACAATCACGAAATTTAGTATCTTGTCCTTTGATGGTGTCATATAAAACTGTTAGTAGTTCTTCAAATGACGAAACACTCATTCTAACATAGCCGAAAAATTTATCTTGGTGCTTCTTCAGTTCTTGAAAACAACTTGCGAACTGGCCGAATTCGTTGCGTGTTTCTAGTAAAGGATGAATCCAGTATCTTTTTTTATATTTCTTTCGTTGTTTTCGGGAGTAAAAATAAATAACACAAGCTATCTCGACGGCGTCCATTTTATTTATGGGCCACGCGCCTTCGAGCGGTCCAACCGCCTAGCGGCCAACCGCTAGTGCGTTAGGTACCTTATCATTAAGTAAGTACCTATCCAATGTTTACAATGATTTTTTGTAGTAGAGAGAACAACTCTTGTAGAAAAAATAGAGGAATATGGCACATCTTCTGAAGGCTGGGACCTAATAGCTGCCTCTACAGGGACATCGAAAGAAAGCTTTCAAAATTTGTTTGGAATGATGAAAAAAGAAGCAGAAAGGAAGGATGCAGGATTGAAAAAGCATATAATGGGCACAGGTAATATAAGGTTACTAACTTATTTGTGTGATCTTCCATTATACAGGGTGGAATTTTAAACGCCACCTGGAGGGAAAGTACCTTAAGTACTGAAGATAGGTAGATAATTTTGCTCAAACGTGAATTCCTGGCACTATTAGATAATGTGGAACTGGGAACCTCTTGATTATCCTCAAATATAGGAGGATATTCCGGGACAGTCGGAGGTTCACTATCATTTCTTAGTCTTGCCAAATGATGTAGAACACAAGTTGCTATTATTATTCCAGGTATTCTCTTTAAATGTACTTGAATCCCTCCCTCGGAAGGAACCTCCTTTTCCAGATACCAAATGTTCGCTCAATTGTTTTCCTGGTTCGTATCGTTACGCAGCCAACGATACAGAGATAGAACATTTGGTACTCGTAATTTAGAATTAAATTTCAATTTAAGGAGATTGTTTAAGTGGAATTTTATAGGAGCCGAAGTTAAGCAGCCTAAAATAGGAGCCGATTTTTTAAGCCATTATAAGCTGTCGGTTGATTTAAGTGCACAAAAGCTACGCGATCAAGTCACTGACTTAGACGTAATAATAATGTAGATATAGGTATTAGATCTGTAGACATAGGTAATTCCTGGCTCGAATCATATAAAGATACACCTAGGCATACCGTATATCATCACATCGAGACTACGGGGTCTCCCGTATACGCAAAGGCTAGACCTCTACCACCCGACCGGTACAAAAAAGTAAAAGAAGCGTTCCGCGTAATGTTAGAGTTAGGTATTTGCCGACCATCTAAAAGTGCGTGCTCGAGTCTACTTTACATTGTACCTAAAAAAATTGAGACATAAGACCGTGTGGTGATTTTCGCAGATAGAATGCAATCACCAAACCGGAAAGGTACCCTATTCCTCGTTTGCACGATTTTACGTATGTGTTAGCAGGAAAGAAATTATTTTCACGCCTAGATCTAAATCGCGCTTACCATCATTTACCGGTGGCCCCGAAGGATATCGAGAAAACAGCTATTATAAAGCCGTTTGGGCTGTTCGAGTTTCCGCGAATGACTTTCAGCTTGCGAAATGCAGCACAATCGTTCCAGCGATTTATGGACACGTTAGTTTTGCAAGGTCTAACTTTAATAGAAAATGAAGATAGAATGTCATCACCGTATATCAGGTACTCCACTTTTTTTAATGACAGATGCTTCAAGTACTAGCGTGGGACCCGTGCTACAACAAACATGTGGCAACCATTTGGGGAATATAAAAAAAAAAAACAGGCTGTCAAAGTAGGCACTCAACGTACGACCGAGAGCTGTTAGCAATTTACAGGGCTGTAAAATATTTTAGAAATATGATTCAAGGACGTACTTTAACTATTTATACCGATCACAAACCAATTACTTATGCCTTTTCAAAATGTCATTCAGATAAGGAAGTTCCCGTGTCACTCAACAACTTTTATATATCATATATTTATTTATTTACTATTTTTGTACAAACACACTTTAAAATACATAATTAAAAACATAGACAGAAACGTTAGTATTATATTAGTGAGTTTACGACTAACATTGTGCACATTAACGGTGGTTCTAACATAGTTGCTGACATTTTATCGCGAGTTGAAAATATAACATGTCCCACAGTAATCGATTATGTAGAGTTAGCAAAAAGTCAATGCACCGACAAATACCAGCTGCAAGCGTTAAATTTATCTCTTCGTAATTTACAGTTTAAACAATTTTATTTATCCGATTGTGACATACCTATTGAAATATCAACCAGCAATATAAGACCTTATTTACCGGAAAGTTTTCGAAAATTAGCATTTAATTCAGTTCACGACCTAAGTCATCCTGGCTTTAAAACTAGTAAAAGATTAGCAAAATTCAGGAGAAAATCCCAAGGGATCGCCCCGAAGAATTTTTATTTTCCGGTTATGCAGAGCTCACAGGATTGTAGAAAATGTATTTGGTATTACAACAATCTGTGTTCAGTTCATAGTTTTACGAAAACCTATGCTCCTTCAGCCCAAAACCGCGGACAGTATAGTCATAGCTATTGCGCACTTACATAATTTTTGAGAAAAACGGATTCATCTAAAAACTTGTATGTAGGGGGGTACCCCTGGAACACTTGACAGCTACTAAAAAGGAAGATTATGTGAAGGTCATTGGCGGAGAGATACTGAAATTCCATCCTTACTTTCATTGAATAATGTACCTAGAAGGGCTGCATTAACAGCAAAACAAATGAAGGGCACAGGGAAAGAAGGGGCTCATCGACATTTTTATTGAAATCAAACTAATAATCGCACATAATACATCTTGGACAGGCCTTTCTTATGATATTTTTAAAACACAGTAAAAGGTGCCCATTGCTTTGTAATCTTAAATTAAAAAAAACTAGTAAATGGATAAAAAGAGCTCATTGCATACAAAACCAGTAAAAAAGGAGCTCATTCCATCCCAAACAGAGCAAAAAGGTGCACATTGTTATATTACAGTTTAAGAACGCGCCCATTGCATCGCCATCTTGAACGAAATGTCATACTTGTCACTTCACAAAATAAACATTGTTAGAGGTTATGTTACGAGTTCTTTGAAAATTTTAATTACCGTGATAAATAATGGACAGCGATGAAGAAAACAACGATAATTGTCACCCCAAAACTAAGAAAAGGAAGTGCTACGGGAGAATCAATGATGTCATGAAGAAGATAAGACTATCAAGCCACGAGGAAGGATCGGCGTGTAATTGCAAACAGAAGTGTTTTGAGAGGATTCCACCTCAGTCAAGACGTGAAGTTCTCCAAAACTTCAACATGTTACCTTCTCATGATATGCAAAACGCATACTTATGTGGATTGATCTCAGTTTTGCCTGTAAACAGACGATCGAAAAACCCAACAGCGGTGCACTATGACGCCGTATATAAATACAGAATTCGTGCTGTGATTGAGTCGTCAGTTCAAGAAATACCAGTATGCAAGAAAGCTTATATGGCTATTCATGGAATAACGAAGAAGAAAGTTGAATATTTGGTGTCTAGTCTCAAGTCTTCAGGCTCTGCCCCTGCAGATAAAAGGGGTAAACATGGCCATCAGCATAAACTGGATACTGAAGTAGTGAGTCTAATCAGAGCACACATTAATTCATTCAAAGGTCGTACAAGTCACTACAGTCTCCATGATACATCTCGAACATATCTACCAGAAGACCTGAACATTAAAAAAATGTATAGCATGTTTATTGAATTACACAAGGATGATGAAAGTGTGAAAGTTTGCTATGAGACTTATCGGACAATATTTAATAATGATTTTAATATAGCATTTGGCTATCCTCGCACCGACACATGCAGTGCTTGTGACCAATTCAAAGTTAATCTGGATGCTATGGAAACTGAAAAAGCAAGTGCTGTAGATAAAACATATTTTAAATCCTGGACTCAACATCTCGATCAAATATTTGCAAAAAAATCAACCTTTCCATCACGTCCTATTAAGGAATTAAAAATAGATCAATCAAGCAAGAAAATATTGTTTCGTACCACTTATAATGGTGTATGGGAAGCGGCCTCTATAGCCGGAAGAAATAAAAGATTCAGGAATCTCCAGAATAATGAATTTCAGTTGCCGAGTCCAAGTTATGAGGAAGACCTGCCTATTTCTACTGAAAAATACAAAGACCTACAGGACCTGAAGAAGTTTTGTTCTCCTGAAGCTGAAATTTATTTCACTAATCTTAAACATAAATAATTTTCTTTAATAAACTTAAAATTCACTAATAATATTATCATTTTGTGTTTCAATACCATTTACCTGCAATGACTTTTACAAATAGGCAAGAAGGAGCTCATTACTGTAATCAACCCCTTTTTGCTCAATTTATTTCTGCCTTACATCAGAAAAGACTCCATAACTTTAATACTGAATATTTAAATTAATTTAAAAAAAAAACCGGCCAAGTGCGAGTCGGACTCGCGCACCGAGGGTTCCGTACAAACCTGCAAAAACTACTTAAAGTTTTAAGCTTTTCGGAATTTTTCTGTTACCTGTGCTGTAAGCTAATGCTTCTTACCAAATTTCGAGATTATATGTCAACGGGAAGTGGTCTTTAGGTTTTAATTCCCGTGCGTGTAGTTGCGAGTTTCAAAATATGCGGTATCAATGGTTGTACTTTTGCGTTTTGCGTTTTTGCGTTGACTTAGTTTTTTTTTTTTTTCACGGGTTAAAGGCAATTAGATCTAAGTATTTGATATGATTTTCAACTTGATAGCTCTACGCGTTCATGAGGAAAAAAGTAATAAGTTTATATTTATTAAAAAATATATATTTTGTAATGTAACTAAAAATTTAAGGTTTTCGGAATTTTTCCTTTATGTGTGCTATAAAACGTTGCTTCATGCCAAATTTCAAGATTCTAGGTCGACTGGAAGTACCCTTTAGGTTTTGATTCCCTTGCGAGTTTCAAAATATGCAGCTATTTATTAAAAAATATATATTTTGTAATGTAACTAAAAATTTAAGGTTTTCGGAATTTTTCCTTTATGTGTGCTATAAAACGTTGCTTCATGCCAAATTTCAAGATTCTAGGTCGACTGGAAGTACCCTTTAGGTTTTGATTCCCTTGCGAGTTTCAAAATATGCAGCTTAAATTGCTGTTTCTTTTGATTGCGTTGACATAGAAGTTTGATTTTGTTACAGCTTAAAGGTATTATAGACCTGAGTATTTGGTATGAATTTCAATTTAATACCTCTACGCGTTTATGAGGAAATGGGTAGTAAGGTTAAAATTATTAAAAAAAATATATTATGTGATGTAACAAAAAATTTATGGTTTTCGTAATTTTTCCTTTATCTATGCTATAAGACGTTGCTTCGTACCAAATTTCAAGATTCTGAGTTCACGGGAAGCACCCTGTAGGTTTTGATTCCCTTGCAAGTGTCGACTTGCGGCATAATTTGCGGCATAAACGGCTGTATCTTTTGATTGCGTTGGCTTAGAAGTTTGATTTTTTCACAGCTTCAAGGGACAGTAGACCTGAGTAATTGATATAAATTTCAGCTTCATACCTCCACGCGTTTTTGAGAAAAAGGGTCTTGACAGACGGACGGACGGACAACAAAGTGATCCTATAAGGGTTCCGTTTTTTTTCCTTTTGAGGTACGGAACCCTAAAAATCAAAAATAGGTAACTGGAACATATAATGTCCAAAATATGTAAAAAGCTTGGTTAAAAATTGATTATTTTAGACAGAATGTAGATTCTCAGCATTAATTTATGTTTATTTCATTAACTGTAAATTGCTCATGAGCCCCTTCTTTCCCTGTGCCCTTCAAATTAGAGATGAGTTTAATGACTATTTTGTGAACGAGGGTACAGTTTCTTGATTATGAATAACCCTCAAGAAAATTAAATTAAATGAGTCCTTTAGCACCTTGGCACTACAATTTGGATATTCACAAAGTACTATTTGTAGAATTTTTTCTAGAAGTATTTCTCTAATGGCAGCAAAACTTAAGGACTTGATTGTGTGACCTGCATCATCAAATATTTACAGAAATTTACCTTAGGTGTAGGAACGCGAATTTCGTTTCCATTATTGATTGCCTAGAAATTCAGATTGAAAAACCATCAAATGCAGTTCACCAAGCACTTACTTGGTCACAATATAAAAATTTCACACCTTAAAGTATTTAATTTCATGTATGGATGGATATGGTGGTAGAGCTACTGATGTTATGATAGTACAAGATAGTAGTTACTTACAGGTTTTACCTCCTAATAAAGCAGTGATGGCTGACAGAGGTTTTAAAGACCAATCATGTTTGCTAGAAACTAAAAGATCAAAATCAAAATTCTTTTATTTATCATAGATATGTAACATATACTTAATGAACGTCAAAGTTACTAACTTCGACTTAACCTAACCGTAGACCTGCATAGTAGTAACTCTGCATAACCGCAAATTAAAAATTCTTCGGGGCGATCCCTTGGGATATTCTCCTGGATATCCTTCGCGTCCCAATACATTTTTGAAAATATATTGTATACTTACAAAAATATTGATAAGTTTGTAACGTTTAGTGATAATCATGTCGATAATAATTCGGTAAAAACTAGGCATGGAAATAGATTAGCTTTCCCAAAGTGTAGGTTGGCCAAAAGCAGCAAGTCGTTTATCGGTATGTCGATACTTATTTTTAATAAAATTCCGGAGTCTATTCAATCCCTGCCATTTAATAAATTTAAAGTTACAATTAAGCAAGTATTGTGCAAGAAAGCTTACTATAAAATCAAAGACTATTTAGATGATAAAACAGCATGGGATTGATATCTAGACAGGCTATTTCTACTGCTATTCAAGATTGTTTTGTATTAACTTCTCTGTAAACAGTTTGACTAGGACATGATACTCAACTTTGAGTATGTACTTTTATTGTTTTTTTTATTTATTTTTAATTTTTTTTATTTTATTTTGTACTGTTTTCTCGTTCCTCCTCTCACTGCTTTAACTTATTGTACGGGTTTCCTATTAACTTGCTGTTTTGTGAGGTTCTTTAGTGCCTTATTTGGCCCAGGGTAGTCATGCTCGCCTCGAAAGTTACTGGGGCGGTGGCGTTGTGTCAACGGGTCGCCCAACTCCCTCTAATATGGTTGAGTAGGACGATGGCTGGAGCACACGTCATACTTGTGATCAGGTGCCGCCTTCGGGAAACGGTCTGCTCTGGTTCCGAATTGTGGTGCAGGAAGAAGTCCTTAATTAGTTCGTAGTAGCAGTTTTAATTTTTTTTTTTAATTTTATAGTGTTGAGTTGAGGTACGAGAAAATAATTTATATGTTCATTGAATGTACACGTTATAATTTTCAAAAAGAGTGTTTTATACGTATATGTTACATTACTATGATGAATAAAAAAATGTTGATTTTGATTTGATTTATCTAATCGCTCAGAGCTATATACTTCAGAGTATTCAACAGGTTAGAATCAGACAAGTTACTCTACTGCGCCATATGCTTCACCTGTTCCCTCATTATCATCCCAAACGTCATATGAAGATGTAGATTTTGTGAATGACCTGATTTGAAAAAAATAATTTTGCACTACATAGTTTGAAGATGCAGACTATGTCGACAATTTGATTTAACTTTCTAATTGTTAAAACATTTATTTTACAAATAAATATATAAAAATATGTAAAACTCACCTTAATGTTTTCTTTCAATGCTTCTATAATCGCTTCACAAACTTCTGGTACAATGCAAGATATTTACTGTTTTGAAATTCTGAAGGTGTATTGAAGGCTTGTATATGAATCTCCTGTTGTCAAAAATCTTAGTGTTATAGCCAGTTGTTAAATTTATAACGAAATCACACTTTTAGTACATAGTGGCGACATCTATTTGTAAACTGATCTTATTATTGTCTATTGTACTTATGTCATTGTATCAGGTTGAATAGAATAAAAAAACACTCTGTGTAAAATCAACGTGTGTTTCATTAGGTTATGGGCCCAGACCCGAATATTTTATAAAAATATGTTAGTTTTGTTTTGTGAAATTGCGAGTAGTTACATCGTAAATGTTCCCAAGCTCAAGGGACGTGAGAATTACGACGAATGGGCGTTCGCCGTAGAAAATTTCTTGATCAACAAGAAAGATGACGACAAAGCAGCAACTAGCGTCGAAGATCAGAAGGCAAAAGCGAAGATAGTAATGACCATCTTATGCATCCTTGTACGTGCATATAAAGTGTGAAAAAACGGTGCATGGTGTTTGGACGAGGCTAAAATCGCTATTTGATGATTCCGGGTTCACACGCAAAATCAGTTTGTTGCGGAGTCTTATTTCAATTAGACTGGATAATTGTGATTTAAGGAGGGCGTACATAACTCAGCTCATAGATACGGCGCATAAATTGAGAGGAACCGGCTTCAACATTAACGAAGAATGGGTAGGATCATTATTGTTGGCGGGACTACCCGACAAGTTTTCGCCAATGATAATGGCTATCGAGCACTCCGGTATCGCCATTTCCAGTGACGTCATAAAAACGTGACCAAAATTTACCAACATTTGTCCATTTTTGTTCCTTTTGTCAAAAGTGTAGGGTTATTTATCTTGTTTTGATAATTTTGCGGACATCAATCTGTGCATTAAAATTCAGGTTCTTATGTGAGTATGTAATTATGTTATTGTGTAGCTCAGAATAGAATTTCTTAGTTTTAATTATGTGTTCTTTGTTAGTAGGTTCTGTAGGCGAATAAGCCTGAATTATTGTCCAACTTGTCTTACCGCTGTCAAGTTTAATGTTAAGAACCGCGATGCGGTCAGATATGCCATTTATTTCTTCTATATTGTCTTCGTAACAGTTTTTAATCATAAATCCCACGCCTTTTTGTCCAGCTGTGGTTCCAAAATGTGTTCCTATATTGTAACAACTCGTTATTACGCATTTTTCCACTAGTTTATTTTACCAACTAGTTATTACGTTTTTTTCCACTAGTTTATTTTACCAACTAGTTATTACGAATTTTTCCACTGGTATATTTTTCCAACTAGTTATTAAGAATTTTTTCGCTAGTACCTATATTGTAACAACTCGTTAATACGCATTTTTCCACTAGTTTATTTTACCAACTAGTTTTTACGATTTTTCCACTAGTTTATTTTACCAACTAGATATTACGATTTTTTCCACTAGTACCTATATTGTACCTACTAGTTATTACGCATTTTTCCACTTGTATATTTTCCAACTAGTTATTGCGGATTTTTTTCACGAGTTTATTTTTCCAACTAGTTATTATGAATTTTTCCCACGAGTTTATTTTACCCACCAGTGATTTCTAACTTTTCCATTACTGCACTGAGTACCGACCAGAAGTCGCAACGGCCCCGTTTTTATTTATTGTTGTAACCTTAAAAAATTTCTCTTTATTATTTTCTCTTTTAAATCTTGAATAAAGGATTAAAACGTTCTTGATTGGTTTTATTTATGGTTTCCCCCCATCCTTAGGGAGGACAGGTTACAAATGATAAAGCATAAACTTTCCATGATCTTCGATAGCTTCGCCTAATCTTCTTACGTGACCATTACTTTTTTAAAATTATTATAATTTGTCATTAAAGAAAACCACGCATGCAGTGTAAATGTTTTGTAGTCATTAACATTAACACTGTATGTAAAAAAAAATCCTTAAACGACTTCTCCATCCAAACCTCTTCCGTCCTCCTTTTATTATCATTATTTATATCATGATTATTAAATATTACGAGGATATTTGTTTT
This sequence comes from Emmelina monodactyla, assembly GCA_916618145.1. Taxonomy (NCBI): domain Eukaryota; kingdom Metazoa; phylum Arthropoda; class Insecta; order Lepidoptera; family Pterophoridae; genus Emmelina; species Emmelina monodactyla. The sequence goes on along the minus strand of OU745323.1, from coordinate 2,492,814 downwards.
TAAATATTTGTCTAATACTACTACTATGAATATTATGTCAATTTAGTCTAACGGTTGCTTTCTCCATTTTTCTTTCAGGGAACAAATAAATGTATACCTCTCGAGAAGTTTAAAACTAAAAAAAAAACTTTAAAATTAGAGATGAAAAAAATCACGTTGTTCATTAAACCAAGTCATTCCTTAAAATCATTGATAAAAGCCTGATTCTATCAAAAAAATTACCCTACTGCAAATGAAATAGAAGAAGAAACCAAGAAGATTTGATATTGTTGAAAAAGTAACAGCACTTACAAACTCCAAGCAAAGCCTAAAATGCTACAATATAATAAGAACTTTTTTTGTTTTTCTGTGAAAGACAGCCTAATGGAAATGAAATCAATAAATTCGAAAAAATAACATTTCAGGAATTTCATTTCAATTTCAGGAAATGTGGAGGAATTTGCAATGGAACCATCAAATCAATTAATAACTTTTTTAGCTGCATAGATTTATTATTGGTCTTCGCTCTCACTCTTAAGAGCTTAGCTGTTTAGAATTTATCCGAAGTAATGGAATTCGTAATGTTAATATTTTTGCTTACAAAACCATATTGATTAATAAGTTTGATTGTGAGCATTCAATAAGTGCAAATTGTGAAAAAGACAATAATCAGTCGATTCAATCACTGAAATCTGATAGGTATTAACGGTTTACTTATTTCACCAGATTTTGCATTTGATATAGCTTATCTTTAAATACCTAAATGTTCATAGGCTGGTGTACGAGAATCAATAGAATATTGAGTAGACAAATTTACGAATTTTTTGAAAATGGTAATTATAAATTATATGATTAATATAAAAATTATAATTTAACTGTAAAGCTTATAAGAATCATTGTGAGAGAGTAAATAAAGTGTTTAAAAAATGATTTTTTTAGGAAAATGTTATTATTGAGGTTCCAAAACATAGTTTTTCCTATGTATAATATTTTTAAGCGAAGGTTTGAGATTCTTCTTTGCAATCCATCTCCTATTAGATTAAAATATAGTTAGAGAAAAGTACTGGGAACGAATATGCGCAATGTATAACACTGCCATCTAACAATCAGGACGGTAAACATTTTTCTCTCAAAGGAAGAATTGCTTATCGATATCAGTATTAACTATGATAGAAGATCTTGTAACAAGTGACCTAAGAATACCTGCTCATTTTGGCTTCCCAACTGAATTTCAGTCCGTAACTTTGGGTGTGCACCATTTAGATGAAAGACATACTGCCGAATATATTTCACAAATGCTGACTAAAACATGTGAAGATTGGGAAATCGAAGTGACCCATAATGCTGCAAATATGTTAAAGGCTGTAGAAATTGCAGAAAGCATATCCCATGCTTTGCGCATACACTTAATTTAGTTGTGAAAATATCGATATATTTGTGCGATTTATCGCAAAGTATCAAAAAGTACACTACGATACATTATAGCGAAAAAATAATCCCCATGTCACGCATTTAATAAGTTAACCACCGAAAGCCAGAAGTTCTGTTCTAAAATAGAAAGTAAATGGTCCGCAGCTCATAGAAGGTTTAAGGCTCGACAAGTTTTTTAAAAATAATGAAGACTGGCTAGAAACCCCTATTAGTTGACCAAATTTTTCATCTGAATGAGAAGAACCTGGTTAAATTTTAGCTTATCAACACGAAGAGAAAGAAACTGAAAATGTATCAGCACAACCATCATGCACAAACAACAAGAAAGCCATTGGAGGAAATTTGCCCACAGCAAAAACGAAGACGATTGGATCAGATGAATAAATAGTTTTCACCAGAAGAACTATTGGGTGCTACAACAATAAATATGCAGGAAATCGGGCAAGAAGAGTTGGCTCAAATAGTTGAACATTTACTGAAGCACCCCGAACATACCAGAGATGTCTAGGTGCGCATTGAAAAGAAACAGCTTAATACGCTTCACTTTCAATGAAATGAACTTCTCTGATTTCTACGATTTAAAAATACTCAGTAATCATGATAACTTGAACACGAATGGTTTCTTAAATCAATCCTGTGGACTGATGAGTCAAAATTTTCAAGAGAAGGCATCACAAACTTTCATAATTTACATAAATGGGCTAATTTTTGCTATAATTTACAAGGACAGCAATCCGCATTGGAAAAAACAGGTATACAAATAAATGTTTATTGATTTAATTGCAGACATCTTTAACAGACCACTTTAATTAGAATGAATTTTTGTTTTAGGTGTCTTTCCAAACAAAATCTTCAATAAATGTATGGGCTGGAGTAATCGGACAAACCTTGATTGGGCGACACATTTAACCTGATTATTTAATCGGTGATAATTATCTGGATTTTCTACTCCAGAAACCAGAACTCCTGAATGAAGCCGAAGTACCGACATTAAATACGGACAGGCCAATCATCTTTCAACAAGATGGATGTCCAGCACATTGGACATTAAACGTCAGGGAACATCTCAGCAACTGTTTTCCAGACAGCTGGATAGGCAGAGATGGGCCTGTTCCTTGGCCCAAACGATCGCCCGACCTGACCCCGGTAGATTTTTTTTTGTGGGGACGGGTAAAGGAGCTCGTATGCACAAAAGAAATATGCACGAAGGAAGAATAACATCAAAGGATTGAAACAGCTTTCGTCACTATGAAACAGGAAATGCAGTAAAAAATCACGACCACGGAAGTGAGAAATCGTTGTCGTAAATGTATACGCAATGGCGGTAGCCATTTTGAGCATAAAAATTAATTTATCTATACTCAAGGCTTTGCACCCAGCTTCCAAACACCTTGTATAAGTAATGTTTTAGAAGTAAAAGTCTGAGTATATAACGTAATCTGATTAAGCATAAATAAGTACACTAACAGGATTTATTTTATCGTTAGTTATTTAGTCCGAGATAATGTCGATTCATATCAAAGTTATTTAAGGTAAAAATAATATTACATAAGTTTCTAAGGTATTATTTTATTCAAAGAATAAGGTTTTTTTTTTAAGTATTTCTTTATTCAAAGACTGATAATGCAGTTAAGCTAATAAAATATAGTGTAGTGTAAGTTTGATTTTCCTATAATTTTATTAAACTTTAAAAATAATGCCAAGATGTTCAATTATTTTCAGAATTGGATTAGGTATTTTGTTTATGTTTTTGAAATAGTATTAGAATAAAAATTATTCTTTCCAAGAAAATACTTGTTTTTATTTTAATTAACTTGCGTTTAAATCATGGTGAACATAAAGCACAAGTCACTATATTTTTATAATTTTGGTGCAACAAAGTCACAATTTAGGTCATTTTTGATTTTTTTTTTAATTTTCAATAATTTTAAATAATTTTGTAACTCAAAGTCGAAGCGCAGTTAAAAAAGACTTAAACCGAAACAACTGTCGCAGTCCAACTCAACCAATCCCACTCAACCGCTCAAGCAAGCTCTGTAAACGAGCAAGCACCATCACCCCCACTCCGGGACCAGTCCTATCGTACTGCAACAGCCAACCGGCCACATAAAACTAGTCCGACTAAGAAAAAACGTATAGAACAAAACGAAACCTCAACCGCACTTCCTGGAAAATATTGCTATTGCAATCAATAATCCTGGATCAAATGAAAGACAAAAGGATGAGTTTTATTATTTCGGACAAAGTGTTGCTGCTCTCAGTTAGGATCATTGCCATTGAATAACGCTCTGGATATGCAATCCAAAATTCAAGCTTTGCTAAGTACAGAAAGACCTCTATTGTCAACTACACTGGCCTCCAAAAAAATCGGCCTACCCAGTATTTTTGGTGAACGCAAGACCACACCATGATTTACGTGGGCTGTTTTCTTTGAGTGTTGTCTATTTCAGGTCTAAACGAGAACCTTACGGTGATAAGCAGTTGGATATATCCAAGTAAAACGAGATGGAGACATATGTGTTGTTAAGGCTCAGATTTCACCTAATATAATGTGTGACAAAAATGTTATGCTGCTATTTGCACTTCATTATATTTTACTTGTTTAGCTTCAGTGACCTGCACTTAGGAACTTGATATTTTCTATTTACATTTAAGTCAATTTTATTTGTGTAGTAACTTTTTTGTTTTCTCATTTCTCTTGTTTTAGGTTGATGTATGCATGCTATAGCTTTTTTAGCATGGCTACATCGGCGTAGGGAAGATCCATAAACAACAAGCATTGAGTGTTATTGGAAAAAATCTAAATTATCATCAATTGGTACTAGCCAGAAGTTTATAAAAGCCAAAGAAATGTATAAACCACCTAAACATGACCTTGTGCCAACATCTTTGAGTACTGAAAGCTGTCTCACAGTAGTAAAAAATCATTGCACTTTGGTTGGTGATACAAAGAATCATTTGATGAAGTTTTATAGAGCGCCAAACACTGTGGAAAAATTCTACAAGCAAAGCTTCAAACCCTCCTGGTTTTTTAGAATATTGGAAACTTATAATGACTGCAGATGCATGCAAAAAAGCTGCAATAGCTGACTGCTCATTGTGGCACGAGTTGAGGTATGGAAGGATCACAGCTTTAATAGCTTATGATGCTAACATTGCAATACTCTTGATGGAACGTTAACGGCGACCATTTTGGGAGCAAATTTTGGAAGTAAATTAAGGGACACGGAGGCTAAGAAAAAGGGTAGATTGTTGGAAAGTAAGATTTTAAAGGAAGTAAAAAAAATGTTAAATAAAAATAAATAAATGTAGAATTAAGTAAAATAGTTCATATCCTATTATGGGTGCTTCTCAAGATGGTGAAAGCAGTGTGAATAGTGTAGAAATTAAATGCCCAACATCAGAAAAAGAAATGGGACGATATGTCACTTCAGGAAATAAAGTGACTGCTAAATACATGGCACAAGTGCAACTGCAGATTGCTTTATTAGAATAAAGCAATGGTACTGTATTGTTGCTGATAAAGATTTTGAAAAACAAAAACATATCAATCTTAGAAGTCAACTATAACCAGCAACTATACCCATTCAACATGTATTCTTAAGGCTGCTATACGATTTTATAGTTTCACTTAATTTTTAGTACTGGAGGTAGACTTTGATACAGAAGGTGGTCGTACAAGTGTACATCTTTTACCTTCTAGCAAACATGATTGGTCTTTAAAACCTCCGACAGCCATCACTGTCCACACAATCAAGTCTCAGTTTTGCTGCCATTAGAGAAATACTTCTAGAAAAAAATCTACTAATAGTACTTTGTGAACATCCAAATTGTAGTGCCAAGGAGCTAAAGGACTCATCTAATTTAATTTTCTTGAGGGTTATTAATAATCAAGAAACTGTACCCACGTTCTGAAAATAGTCATTAAACTCATCTCTAATTTGTTTTGCTGTTAATGCAGCCCATCTAGGTACATTATTCAATGAAAGATGACATTTCAGTATCTCTCCGCCAATGACCTTCACATAATCTTCCGTTTTAGTAGCTGTCGAGTAATCCTTCTGAATCCGTGATTCTCAAAAAAATATGCAAGTGCGCAATAGCCATGACTATACTCTTGGGCTGAAGGAGCATAGGTTTTCGTAAAACAATGAACACAGATGCTGTATGTAATACCAAATACATTTTCTACAATCCTGTGATCTCTGCATAATCGGTAATTAAAAATTCTTTGCGGCGATCCCTTGGGGTATTCTCCTGGATAGGGTTTTATTATATTGTTTTGTAAAGGAAAGGAAAGGGACCAGTAGGCCTATTCCGTATCTCTATAGTGAAGAACACTTTGGTATAGTGTACAACGATTAACTGTCAAGTTTCGTATTCTCTAACATCGGTGATTAACTGCGATGACGTCATGAGCACTGAATTGGTGATCGTCACCGTAACACATTTACACGTTGTTTTCGTATCGATACTTTTGGAATCGCGATTGTGTAAGTATAGTGGACATCAAATTGTTAGTCACCGTGATTATCACTATTGTTTTGAAAGACACTGCTCAAGGAAAGTGTTTTATACAGTTTTAGTGATTAACACCGAAACCTAAAGGGAGAACTATCACTCGTGTTGGTTGTGTTTGTTGTTTTTATTGTGAGTAAGAAATGGCTCGTTCGACTTTGATGGCATTTGCTGAAGAAGAACGCAGATAAAATATTTTACGAATTGAGAGACGCCGCCTACGCGACGCTAGTAATCCACTGGAGTTGACTGAAAGAGAGTTTGTGGCCAATTTTCGGCTAAGTAGGGTAAACTCGCGTAACTCGGTGACTCACGTAACTCTGTGATAAGACATTTCGAAGCTTCTACCGCTTTGTAGGTACACGATCACTCGTTTTAAACTTAACCTTATAGTAAAGCAATAAAGCTTCTTTTCGCATGCGAACAACTGTTACAATTGTGCGAAGGAGATAGCAACAATCACACAAATTATAGATACGCGCGGCCATTTTTTCTTTTCGCCAGCAACGCGCGGGAGTGTTGTGTTAATTAATTCATTTTAAATAGTAAATATAGTTGTTTCTCTGTGATATTTCGACCATAAGTTACCCAAAACATATTCTTTCTGTCACAGCTATTAGTTTCAGTTATATCCAATTACAATTTGATTAATACCTTATTTGCCTGGCTCGAAAATTAACGATTTTGAAGATTTGAGCGCGTAGCATTGTCACAGAGTTAACCAAGGTAAGTGTGGTGTTTGTCTGTTTCTTTACTAAATATTGTTGCTATTACGCGTAGTTTGTAATTTTAAGTATAAAAAATACGTTTTTACATTGAACAAATCATCAGCAATTTTCAAGCACATTTAAAAGTGACTGTTAATTTTTTTTATCACCGAATTAAGTGAGTCATCTTATTTCAGAAACCATGGAAGAAAATGAATACACAGGGAAGAAAAATAGGAAATATAATGAAGCAAGGCTAAAATCAGCAATTGAAAGTGTCATAGAATTTAGAATGAGTTTATACAGAGCATCCAAGGAATATAACGTGCCATGAAGTACCTTGAAAGCCAATGTAGTACGAGTCCAAAAAAATCGCGAGGAGGGCATAACTGACATCAAAATGCAAAAAATGGGTAGACCATTTTCGTTGCAAGTAGGTATTGAACAAAAACTCATTAGATATATAATTGAAATGCAAGAAAAAGGATTAGGCTTGACTGTAACCAGAATAAAAGAAATTGCTTTTTCGCTAGCCCAGGCATCAGGCTGTAAGCACTTCTTTAACGCAAGCAAACAATGTGCTGGTTGGAATTGGTGGGTTTCTTTCAAAAACCGTTATGGGTTAAGCTTAAGAACTCCCGAAAACCTTTCGGCTGGCCGAGCGATTTGCTAAAATCCTACTATAATAGCCGATTTTTATGATAAATTGAAAACAACTTTGGATAACCACAACATGGTGGACTGTCCAGAGCGAATATGGAATTGTGACGAAACCGGCCTAATGTATGTCAATAAGCCAACGAAAATCGTCACCAAAATGGGAAAGAAATACGTCTATAATAGGACATACGCCGAGAAAGGCACAACAACCACAGTGTTGGCTTGCATTAACGCAGCTGGGCATTTCCTGCCCCCTCTTGTAATATTCAAAGGGGTAAGAAATATCCCTGAATTGTCAAATGGAGCTATGCCAAACAGTCAAACACGACTATCGCCTAAAGGTTGGATAAATGCAGGTTTATTCTTAGAATGGCTACAATTTTTCAATGAAAACATTCCTCCTGCAAGACCCGTACTACTAATTATGGATTCACATGCGAGTCATGTCTGTCCAGAAGTGCTTGATTTTGCAAGATCCCATCAGATAATAATATTCACAATACCCGCGCACACAAGCCACATTTTACAACCATTGGACGTTGGGGTTTTTCGTCCACTGAAGGCAGCTTGGCGAGCAGAGTTGCAAGATTATAGACTGAAGCATCCCAACTCAGTGCCTACAAGATATGACTTCCACAAGTTCCTGACTCCAGTCTATGAAAAGAGTTTCAGTCCTTCAAATATACGAGGAGGATTTAGAAAAGCTGGAATATATCCACTAAATAAAGACGCTGTGTGCCCCGAAGCTACTGGACCTTCCACGCTGTTGGATCAGCCTTTTAATACAGAGCAGTTGTTCATGGAAACAATAGAAAATGATCAAGACAATGATGCCGAACTGGGTAACTTTGAAATGACTACCACTAACGATCCCCTTTGTGAGATAAAAATCAAAGAAACAAACGCTGGCGAACCTTCCATTCTAAATACTAGTTCTATTTCTACAAGACAAACACAAAATTATGATCATTCTGAGTCATTATCATTACAAATGGAATGCGAGCCAGAACAGACAGCTAAAAAAAATACTACGACAGACATTGTAAGTCCTGCACCAAAAAGTAATAAAAAAATTGAAATTCATGATATATTAGTATTACCAAAATGGGAACCTAAACCGCCGAAAACACAACACAAGAGAACTGTTCCCAAAGCCCAATGTTTAACACCCATAGTCGCCACATTACCTTCAAGTTCCTCCACCCTTTTGATTCCAAAACCTTCTTTAAGACATTTCCGCCGCTCAAATTCTTATCAAGAAAATCAAGAACCACAGCAATCCACAAAACAGAAAAATACTGCAAAATCAAGGAAAGAAGGCAAAGAGAAAAAAAACCTCAAACCAATTTGTCAGTCAGTAAAAGTCCCCCAAAAATCGTCAATCTACGATGATGACTGGGTGTGCCAATCTTGTAACGGGCGTTATTCACAAGATGTAAAACAAAAAAATGGCGCCGAGTGGATAACATGCTCTTTCTGTATGAGTCCTTTTCACACTCATTGCCAAAGTCAAATTATAGGTGATCACCAAGCGGTTTTCATGTGTGATCATTGCAGCATTGATAACTCCAGTGGCGAAGAGTAAAGTTTAAAATATGTAATTTCGTTGTTTGTGAAAAATATTGGTAATTATTAAGTTGATTGAAGAATTACTTATTTAAATATAAAAAGTAATAGTTCTAAAATTATAGCTAATTTTGTGGTTAAAAAAATAAACACTCACTTAATTCTGTTATAACAGAGTTAGAGTAGCGTCATCACCGAATTAAAGTGATTATCACCGAATTGTCCAAGTTACCAATGCTTATTTAAAATACATATTACATTAAGTTACCTGATTTAAAAGTAATTTAATGCAAGTCATTAGATAGTCGAAAGTCTGATTTATGCTCCTATAAAAAAATTAAACGTATTAATTAAGAACATCCTGGGTTTTCTTTACAAACTCCCGTTTTATCACCGAGTAATGCGAGTTCACCCTATAGCGGTTTTCCAACAAGTATTGAAAGAGTTGCGCCCATATTTACCACGAAGACAACGAAAAACGGCTGTGCGAATAGAACTTAAAGTATGTGCAAAATTTTAATATTTACTATATTGAGTAAATTCAAAAAAAATAAAAATATATATTTATTATTGCTAAATTGGAGATCTTAGCAGCCTTAAACTTTTATGCTAATGGTTCCTATCAACGGAATGTAGGTGCCTCATACCTATGTCCCAGCCAACATTCAGTAAGTGTCTTCATGAAGTTACGAATGCACTCAACGCAGAGCATACACTTTTAAGGTACATTAAGTTTCCTACATCTCGTAGAAAAAGATAAAACATTATGAAAGGGTAAGCTCATGTGCAATATTGATTTAACTCATTTAAAAAATACTTAGTTGTTTATTGACTGCAACTAAATACTTACAGATTCATGGATCAGTTTAGATTCCCAGGAATTATTGGGTGCATTGATGGCACACATGTGGCCTTACGACCCATAGAACATGAGGAGACATATTTTAATAGGAAAAACTATCATGCTTTAAATGTTTTTTCTTGTAGATATTGTTTGTTATTTTTTTTATAAAATATATTTAAGTTAAAATTAAAAGATATTTGATTTATAGAATATATAGTAACCAAGTATTTCCGCTTGTTTCAGGTTTGTGATTCTAAACTTAATATCCTTCATGTTGATGCATCATTTGGTGGAGCTGCGCATGATTCCTTTGTTTGGAATCAGTGCGCCTATAAATATCTGCTAGAAAAGCTAGATAGAAGAGGAGAACGCTGCTGGTTGTTAGGCATGTACCAATGTTAAATGAAATTTTAATAATAATATTTTTAACTTATTTTCAGTGAATAAATAAAACAAAATGTTTATATTTCAGATGATTCTGGATATGCACAACGCCCATGGATGATGACACCTATCTTAGGTGCTGCTGAAGAATATTACACTCAAATGCACTGTAGTGTAAGGAATACAGTTGAGCTTTTCAGTGAATAAATAAAACAAAATGTTTATATTTCAGGTGATTCTGGATATGCACAACGCCCATGGATGATGACACCTATCTTAGGTGCTGCTGAAGAATATTACACTCAAATGCACTGTAGTGTAAGGAATACAGTTGAGCGTTGCATTGGAGTTCTGAAAACACGTTGGCGGTGTTTATTAGCACACAGGGTACTTCACTATGACCCAGTGACAGCTGGCAATATTGTAAATGCCTGTGTAGTGTTACATAACATAGCCAATGCACAGAATGTTCCAATGCCCGAGCATGAGAGTGATGATGCATACCAAGATTTAAGAGTGGCTGCAATAATTGAAGCAATTCCAGTTAATTCTAGACATATCCTTGTCCAAAGACTATGGAATGCTAGAAATCTTTAGCTATAAGTATTTTAAGTATATCTTTCTTTACCTATTATTTTCTATTAATGCTTAATATTTTACTTTTTTAGTTTTTGCATTTAAAATGCTAATTTTTTATTAATTTTGAAGTTATAGATACTGGAAAAATAAAGTAAAATCTCAATCATTAGCTTGTTACATCTTAATTAGTAGTTAAATATCCTGTAAAGGTATTTCTACTGAAATGAAAGGCGGAAACATCTCTTTTGATGGAATAACGTCAGCTATATGACGTAAGCACATATATACTGTACACAACCTGTCCATCTCTCAAAACGGAGAACTAGGTCGGTGGATTCGGGGGAATCTGCCGTCCGCCAATAGGTCTCACTAGAAGGCGCGCGCTATATTCCGGCGCGCCTTCCGACGGCAGACGGGGGAGGCCTTACTTCCCCATCAAACGAGAGGGGGCCCCGCGCGTTTGACGCGGGTCCACGCCGCCGGGGCTGATCTGTGAGAAGACTAACGTATCCCGCAGCCCCGCCACTATGGCGTACTCGTAGGAATATCGACTGGTTTTTTGTGGGTATACCCGAAAGGGGGAGTCCCACACACGCCTCTCTTCCCCCCGGGCGGGAGGTATGGTACGCATTTTCCAGTCGTAAAACAAAAAAGGAAAAAAGGAGGCCTGCTCGTTGCACCGATCACGAGAGCAAACTTAATTAGGGTCGACTTTAATATTTAAGAGGCTACAAGACATCGTAGAAGCTCAGACATGCCAGCGACCAACAAATACCGTAAATATCTCGCGGAGGATCCGAGTCTTTCAGCCTATTGGCGAGTTATACGCTCTCGGGAATTATTATTCCCAGTGGAACGGGATGAGATACACCTTATCACCACCAGCTGTTTCTGCTACGAACCGACCATCCTACACCACTAACATGTCACCATTATTTAACTTACTTAAAAAAGAAGTTGAGTTTCAGTGGCTACCTTTACATGAAAAAACATTTAATAAACTGAAGGAGACAGTATCCCAAGCTCTAGCTTTAATTAATTTTAACCCTTTAAAAATGTAATTCAGTGTGATGCGTCCAAGAGTGGATTGGGTTGTTGTCTTTTCCAGGAAGGTAACCTTGTAGCATGCGTTTCACGTGCCATGAAAGATGCTGAATTAAACTACAGTAAACAGTTAATATTTGCTGACATGTCAAGAAATTATATAAATGTTACTGAGAGAGATTCTGAGATTTGTGAAATGGTTCATGTAGTGTCTAAGTACTTACCAATGACCCCTGAAAAGAAACAACAATTTAGGACGGAGACAGCTAATGACCATGTATTAAAATCTATTTGTAACTATTGTTATTCAGGATGGCCAACGGAGAACAAAATACCTGCAGAGTGTAAACCATTTTACAAATTAAGAGATTCCTTGTATGTAGCAGCTGGATTCGTATTCTTAGATAATAAAATTGTAGTTTCAAATCAGTTAAAATTGTATGTTTTAGAGTTAATTCATCGAGGTCATATTGGGTCTTCTAAATATATAGCTAAAGCCCGTCAAATATTCTGTCCGTAGGCCTGGAATGTCCAAGGATATAATAAACTATGTTAAAACCTGTAGAACTTCTGAGAAGTACTTACCACATAATTTTAAACAAAATCTTTTGCCACATAAAGTTCCTAAATTATGTTATGAGAAGGTAGGTATGGACATAGGTACTCGACGTTGGAGAAAAATATTATCTAGCTATAGTTGACTATTTTTCACATTGGTTAGAGATCATTTATACGAGGGTGCGTTTTTAAGTTCGCGGAATGAGAGGGTTGGAGGGGGGTGATTAGGCTCATTAGGACCGAAACGCGTTCAGTGACTCATAATTAGTATAAATACGAGGTTTCATTGTTATCAGACAATTAGTCTTTGAGCTATCGTCAACCAAGCAACATAATCGGGAGTAAATAATCACGCCGCCGCAAAAACAACAACGCGTAGAGTGTTCACGTGCATTTTTGGACCTCTGCAGTGACGACAAGGATGGTGTATTGAGTCGAATTGTTACTGGAGACGAAACTTGGGTTCATCATTATGAACCTGAGTCGAAACAAGACTCCATGCAGTGGCATAAAAAGGGCACAGCACCCCCCCAAGAAGTTAAAGGTGTCACAGTCAGCTGGGAAACTCATGGCAACGGTCTTTTGGGACTCAGAAGGAATATTGTTGATCGATTATAAAGATAAAGGTGTTTCTATAACCGGAGAATACTACGCTTCAATATTAGAGCGACTAAAAGAAGCCATTAAAGAGAAAAGACGGGGAAAATTGACGAAGGGTGTGCTGCTTTTGCACGACAATGCGCCCGTCCACAAGAGTCGCGTTGCGTTGGCTGCCCTGCATAAGGTGGGCTTCGATATTTTAAACCACCCACCCTACAGCCCAGACCTAGCCCCGAGTGATTATTACCTCTTCCCAAAAATTAAAAAAAGAGCTTCGGGGTAAAAAATTTACCACCGATGATGAAGTTAAGGGGGCAGTTTCAGCGTATTTTGAAGACAAAGATAAAACATTTTTTTATGAGGGTATAAATAAATTAATTGAAAGGTCTGAAAAATGTATCCGTCTTGCAGGTGAATATATTGAAAAGGAAAAATTATTTGTTTTTTTTATTTCCACCCCTTACCCTCCATTCCGCGAACATAAAAACGCTCCCTCGTATCTATACTAATATTATAAAGCTGAAGAGTTTGTTTGTTTGTTTGTTTGTTTGTTTGTTTGTTTGTTTGAACGCTCTAATCTCAGGAACTACTGGTTTGATTTTAAAAATTCTTTTTGGGTTGAATAGACCATTTATCGAGGCAGGCTTTAGGCTATATAACATCACGTTGCAACTATAAAGAGCGAAGAAATAATGGAAAATGTGAAAAAAACGGGGAAAATTATTCATCCTTGAGAGCTTCCGTTGCGTGCGCTGCCAAAAACGGTTCTAGATACCAAAAATATATGTATGAAAGAATTAAGGGAACTTTTTACCGCGGGAAAACTTCGCATTCCCACGGGAAACAGACTTCTAAGCGAACGGAGTCGCGCGCGGCCCCTAGTTAGAGATAAAAGTTGATTTTCAGTCATAAATGCTATGAATGGCGTATTTTGTCGTTTTGGGTATCCATTGTGTTTAGTGGCAGATAACATGCCATTTGCCTCATTTGAATTATAAGAGTGGTTTAACTCAAAATTGTATTCAAACAAGAAGTGGTAGGCTGGTGAAACCTCCCTGTAGATTGAATCTTTAAGAGGGAGGTGTTCCAATCCAAAATAGATATTTAAAAAAAAAAGTAAACATTTTTTTGTCTATGTCATTGTCTAGGTTCTTTGTGTGTTTTTATGTCTTCATTAAATGGCGTCTGCAAAAGTTAATTGTGTTTCAATATTATAATAAGCATAGTAATAAATAGAACGCTTAATGTCTTTGAAATTGAATTTTTTTTAATAAGTTATTGATTCAACCGTTCCTTGCATCCCAGAAAGTATAATTTTAAATTAAGAACATCCTGTAACAGTTACCTAGATCATTAATAGGAACTTATTTTATAAGATATGCTATTGAAAAAGAAATTTATTTTATAAGAATTTGTAAAATAGAGTTTATGAATTCAACACAAAGTATTTCAGACCCAATAAATTATTGAATTGGGTTTTTCAGTGCAAATCAAACTTTTAACCATATAAAAAGAAGGTACAAACTCTACTTTTATATTCCTAATCTGTAACTTTATAACTACTTACATATTTATAAAATATATTATTGAAAAAGTACCCCCAGAATTCCACAATGAAGAGGCAGAATTTTCAAAATAAAACAAAACCGCGAAAGCTAAAAAAATGTTTTCCCAAGTAAGTAGTTTTCTTTTCACTTGCTTCCGATTATTTGTTTCAAAAAGATTCGTAGGTGTTAGTCATGGAGCAAGTCCAGAACAATTTTCCGCAATGATTGATTTAATGGAGAGGTTAGTAAAACCATTCAAAAGCTCATTGTTAATATTTACCTACTTACAATAAATACGTGTGTAAGTAAATACAACGTAATGAGTTAGTAATGAATTGAAATTAAAATTTCTTATCAAATATCAATCAATATAGTTTCTTATCAAATCAAATCAAAATATCGCGTATTTATTTCATGATATTTATAGGCATGGTGATTTGTCTAGACCCCAGATGGGTGCTCAAGGCTGGGTAAGGGCTGTTCGGTTGTGGCATGAATTAGCCAACACCCTAAATTCTGTTGGTGGGAGTTGTATATAAGGACCCGAAAAATAGAAGAAAGTAAGTACTTACCTACAAGTACTTTGATAAGTTATGCATAGTAAATATAATCAATAAGAGTTCTTTGTATAGTTATTTATGGGTGCCTAAGTATTCATGTTTATGTCTTAATTTAGGTTTGGGCGGATTGGAAAACCAAAACAAAAAAAACCTAATCCTGCGGCAGCAGGCATCTGGCACTGGTGGTGGCCCAAGCAGCAGACGCCGCTTGTCGAATGTAGAGGAGCGATTGGTAGCATTAATTGGCGTCGCTGCCGTAGATGGATAAGCGGGCATAGAGGAGCAAGGATTTAATGTTAGTTTAGTGTTTTTAAGATATTACAATTTTCAAGAAACATAATTTTAATATGGTTTACCAACAAAAACGATATCAGAACGCAGTGGCGAATTTTAAAGAAAATGAAGCCTTCATTGTTTGTGATTTCTCAGAGAATTACGATGGTAAAATGCCTCTAAAAGTACAATCCAGATATTTTTCAAATTAGCTTGCATACCGGCATGATATATTAGAAACACATGGCACCAACCAGCTGCAATATGGGTACATTTCTCCCCCATTAAGGATACAATAAAAGAGTCATCTCCTGAGGTTGACGTTGTACATGTTTATTCAGACAGCCCAAGCTTGCAAACTTATTTTTGCTTTCGCATTGTACATCCAAGTATAATTTAAAACATTCTACTTGGTCTTTCTTTGAGGCAGGCCATGGGTAGAATGTGACCGATGGAATTGGAGGTTGCGTAAAACGGGCTCTCGACAAACAAGTTTGCTATGGCGTTGGCATCAATAATACGCAAGATGCTTACAATGCATTAATGAAGAACAAAATTAGGGTTCAATTGCATATTATTTCAGTACAAAAAAATATCGAAGAATTTGAAGTGTTAATACCAATAAGTTTGCCTGCGCTCAAAGGAACTATGAAATTGCACCACAAGTCACGTACTACCTAACTGTTTGTCAGCCGATGTAACATCCGTTGTAGATATTTCTATCAAAGCGAAACCTTCTGACTTAACCCGACATTCAAAGAAGTCTCAAATATTGTCTAAAATATCCCATAATGATTAATCTTTCCACTGATGACAGAAAACTCCACCAATCCAACACGGTCACCTCATACGTAATCATCAAAAGAAAATTTGCCAGCCAAAACAGAGTGTATAATTATTTCTGAAGTGGGGACAAATCCACTAATGCCCATTGTTGAAAGTTCTCGGCAATTTAGAGTTCTCCAACCTTTCACAAAATGCCTTTTATAGTACGTCCCCAGGGTTTCAAGACTTGGGGTGCGCGTGGGATACTTCCTTGTGTGGCCATCTTCTTTCCTGCTCTCTGTAATGTTTGTGTTCCACAGGGCAGGGAAGGGGTTCGTCCTGGTGCACCCTGGGCGTCCCGCAATCGTGTTCCCGCAATAGGGTTCATTGTTGCGGGATGTAGAAATCCCACACAGGGGCCGGTCGTGAGGTAGACTGACCCACGAGGCTGCTCCAGCTGGGCGTAAGCTCATACATTACTTCAGCTTGCTTTAGCTATTATAATATTAAAATAAGTTGAAATCAATGACGTTATGGATGCTGATTTAATCATAAATATCGACCATATTTTAGATAACACTCTTTCATACACACATTGAAAATGATGATGAAGTAACTGGGGCTTTACTTAATAAATTAACTGCAAAATAAAAAGAATTGAGGAACGAGGAATAACTGCTAAATTGTGGATTCAATAATGCATCCAGTTGACTGAAAAAATAAAAACAGAAAAAGACTCTTCTAACAAAGTTAAGTTAATAACAGAAAAAGAATACATGTGCTGAAGGCGAAAGCATTCTTTAACTTACTGAGAGAGAAAAAAGAAGGAATGGCAATGTTTTCTTTTGACTGCCAGAAAAATTTGGTACTTCCAAAGATTCCGGATCAAAGCTGCTAATATAGTAGGCAACTATATTTGTACAATTTTGCAATAATTAGTGGGCCCTCTAATGGACCGTCGAAAAATGACCCTTTAAATAAAGATAACTCTCATTCTTATGTCTGGACTGAGAATGAGCACTTTAAAGGAAGTAATGAAATAGCATCTGCTGTTAATCATACACTTAATGAAAATGATTTGACAATAAATGTAAATCACATTCGTGGTGGACAAAATAAAAATAGCGTAATGTTAGCTATGTGTTCTCATTTGGTGTTTCCTGTAACAGGGCATTCTTTTATGCCCGCCGATAGAATTTTCGGTAACATGGAAAAAGAAATACGTAAGAGAGAAGTAACTACTTCCCCTTCTGAGTATGCTGCTGCCATTATTAGCCAATATACAACAGTCACAGAGCTCACAAACATACCTATATACAACTTTAAAAACTGCGTTCACGAAGTCTTAAAAACAACTGCATTTTAAATATCACATGTAAAAGATTAATTATAAAAAGATCCAAAAAAGCTGGAAATGTTTTGGTACGTGGGGAGCTATTTTTTAATTCAGATACGGGAGTACCAAAAAGCATCTGCAAAGTTGGTAAAAAAACCCAAATGATACGGGCTTCAGTAATTCCGAAAGGTGTGGAGGTTAAGCAACTGAAACACCGGGACGTTAAGGGCCAATACGCACTGTCGACTTGTCGCCGGCGACGCAGTCGCCGGCAACTGTTACTTTCTTTAGTTTAAATTAAGCCCCGGATACACTAGGGAAAATTTTGTCCCGCAACATGACGCGCAACACAAAATATACGTGACGCTGCAACGTTGCATAGTGTCCCGCAACATGACCCACAACATTGTACGTGACGCGGGGCAGGTTGCTTGCTCCCGCCTCGAGAGCGAGCGCACGTGTTCCGCGTCAGTGTTGCGCCATTTGTCACCGAGTGTAGTCGCGTACGCAACGTGCCTTTAAAATGTCTGTAGTGTGGGGAAATGATACCGTGCTTTTGCTTATAGAGCTTTACGAAAGTCGTGACTTGTTGTGGGATACTTCACACTGTGACTATCGAAATAAAATAAAGAAAAATGATGCATGGGAGGATATTGCCAAGGCGCTTAAATTGCCTAGAAAAGATATAGAAACGAAAGTTCATACCCTGCGTTCGCAATTTGTCCGAGAAAGGAAGAAAGTAAAATCGTCAAAAACTACTGGTAGTGGACGAGAGGACGTGAAGTCCAGTGCATGGTTTGCGTACGATGCAATGAAATTTTTGCTAAAGGGAGCCACAACTTCTGGAAGCTTGGACACTTTGGACACAAGCGTAAGTCATACTTTAGTTATTTTGTTATTTGTAATCAGTAATCACGGTCACATCACCTGCGACAAATTTAGCGCAAACGGGTTTATTTCTATTTATAATTTATTTATATTTATTTATTTATAATTTATTGTACGGACACACAAGGAAAGGAAAAGTAACAAATTAATACGTACCTATATTATTTAGATAAACTAAGATTTGTACACACCTCACCCACAAAACTTCACTTCTAAAAGGATTGACGTTGTTCAGTAACATTAAAAGAAAAAATATAGTAGGTACAATACTAGTTTATTCATTTAAAAATTATTCTGCCAGGAAACACGTCCTTCTTCACTAATGAAATATTCAGCAAATTTGTTTCTTATCTCCATAGCAGATTCAGGGTAGCGTCTTCCCATAGCATTTAAATTCGACATATTAACAGAGCCAGTTTCTCTGCGCCAAGATCCTTCTAAAATATCGTGATCCACATTTTCAGAATCAAAGGTTCCATGTGGGTTGTACAGTGATCTCGATTGACTATTTCGCCTTAAAAAATTATGGAGGTATACGCACGCCATTACAACAACTTCAGCATTAAAGGGTAGGATGGTTATGGGAGTTCGGAATATACGAAATACAACACCTAAGATACCGAACACATTTTCGACAATTCTTCTAGCTCTTGACAGTCGATAGTTGAAAATGCGCCTTGTTGTACCCACGTTATGATTACCGGGATATGGCTTCATCATGTTTTCTGTCAGTGCAAAGGCGCTGTCTCCTACAAGTACGTAAGGCATATTCGGCCCATCTTGTCGTATTGGGTCTGGTGTTGGCCAGTTGAGTTGGTTATCAGCCAAAGCTTTATAAAAAGCAGTCTCTTGGAATACTCCACTGTCAGAAGATTTTCCTTTAGCACCACAATTTGCATAGATAAAATTGTAATTTGCATCGACAATACCCAATAGGACAATACTAAATTGTTCTTTATAGTTAAAATAGTCACTTCCCGAATTCGAAGGAGCTTGGATCAAAACGTGTTTACCGTCTATAGATCCAACGCAATGCGGAAAATTCCATATACTTTCAAAGCTTCTAGCCCTGGTTTTCCATTCATTTGCAGTAGCTGGGACCTGTAAAGAAATAATTATACATTAAATACTATTTTTGCGTACTAATAATTATGGATTCATGTCTAACAGATGTTTGATATAATACAATACGTGTTTTATAGTCTATCCTTATTATAATAATTGATTTAATATTTCGCACCTTCGGTGCAACAAAGTCACAAATAGCCAAAACTGCAAAATCGAACTAAGTATGCCAAATTGTTTCTGAACCATGCCTATACTTGGGGCAACAAAAACATTCGCGGAAGTTTCTCGAAATTATGCTATATGGCGCTAGTGCCTTTGTGGTTATTGGCGGTTATTCCATGCGTTTTGGGCCGACAACGTTTCATTGGTCAGTAGTGCCCCCGCGCCCACGAGTGTTTGACGTACGTTGGAGCTACAGCCACACAAAGGTATTTATGACCATTGTTATTCTCACTTATTGGAGCAACAAAAACGTATCTGTTTTTAAGACCTCAATATTTTTTTATAAATTACAAAATTCTTGGAGCTACAAAGGCATTTGATATATAAGCGTTTTTGTTGATCCAACATTATTATATTTAACTACACAAATTGGAACTACAAAGTCACAAACTAAAAAGTGTTTTTATAGGTCCATTAATATTATTTTTTCAACTAATCTATTGGATCTACAAAGCCTTAAACTATAAAAATGCTGTAAAGGTTCAATATTATTATTTAGAACGTGGTAATAAAAAGACTTGTGACTTTTTGATTCCAATTTTTTGTATCATAAGTACTAGCTGTTTAGTTCAAAAACAAAATTGAGACTTTGTTACCCCGGAATCATTTGCTTATTTTTTTTTTTGTCAAAGTTGCACCTAAATGTAACATTAACCACATTGTTTCTATTTAAATGGTACTTTAAAGACGATAGCAATGATCAGCAACGATATTCTCTGAAAGACTGTATGATGAGCTCGTCGCCGAAACTATTATGTCCCCAATGGATTTTCAACTTTATGCTCTAGAACATAAAGTTGAAAATTCATTGAAGATCCACGCTCGACGTCGAGGACCGAAACAGTTTCGTCTTCAATTTTAGTTAATCTAATTAATGAACCCTTCATAATTTCTCTACTGTTGTTACTCACTTCAGGCCTTTGCATTATAAAGAAATAAATTGTAAATCTGATTTATTTTTATTTTTATTTCAGAGAGAAATGGGTTCCCGTAGTAAAAAAATTCTTTCTATGGTTCCCATTCAAGACAATAATTTAAAGGAAAACAATACATTAGTTGAAAACTGGTTAGCGAACTTTCATCCGGAAGATCAGGACAATGATCATGATTCCAATTTAGAATCCTCTAGTTTTTCAATAAATAATATCACCAGTACTTCTTGCGATACAAAAAATGAACTGTCAGCTATTGACAGGAGCACAATTATATGTGATAATGACGTGGACACAGTTTTAATACAAGAAGTAAACGCTGATTCAATTTTACCAAATACCGTAATAGAGAATGTCGCAACGAAAGATATTGAAAAGGCAGTCATTACTACAGATAGCGAAAGATTTAACCTTTCAGGTGATGAACAAATAGTTTCTTCCAATGTTGTTATCACAGATATAGTGCCAGAGAGCACCTTAGCAAAAACTATGCTAAGGCAAGGCACCATCTCGAATGCAAATGAAATTAACTCAGACAATAATGAAGATTTTTCCATAACTGATGGATCTGAATCCACCGCAAAAAAAGTTACAAAAGAAAGTTTTTCAGTCAACCCGTAGAACATCCAGCTCTAGCAGTGATTCCTCCACCTCAAGTGGCGGATCATCCAGCTCAAGTTCGTCTAGCTGTGGCAGTCGTTCCAAACACTCTAAATCTACATCTCGCTCCAAACGTCTTTCTAATGTATCAATTGTACATCATAATGCAGTCTCTGAGAATATTCAACCAACTACTGAACAAGCAACTATTGTAATAAAGTCTAAAAAAAGAACCAGAAACCCGAGTCAATGGCAAAAAAACCAGAGAAAGTATTTAAAAAACACTGGTCAAGCATATACATCAACTAGAGGTAAAACCATGCCGGAAAAAAGTATTCGTCCACCTTGTACGAGTACCTGCCGATTGTCTTGTTCAAATAAGTTTTCCACAGACGATAGGAATGTAATATTTAAGACATACTGGGGCCTTAGTTCTTTTCAAAGACAGCGTGACTTCCTTGCTTCTTGTGTAAAGCAAGTTGAACCTGAATTCCGTACCATCAAGATTCGAAAAGGTGGAGATGTGAATAGAAAATGTAGAAAACCAAACACATCCTACTTTCTTGTAAATGAAGGTAGTGAAATAAGGGTTTGTAAAACGTTCCTATTGAATACATTGGCTATAAGTAATAAACCACTACGTACTGTAATTGAAAATAAATTTGCAAGCATAAGTGTAATTCCCGTTTGTTCCCAACGAGTCACACCCTCAACTGTAACACTGTTACAGGATGGGAATATTTTAATAAAAAAATCTCAACCAGTCACAGTGTGACATTAGGTGTTACAGGTTGGGATATTTTTTAAAGAAAATTCCCAACCAGTCACACCCTGATCTAAATAATAATATATAATAAAAAATAGTGTGATTATACAGAATCACATAATACGGTACGAATTCCTTGAACTATGATAGAAATATTAAAAAAATATAAGTCACGCTTCTTTTGTAAAAGTTTTTAGGGTAGTTTGCGTTTTCGTACACTTCACCGTGTGAGATTGAGTGAGTCAGTTAGTTCAATGCATTTCGTGGCGCCGGCGCATACGTTTCGTTTTTGTTTACTTCTCGCTTCCAAAAATGTCAGAACCCGTTCCATCCTGTTCTACTGGACAAGTGAGCTTAGAATTTATTAAAAGGAATGGTGGTTCTATTTTGCTTCATAGTGGGCATCAATTCTATGCCAGGCGGAAACATACCAGTGGTTTAACAGTGTGGGCATGCATAAAACGGAAGGATTGCAAAGGAATATTAAGAGTCAAAGTAAGTATCTATGTAACAATAACAGATAAGATATCCTCGAGTGCAATGTCGCCTAAACTAAATATTGTGGGTAGTTAGTTGTTGCTCTAATGTTATCCACATCATACACTTGTATTGATTCTCATATATTTTTTTATTTTGAAATCAATAGTATTATTCAATTACACCTACTTATAAAAACGTACATTATAACTTACTAGCTTTTTCCCGCGGCTTCGCTGGCGTGGAATTATATTAGTAAGATTTTCAACTATGAATATCTTTATTTTAACAGGATCAACAAATATTAGACGAGTCAGCCCATAATCACGCCCCTGATTTTGCAAAAAATGAAATTGAACATTCTCTCCATAAAATGAAAACCGAATTGCTTCACCCAAGTTTCCCAAATGTTCCACAAAAATACAATTCTATGTTAAGCGACCTCGAAGATGCCGGTATGAACATCTTATCTGAAATACCAAAATTTGCTAGCATAAAAAGTACACTCTATAGACAACGAAACGCAGAGGCTAAAGTTAAAAAGATACTTCATAAAAATACGCTAGAAGTTGAAGTGCCATCACGTTCTTTCCTTTTTATTAGCAGATTATTCATGTGACAGGAACAGTAGACGAATAATAGTATTTTCGTCAGTGAAAGCAAGGAACATCATGAGGGAATCGAAAGACTTTTTTGGAGATGGCACGTTCAAAAGTTGTCCTTCACCATTTGCTCAACTTTATTCCATACATGTGGACATAGGTAGTACAACTAACCACACAAATATAGTTCCTGTAGTATATGCCTTGATGAGCGACAGAAAAACAGAGAGCTACGTAATTTTATTTCAAATTATAAAATCACAGTTACCTGACTGGGATCCAACAACATTTAAATGTGATTATGAAAAGGCGACTATGCAAGCCATTGCCAAAGTTTTTCCAAAGATTAAAGTAAGAGGATGCTACTACCATTACAATAAAGCAATCTTCAAAAAAGGAAAGGACTTGAAAATGACATCATCACAAGACATAAAGGAGGTTCGCTTAGTTCAATTAAGCTCAGTTCTTCCATTATTGCCAGAAGAAGAAATAATTAATGGCTGGGACTATATTGTTTCCCAATATGGAGTCAGTGAAACTACTGGCACAAATTTGTTTGTGAAATACATGGAAAAACAGTGGATCCGTCAAGAGTATATAAAAAAGTGGTGTGTTTTTGGGCAAGCACATCGAACAACAAACGCCCTGGAAGCATGGCACCACAAATTAAATAAAAGCATTGGTGTAAAAAACCCGAATTTAATGCATTTCTTATTCAAAATTAAAAAAGACTCTTCTGAAAATGAAGTAAAAAATGTTTTAAAAATGCAAAATAAATCATTGAAAAGAAAGCGATCAAAGAAAATAATATTAAAAGATGAATTCATCCAGGAAGTACAGATGGCACTAATACAAGGTGTCATAAGTATTGGCCATGCTTTAGAGATTTTACGGCACTAGATTTTATTGACATTTTGATGTTGATTCACTGTGATTATTAAGACTGATTTATTGGTTATATATTTTTATTGAACAAAAAGCCTAATAATAAGTGGCAATATAATATGTTTTATAAAAGTTAAGTACATTCAATGTCTATCTAGTCTGTGATTTTTTTATATGCTGAGCGATTTTTTTTAATAGGACTGATTATTTAAAAAAAAATATTTTTATTGTATAAGAATAATACCTATTGTATATAATACTTAATAGTGGCTATGTAAAAATTGTTTTACTATAGTGAAATAATTACAATGTTAAGTCTGTGATTTTTAAATCAATGTGATTATTTTTGAAAATATTTGACGTGCTTTTTTATGTTCTAAATAATTGCGAAGTTGTTAGTCTGTGATTTATTTGAGTACTTATGTAAAAAAAATTATTGTACATGTTGTTGATCATTATTTTATGTGGATTAAAGTATTTGATTTACTAGTTTATTTTGTTATTAAACTGACACACTTGTAACACTGTGACTGGTTGGGAGTGTTTTATTAAAATATTCCCATCGAGTAACACTGTGACTGGTTGGGATTTTTTTATAAAAATATTCCCATCCTGTAACAGTGTTACAGTTGAGGGTGTGACTCGTTGGGAACAAAGGGTAATTCCAACAGATAAACGCGGTAAGCACGGAAAACAGTCAAAGCTGGATGCTGAAATAATACAATCTGTACGTGACCACATTAATTCCATTCCTAGGATGGAAAGTCACTACATCAGAGCCAATTCGTCAAGAGAGTATATAGATGGAGGTTTGACTGTAGCCGAAATAAATATAAAATAAAATAAAAAAGCTTTATTCATTCCATACATTTTGGTCTTCGTTTACATTTTTTGCATTCTTAACTTTAGGATTTATAATTCATAATGTCAATAATATTTGATTACATGGCATGTTAGGTACGATTTTAATTTAACTATATTCAAAATTACAATTATTGATGTTGAAATTAAATAATTATGTCATTTGTCTATATAATTTGAGTCAGTAATTTTTGGATAATAGATAAATATATTTATGATTTTTATTTTTATGATTAATCTTGAATGTATGGACCGCCTAATGCGGTGAAAGCCTCCTCCATTTCTCTCCATCCAGATCGATCTCTAGCGAGCCTGCTCTCTAGCCGAACTACACCGTAATTAAAGTCAAAAACGTATATCTGACCACAAGGAACCAGCAAATTACGACGCATACCATAGGATTTTCAATTCACAATTTAATATCAGCTTTTTCATTCCTCGTAAAGATCAATGTGATGTGTGTGAAGCCTTTAAGAATGCTGTAGATAAAGAACCGTTGATGTCCAGCTATAATCTACATCAAGAGGAAAAGAGTCTTAGTAGACTAGAAAAAAAACAAGATGTAGACGAGTGTAAAAAGCCTGATAGCAACAGCATTGTGGCTATATTCGATCTTCAAGCCGTATTGCCTTGTCCTATAGGTCAATCGTCGGCATTTTTTTATAAAAGTAAACTTAATTGTTATAATTTCACAGTATCCGATATTAGGGATGAGAAAACATTCTGTTTCTTTTGGCATGAGGGTCTAGGTAAACGAGGAGCCAACGAAATAGGTTCTTGTTTGTACAATTTTTTAAAAGAATGTTCTTCGACTAAACCAAATTCAGACATTACTTTTTTTTCGGATAACTGTTGTGGCCAACAAAAAAATAAATTCATTCTTAGTTGGTATTATTATGCCGTTTCAACCTTGCCAATTAATTCCATTACACACAAGTTCCTAATTCGTGGACACACGCAAAACGAAGCGGATAGCGTCCACTCAGTAATAGAGAAAAATATTCGTCGAGCAAAAAAATCTGGGCCAATTTACACCCCAGATCAATATGTAGCTCTAATCCGTAATGCCAAAAAGACCGGTAACAGTTTCACTGTTAATGAAATGAGTTTTGATAGTTTCTACGATTTAAAGTTACTTTCTAACGATATTAACTTGAACACTGGCAAGAATATTGATGGCGAAACAATCAGAATTTCTGATGTCAAAGTAGTGAAATTCATTAAAGCTTCTGATACCTATTTGTACAAAACCACGTATAAAAATGAACGTTGGCAAGAAGCTAAAATTAAAATTAGTCGTGCAGGCAAAAAAAATATCTCAGACATTCATTTGAGTGCGGCATACAGCTCTAAGTTGCCAATTGCGAATAATAAAAAACAAGATATTCGACAACTGATTACAGCTAATATAGTTCCAAAATATTACGAAAATACGTTTAACAGTTTATTTGAATAATAAAACCTTTTTGATATTTCTTTTATTATAAAAGAATAATTAACTTTTAATAATACGAACCAACAATGTTCTTATTATCAATTTATGGTTAATTATTTTTTGCTACTTATTATTTCTTAGTATCTTTTGCTGTCTACTATAATGACCAAAAAGTTGATTATGATGTAACCCCTTTTTTGATAAAAAACTTTCCAATTTCCTTTATTTTTCTAAGAATTTTATTGTTTATAAGTTTGAAGATTATTATGAAACCATTTATAAGACTCTTCGTAAGTTTCTAAGTGTAAAAGACTGAGTATTATGTAAGTCTACTTTTGCTAGAATTTGATTACAACTCAAAGTATGAAAATGATTCCAAATAATGTTGTAGTTATAAGAATTTAATTGTTTTGCGTTACCTTTTTATTAGTAGTTGTTTTTTAGAGAAGAAAATATACGATTATGTTTGATTATGAAACTTTATTCATTAAAAACATACCTTGCTTAAGTCATAAAACTAAATAACTCCTGGTGCAACAAAGTCACAATTCAGGACACTTTTTTTTGTTATGTCTTTTTTTAGGATTTTTTTGGTAATGAAATATATGATTTTTACGTAAAACTATAGCCAACTAAATAAACAATTAATTATGTAAAGATTTCAAACCAACTATAAATAGTTATCCAGAAATGAGGAATAACATGCGAAAAAAAATTTAAAACTCTTCTCCTGTAAAATTTAAAAATGAGCTGTTGTGACTTTGTTGCACCGAAGGTGCGATTTATATCATTAATTTTTCAGAGTCCACAAAGCCAAAACACGATTTCGTCTCCGGATGAAGATGTCGTTCTGCATTCTCAATCTACCGTTCCGGAATTTCAATCTCCTCATCAACTAGAATCGCAATCTACCATTGATCAAGCAGAGCAACCCACAACCCCTGCACCAACACCTTCATCGTCGCGACCAACTCGCAAGAGGAGGCACCCCAATGAAGATAGATTGGAGGAGGCTTATGAAGTTCTGCATGCTGCTAAAAACAGAATGATGCCCCGAGATGAATTCGATGTTTATGGACAGTACGTAGGAACTGAGTTACGTGCATTAAATGACGAACACAGTGTAATTATGGCTAAATATTATATTAATAATATTTTATTAGATGCACGTTTAGGAAAATACCGTACTAATCAAAGCCAGCCAGTTGCTCAACAGGGCTATAGCACTGCATCCAGTGATATTAGCCCCGAGCCTTCTGAAGAGCATATTATACAAAATATACTTGCAACTATGGATTCCTCGAGCACTAATAGCATTGATGGCACTAATACTAATTAATTTACGTAGATCGCTATATCCGTCTTGTACTCTTTAAAATTTATTTTACTGAAGATTAAAATACAATTATAAATAAAGTGTATGCGTTTTCTTAAACTTACCTTTACAAATATCTTCAATTTTTTTTATCAGTTCTTTACAAACTTCTGGTACTATTTTACGTATTAGTTGTTTTGACACTCGAAAAGTGTACGACTAAGAAGCATAAGAATCTCCAGTCGACAAGTACCTCAATGTAATGGCTAGTCTGATATGAGGACTAATAGCGTTCCGTAATATTGTATCCTGTTTGGCTATGGAAGGTGCGATCATTTGCAATAAAGTTTCAAAATCAGATGATGACATGCGAGTAAAATTCACAAACGATCCGTCAGACATTCGGAGATCACTTAGAATATTAACTCTTCTTTCTCGTTGTAATAAGAAATTCCGCATCCACCACCTTCTCTTTCTCTTACGTTTCAACACACTCGATATAATTACTATGTACGCAGCACTAATAGCCACAACCTCCTCGGGCGACATTTCTATAAACACTGAGAAGTGTGGTCGACAAAATGATCCGCGACATGTATCTCGGCA
The DNA here is from genome assembly GCA_916618145.1 of Emmelina monodactyla. NCBI lineage: Eukaryota > Metazoa > Arthropoda > Insecta > Lepidoptera > Pterophoridae > Emmelina > Emmelina monodactyla. Next base: position 2,464,806 of record OU745323.1, on the reverse strand, counting down.
CATTCCACGTAGTTGTTGAGGAACATGTTCCGCAACATGTTGCTCCATTTGTCCCCTAGTGTATCCGTGGCTTTAGTGTTTACGCACTCGGTCGCCGGTTGCGCAGGCGACTCGGCGACTCGCCGCGTAGTGGCGACGCACAGGCGACTACCGGACGCCGGCGACCAATAGGAGCACGGCTTCAAATGGTTTCGATACGGATAAATTAATATTGGAAATACAATCCCGAACAGCTATTTGGGATTTCTCTGCAAATCGATGACGACTATTCTAATCGGGAGTTGAGGTTTTTTTTTTATTTTTCTTTCTTTTTAAAATTAGTAGCGCTACTATTGCAAGTTCTTCGACGTCCATTCTGCACGACTGTACTTGGAATACTGTCGCTCGGCTTGGTCTCCGGCCCCAGTTGCCTACGTTTCGGTCGCCGAGAGACTGAGTCGCCGGCGACAAGTCGACAGTGCGTATTGGCCCTAAGCCGCATTTTCACTAGGGGACATTTGTTCCGCGACTCTGTCGGTCGACACGAAATTCACGTGTCCTGTGCGATGTCGCCCAACGTCGCGCGGGACATTTACGGGTCGCGCAACTTGTCGCTAGTCGATGCCGTGCGAGCGTCGACACGCGCGATCTGCGTGTCCCTCGACAGTCGCCGGACAGGCTTTAGTGAGAACGTGTGTCGCTTTGTGTTCTGAAAATGGCAGTAGTGTGGTCCAACGAGAATACATTGACCCTGATCGAGTTGTATCAAAATTCGCAATTATTGTGGGACACTTCACATCGCGATTATAAAAAAAAAATAAAAAAAATGATGCATGGTAATGTATCGCGACTACATTAGATATACCTAGAAAAGACGTCGAGGGGAAAATACACAACATAAGGTCTCAGTTTCTCAGGGAGAAAAAAAATTGCGAGCTCAAAATCTACGGGAAGTGCAAGTGGGGATGTTCACAAAAGTAACTGGTTTGCGTATGATTCGCTGCTTTTCCTAGTAAAAGGGGCGACAAGTTCGGGCAGTATGGACACTATGAATGCGCTGGTAAGCTACTCGTAATATTGTTTGTAACTATTTTTATTTTGTACTAGTTTCCAAATAATTTTTCAGTTTAATAATTTGACAGAACGGAAACCAAAACTTAGGGCTAATTCGGGCGTAAAATGTAAATTTTTTGTATGTTTTGTACGCTTGTTTTACTAGAACTGTTATAAATCAGTATCTAGATTCCGACTTCAAAAAAAGGAGGAGGTTCAAAATTCGACTGTTTTTTTTATGTTTGTTACCTCAGAACTTTCGACTGGGTGGGTTTGTTCTGCGCCTGTGAAACTGTGATTTAATGTTTGTTTTAGACTGTTTTTTTCCTTTTATAGACATCTGAAAGTTTGGTGGCACACGAAGAAATACCAGCGGCATCGCAAGTATTAACGTAGCCACCATAGGCACCAACGTCGCCGCCATTTCCAACGCAACCAATACCGATGCTGCTTCCGAATACTCAAAATAAATGAAAAAAGATGATCTGAGTGAGGTATATGAAATAATGAAGAGCGCAAAAACCCAGGATGGATTAACCAAAAGACGAATTTCAAGTTTACGCCGAATATGTAGCTTCTGAGTTAAGCAATATAAAGAATGAACATGCTGTGCTACATGCGAAGTATTTTATTAATAATATCTCATTAGAGGCTAGGATGGGAAAATACAACTATAGAGGATACGAAACGGGATGTGATTCAAGTCATAATCAAAGTTATGGATACCGTTCTGATTCTCAACAGTCATCCTATTCGACAAATTCTGTTAATAATGATATCGTAACTGATAATGCCTCTCATGTTAATAATGATAATGGAGCATCTGCTGAACCAACTCTCACAGAATTAAGACAATTTGAGAATATTCAGGAACTAGTTTCCCACTTTGTATCAGAAACGCAGAACAAAGAATAATTGAGGAGGTTCTTTTCAAAACTTGACTATTCCACTTTTAACAAAATATTTTTTTTATTTTTTTTCCTGGTGGTAACATTGAAATCTACACGATGCGACAATCAGAGTTTAGCTAAACGTGACAGATCCACTAAAAATAAAAAAATTCAAAACACACGATTTGGTCAAAAGTTGATAAATCCACTTCGAAATGACATTACCCATTTCAAATATTCAGTTTTGTAACAAAATATGATTAATCCTGAAGTTAATTAATTATTTTAGTCTAAATTGCAACAAAATATGTTTAATCCCTACATTTTTCTGTTAGAACTATACTTTTTATAATGGCAAGCTGAAATAATTATGGTTTTTGAACGATTGCACAACACTCACGTAGGTGGCGTTTGTTTGGCACAAAAGTCACTTCATGATTGTCAGTGTCAACTGTTACTGTCAACATTTTTTTCGGTTGTTTAGTTCAAACAAGTCAAGTCAGTTACATTGCAAAAGGACATCAGGCATTCTGGTCTAAAAAAAAAAAATTGCGCGGCCAGAACTACGAATATTTCAAATAGCTAGGCTAAGTAGACCTTAAACTAGTTCTGATGAATTTAACACTGTAACTACGTTTTCTGAGTGGTTATTTAAGTTTTCATACGTAACTCATAATAATAAATAATACTTTTGATAATTCATCAGTATTTAGTTAACAATGCAGGCCGGCTAATAATACTATTATAGACATGCATATTGTGTCAGTGGCTTGATTTCGTTTTGGCCGCTCACTCACATTACAAAGCTAAACGTGTCGAAACAGGTTTTGTGCCATTCATTTGCCGCCCGACGAAACGAGACAGAGTGATAAGGGAAGAGTGAGAGAAACGATGCTCTTCTTACCTGCTGGGCTGCTATAGTTTTGTTTACGAATTATTTTTATTTAGTTATCCATTTGACGTACGTTAGATTGGACGGCTATCCCCTCGTAACAAGATTGTTGTTAACGATTGTTTATAGTTATGTCATTGTGCATTCGATGTGGTATTTCTGTGCGAAATCGCAGGAATTATGTTTGGAGTACTCGTGTACAGCAACACAATGAAATAGCACAGTTACTTATACAAGAAATACAAGACCGACAGGTAAGCTTTAACAAGTTATTAACGCAAAATAACGTAATACGAGACGTGTGTTTGTCAAAACGAAAACAGTTTCGTTGGCGCAGTGGTTAGTAGTACTGCCTACTGCGCTGAAGGTCGTGGGTTCGATTCCCACCCAGGGCAAACATTTGTGTGATGAATATAGATGTTTGCCCTGTGACCCTTGGTGTTATAATTATCTATGTATGTTTATATAACAGTCTCTGATACCTTTATTCTGAAACTATGTCTAAAGAATTAAAATATATTATTTCAGGTTAATCCAGAGAACTTCATTTGCCGCCCTTGTTGGCAAAGGGCTGAAAGAGCCTATCGGCGTCATATTCAGGAAGGCGAAGAGGCGGTCGCAGACGAAGCGGTGGAAGTAGAAGTGGTGGACGACGTAGAAGAACACCAAGATAGCGAAGAAGATGTTGACAATCATCCTGTTTCTTCGATGTTCATAGATGATTTAATTCGTGCACCAAATACATCGAGAACCTGTGTTTTTCAACATTGTAATAACGAAACTCGCCGCCGCATACCTGACAATGTTAAGGTTAGATTGATATGTCGGTACAATTATTATATACCTGAAAACGCGCGTGTTTGCACAGAACATCTCGAACAGGGTTCGTGGCACGATCTCCTTGCACAAGAAAATAATAGTCACCGCTTTACGCCTAATCAAGTTAGTGATATCGTGATGCTTTTAAAAGGGCGCGTCAACACTGATTTTATTGATTTCGACGACTATGAAAACATGGATCCGAATGAGTTCCAAACCTGGACAGGCTTAACTGCGGAACAGTTTACGGAAGTACTTAATAGTACTCCTAGTTTATCTGCACGTGCTAACAAAAAAACTATATTAGCGGCTTTGTTGAGTAAGATGAGAACTGGAGACTCAGATAAAAGATTAGCCAATATCTTCAAAACTAGTGAACGAACGTTCAGGCGTATGTTAAAAACAGCAAGGGAATCATTATTAAATGATTTTGTGCCCATCCACCTTGGCTTCGACCATATTACGCGCGCACAGGTGGTTGAAAGAAATCTTTTATTACCGAATGCGCTATTCGGTAACCCTGATGCCAATTCTGCAGAAAGAAGAGCCATAGTTGTGTGTGATGGTAGTTATATTTACTTACAAAAAAGCACAAACTACTTCTTCCAGCGAGAGTCGTACAGTCATCATAAGTATAGAAATCTCCTTAAGCCATTCCTGATAGTTTGCTGCGATGGTCATATAATAGATGTGCAGGGTCCATATGCAGCGGTAACGTCTGACGCTACTATAATGAACTCTTTATTGAATAGTGAAGACAGCGTCTTAAATTGGTTTTTTCAACCCAATGACGTGTTCATATTAGACCGTGGATTTAGAGACTCGGTGGATAACTTAGAATCCAATGGATACATTGCTCATATGCCTGCGAGCAAACATGCCAATGAAACACAACTTACGACGATACAGGCTAATAAGTCAAGGCTTATCACCATATGCCGGTGGGTAGTGGAAGTTGTGAACGGGAGGCTGAAGCGAGATTTCCGATTGCTACGATATGTATACAACAATCGGGCATTAGCCCATTTGTTCGACTATACAAGAATTGCAGCGGCATTAATTAACGCATTCCACATTGTGATCGAAGACAATGTACATGCTTCGACAATACTCAATATAATAAATGAACGATTGAACACCAGAAACCATCTATCTGAAATTGTTGAAAGATACAATTATAACAGAAGAAGAGCTCAATTCAGACTTATGTCAGCAGATATGCCAGAGTTTGAGGACTTTCCACGCTTGGAAGAAGAAGAGCTGTTTCTGTTTGCGCTCGGTATTTATCAACTGAAACAGGCTAGATGCTATTACGGCGAGCACGTTCAAGAAGATGGCTCATTTATGATAGAGCTCTTCAGAGAACCAGACCATGAGCAGTTAAGCGAATTGGAAGGAAATGATTTATGGATGATTCGCGCAAGAATTCAATCCAGACATGTACGGGCTAGGACATACTATGTTTATGTGGTCATAGATAATGCTTTAAATGGACGCGAAAGCATCAATCATTATTACTGTACATGTCATATTGGAAAGCGTACAGTCGGCTGCTGTGCACATTGCATGACAATTGTCTGGTATTTAGGCTATGCAAGACATCGACATGTAATACCACCAGCACCAGGCCTTGAAAATGTAATAATGAGAACTAATGATTAAATACAAAAAAATGTACTTTGTTGTTTTGTTTCTTATCCCCACCTAAAATCAATTATCTACATTAAAATAACTTGCAGAAGATTAAAACTTAAATACTTAACAGCTTAAAAAAATAAACGGAGTACGACGCCTTACCGCGTATCACCTCTTTCCCAGTACGGCCCCTTTCCCACTATGAACCCTTTCCCAGTACGACTCCTTTCCCAGTATTACTACTTTCCCAGTACGGCTCCTTTCTCAGTATTACTACTTTTCCAGTACGGCCCCTTTCCCAGTATAACTACTTTCCCACTTTGAACCCTTTTACTTTGCCAGTAAGACCCCTTTGAATGCATTAAGACTTTTAATCTTTTTTATAACTTAAATAACTACTTATAAAATGCAGTTACAGGGTTAAGTCCATATTTTTTTTTAGTTCTTAATATGGCCTAGCTATTGAAAATAATCCTAGGTCTGGCCGCGCAGTTTTTTTTTTTAGACCAACTATGTATGGATTTTGCCTGATGTCCTTTGCAAAGCAAATACAGACTGTATTGTGATGTTTTGTAACGTGTTTCAAGTATCTAACGTATTTTCAGTTTTGTGAAGTGTTTTTGCCCAATAGTAAGACTTATTAATTTAATTTAGACCATGGAGCATCAAAGTACAGTACAAGATATTAATACAGGTTCAAGAAGTAGGCAGCGTGGACGACGCAACAAAAAAAAGTTCGTATTTTCACCTGCATATTATTATGTTAATTTATTTTGTCTTACTTATGTAGGTATATTAATCTGATTCGTATTTTTGTTTTAGGGACTACTCAGACCGTGACCCATGTGCACTGACATATTTGAAGCCTTGTAATCATGGCAAAAGGAGTAAATTTCATTGCAACATGTTTGCGACCAGAGATATTTTGAAAAGTCGTAAGGCACTGTACAAAAACCTGTCCAAGGTGGAGCAGGACGCCTATTTATCTAGATTTATTTCAGTATATGACCCTGTGCGTCGTCGTCAAAGTAAAATAGTTCCTCAGACGACCAGACCTAAGCAAAGGTCTGTCACTTTTTTTCTAACAAGAAATCGTCGTCCTAAGGCAGTGTGCAAGAAACTTTTTGTAACAGCTATGGGTTTAAGCAGAGGAAGAGTGGATGTTCTTGTAAGAAGACTAGGCAATGGAGAAATAATAAAAGAAAACAGAGGAGGAGACCGAAAAAGCAGAAAATCAGCAGTTATCAAGCAGAAGATAATAGAATTTATTAATAAATTTGATGCTGTTGAAAGCCATTATAATAGGTTAAAATCCAAACGTGTTTACTTAAGTTCAGAACTAAGTGTAGCTAAACTCAGAAAAATGTACAATAATTCAGTAGAAATTCCGTTTAGAGCCAAAAAGTCATTCTTCAGGACTGTTTTTATTAAAAATTTTAACATTGGGTTTCAGTCTCCATCTTCTGATGCTTGCACTTATTGCACACTTATAAAAAATAAAATAAAAACAACAACTGTTGATAGTGAAAAAGTTAATTTCATGATCGAAAAAAGAATCCATAGCAGACGAGCTAAAGCATTCTATGACTTAATGAAAGTAGAAGAAGAAGGCACTTTAACATTCTGCTTTGACCTTCAGCAAGTTCAGCCGCTCCCTCGCACTCCGATTCAAGAAGCATTTTACAGTAGGCAGGTTAGCTTTTATGTATTTTGTATTGTAGGAAAAAATACTAGGCATCCTTTATTTTATAATTGGACAGAATTACAGGCAAACAGAGGTGCTACAGAAATTGGTTCTGCTTTGATAGATTTTTTAAAAACTTATGATTTTGAGGGAATTCATTCTATCAGGTTGTTTTGTGATGGCTGTGGGGGGCAGAACAAAAATTCACATATTGTACATGTACTTTTGTTCTGGCTTCAACAGCTGTCACCAGAAAACATTAAAAAAATACAACTGTTTTTCCCTGTTAGAGGGCACAGCTTTTTGCCTGCTGACAGAGTTTTTGGACGTGTAGAAAAGGAACTTAAGCGTCATCCGATTATTACAACTCCAGAAGAATATGTTGAATATTACTCTCAGTTTGGAACAGTTAAAAAGCTGGGATCGGATTGGAAGTTATACAATATTAAGGAATTAGAATCAGTTTATAAAAAAGTTACAGGTATACAGAATTTAAAACGAATCACTTTTGTTAAAACAACTAATAATAGAAACCAACTTCAATGTCACATTAAAACTTTTGAAAATTACATATTTACATCGGATGATGAAAATAATACAAAATTAAACCTTTTAAAACGAAGAAGTCTAGTTAACTTTACTTTACCTGAAATTATAATACAAAAGCATTTGAATTTAAAAAAGAAAAATGATGTCAAAAACTTGCTTGTTAAACAATTTGGCGAGGAGTGGGCTACAAACCAGGAGCTTTCTTGGTATGTCAGTATAATAAATGATAACAATAATGTTGAAAATGATGATGTAAATGATCATGAACATACAGAGGATTGTTATTGCCTCGACCATGAAGTAGCTGTAAGAGTTTAAAAAAGAAATAAAACACTACTTTGATAATAATTTTTTTGTTTTATTTATTTATAGAAGAAAATGGACCTCTGGTAATTTCAATTCAAAAATAAGATTTCTGATTGCAGCAAAGCAAGATTAATCCCACAACATACTAATCAAAACATGATTATTCCTTTAGAGATCATAACAAAACTTGATTATTCCAATCAGCCGCGTCAGAACTAGATTATTCCATTTTAAATTGTCGATTTATTCAGTATATATTAATGCTAAACTTTTGAAACCTGTACCATGCAATGAGTATTATGCTCGTATACAATATTCAATAAAAAAAAATATCAAGATACATAGCTGCATACCTAAAATACATTTTTCTCAATTTCTGAAAAATTTTTAAAAGTGGAATAGTCAAGTTTTGAAAAGAACCTCCTCAATTATAATACTTACTAATGGTGGAGTGGAAACGACCTCTGTGGTGCAGCGGTATATATGTTACGGCTAATACCCGAAGTGCGGCTACACCTAGTTTTAGCCGGTTAGAACATCAATAGGTTAGGTTAGTTAGGTTACTTTTTTGATACCACCCAGCAAAAGGAGTACCGCATAGTACCGCATTAAAAACACTTCTAACCGGCTAAAACTAGGTGTAGCCGCACTTCGGGTATTAGCCGTAACATATATACCGAACTGCTAAGCGGATGGTTCCGGGTTCGATACCCGGGTCGGGCCAATTTCGTCAAAATGGTTTTGTGGAATTGGCTCGTGTCTGGGTGTAACTAGGTTCTCCCCTAGTCCATTGTGTGGTACCTATAGTACAAGCTCTGCTTAGTTTAGGGCCACACAGTTGGTGTGTTAGTCTGGAGATTTATTACATATTATTAAACTCTTTTGACCTACGAAGAAATTCACACTTAACAAAAGCTTCAACTTGATTAAGTTAATTCCAGACCTCTCTCTTACCTTAATTAGGTCCTCACTCGAGGCGAACCTCTGATTAGTGTTACAAAACCTTCTCTAGTTGACATTAAATTAGGTTCACTTGATCGTTGGAATAAATTAACGCATGGTTCAATGTTTGTGGCAACAATGGCAACCAGAATATTTAACTTCTATGCAACATCGCTACAAATCGAACACATCACAACCAGACATAACCTAAGATAGCATCGTTTTAATTAAAGATCATCAATTTCCACCTGGTATTACGGTTTTCAGGTATTCTCATTACCCAAAAGAGACAAGGATGTAGAAGTCTATCACACATTATTAGCCAGAAACAGTAATGTTAGAAATAGAAGATTCCATGTGATGATGAGTGAAACTTCCAACTGCATTGAATTAAGTAAAGGAGGATGGGCAGATTGGTACCCGGCTCCAATAGTTAAGCTTATAGTGTCATTTGTCAACTTTCGAAAACGCCACTTTTAGCACTTTTCGAATACAAAGCTTACCCGCTATACATATCTATGATCTTGTCTGCTGTAAAAATAGAGAACTGTAAGATATACTCAGAAACAAAAAACTATTATGAAAGGATTTGTATTGGCTTTGTCATTAATTTTTTTTCTGAAACGACGCCAGCGCTGCGGTACTTCCACCTTAAGACAAAAATGTTTTTATTTAAACATTTTTTTCTACTTTCAGGTTGTTTTTGATGGTACACAAAGTGTGTGTCATCGATGTTGGCAGTCTGCTGAAAATGGAGTGAGACATGCTAATCCCGCCGGGCAAGATGCAGCCCCAGAAGCAGCCCCAGAAGCAGTACTTGAAGCAGCCCCAGAAGCTGCCCCACAAGCTCAGTTTGTAGTTCAAGATTATAAACGTGCTCCAAACACACCACGACATTGCATTTTTAATAATTGTCAAAACAGAACTCGACATCGTATTCCAACCACAATAAAAACTCACATATTTTGTGAATATAAGCCAAATGGTGCAAGAGTTTGTATAGAACATTTAGAGAGCAATACTTGGGATGAGCTGCCTCAGTTGTGTAATACAACTAATGATTTTAACGCAGAGTATTTTACTGATATCTGTGATATGTTGAGAGTAGCACTACAACGCGGACCGCGTCTCGACTTTAACACAAGAGGCGCTTTGTCCAACGAAGAAATGCATTTCTGGACAGGTCGCAAATGCGATGAGTTTGATGCGATATTAGAGGCAACGCCTACATTAAATGATTTGTGCATGGAATCAAGAACTGCATTAGGCATTTACCTTACAAAACTGCGAACTGGGGAGTCAGATGAAAGACTTGCGACTTTGTTTAGTATGTCGCGACGGAAGTTAGAACGCTTACTGAAGATTGTAAGAGAGTGTCTTAATAACCATTATGTTGGGCTACATTTGGGAGTTGACCATATTGACAGAAATCAATTATTAGAGAGAAATCTATCAATACCAAAAGCTCTATTCGGTAATGAAAATAATGATAAGTTGATACTGATTTGCGATGGGACGTACATATACATAAACAAAAGTTCGAATTTTTTGTTTCAAAGACTTTCCTACAGTCTTCACAAGTTCCAAAACTTGCTTAAACCTTTCCTGCTTGTATGCAGTGATGGGTATATATTAGATGTGATGGGGCCGTACGCAGCGACAAAAACAGATGCGCAAATAATGGCTGACATAATGAACAACGAAGAGCACCCATTACACTGCTTGCTCCGAATAGAAGATGCATTCATCCTAGACCGGGGTTTCAGAGATAGCTTAGGGCTCATTGAAGGTTGTGGATATGAATTCTATGTCCCTCCAACAAAGGATCGTCATGAGACACAGATGACCACAGAGCAAGCTAACGAAGCTCGATCGGTGACGCTGTGCCGATGGGTAGTGGAGGTGGTGAACGGTAGGTTCAAACGCGATTTTAAGCTCTTGCGGCAAAAATATTTTAATAAGTCCCTGCCAAACATGTTTACTGATTTTAGAATTGCCGCAGCTATGACCAACCACTTTCACCAACCCATCGTGGATAGCGTAAACGCAAATGCCTTTATTGAAAGAATTAGACAGAGTGTGGATACCCCAAATCTTTTACACAGCTATGTAGACAGAAAGCGGCTTAATCAAAGACGAGTAGATTTTCAAAGGATCGAAGCCAACGTAATTGAAAACTTCCCTAGAATGACGGAGGAAGACATAATTTTGTTAGCGCTCGGTACGTACCAGCTCAAGCTGGCAAGATCCTACTGCGCCGAGCATTTATCCAACGGTCTCTATTTAATTGAAACATATAGAGACCAAGCAGTTGAGGATCTGCCAGACTATGGCATACACGAAGATGCCTGGCTTTTGCGTGGAAGGATCCAGTCGCGTCATGTGCGTTCAAGAATGTACTATTGTTATTTATTAATAAATAGGGCAAATAGTAATATTGCCCAACATTATTGCACATGTTTAACCGGGAGGCGTACGATGGGCACTTGTGCACATATCGTGTCAATCGTATGGTATCTTGGTCACGCGAGGCATGAGGGATTTACTGCTCCAGCGTCCTTCCTCAATGCTATTATAGTCGATAGTGATTTATAATGTGTATCCAATAATATGATTTTTATTTGAAGAGCCAGTTTTATTTCTCCTTCTATTAAGGACAAAGGGTTAGAGGGGATGGAGGTGGTAAAGCTGTTTAAGAGCTAATAACTATATCCTTTGCTTATTCTATGCTTTTTCTGGTTATCTCAACAGTTTGTAGTACATTTTTATTTATAATACTTAGTAGAATTACTGCTTTCAAAACGTGAATTAGAACTGGCCCCATAGCAGACGCTTTTCTACATTTAATGTTCTTTAAAAAAATATATTGGTTATAGCTATTGGAGCGGGTACCACGGCCCATACATTTTTGCCCATCCTCCTTTGCTATGTTCTCATCATTAGGGATGAAAATTCAAGTCCTACTTGTGAGATGAGAATCAGCTAGCTACTCCAAATCCTTTACTATAATGAAAAGAGAATTTCCAAGTCATTCACTACTTAGTAAGATTTTTTTATTCATACAATTTTATTGCAGAATTATTCTTACTTAAGTGGTGAATAACTTAACATAAATACACTTTATTTTATACACTACCTACTGTATTTTTTAAAATAGATAAATCTAGTAACCTTGTGTGATGAGAGAAAGAAGAGAACTTATGTTGATAAGTATTTCTTTGCAACCTTTCCAACAACATATTTGGTAGGAAAAGGCGAGACAGAATCAACACTTTTTCTACCAGATTTCAACATACATATTCAGTATTGACACTGCCACCCCCTTGCAAATTGCCAAGGATATTGACAACAAACCAATTTGTCTTCATGGAATGAAACTCAAAATCTTCCATGAAGCAGCTGCACAAAACTTAACAAGTCTTCCGGAATACCACCTTTCAATAATTGGTTGATGCATTTTAAGATACACTTTCTACAAGTACTGATGCAAGAAAAGATGATACCAAGAAGACCAACTATCATCTTGAATATCACTTTTTTAATTTTAATTGTTGCACGAGTTATTCCATAATATATGTTGAGTCATGCAGCATGTCATTTTCAATACTGAAATAGAAACTTTGTAAATAAGTATAATGAACAATGGAAGGATTGAAACCATGACTAACCGATCAATACGGACCACAAACAATCTTTTGTACCATTACAGATGCAGAAACCTATCTCTTCACATGTCTACAATACTAATATTCCCAACCAAGACCAAATTAAACAAGCAATTCTACAAAAATAGACCTGTCATTTGCTCTCATTTCATGGAATTCAAAAATCATAAGAATAAACAAACAAAACAGTCTTCAAACAAGTTATTTGAAACAACACCCCTATAAAAAATAAGTTCATGAAACAGTCAGAAAAGCCAAGGTTTTAAAAATTACAGTTAACCTTGAGGTAACTTTAGAATTTACAAACTACGTAGAAGATGCATTTTTTTCCATAGAAACACGCCAAATTGTTTAGAACAGAACTTCTCAAAATTCCGCATTTTTATGAGTTTCAAACATTCATTCTATCTTGTAAAAAGCGATAGAAGGAGGCACCACAATTATTTTTAATAGATCACAAATTTCACAAAAGGAAACAAAATAAGACTTGGCTGGTATTAAGGGCCTTAACTGGATGATAATCAGCTAACAAGTAGTAAGTAAAAAGTGCGACAACGGACAAATTAAATAATCACAAACAAACATGGCTGGGCACAATCGCTACGCGACGCAATAGACACAGTATATAAAAGTTACTTTATGCAATAGACACAACAGCCACAGACAAAGAAGAACTACAGATATGTTCCGATTTATGTGCAGTAGCGCTTTTTGCGACACGCATTATCATTATCATCATTACATAGTATAAATCCAAGTCGCTAATAGGCTATTTCTAACTTTTTGAAAACTGGTTTAAATCAATCTTGAAGTTGTACTGAACCTGTAGATTTTTTAGTTTAATTTTAAACTACTGAAAAATGCCATAAAACCTACTTTTTATTTATGATTTTGAAATTGTGCGCGGAAACATGCTGTTTCGACTGGTGACGTCACTCCGATAGCAAACAATACTTTTGTTAGAGAGCGAGTAAACATATTTTCGGAAATATGAGTTATAACCCTCATCATTGGATAAAACAATGGATAAACGTTCACAAACTTAATAACTTGACAATTTCTACAAATCGTCTCAAAGTACGACAATGTGTTTACTACCGAAGTGACGTCACGTTTAAACCCAATATGGCGAACAGCGTTTTTGACATTTCAAAAATCTATACTAATATTATAAAGCTGAAGAGTTTGTTTGTTTGTTTGAACGGGCTAATCTCAGGAACTACTGGTTCGAATTAAAAAAATCTTTTTGTGTTGGATAGACTATTTATCGAGGCAGGCTTTAGGCTATATTACATCACGCTGCAACTATTAGGAGCGAAGAAATAATGGAAAATGTGAAAAAAACGGGGAAAGTTATTCATTCTTGAGGGCTTCCGTTGCGTGCGCTGCGAAAACGGTTCTAGAAACCAAAAAAATATGTATGAAAGAATTAAGGGAACTTTTTACCGCGGGAAAACTTCGCATTCCCACGGGAAACCGACTTCTACGCGAACGGAGTCGCGAGCGGCCTCTAGTAGATTATAAAAGTCGATTTTAAAATTGGATATTTAAAATTTATAATGCATTTCTATGAATTAATATCAAAGTTTCTCGTTCATATTATACGAAATCTATAATAAACATTTACTTTTATATTTTTTCTTGCATGGTGGTAAATACCGTATTGTGTCTGTTTGTATATTTGGCTGCTATCTTCTCCTTAACCAGAAGACGGATTTAAATGTGGTTTCCGCCATCATTTAGGTAGTTTTTTCATTTAAAAACATTCAGAAAAAGTTTATTTAAGTTAGACAAAATTCAATATTTCGTGAGCAAGTCGGCCAAAATTACACCATTGCGAAGCGTGGGCGGGTCGCTAGTTACATAGTATAAATCCAAGTCGCTAATTCTGTCTGTTTGTATGTTTGTCCGCTATCTCCTCCTAAACTACGTAACGGATTTTAATGCGGGTTTTGCCATCATTTAGGAATTTTTTTCATTTAAATTTGTAAATAAAGTACATTCAATTAAAGTTTTTTAAGTTAGCCAAAATTCATAGTGTCCTAACCAAGTCGGTCAAAATTACACCACTGCGAAGCGTGGACGAGTCGCTAGTAAAATATAATTACTTATACAAACATAAATCCTACGCTACGCCTTTTTACGTCCCAAGTTGCAAGTACGCATAGATCATGAAATAGATATTAATTTCTTATTTTTAACTATAATATGTTATTCATGTAACGTCAGGCAAGTGGACCCTACTTTAACAATTTATTTGCTTTTGAAGTACTTTTTAAATTATTTGTTATTTATTTATTTATTAAACATCTACCTATCTATTTTTTTAATAATGTGCTGCTATGGCGGTTCTCAATTCATACAAAATAATCGTGGTCCATTTGTCCTCATGTTAATATTTCCTAGTTGTAAAGATATCAATACTTTTGTAAGTATTCCAACATATTTTTGTGAAGAGTGGATGACGAATTCTTCCTATGTCGACCAGTAATAAAAACTATAACTGGTAGCTAGGCAACGGATTTCGCTGTTGACTGTCATATAAAATTCTTCTTGTAAAATGTTTGCTATGTGTTTGCTATTAAACCATAATTTTAGTTTTCTCCTGTGTTTTACTGGGTAAATACATTTCTCACATGGTAGCAGAGCGAAACAATATCACGGGATAATGTCTGTTGTGAAAATTAATTCACTTGGCCGAGAAAACTATGACACATGGGTAATTCATGCAAAAGCTTACCTAGTCAAAAATAAATTGTGGAAACATTTTAGCAACAAGTTCGTGATCACTGGATCAACAAGTCAAGAAGATATAGACGCAGACGAAGTTGCAAAATCTGAGCTGTTACCACATGAGTAAAGAAACTGAACAGAGACAAAGCTTCTAAAGAGCTAGCAAAATTTATACCTATTTTGGTAGGGTTGGCACAATTGAATAAATTAAAAATATAAATGTACTTTTTTTCAATTTTTTTATTAAAATAGGTTTTTTTTTACAAATTACATACTCTAAATATTTTTTTTTTATTACTTTTGGTTTTTAATAATTTGTTGTGTCTTTTAATCGAATGATAAATTCTAAATCTAATATAAAGTTTTTTCAAATAAACCAATGGGAAACACTCACATGGCATATGAAATGTACAATCTTGCAAACGTGCTAATATGTCATTACCAATATTAACATTTTTAATATGAAGATCAAAATATTCGCGAAATTAATAAGAAATATTTTTAGTCTTTCTATTATTATTCATGCACACAGTACAATGTACAACCATATTTACAAAACTTTTTAAATACTAAAACAAAAGTATTACTACGTATTATGTGAGAAACTCGAAAACAAAAACAAAACACGCACAACGTTCGAGCGTCGCGTCACGCCTGCACGCCCTGAGATTGACCACTGGCTGATCTAGTTTGAAGCGGTGTCGGCTCATACGTGACAAGCGGCCAGTGGTCACGCACACACACGCGTTGCACTTGTAGTGATGTACCTGTCACAGCGCATTCGTATGTAGCTTTGTCTCTGTTCAGTTTCTTTACTCATGTGCTGTTACTTCTCATCTCTTCATCGGAACTTAAGCAAGTAAAAAACTGCAAAACCGCAAAAGATGTCTGGGATACACTGCAGTCTATGTATGCCAGCAAAAGACCTGCACGTAAGGCAAACCTTTTAAAACAACTAATCCTGAACAAGTTGCATGCAAATGGTGATGTTCGAGAGCACCTAATGACTTTTATGGATACAGTCGACAAACTGAATGATTTAGACGTTCAAATTAACAACGATCTACTATCCATTATCATGCTCTACAGTCTCTCAGAGGAATACGAAAACTTTAGAATTGCAATCGAGACACAGGATACACTACCGAGTCCGGAGAAACTGAAAACTAAAATTATTGAAGAGAGTGACGCTCGACGACGCAACACCGACTTCAACGAACCAAGTACCTCCGAAGAAGCACTCTACGCAAGTTGTAAAATATGCAAAAGACAAGGAAACATCTTTAAGCGCAAAACTCACAAAATCTGCACCAATTGTTGGAAGAAAAACACCGTCAAAAAGGAGAAATCCAATCATTCCAGCAAACCTGAAAATAATCACTTTGTTTCACCACAGCAGCAATGTCTACTAACGAACAAAGCTGACAATAAACATATTTGGGTGCTAGATAGTGGCTGTACTTCTCATATGAGTTATCAGAAAAAATTGTTCAATAACATGAAAAGTACATCAAGGAAACTAAATTTCGCTAAAGATGATGTATCTGCTGAGATCAAAGGCACTGGAACTGTATCTATTAAAACCAAAGCTGGAAAACTAGTTACAGATACTCACCTGATGAACACGTTGTACGTACCCAGCCTGAGTACTAACTTATTGTCAGTCGGCAAGATGACGGATGCTGGTTGCACTGTCATTTTTTCCAAAACAAAAGCAACTGTCAATAATCCAAAAATCGGTATTACAATTACAGCCGAGAAAGACTCAGATGGACTATACTACGTCAAACCCCAGAAGCCAAACGATCGCAATAATCTTGCCAACATTAAAATAACAAAACCGAAGGCAAAATTATCAAACACTTCAATAGAAGAATGGCACAAAAGATTAGGACATATGAATACTAAAGATATGAAGCTAGCTCTTAAGAATGCCAGCCTCATTGGCTTGGATTTTGATGAGAATGAAAAACTTCCAGAGTGTGAAGCCTGCATTCGAGGAAAAATGCATCGAACTCCAGCCTCTACAGACAGAATCACTCCAAGAACAACAGAACGCCTCGAAATTGTTCATAGCGACGTGTGTGGACCAATACAGACTCCCACACTAGGACAAAACAGGTATTTTGTCACCTTTATCGACGATTTTAGCAAATACTGCAAAGTCTACTTGATGAGGAACAAGAACGAGGTACTCAGCAAGTTTAAGGAGTTCAAAGCGTCTGAAACCTTTACAGGAAACAAGATAAAATTCCTGCAAACAGACAATGGCACTGAATATGTCAATTCCGAATTTAACGCTTACCTCAAGCAACATGGAATCCAGCGAAGGCTCTCCGCTCCTCACACTCCTCACCAGAATGGTGTTGCAGAGAGGAAAAATCGCACCATAGTAGAAAAAGCTAGAACTATTATGCTAGAGGCCCACGCTCCGTTATACTTGTGGGGTGAAGCTATACTTACCGCCAACTACCTCTGCAACAGGGCAATCAACCAGAGCATCGAAGGAATGACACCTTACGAAAAATGGGTAGGAAGGAAACCCTGTGTTAACCATTTATACGTTTTTGGCTCCAAAACATTCATTCTTTTAAAAGGCTCTACACAACATAAATTTGCAGAAAAAGCAATCCCAGGAATGCTAGTTGGATACTCTGAAACTTCAAAGGCATTCAGAATATACGTACCTGCAAAAAGACGAGTCATTATCAGTAAGGATATTAGGGTGATGAAGAAAATGTTCTACGATAGTCAAAACACTACTCAACCCTTCGACACACCTCAACCCGAAACTGATGAAACTATAAACAATGACTGCAACGGGATTTTAATACTGCAAAACAATGATACCCTGCAACAACAAGGTACTCCAGGGCAAGAAAACATAGTTCACAGCACCGATAATGTACAAAGTGACTATGAATCTATCCATGAAGATGACATTAGCCCTGATGACAATCAAGACAATCTTGTGGAAAATCTAGCTGCGCAGGACGCAAGGGATAATGAAGTACCTGAACCTGAACGGAGACAGAAACTTCGTGACAGAGCACGGATCGCTCCACCAAAAAGATTCGATGACTTCATAATGGCAGCAATTGACGCAGAAAAGTCTGAGGAGCCACAAACCTATTTCGAAGCCATAAACAGTAGCGACAAAACTAACTGGCGCAACTAGTAGCCTTAACTGAAACTGCGAAAGAAGTAATTTGGCTAAAAGGATTACTTCGAGAAATCGCCAATTTAGAAGAAGTACCGGTGATAAGGGTTGATAACGAATCGGCAATCAAACTGTCTGAAAACCCCCCTTACCAGTTTCATCAGCGAACAAAGCACATAAAGTTGAAACACTTCTTTATAAGGGAATGTGTATCAAATAACGAACTCAGAATTGAACATGTGCCCACAGAACTGCAGCTTGCAGATCTCTTCACGAAGCCGCTCTTCGGTCCGAAGCTGAAACAGCTCACCAAGATGATTGGACTAGAAACCCCAACACATAGAAATTGGACTTAGAAATCGTCAAATTTCTCAAAGTTCGGTGGGTGTGAAGAGTGGATGACGAACTCTTCCTATGTCGACCAGTAATAAAAACTATAACTGGTAGCTAGGCAACGGATTTCGCTGTTGACTGTCATATAAAATTCTTCTTGTAAAATGTTTGCTATGTGTTTGCTATTAAACCATAATTTTAGTTTTCTCCTGTGTTTTACTGGGTAAATACATTTCTCACAATTTTTTACAAATTAATTATGATTCCATTCGGAATGTAGCCTCAGTCAGCTGTTCTATCCCAACGATTCTATCCTCTTGTTTTTTTTTTTTTTTTTGGTTCATTTATTCCATAAAGGAAAAGGCAAAGGAAATTTTTATCCATACAGCCAAGACTTCAGTAGCAACTTTCAACATTTGTCTATCCTCTTGTTTTCCGACTGTCTGTTTGGTCTGACAGATATGATATGATAAGAGATGGGACTCGAGTGATATTTTTTCGCTCGAGTAACTCGTTATTGAAATAAAATTTACTGAAATTATTAAACGAGTGAAAAAGACACTAATTGACAAAACAAAGACAGTAAGTTATGCCTTACTGAAGTTATGCCTTAATGCAGTGAACATGTTTTAAACCAGTAATATGGGCTGATTTAAAGGTATAGTATATTTAAAAAAATTCAGCTGTTTTAGGGTATTTTCTTTAATAGGTCTAAATTAAACATAAATTATTATTGAAATAAACTACTTTGAAAATATATTTGTAAAAAAATACATATTTTATGCCCAGTTGAAATGAGTCATAATCTTGAGATGATTAAAGTTTTCATAAAAATAACTCGCGTGCAGGTCGAATAAAAAAAATCGAGTAACTCGAGTCAAACACAGTTCGTTTGCGTATCATCACTCCGTAGGCAGTCTAATCTAGGAGTGGGTAATATCTGGTTTATAAGATATCGAATCAAAACTATATATCGATGTACGATATCTGATTCCAAAACTATATATTTTTTGAAACTATATATTGGTGTATTTGTTAACACTGAACCTATAAAACGATGTTTAGCTAAAACTGGATAATGTATCATACGTACGTTGGGTGTATGTATCAGATATTTTGTGGTTACTTTTAAATAAAGCAGGTAATTTTTACTTACTTATTTGATATTTTATATCTATAAATCTTGGATATTGAGCGAGCGAGATAACGGACCAAATATCATATTACTACGACGCGATGCAGCAATATCGCGCATGAAAAATATATAGTTTTTAGATGCATCGATATCGGATATTGCGATATTGATCTAGTATACGTTTCAATATCTATATACGATTTGTATCACCCAGTCCTAGTCTAATCAAAATGAAAATAAATGAAAACTAAAAACTTTTCATTTTAATTAATTAACCGTACAATTTCTTCTCGGACGGTGCTGGTGCTATTTAAATCAATCGTTAGCGACCTAATAATAATTTTAAACTATCCAAAGCTGAAATACTTAAATTTAATAAAAACCTGGGAAAAGACTTTGGTGAAGTTTTTCTCTCAAAAAATGTCGCAGCCCCGCCTTGGTCCTTGCCTTGATTTGCCTTTGGAACACAAGGCACTTGTAAATGTCGTGGAAAAAGCGAAAGATTGGGCACTTATGCATGGTGCTGGCATGAGGGATAAAAATAATTTTAACAAAGATGCCATGCAGGTAAGTGATACAATGCCTACTATTCTAGTCTATTATTAAGATTACCTAGTTAAAAAACTCATTACTAAACCCAGGATTACCTGAACAGCAAATAATATATTGTAATAAGTCCGTAGCTGCAGGCTATTTCATAAATGTTAAAATATTATTTTGCTTGTCCGATACAATGGTATTAGTATGATTAATAGATGTCTATAATGTTCTTTTATTTTTTTCTTGGTCTTAGCTAAAGATGTAAAATGTTCAATTTGTGTAATTATAGTTTTGTATAGTATGAGTTTTCCTCGGTTTAGCTTAAGTTTCTTTTTTGTTTTATCATAGAGTCAAAATATGAATGAATTAATCTTTATAAATGCAGAGTTTCAGTGATAAAACGAAGTTAGACATTTGAAAATTTTTTTGATAAATAAAAAAGTTACACATGATAACCCCGCTAGACTTAAAAAATATTTTTTTTGCAACAGATAGCCCCGTTTGTGTTATTGCCATCACCATTTCCTCGGGCAGAGTTCATTAAAGCTGTTGAACTGCAACCAATCTTGAATGAGCTTATGCACAAGGTACCTATAAACTAAGATAAAAGTAAAAAACTAAAATATTAATATAAGTAATCATGTATTTTGTATGAATAATAATATTAATATTATCTCACTAGTGGCCGCCCGCGACTCCGTTCGCGTGTAAGTCGGTTTCCCGTGGGAATGATATGTTTTCTCGCGGTAAAAAGTACCCTATGTGTTATTCTGATGTATAACCTATATTACTACAAAGTTTCATCCAAATCCGTCCAGTAGTTTTTACATGAAAGAGTAACAAACATCCATACATCCATCCATATTCACAAACTTTCACATTTATAATATTAGTGGGATATAATATTAGTGGGATTAGTAGGATAAATTGAATAAGTTATAGACAATTTATTTAGCTTCTACTGAATGCAATATCAATCTATGAAGACAAAAAAGTAATTAAGATATCACATGTGTCATCTTAAAAATAATCTTACTTCTTACAAATATTATAAATGTGAAAGTTTGTGAAAATGTGGATTCGATATACAATAACCTGAAATTTAACATTAGGTAGGTACTTTATACTATGGAAAAATATCTCATTCCAGCAGTAAAAGTTATACAGCTGGGGGTGAAACAAAAAGTTACTTTCATATATTAAAATTTCCTTACGAAGAACAATTACAATCTAAACTTCTAATCTCAAGTGTAATATCTGCAAAGAAAACTGCTAATTTAAAAATAAATGTCCATTCCCAGCTGATAATTTTATTAGATAAGATTAAGTTGTTTAGTTATGGGTTTAATTTCTTAAACTCAACTCACTAACTAAATTTAGAACTGAATTCGAATATTCTTATCAAATCAAAAGTTGTGTCATTAATATTACAGTTTCTCACCATTGTTGATTTGAGTGTGGCGTGTTTAAATTCAGTTGCTATTATTTTAACACTTAGCGGTTAGCAGCGTAGTTTACCCGCGACTTCGTCTGCAATAAAAGTGATTTTCCGGTGGGAACGTAGCTTATGCTCACTGTAAAAAGTTGCCTATTTTCATCACAGGCTATTGAGCTGTTTTGTCGTGAAAGTGGAATACGCAAACAGACAGATAAACACATTTTCACATCATTCATTAGCTTTACAGCGACTTGGATTTATACTATGTAACTAGCGACCCGCCCACGCCACGCTTCGCAATGGTGTAATTTTGGCCGACTTGCTCACGAAACATTTATTTTTGGCTTACTTAAAAAAAAAACCGATTGTTATTTATTTACAATTAAAATGAAAAAAAATACCTATAGGACGGTGAAAATCGCATTAAGATCCCTCAACTGGTTCAGGAGGAGTTAGCGGACAAACATACAAACAGACATAATTAGCAATATGTAATGATAATGATGATGAAGTAAGGAAGTAAGAATATAATAAAAAAAAAAACATAAATGTACTACACTTGTTTTATTAAATTTAACATTCGTAGGTGGCGCATGACAAAGAATTCTTGACACAGAGCCTACAAAATGCATTGCAAGTAGATGAATTTACTGCGAATCTATACGACATATGGATAAAAGTAAACGCAGAGGGGATCTCACAGGTTTGTTCCATGTTTTATGTTGCTTATTGGTGTATCATTTCATAAACATATTACTTAAGTCATGATAATACTTGATAGACTTGTTATAGCAAGTCACGTTTGATGTGTGTTTTGCACTTCTGCACTGAAATCTATAAGATTACGATAAAAGGTCTAGCTAGAGAAATACTTGGTATTAACAAATGTTACTTAATAAAAATGTTTTAAGGATGTAACTTATGGCATTGAAAAAATATTTGATATACCTAGTGCAGTTAATTCTTCAAATGTAATGATATTGAAATTATGTCTCCATAAAAAGAATGACATATGACCTCCTGGGGTATATTCACGTTAGAAACTTTCAGGATTTCAGTACTTCCCGGCTTCTTTGCCATTTCTTTCTTTAATCCATAATTAATCAAATGACATAGGATCGGTACAAAGGTGTTGTTAGTTTGTTTGTAGATTTTCTGAACCGTTCGTCTAACATACCCTTTGACAGTGTGGTATTTACGGTCGTTACCCACGCTCAAATGTACTTTATATACAAGTATATTATTGAGCTATAATTATTCAACAAACATTACCATTGTATTAAAATAAAGTTAGATACCCATAAGAAAATAAATAATGAGTTGATAAAGTTAACTCTAATAACATTATGTTCATAATTATAAACGGATACATAACGCTACAAAACGGTGTGGAACCAATTTAATTAGATAAGCTAGGGTTGTTATTAGTTAAAAATCGGGAAATCACAACCTATCTATGTTGCTGTAGCCAGTAGCGCTAGGCATGCTGCGTTCCGACATCATGCTCGAGTCAAGGTGTCCCCATTTGGAAAACAAAAGCACCAAGCACGTTCCTTACTGCTCGTGGAAGCAGGTCGAAATCAACAGCATAGCCTCTGGATTCGGGCATCTCGGGCCTATATCCAGGGAAATTCAGAGGTAGCAGGCATTTTAAGGGCTCGTTGTTACTATGTCGTGTTGTTCCCTGCATTAGACTAACTATGGCCCATGTATATAAAGTTTTCATGTTCTATTCTTTGTCAATGACGTACGTTGGAGCGTAAAATGTACGTGCATTTTGTTGTTATTACTGCCTTGGGTATGTAGCTTGTTGCTCCAATATTATTTTCCATTACTTTATCTTTGGGTCACCGCAAATGGTTGTTAACGAAAATTTAATCGATGTGTAAATACCTAACGGTACAAACAATGGCGCCCGTAAATTATGACAATTAAGGGTGTGCTAATTTTAATTTTGTAATATCGTTCCCCCATTTAATAAAAGTGAAACCGTTGTATTCATAAACACAATTTAAGCCTACATTATATTTAATATGTGTTTTCTTCTGTCAAGGTTATGTGAGAGCTTCTGCGACTGACAGAGACGAAACATAATTTTCTTAGCTACTGTGGGCTTAAAGTGTGTTTATGAATACAGGGGTAGTCTACAGAACATTTAAATAACGACACATTGTTCATTGTTTCGACTTGTCTCATTTGTTATAAAAATATTAAGTTTAGTTTTATTATAGAAGCTAAACAATAACGTGTAAAAAACTATGAACCGATACTCATTCATTACTTACTTTATTTAAATTAATCTACTTGCTAACTTGACAAGCTAAGTTAGTTAAGATTTAAATTATGACTAGTAATAGGTCTTATTTATAAGCTACTGTTCCACACTGACATAAACATTAGGGAAAACAAGATAAAATGTTTTCATGGCTGTAAATTTATATTTACATGATCATTTTACACGTTTACGTACTAAGTGTGACTCATATGTGGGTAACACAAAGCAAGGGGTCAGAATTTCACTGAATTAAATTTTGCAGTCAATGAGCCTTGGACTCTTCCGTTCGGACTATCTCCTGCAAGAGCGAGAGGGCAATGCCATCAAGCAAGTGGAGTTTAACACGATAGCCTCGAGTTTTGGCGCGCTGGCCACCAAACTGCCCATCATGTCTCGGTACCGACAGTTGGCGACAGCTCTATCGTGCGGGGCATAGATTCCTTTGCTGCCTTGTAAAAAAAAAAAGAAAAAAAAGTTGCCAGAATCTTGCCTCGCACGGTACAGCCTGAAATTCAGTCAGCATCTCTCATGTGACTGCTATCTCTTTCTATCCTAGCATGCGATTAACCATCTCTTTCACGTGACATTTAAGCACGCCTTGTTTTTTTTTTGTTTTTTGCACTATTCACCTTTGCTTTTCACAGTTTGTTGTTTGTTTTTTTTAGCATGTTTGTTTGAAGTGCGTGCATGTATATTGCAGATAGCGAGTTTGTTGTTATAGTTTGTTGCTGTAGTATGTAGGTTTGCAATCACTTGAGAGATGTTACCACTGCCTAATACGTGTCGGTGCTAAATTGCTTTGCGTGTTTAATATTCTATTGTGAAATTCTGTCCAGCTGCTGGGTACGGGTTAGGGGGTACACATCTTTCAAAATTTACTTTTACCAGCTTTTTATTTGTATTTTTTTCGTGGAACTTTTAATGTGCATTTACACTTTCAAGGTGTGTAATGGTGTTACCAAATATCTTTAGTTTTATTATTGAGATAATGAAAAAAAATATATTTTATAGGCGCGTAGGTACTTATAACGGCGCGGTATGTTTCCCAATAAACTTTTTATTGTAGGTACTTTTAAAATTTAATCTGCTATTGAGGCAGCATAGTAACTGCATAATTAAGCTACTTTATCGGTTTTTAGCCACATAAAGTGGTATACAGGGTGTAAACAGAACATTTCCGAAGCCGGAAACCATTGTATTGTTGTGTCTAAATAGTAACTTAATTCACTAACAAAATAAACACATTTCAAGAAAACAAGATTAAAATTGCAGATTTAAATAAAATACCATTTGATTTGAAATAATCTCAATATTTAATGCAATTGTGTCTGATTAGGTAAAAAAATAATCATTATGCACTTTTTTATTCTAAAGTACATTTAAATCTGCATTGTAAAGCCGTAGGTAAAATGACAGAAAACTTATAAAAGTAGTCAACGTGAACAGATTCTTAAAATTTACATAAGTAAAAAGGAGAGGTTTACGATTAAAAAAATATATAACGGGTGTAAAACGTCCATTTCTGAAGCCTGAGAACACGTATTCTTGAGCCTAAATAGTAACTAAATTCACTTACCCAGAAAACTCAATTAATAAAGTTATTAAGGATTGATATTCGCCGCTAGAGGTCATCGCTCACACATCAGCTAATGTTATAATCAAAAGCGATGGTTTAAATAAAACTAAAACACTATTTAATTTGAAATAATGCGGAATTTTTTATGCTATTTGGCACAATTAGATAGGTAATTTTTTTTTGCTTTTTCCGTAACGTGTCCAGTAATGCCCAGATTTCGTTTTCGGAAGCAGTTTTTTTACATCCTGTATAAAATTAAAAATAATTCTATAACGGGATTAGCACACCCTTTGTTAGATATAATTTATAGATTCTCAAAGGGATGCGCATTTGCAAAAGTATTTTACCATCAAATAAAATTTCCTTTCTGAAAATTAAAAGTTTTTCTTAACCTAGATTTTACTTTCTTTTTTTGTCAATAAATACCTAATAGATAGTTTTAATTCATATAAATAGTAGCCTTTGTTTTATTACTTACTGTAGCAATCTTTTTAATACTATGTTTTTTTATTTCTTTCTAGAGCGTAAGTACCTACATTATTCGTATTTTTGCCTGTAAATAGTATTGCATATTTGAAATAGTGTATTTTTATTTTGACATCTAAGGTTTTAGAAAACATTTCCTGGGTATGTCAATTTAAATTTGATCTTTGGAATGGTAACGTTACTATAGTTTTTTTTTTGTATGCTGTATTAGTTTGTGTGCGTGTGTGTTTTCTTGTTATTAATAATAGACTAGTTGTTTAAATTAAATTTTAATCGAAAAGGTAAGCAAGGACTCGTTCGCATAATGGAAAAATCGATTGTGACTGCCATCAATAAAGGGGTCGATGACATTTCGGACATAAAAAACCATTTCGGACACCTTGGCCAAACTATGAATTGAAATTGAAAATCCATAGTTTTGCCAAGGTGTCCGAGTTTTTTGGTCCGAAATGTCATCGACCCATAAAGACATCTTATTACGTGAACGAGCCCTTATTAAGAATAAGGTTTTAATACAGAACTAGTATTATTAAGTCTACTGAAAGACCAAAAGTCGTGTTGGTTAAACGGTGGGGAAAAATCTATAGGATATCAAATTTGTAGTATCTTTTTTTTTTCGGGTCCTTTCAAAAAATTTCAAATGATTGATTTGAGTTTGAATTATTTAACAGAGAAAACTTTTGTAATGAATTATGTCTCACAAGTTCACCACACGACTCTAGTCATTTCACACACAAAGGCCACAGGTTGGTCTTCGTATTAAATATTAAATGAGAGTGTTTGCACCCAGTATGTTTGTTTTTGGCCGGTAGCTCGGTATGCTGCACTGACTTTTTTAAATCATTTTTCCTGATTGCTACCTAACTTATTTCATGTGATTTAAATCTTGCTTTGCACGATAAAATATTCTCAACAATACATAAATTATTAATCTAAAATTCTTAGGAAATTGGCACAGGTTTTGTAAGAAGTCTGTAAATATACTTTTATATGTTTAATTGTGTGTTTTAGCTATATCGTGCGTCAATTGGGTCATGGAGAACTGCTTAAAAATGTAAGTATATCTTAAGATCTTATTATTAGATTAATTCATAAAGAAAACAAATACCCATTCGTCAGTAAGTTCCTACTTATTTGCTACTTTTCCCGTGAGAAATAACGCATTCTGGCGAGAAAATTATTTCAATGTGATTTGTGGCCCCGATTCTGAGTTACAACTCTCATAAGTATACTATAAATATGACTAACTTATTAAATTTTGGCTATCTTAAAGAAAACTAGGAAAACTACTACCGCATTTAAATGTCTTAAGTAGTTTAGAGGAGTAGGCTGACAAACAAACAAACACACACACAATCAGCGAATTTGATTTATACTAAAATAAATCTAAAAAAATCACCAGGCTGACACACCAATTATGTGGCCCTAAAGTAAGTGCAGTAAGCACTTGTGTTATAGGTACCACACAATGGACTAGGGGAGTACCTAGTTACACCCAGACACGAGCCAATATCGTAAAAACATTTTTACGAAATTGGCCCGACCCGGGGATCGAACCTGGAACAATCTGCTTAGCGGTCCGGTATATACACCGCTGCGCCACAGAGGTCGTCAAGACAATACTATGTAATGATTTCTATTCTATTCTAAGATGCCGGAGAACAAGGCGCTATCAGGCCTCTGCTCCGGTATAATAGAAGCGTACGACATGTTCGGCGTGAGCGACGCGATGATTCTCTTCGTGATCGAGGAGGTATCGTACAACATCTGCGACCAGCGGTTCCACGAGTTCGAGATCAGCGAGAGGAGACCCGATATCATGGTGGGTTTACTTTTAGTAAACGTTGCAACAGAATCGTTCTTTAGGATCACTTCGGCCTATAATACCATTGCACCTATTACATAATAATCAATACCATTTTCGGTACAAAATCGATCGTTTCAACATCCTGGTAAAAAATAAAATTAAAATTGAAAATAGGTGTCCGAGTTTTTTGTGTCCGAAAAGTCATGGACCCGTATGCACACATATTTTCACACAATATCAGCATTAATAAAACACTTTTTTATTATTATGGCATTTTAGTTTATAATATTTTTGTTGTATACGATCATTTTGGTTTGGTTTTCAAAGTGTATGTTATGTTTTCCCTTGTAATTTAATGTCTATCACACGACATGTAACAACACATTTCTATATCAAACCAAAACAATCATATTGTGAGATAGTTAATGCATGCACATTAATAACTTAAGCTCTTTTTTTGCCTAATCTAAATTAAATCCATCAAAGAAAACAATTATCTCAAACTTCAAATTTCAAACCCAAGCTATTATTAATAATAGCATACATATAATAACTCTCTGTAAAACCTAATATAATGACAATTATATCAACGATTGTTTAAATTATTTTTTAAGATTGCAAGAAAAACCTTAAATGAAATTTACGAGGAAGCATCAGTCAACGAAAAGCAGCAATTAATGTTGTAAGTACTCTCTTCAAAAACAGCCTTGGGCATCTAAGAGAAAGTAATTGCATTTTTACTCCAATGTGTAAAAAAGGTGAATTTTTCATTAAAAATATTATGTTATTACATTATTTTTGCACAGGACTTACTCTGTACTTGACTCACTGATTACGTTTAGGATTGTTTATACTTTTTATATTTTGCCAAAAAAAAATTATTAATTTAAGAATTTTTTTTTCTTTTTACTTAACATTTGTTGTTAATAATTGGTTATAACTATTCTTTAGAGCATACAAGCTTCAACCCGAAAGTCCCAATTAATTCACCCTGTATACTTAAAAAAAAAAAATTACAAATTGGCAACATTTACAGAGATGGCAAAGTTGTGGCAGTCGTGTACTACAGATCGGGGTATGAACCAGACCAGTATCCCACTACAAGAGAGTGGGACGCCAGACTAAAGGTCGAACGGTCCAAGTAAGTCTTCTTTTAATTGACATTTATATAAAAAACTATAAAAAAAACTCTATATGAAAACACGTTTATGTGTAAGGTAAAGAAGAATTGTAAATAACAATCATAGTAAGTAACTGAATCCACGGTCCATATAATTCTAGCTTAGATACTAACCTTAAAAAATAAATTAAAAATACATGTTCTTTTCAAAGTATAATATTGGCCCCGATTCCGAAAAAACTCTCTAAAACTAAATTAAAAATATCGCTGTCACTTTCACATGCTTCGTATTAGAAAAATATAGGTACATTGGTTTCACTAAATTTAGTTCACATCATTGTAAAATTGGACGAAATGCGCTGAGGACTAGCCTAAAATTGTCTTTACTGTCATAATATACGTACATTTTAGTTTGACAGGACTAAAATTATTACCTGTCTCTGTCTTATACTATTGACGAGTAAGTGAAGGTGGATAGTTTTAGTTTAGTTTAGAGAGTGATTTCAGAATCGGGGCCATTGATTTATTTATGTTACTCGTACATATGACACAGAGAAACTTGCTATAATTATAATCTGTTTGTTTGTTAATCAGTTAATTCTGTTTAAACCCCGTAAACTTGTGATATCTATTTATCAACTATTTATACGTCTGAATGCAAATGCATCCGTGCGAAGCTTTGGTCAGTCACTCGTGAATTGGATATTAATAAATTATTTGTCGTTATAGAGATAAACGATAAACTTATGTTTTTTTTATCACGTTATTTTATCTACGCCTTTAAGTCAGACATGTAAAGAATCCCCATAAAATCTTAAGATTAAGTATAAATACTTATCACTGCTCTACGGCTCATTTAGAATTGACGAATTCAGTATCTAATTTTTATTTCAAGTTTTAACTTACCTTCGGAGGTACTAGCTTAACTGAACTTAAATATTATTATCATTTACTCAGCTATAAAATAAGACAGAGTAGGATAGTAAAACAAAACTTTTGCGTGTATTATGCACACAACGCAAATATATTTAGGCAGCTAAGTGAGTCCTAGTTTTAAAATGAACTCAGTTTTTGGGAGTACAATATATCTGTCTTTATCATCATAATTGGAAGGAAGCTGATATTTTTTTTAAGACCGTCCGTAGAATTGTCAGCAACTGAAACGAGTATTATTATTTGCGTTATGTTTAAATTATTTAGATATTTTTTCTTAAGATTAGTTATTTAACCTAGTTTTTAAAAAGGTTCGAAGGGGTTCAGCTCAGGGCATGACTTCGAAAATATGTTTCATTTTGTAATAACGGGTGTAAAAAGACCACTTCCGAAGCCTTCCGAAGCCTGTATTCTGGAGCCTCAATAGTAACTAAACTCACTAACAGTATACCCAGAAAACTCAATTTAAAAAAGTTATTAAGCGTTGAAAGGTCATACTCGGCGTTTGAAATCATCGCTCACACATCAACTGTTGGTTCAAGTGCGATTTTAAACCCTATTTAAATTAAAACCCTATTTAATTTGAAATCATCGCAAAATCTGATAGTATAAATGCAATTTTGTACAATTACGTAAAAATAACTCCAGATATGTCCAGTTTTTGTTTTCGGAAGCAGTTCTTTTACCCCGTATATTTAATTAACCAACGTTGATTAAATTGTTGCAGCGCTATAAAATGCCCATCCATAAACTACCAACTGGCCGGCACCAAGAAAGTGCAACAAGCGCTAGCCGTCCCCGGAGCTCTGGAGAAGTTCATGGGGAAAGGCCCACAATGCGACAGAGTTAGAGAGATATTCACCGGTCTCTACTCTCTGGACTTTGACGAGAGTGGAGAGAAGGCGGTGGAGATGGCAATCGCTGATACTGAAAGGTAGCGTATTATGATTAAGGACAAGCTAGGTAAAAGAAGAAATAGTGCCCGGAGCTATGGAGAAGTTCATGGGGAAAGGCCCACAATGCGACAGAGTTAGAAAATATTCACAGGTCTCTACTCTTTCGAGAGTGGCGCGAAGGCTGTGGAGAGGGCAATCACTGATGCTGAAAGGTAAAATGATACGGTTATCAGGAATATTAATTAGTAATTAGTCTGTGAAAAACGTGTACTAATAGTTTGTCACTATACCTGTTGAAATGAGTTTTAGTTTGTTTAAGGGAAATTAATACGAAGACACGCTTTCGACAATTTTACAACTGCATAAATTGTTTAACCCGCAGTTATCTTTCGACCTGCATAAAATGGATCACTGTTTATTGGTGGACAGAAAGTGTTTTATATACCTTCCTATTGTTCATAAAGCTTGTAACGGCCGAAACCAATATTGTACTAACCATTGACGCCTTGTTATTTGTGTAACTATGGTAACCAATATCCAATGTTTTTGCGTCGCAATAAAATATGATAAATTGCTTTCGATATGGAAATGATAGAAACACGCCACAAAAAACAAAGGGTCGACGACATTTCGGACACAAAAAACTCGGAAACCTTGGTCAATGTATGGATTTTAAATTTTAATATTATTTTTTACCATACATTGGTTAAGGTGTCCACGTTTTTTGTGTCCGAAATGGCGTCGACCCAAAACAAAACTAGCAGTTTCCAATTACCAAGGTTTTAACTATAGTAGAATATTGGTTTCGGCCGTAAGTTAGTTTAATAGAGGTCTCTTCTACTTCTTTTTTCTAATTTCACATCTTCAACTTGTGATTTTTTTTCCTTCCTATATCTATATTAGATTCGTGCTAAAACCCCAGCGCGAGGGCGGCGGCAACAACCTCTACGGGGTCGATGTCCGCGACACGCTGACCAAACTGAGGCATAGCAGGGAGCGAGCGGCCTATATACTGATGGAGAGGATATTGCCACCGCTGGTAGGATTATAACTTTACAATATTGAGAATATGACTGTAGATTCGTTTTTAGCTTCGGTATATTTTAATAACTAGTGACCGCCCGCGACTCCATTCGCGTGGAGGTCGGTTTCCCGTGGGAATTAGATGTTTTCCCGCGGTAAAAAGTACCCTATGTGTTATTCTGATGTATAACCTATATTACTGCAAAGTTCATCCAAATCCGTCCAGTAGTTTTTACGTGAAAGAGTAACAAACATCCATACATCTATACTCACAAACTTTCACGTTTATAATATTAGTAGGATATGACTGTAGATGTGTTTTAAGCTTCGGTATATTTTAATAATTATATGTTTTGTTAATTTTGATCACGAGAAATGAGTATTAACTACTACGGATAGTACTTACCTATTCTATATATGTAGGCTAAAAATAATGTAGCGAGAGCAGAGTAGCGATTATGACATCTGTGATCATAAACAAGTAAAATTGGATAATAATAATCGTAAAATCAATTGTTACTTATACAGGGTGATTCATAAGTGGCTGTCGACCTGCCCTTCTACCGCATAACTAGCGTCGATTTGAACTCGACGTCGAAATCTGTTTTCGATACCGACATCATTGGTTTCATAATTTCGTACCGCACAATTTAAGGGGCGTGTCTTAAGTAACCGCCGATAACAAAGCGAATGAATAAATGACCTTCGAATAGAGACCCGCCAGTGTTAACAATTTAGCCTATGAAAACAGATTTCGACGTCGAGTTCAAATCGACGCTAGTTACGCGTTAGCCCCCCAGTATGTTATTTTTGCCAAAATGTTAATTGATGATTTAAAAGAGTAAATAGATGATTTACAAGAGTAAATTGATGAATTAAAAAAAAAACTTACCAAAATAATTAAACAAAAAATATTTTTTTTAAACTATTTTTTTATATCCAACCATTGTGTGTTGGCAGCGAACACATTACTAAATCACGTTGTATTCTCCTATAGGTATTTTACTAAATTATCTTCATCTTCAGGTGTCAGGCTACGTGGTCCGCCCGGGCGGGCCCGTGCCGCCGCCGCTCACCGACCTCGTGTCGGAACTCGGGATATTTGGAGTCATTATTGGGTAAATATTGTACTTATTATGTAATACTAGCGACCCGCCCACGCATCGCAATGGTGCAATTTTGGCCGACTTGCTCACGAAACATTGATTTTTGGCTAACTTAAAGATTGTTCTTTATTTACAAATTTAAATGAAAAAAATAGCTAAAGGATGGTGAAAACCGCATTAAAATCCTTAAAATTGGTTTACAAGGAGTTAGCGGCCAAACATACAAACAGACAGAATTAGCGACTAGGATTTATACTATGTAATGATAATTATGATAATGATACTAGATTGAATTTATGTTGAGGTTTGAAAGATATAGTGATATAGATGTGATATAAGTCGAGAACTATCTGTTTTCCAAATTTCATTAAAATCGGCTTAGCCGTTTTTCAGGGTATCGACATTACGATTGACCAACTAACTACATGAATGAATCTAACAACTTTTTAAAACACCGTCAAAAAAGCATTAAAATATTTTTTATTATACGTTTTTTTTAAGAAATAAGGTAAGGAATATACTAACTTTTAACCCTCAATTATTTTTTGTTAATTTTCTATTATATTTTTTTATCCACAGAACCAAAGACAAGATATTCACCAACAAGCAAGTGGGGCACATGCTCCGGACCAAATCAGCCGAAGCCAACGAGGGAGGTGTGGCAGCCGGACTGGGAGCCTTGGACTCACCATATCTAGTAGATCTGTAGTTTACCACTCTATAACGTAGGATATATTATATACTCTATGTTTTGAGGTCTACGCTCAAGTTAGATAAATTATTCATAAGTCCGAGAACCGGTTTCAACCAGTTCTACAACGGATACTGGTTTTGACCGGTTTGTTCAGACTTATTGGGTTTTTTGCTAGGGTTTTATAAGGAATAGGATAGGAAGAGCAGGGTTTAATATCATGAGGTTTTAAATACATTTAAACACATACTATGATTTTTAAACTTTAAAAATGGAAACTTAACTCTAAAGTTTTTATCAAGTTTTGCCTACTATTGAGTAAAGTTATTATTGAAATTAATTATCGTGTTTTACCTTTAATGTATTTATAATTAATAAAGTTACCAATATTTTTTTTCACTACATGACTAATGCTTTCCTGTAAAGAGTAATAACCATAAGTGCCATTGAACTGAGTTCATTACATTCCTATTATTTCTATACAATTTAATTATTATAATACTTTAGAGTGCGGGCATTCTTACTTTTGTAAAGTAATTATAAATATAATGAATGTTTAATATCAACGATTGCAATAAAATTATGGAAAAATGTATTGAGATGGTGCTCCGCAGAGAAATAGCTTATATTTTATAAATTTTTGACTAGTGAATATATTTTTGAAACTATAAACTTGCTTTTCATTACACACTAAACAATATTTAAAGCCAATTTAAGATATAAACCTGTACTTTTACTAAAGTACTTAAGTTATCTTCCAGCATGTGCAGCTGCTTATCAGATGCCTATCCTAGCACATTGGATATGTTTATTTTTGCGAGGTAAGACCCATTTTCACTTATTGTCCCATACGATGACTATTTGAGGTACCATTCTAAAGTAAGTAGTAGCAGGACAGAGATATACGTGATTATCGGGCGATATGTCTTCGCGACTCCTAGTGGAGATGATTAAGAATCGACGTAGTATAATTTTCGTTTTATAATGTGAAGATTGTAAACTTTAGGCTGTATGGATTATTCCTTTGCCTTTTCCTGTTTATGAAAACAATATAAATAAATAAAATAAATAGCTGCTGTCATTTTAAATGAACTGGGAATGGCTAATGCCACCCTGATTACGTTTAGCATTCAAGACAGACATTTCTGTCTTATCATCATCATTACATAGTATAAATCCAAGTCGCTTATTCTGTCTGTTTGTATGTTGGTCCGCTAACTTCTCCTAAAAGATTAAACGGTTTTCGTAATTTTAAAGGTAATTTATTCATTTATATTTGTAAATAAAGAACAATCGGAAAAAGTTATTTTAAGTTTGGCAAAATTCAGTGTTTCGTGAACAAGTCGGCCAAAATGACAACATTGCGAAGCGTGGGCTCTTTCTACTTAGTATAAGAAAATGACAATATTTTTTTTGTTTATTCAATGATATTAGAATTGCAAACATTTTAATCCATATTATACAGCCAAAATAAGTTTGGCCATTATTATTCTATATGACCAAAATATTATTGATATATTTTTTACATTGTAACCAGTTACAAAAGACAGTTTCAAAAATTAAAAGGAAAGAAAGGCACCACATGTTTGCTACCGACTGTCTTAGACAATTTTACTATGTTCTATGAGTTAAATCGGATTTATTGAGCTGTTGAATGGTCACAAATTTTTGAACCGTTAGCAGTGCACATTAATGAACTCGACTGTACCATGACGTCTTATTGATGATCAATGAATAAAATGCGATTAGCATAGAAAGGAAAGATAATAATGTGAAACCGTGCCTTCAATAAAAAGTAATTAGCCCCAGCATTATTTTATGCATCTATAAAAAAAAACATACCTAGGTACCTATATTTCTTATGGAAATTTATTAGGAAAATCCTTGTTTGGGGAACAATAGATTCCAATTTCATAGTTATAATAATACCCTCCTGACTTTACTTTGGAGCTAGCTGATAAAACCAATGTTATACTGTTCTTATAAAGACCTTTTATACCATTTTCACCATCACCGGTTATCCCGGTTATTTTGGCTCTACCCGCCTTTTCTTCTGTCAGATCTTTGACAACGACAGCCACCACAATGTCGTCATGTTCCGGACAATTTCTAGACACATACTCCTTGACGCGAGGTTGGTCTGTGTTTTGATGGAAGCCATGGTACGCTATGTACGCGCCCGATTCATTTGCAACGCCAAGATTTATGTCATTTCCATTCGTAAAAATGAACAGTGAAATCAAAACAAGAGGGAGAATTATGCCCATCATGGTAGAAAGAGCCATGAAAATGAAGCTGCTATTTTCAAAAGGTTCCGTTATATACTAATATTTACTTTTTATGTGTATAATTTTGTAGTCGTGATTTCATTGATATTGTGGTTAGAGAAATCTTAATTTTTAACGTATAATAACATATTTTTTTGAGTTTACTCTAAGCGACGGTGGACAGTTGGGTACATCATCGGTCACTGAATACTGTTGTCAGGGTTCTAATCCGGGTTTCATCGTATCATTTTTGAATACTCAAACTTACTTCTTAAGAACAAGAATCTGTAAAAATTATAGAAAAAGATATTTTTAATACATAAAAACGTCCATTGATTGAATGGTGAGGGCGCCACAGAGCCACGTTGTACTTCGTGTCCGTAAATAAAAACTTAAAATAAATATTCAAAGAATAAAAGGTGACCAAAAAGTGCTAAAAAGTATCACAACAAAGGATAGAAATATCTACGGCACTTTAATACCGCATTTATAACCGATAAATCATGGAGGAAGTTATGAATATGCTAAGAAAAATTCAAAACGAGCTGAACGAACAAAAAACGACAATTGTACAGTCAGCAGATAAAGTTACGGAACAAGTTACGAATAATATAAACCACGCATTGGAGGAAAAATTTAATGCAATGGAAATAAAATACGAAAACCTCAAAGAGAAGCTGGATAACCAAGAAAAGAGACTATATTTTCTCGAAAAACAGTCAAAGCAGAGGAATATCGTGATTTTTGGACTGGCGGAAACTGAAACATCATATGCAGATCTAGAAAAACACATACTAAGTTTCATAAATCAATATTTCTCTGTTGATCTAGAACGCAGAGACATACAAGAAACTAGGAGAATAGGAAAGAAAGGAGAAAACCCCCGGCCTATTACTATAACATTTTCTTCATTGGGAACAAAAATAGAAATCTTCAAACAAAGGAGAGTATTAAAAGACACGAATTACTACATAAAAGAGGACTTCCCACAGCACGTTTTAGCTAAAAGAAAGGAACTGCAAGTACAGCTGAAAATTGAAAAAGAAAAAGGGAACTCCGCCTCTATTAAGTACGACAAACTAATAATACACTCGAAAAATAATACAACAATAGGCAACAAGAAAAGAACTCTAACAACATCACCAAACGACAAAGATCTACCGCATTCAGAGCCAAAACCAGCACATAAAAAGAACAAAACTCATGCTCAACCAAGTTTACAAAGATCATCGAGCTTATCAGAGGGAGTTATTAAACCAGGAATACTCGGATTCTTAACTACCAAAAACCACAAAAACCAACCAAACGATCAAACAAATGAAAATAATAAACAATAGCAACTACCGCCCTCTCTCACGGAAAACATATTAGAAGCGAACACTACCAAACCACATCTTCCAAGCCGGTTGGTCCCCGTGGAAGATCAAGACCAAAACCCTCCAAAGGAAACAAAACTTTTTTCAAATACCAAAAACAACAATTTCCACAACACTTTATACATAGCGACTTATAATGTTAGAACTCTTTCTACTTACTCACGTCTACTGGAACTAACAGAATCCTTAAGAAACATAAAGTACGATATTATCGGTCTCTCAGAAATTAGAAAACACGGCAACAAAATAGAGGAACACGAGGAGTTCATTTTGTACTACATTGGCGAAACGCCAGGATTATATGGAGTGGGCTTTATTGTTAAAAAACACCTGAAAAAATACATAAAATGTTTCAACGGACTGTCGGAAAGAGTAGCGCTACTTAGACTACAAATCGACAGTCTAGACTTAAGCATCATTCAAGTATACGCCCCAACAGAAAACGCGAAAGAAGAAGAACTAGAGCTTTTCTACAGTACTGTTGACAAAGCAATAAGACTCTCAGGAAACAACATAGTAGTCATAGGCGATTTTAACGCCAAAATTGGTCAACCCAAACCAAATGAAACCATCACTGGAAACTACGGATACGGTAACAGAAATTGTAGAGGAAATAGACTCATTGACTTTGCATATGAAAACAACTTGGCCATAATGAACACTTTTTTTAAAAAGAACAACAAGCAGAGATGGACTTGGAAAGCACCTGACGGCAATACAAAAAATGAATTAGATTACATCCTAACAAACCTATCAAGAAACGTATACAATATACAGGTTCTGAACATCACATACCCTTCGGATCACAGACCCGTGAGGGCGGCTTTCAATATACTTCCAAAATCAAAAAATCGCAGTAAGTTCGGTCGATGCGCCAAGCCTCAGATAAAGAACGAAAAAGAAGTTCAAACCTATATTGAATCGTTGAAAAGCTTGTCAGCAGACATGCTAGACCATTGGAATGATAGAGACACCGTTCAGGTTTGCTACGATAAAATAACTAATGCAATCGACATCGGCCTAAAAAGAATACAAGGGCTAACAAGTAACACAAACACAGAGACAAAGCAAATTATATCAGCACGCACTAAGTCACTAATTAGCAGAAGACAAGAAATACATAAGACTAAACCGAAATCAAGGGCTATGAAAAATGAGCTAAAAGCTCTTTACAAACTCATAAGTAAACGAATCAACTACGACTATAAGGTACATCGCACACAAACGATCAAAAAACATCTTCAAGCCACGGGCAGTGCCAAGAAAGTATACAAAGATTTAAAAACACATAAATCATGGATTGAAGAGCTAAAAAATAGAACCAACATTACACAAAATAGATCGGAAATACTCAAAATAGCAACAGATTTCTACAAAGACCTATACAGCTCACCAAATCATTCAACATACAAGCTACCGAGTCGTAATACAGAAAGAGCGATGGTAACATTCACCGAAGAGGAAGTAGCCAAAGGAATTAAAACACTGAAATCAGACAAAAGCCCAGGGCCTGACAGGATCACCAACGAAGTCATAAAAGCAGGATCGACGTGTCTTGTTACACCCCTTACGCGACTGTTCAATATGATACTGACCAGTACGAACTCTCCACGCCAATGGTCTGAATCGGAAATTATTCTGCTTTACAAAAAAGGTGATCCAGATAACATAGGTAATTACAGACCGATAAGCCTACTACCATCACTATATAAACTTTTCTCGTCATTATTAGAAAAAAGGTTAAAAGTAACAACAGAAAAATTCCAACCCATCGAACAGGCAGGCTTTCGTCGAGGCTTCTCCACAGTCGATCATATTCACTCGCTAGAGATGCTTATAGAAAAATTCCAAGAGTTCAACAAACCACTCTATGTAGTTTTTATTGACTACCAAAAAGCTTTCGATACTTTACTCCACTCATCGATCTGGGAAGCTCTAATATCACATGAAGTACCTTTGGAATATATACAAGTCCTAAAAAACATCTACGACAATAACACCAGCAGAGTGAAGTTGGAAACCACCGGACCACCCATACAAATAAAAAGAGGTGTGAGGCAAGGTGACCCAATCTCTCCAACAATCTTCATAACGGTGCTGGAGTATATTATCGGTAAACTAAACTGGGAAAAAGTGGGTATAAACATAAACGGACGCTACCTGAGCCATCTCAGATTTGCGGATGATATAGTTCTGCTATCAGAAAGCCCAACCCAACTACAACTGATGATAAACTCTTTAGTTGAAGAAAGTCGTAAAGTAGGCTTGGAAATTAATTTAAATAAAACAAACGTCATGACGAATCATAATAAAATACCTATTTATCTCAGAAATCGACCGCTAGCGTATGCTGATACTTATATTTACCTGGGAAAACAAATCTCATTTAACCCACGCAACAACGAATTAGAAGTAGAGAGAAGAGTCAACATCACCTGGAAGAAATTTTGGAACCTCAAAGAAATCCTAAAAAGCGACATGTCCATAAATTTAAAAAGTAGAGTCATGAATACCTGCCTGCTCCCATCACTTACTTACGCTTGCCAAACGTGGAAATTCACAAGAAAACTAAAAAATAAGATCATAACCAGTCAAAGAAGTATGGAGAGAAGCATCCTGAAAATCAAGAAGATACAAAAAATCCGCCATACCGCCATAAGACAGAAAACTAAAGTTATCGACGCACTCAGCTACTCACAGAAGCTAAAATGGCGATGGGCTGGACACGTAGCCAGACTCAATGATAATCGCTGGACCAAAACGACAACTTCATGGCTAGGACCATCGGGCCAGAGGAGAAGAGGAAGGCCAAATGCACGCTGGATAGACGATGTTGTAAAAATAGCAGGCACACACTGGATGCGAGAAGCTGAAGACCGAGAAAAATGGTCATCTTTGGAGGAGGCCTTTACCCTCCGTTGAGAGGGGTTCTTGTACCCTTACATATAAAGAACCTAAAAGAATAAAACACCTAAGTAATTAATTAATGCATGCAAACTTTTTGATGTTATTTCTTTTATTTTTATTTCTTTTCTTTTAATTGTAAACCTAATTTGTAACAAGAAATAAAAGGCTTTTTATTTTATTTTATTTATTTATTAATAACATATTTACTTTCCTCCCTGCTACACGTGAAGAGTTTTTTTTTAAATAAAACAATTGATAGTATGTTGTTTTGGAACTCTTTCTACTATCTCGGAACTCTGATCTACTATCAGAATTTCAGAGTTCCTCCATAGTTAGCGAAAACAGTAGGTACCAACTATTGAGGCAACATACGCGGATTTAGCAGCCCAAGATGCATCGACGTATTTAACCTTCTCCTTAATAAACGTAAAAAATAAAATAACTTTAATTAATTTCACCACACTTATTTCTTTTCTCTTATACGTATATAACGAATAAATTTATCTTACATTTAGTTGTATACAGGGTGGCTCATTCAAATCGGTCAGTATGGGAAAGTCTGTAACTATAAGACTTACGAAGATTTGTACTTTGGAACCATGTCACCGATTTTGCTAAAAAAAAAACAGCATTCATACATTTGAAAAAAAAACATACCCAGCTAGGGAATCGAAGCCGGTCGTGTTGAATTTTGTATTGAAAAAAAAAACGCTGGTCACTTCGAACATATACTAAAATAAATTAAAATTATTTGAAAACAATGCATTTTATTCATTTTAGAAATAATGTTTCATAGAGCCATTTACAGCTTAAGACCTACACAATTGATATTTAAATAGAAAAAGTGTAAGTTATTTTTTTCAAAACAACCGGGTTCGATTTCCTAGCTGTGTACAGATTTTTTTTTAAATGAATGAATGCAGTTTTTCTTTTTATTAAAACCGGTGACATGGTTCCTAAGAACAAATCTTCGTATGTCTTAGGTATAGTTTCCGACTTTCCCATACTGACCGATTTGATTGAACCACCCTGTATAGTGATTTTTTTCATTCTACATATTTATTATTTTCCTAGTTGTTCACTAACAAACAAACTAAAAAAAACCATGTTGAACCTATGCAATATGTAGTTTTTTTTAATTTAAATTTTAACCGTCTCAAATCGGAGTAAAAAATAAAAAAAACTAATTGAAATAACTCAAAAACGGATAACTGGCATACGAAATTATGGGACAAAATCGGTTGCTTTTGACCTAATCTATCACCCATTAACAGAAATACGTGACATAACAAGTCACCCTGTATATTGAGCCCAACAACGTGACGATCTTCAATCATTATAACGTTTTCCAGATTTATCTTAAAAATAACATCCGCTGGGCCATGGCATGTGAGCCAATGATAATCGGAATAATTCTTTCAACAAAGTCTGTTTTCTATAGTTACTATCTTACAAAAAATTACATCGGCTTACTATTATAGCCCGGCAGGACAGCTTTGAGTTATAACTTCATCAATTTACGGTTATCCCGTTTTTCTATGATACCCATGGTATGCCATGAATATGCCCGGTGCATCAGCATTTCCAAGAGATAATTATCTGCCATTCGACAATGAGACCAAACCTAGCGGAAGAATTATACCCGTCATTGTATGCACACGCAAGAGACGAGAAACGCATAAACATAATTTAAAACGGTTTACTTATAATTTAACTTTTACACATGTTTTGCATATTTTTAATGATGAAGTTTTATTTTTAATTAAATATTGGTAAAAAGATATTAAAAAAATAATAACACAAAGAAATTGACTGTAGACTTCTAATCTTAGACTTTTGTCAATTGTATTACATGATCGATATTAATATTAACATTACCACTAGGATATGTATGAATCTACATAAATAGGCGAATTAAATTAGTCCTAAGATTTAAGATCAATTTAAGTTTATTTAAATAGATTTACTTTGTGGGAGGAGGAAACACACCGGCAAGGAAATATTTCGCTTCCAGTGGTGACGGACTATTTGCATTTCTTTTAAATGTAGAAAATAAAATTATCTATATTTGCTAAGTCATTAGTTTATATAAAAGATGCAATCGTCTAAATATTCGGTCATGAGACTCTCATTTTATTAAGCACTTGAGAGACTTCTACTTTATCTACTCTACATATACCTACGAGTAGTTATGACGGCTTCTCAGACAAACTGAAGAAAATATCTTAATGGAAAGAAACTCACTCATTTGTAATATCCCAATCTTTATTTAGAAATGAAATAACTACATATATTATATATTAATATACATAAACATATTGGATTATTTAATGACATATGGTGTATTTGGGATATTTAAGTTTAAACATCTTGCTTCCCTTGTCAATTTCGTTGTAGCCCTTCGCATAGCCGAAAGCTGGATGGTCGTACACAACCTGAAAATAAGTAATGTTGTGTTAATTATCAAACAGGGACATTTTATCCTAACCTATTCAGTATCCTAATATTATAAAGAGGTTCGGATGTTTATGGTAATCTCTGGACCTATGGAACAAATAAAAAAAATACCAGTAGAAAGCTTCGTTATCAGAAGGTGTTGCCTTTTTTATTCAGGCTAATTTTATTTATTTACATCAAGCAAACTTTTTGTTAATTATGTTTACATTCTAAAAAACCTTTGCTTCAGTTGGTTCGAATTCAAATGAAAAAAATCGCCGTGGATATGCTGCTGTAAAATTTTGCGTGTGGCAGACTAACGACGCATCTAAAATCTTATCCTACAGTAGGATTCCTACTAATAAATATTATAAACGTGAAAGTT
Organism: Emmelina monodactyla; assembly: GCA_916618145.1. Lineage (NCBI taxonomy): Eukaryota > Metazoa > Arthropoda > Insecta > Lepidoptera > Pterophoridae > Emmelina > Emmelina monodactyla. Next base: position 2,421,769 of record OU745323.1, on the reverse strand, counting down.
TCTGAGTATGTGAGGATGTATGGATGTTACTCTTTCACGTAAAAACTACTGGACGGATTTGGATGGAACTTTACAGTAATGTAGGTTATACATCAGAATAACACATATGGTACTTTTTACCGCGGGAAAACTTCTCATTCCACACGGGAAACCGACTTCCACGCGAACGGAGTCGCGGGCGGCTGCTAGTAAGATTATACTTTTAGCAGCCGAGACCATCACGTATACATTTTCTTTTGGTAGGTCAATTTAAACGGTACAGCAGCCTTTTAAGACTTTAACAGCCTTGTTCACTTGTTTATTTTACAGTCGAGTTCATTAATATATTGGTTAGAAAGGCCAGACTTCAAAAATAAATAAACGTTATAAAATAACATATTTATATGACAACTATGAGGATAATTAATTAATGGCCAAGATTTAGATTCATAAATGTGTGATACAGCTCGTACGGATTACTGATAAAATGCATGCAATACTAAAATATTATTAAGTACCTACACTACGTATACCTTATCCAACATCAGTTTCTAAAATGTGAAAGACATAAAATACAAATCAAATTATAGGTATTGAACTGTTCACATGATACCATATTTTAGTGCTATGAAATCAATAGAATTTATTGAGCATTTCAATGCTCCCCATTTTCTGAAACGTTAGCAGTGCCAATATATTAATTAACTCGTCTATATCATTACGTGTTATGGATGAATTGGATGATTCATGAATATTAATATAATGCGATTAGCATTACCATAGGAAAGATAGTTATGTGAAACCATGCCTTCAATAAAAAGTAATTAGTCCCAGCATTATTTTATTCATCTTCAAAAAAGAATGAACATATATTTCTTATCTATGTAACAGGACATGTAACAGGAACATTGGGAGCCTTGTTTCTTGGGATACAATGAACTGAGATTCGATAGTTATAATAATACTCTCCTGACTTCACCGCTGAGCCAGACCATAAATCCAATGTTATGGTATTCTTATAAAGACTACCAACACCTTTTTCAGTACCGACTATTTCGATTTTTCCCTGCTTGTTTTCTGTCTGATCTTTGGCAATGACAGCTGACACCACCCCGCCTTCCAGCGCACAGCTTCTAGACACATGCTCCTTACCGTAAGGGTTGTTTTTGTTTTGATGGAAGCCATGGTATATTAAGTATGCACCTGGTTGATCAGCAACGCCAATATTTATGTCGTTGCCATTCGAGAATATGAACAGTGAGATCAAAACAAGAAAGAGACTTATGCCCGGCATGGTCGAAAGAGCCATGACAGTGATACTGCTAAATTTAAAAGGTTTCATTTTATACTAATGTTAACTTTTTATTTGTATAATTATTTATCAATACGGTGTCGTGATTTCAATTTAATTGTGGTAAGCAGAAGTTATTATTTAGTTAATGTAAAAAATGTAATTTCTACCTACTACTAATTAAGCGGAACAGAGGCGCTTCGACATATTTTACAACCGTCACAACCGCAAAAAATAAAATAACTTCGCAACAACGTAGCTGTCTTATAGCAACACTTTTTTCATTCTATTAATTATTTTCCGAGTAGTTCACTAACAAAAAAAACAAAATGTTACCTGGTCTCTCGCGAAAGAGTCATCGGCGCTGGTGATTAGCTCCGGTACATCCAGCCGGGGCAGATTGAACTGGTTCATGAGGTAGTATTTCGCGTTAGTGTATTTCATTCGGACATCTGCCCACTCCATCTCGCGGGGTAGACGCCAATCTTTCAATTTGGGATCATCCCTGTGTCGGTACATCTCAAAGTCGATACGTTCGATATCTTCAACCACCTAAAATTAAATTCAATAGGTATGTAAGATTAAATCAAACCAATATTATAAATGCGAAAGTTTGTGACGAATTTCACGTAAGCACTATGGAATGAAACTTGGGAGAAATATAGACTATAACCTGGGAAAAAATATGGTGTACTTTTTGGAGCAGTAAATCATTAAAAATAAAATATACAGGGTTATTTTTAATTAGCGCATCCCCTCTTGCAGGCGGCTTCCCTACATCAATCACAATAACATTTGTTCTACGACTTTTTGCAAAAGCCCGCCACGCAAGTTGCGTGCGCGTAGAGTATTTGACCGTTTACAGGCATCTAACTTATTTTTTTAAAAAATATTAATTTTAATTAGTCGTTGGCTAAATGTTGTTGGGATCGATGTAGAAAAGCTGCCTACAAAAGGTGATGCGCTAAATAAAAATAACCCTGTATAAAGTTAATGTAGCAAATGAACAGTTGAGTTGATCAATATTAGAGATGCGCCGAGTAACACTTTTGCCGAGTATCGAGTATCACTCGGTTCAATTTTTTTTTTTACCGAGTACTCGGCCGAGTAACTTGGTTCTATCAAATTTCCAATTTCACGCGCGTAAACAAGTACAAACGAACACAAGTATATTTAGAAGAAAATTTGTTGGCAAATGGTGGACAGTGCACCAAACAAGGCATCATAATTAACATTGATTAAATTTTCAATATTGATTATTTTTATTACTGTTCCTTTAATTTTGTCTCACTAGTACTCCTGCATTAGCATAATTTTGATTTTATTATTTGAGGATGTCAAAGATTTCCTCAATTAGTATGTTTTGATTAACACTGTTGTTTCAATTATATCTACCTAAATATATTGCTTTCTTTAAACAAAGTATATTACTTTTTTGGTACTCGGTACTCGGCATTCGTATACCGAGTTACTCGGCCGAGTACCGAGTACCAAAAAACCCGCCGAGTATGCCGAGTACCGAGTATAAACCGAGTACTCGGCCCATCTCTAATTAATATATTGGCACTGCCAATAGTCCAAAAAATTGTGACCATTAAAAAGCTTAATAAATTCGATTGAATAGAACAAAAAATATGGTATCATTTGAATGGCTCAATAGTATTGATCTGTATCTTTCAAAAATATGTATGACAGTATCACAAATTTGAAATTTTAAGAATTGTTTTGATCTGTCATTTTAGTCTCTGGAAAGGCCAATATACATATTGATGAACTCAACTGTAACTACAATCATTCAATCTTACATATTTAATTTATCATCATAAAAAAAAAACTCTTGACTGACACCTTGTTCTACATATTAATTTACTTTCATAGTTAACTACAGTTATATTTATAAACATATTTTTTGCAAATAACCAAAGAAGAAGTAAGACTATGTATAATAAAGGTAGTAAACTTACAACTTCATGTTCGCCGCCACCACTCCAGTCATAGACCAGGAGTTCGGCATGAGATGCAATGTCCCTCAAGTAGACACTCTTGTACTGGTGTTCCATCTCATCCAGGAACTGGTCTGATAAAGCCTTGCCCTTGATCTCGTGCTCCAGTTTACGTTTCTGGATGAATTCTTTTACCTGAATAGAAATTATAAGTGTTATATGGATTTTTAATAAGTATCTAATGCTGTTTCGTGTGCTTAGGAGTTCAGATTTGATATCTTTTTTTTTCAAAGAACTTACCTTATTAACTGGGGCATCCAAATAAACAACAAGATGGGGTCTTAGCAGTTCCTCAAGTGTATGGTATCTGAGATCATAGTAAACTGACCGCACACCCTTACTGATGTAGCCACACTTGGCCATGGCCTCCAGGAACACAAAGTCAGAGTATGGAGACCTCTCCAATACTACTCCTTGACCAGTATTCAACAGATGAGCCAAAGCATCAATGTACTGACTGTATCTAGCAATATACATCATAATCTGGAAATTTCCAGCCAAGCGATGATCAGGGCACAAATTGAAGTTAACATGATCAAAAGTCCGAGTATCCTCCGGAATCTTATCGTCGAATTCACGCAAATCTACGTTATTCTCAGTAATATAGTGGATATCCATATTAGCTTCAGGGAAATGCTTCATTCCGAGGTCCTCTGCAAGTTTTGAAGCAAAATTGGTCTTGCAGACAGCGATGGGACCCTCAACAACGATAACTTTGGTGTTGTCGTCAAACCGATGAGTTGTACGATCGAATAAGCTCCGGAGGTAGGTGTAGTCTTTGTTGACGTAATCAAAAGGAGCTGGTTTAGGCGGTGCAGGAGGCAGTGCTTCCCGCATGCACTTTCCCATTATATCCCGCTTTTGGATCAACGAACAAGCGGCAATCTTGCTGCATTGTGTTGGTATTACAACCTTTGCCACAGCTGACCGCATTAGGCTCGCCATGGTGCTTGTCAAGGTATCAAACGATACCTGAAACAAAACATATAATTAACGTGGTATAGACGAAAGCATACAGAATTGCCAAAAAAAAACCTTACCTCAAATTATATGTTATATTAAAAATCACAAAATGTGTGACATAACACCAGTCTACAACCAACCAATGTTTTTCTCGTTAGTGATGTCGAACGAGCGAAAGCGAAAGACGATTGATAAACCAAATTCATACGTATGTAAATCGATATGATATAGAAAAAATAATATAATGCCTAGCTTAGATGGAGAATAAAGTGAGTGAGACTATTTCATTCAGGAAGGATACCATCTTGCTGAATACTGCCAGTTCGTGTAGGGCTATTCGGCGGTAATCGGTGAAAGGCGCCGCGCCGCTTAAATTGTGTCAGAATGTAAGAATGAAAGTCGCATTAAAATCTGTTATGCAGTTTAAGGGGAGTTAGTGAATAAAATATCAATGGACATGAGTATCATTTGCTCTGAGCTATGTAATAAAATAAAATGCACAAAGTGCCCTTAGAACGAGACCGATGAAGTCATTACCAAAGTACCAACCAAACTGTCAATTTAATTCAATCAATTTGTTCTTTGACTTCTTTCTTTCTTTCTGTCATCTGTCATGCAAGCATGTGAACACGAGTTTGATTGTTTTGCAATTTTTCAATGAATTATTTTGTTTACTACTAATTATTTAAGTAAAATAAATAATGGAAACCGAAAATATTAGCGTAGAAGAGTTCTTACCAGCGAAGAATCCTATTAAAATCAAGAATTTGAAAAGAAAAAGTGACAACAATGAAGGCGAAGAAATGGACGTGGAAACCCACAATGGTATCGAAGGAAAGGCAAAACTTAACAGATCTAAAGCTAAAAGGAAGAGGAAGAAGAAGCCAAGTGAGCCTAACGAAAGTAAGGAAAATATGAGAAAAGTACCAGTACCAGCACACAGGTATAACCTCAAAATATTATGGTAGTAAATAATATTTGCATTACTATATACAGTAAAAAAGTATTTAATACATGATACATCTAGATTAAGAGGAAGTGTTGCAATTTTTGACATACTTTTTAATTAATGTGTAGCAAAAGCAGTAATTTTTTTTACAATAAACCAACATAATTAATAGTACGGAGAACGAGAAATGGTTTGGTATCTTATTGAAACTGGGTTTTCTAGTCTCAAGGTTAACATTTTCTGATTTTAGATATACACCACTCAAAGAAAACTGGCTAAAGATATTTACACCCATAGTTGAACATCTTTTATTGCAAGTCAGATTTAACACTAAAACAAGAAATGTTGAAATTAAAATTGGGCCAGAGACTAAAGATATTGCCAACTTGCAAAAAGCTGCAGATTTTGTGAAGGTAAAAACTCTTTACTAGAAGCTTATTTTTATAAACTACTTGGCTGATCCAGAACATAAAATTACTGAATATCAAGATATTACTTAAAAACTTTATTTATTTCAGGCTTTCATTTATGGGTTTGAAGTGGATGATGCTTTGGCCCTCCTCAGATTGGACGACCTTTTTGTCGAATCATTTGAAATTAAGGATGTAAAAACTCTTCAAGGAGACCATTTGGGTCGAGCTATTGGTCGGTTAGCAGGCAAGGCTGGACGTACAAAGTTTACTATTGAGAATGTAACAAAAACTAGAATAGTGCTTGCTGACTCCAAAATCCATATTCTTGGTAGTTTTCAAAACATTGCTTTAGCGAGAAGAGCTATCTGCAACCTTATCATGGGATCACCACCATCAAAAGTTTATGGCAATCTACGTAATGTTGCCAACCGTGTTGCTGAAAGGTTTTAAGTGTAAATTATTAAATTAAATGTATCTCTACTAAAGCGTCTTTTTATTTTCTGATTGAAACAGTTGTCCGTTTTTTTCTCTAAAAAAAATTATGCGCATTTTATTAATTTGCCCCAAGATAGAAGTTTAAAAAGATGCAAGTGTATATGAATAATATTTAATAAATAAATTTTACAATCATTGGAATGTTACACAATTACAACAAAATTTTATATTTAAAATGTCTGGGCACTCTTGACAGTACAAGTCTTGCATCGTAACTCAGCGATGCAAAGGTCCACGGTTCTGATGCACTCCATTCTACGCAGTACACTGAATGTTCATGTTGCTCGTAAGACTGCAGTACACCATCTTCAAGTCTGTAAAATAAAATCATTGATGGTATTTTTCTACTTAGCTTGGTACTAGAAATGTGAAAATAAAGTTATTAAAATCTTAAGCGGCGGTCCCACTGTGCGCCATAGCACGCTTTACACACAAACTTAATCTATGATAACTAAACTTTAGCTTCAAAAACTTAACTACTCCTTAATTTATACCTCACTGTGGTATCACCCCAGCTATTTTCTTCCTTCGCTTATTTTATACTAGTGGACGCCCGCGACTCCGTTCGCGTGGAAGTCGGTTTCCCGTGGGAATGAGAAGTTTTCCCGCGGTAAAAAGTACCCTATGTCCTTTCCCAAGATCAGTTCTTTCTTCACACCAAATTTCATCAAAATCGGTTCAGTGGTTTAGGCGTGAAAGCGTAACAGACAGACAGACAGAGTTACTTTCGCATTTATAATATTAGTAGGGATAACAAAAAAACACATAATAGGACACACTAATAACACCAAAGATAACCTCTTATTTCAAAATACTTACACCTGACTAACCCGCTTGCCGTCGTCCTCATCTGCGCAGACGCTGGCGGCGGCCGTGAGCAGCGCGCGCGCATCCGAGCTGCCCGTCAGCAGGAGTTGCTCGTGGTAGGAATTGTAGCGGACTGTCCATACCCTGGATTAAATAAGATTTTTTCATGTGTTTGGCGATTTGAGATAGCTCACCTAATCAAAAAATCTAAAAGCAAAGTATCAGTAATCAGTCTTTGGGGGTTTTTTCAACGAATAAAAAAAAAGTTTTAATAGAAAATTGTAAGCTATGAAGAGTGTTGGTGTGCAAGACACAAATTAAATAGAATATGTTAAAGTACAATTTAACCAAGACAAGTTAATATTTTTGGTAAGTAATGAAATTTTCACATACCAATGTGAATGGTCAGTTCTGCTCAATAAAGGTTCCTTTCCATTTCTGTAGTCCCATATGTTAAGAGTGGCGTCATCTCCAACGCTAGCCAGATGAAACTGCCTGGAATTCCAATTGTATTAAAACTTAAGTCAAAAATCAGCAATACACGCATGTTTTCAGACATAATTTCTTAATGCCGACTAAATATAGACGCGTTTATAAGCTCTATATAAAAGCGCTAAACCTCTATACAAAAGGCTAAAATGCAGTCCGCACACAGAGCGGTGGTGTTGCAAATGGGATCTCTTTATGCGACGCTTGATAATTGTGCGAACCGTTGGATCGCGGCTTTAGCAACTAAAAAAAATAAACTTATTCATTTTTTTGTGTGTTCGTTTTGCCCACAGTCCCACTGGTATAGTAGTAATAAAGCGGTTATTTGTTACTTTATATTTATTAGGTTATTTTGAATGACCTACCTATTGGGATTAAAATCAAGATCCCTGACAAGTTGCTTGTGTGCATTATCGATGGTCCACGTCGGTTTCCCGCCATCGTTTCTGGTGTCATAGCACTTTATGTGCATGTCTTGTAAAACTGCAAACTGGAAACCAAAATAATAAATTATGAAAGTTGTTCACTAAATGCAATAAGTGAGTTCCTTTTACCTGATAGGTAATATCTTACCATTAAAAATATTGGAATAAAATTTGCGTTTTATAGCAATCTATATTTAGTTCATTTTAACTTTGTAACCTTTATTTTAAAGTTAAAATAAACTTTATTTTATGTTATAGAAGCATAACAAAATTAATAAAACTCTTGACTACTGTACTAGTTGCCTTAAACATCAAGTTTGATAATATAAGTTACCCAGGAATCAAACCTGGAACTTTCTGTAATCTTATAATAAAGCACTTATTCTTCCAAGTGCTACATGTAAATCAAATCAAATCAAATCAAAATTCTTTTATTCATCATAGATATGTAACATATACTTAATGAACGTCAATGTTACAAACTTCGACTTTACCTAACCGTAGACCGAGAGAAAAAAGCCGGCGGAAAAAAACTCCCAGCACTCTTTTAGGAAATTATACAATCATAGCGTGTACATTCAATGGACATATAAATTATTTTCTCGTACCTCAACTCAACACTATAAAAGTAAAATAAATATAAAACTGCTAATACGAATTAATTAAGGCCTTCCCGCACCACAATTCGGAACCAGAGCAAACCGTTTCCCGAAGGCGGCACCTGATCACAAGTATGACGTGTGCTCCAGCCATCGTCCTACTCAACCATATTAGAGGGAGTTGGGCGACCCGTTGACACAACGCCACCGCCCTAGTAACTTTCGAGGCGAGCATGACTACACTGGGCCAAATGAGGCACTAAAGAACCTCACAAAACAGCAAGTTAATAGGATACCCGTACAATAAGTTAAAGCAGTGAGAGGAGGAACGAGGAAACAGTACAAAATAAAATAAAATGAATAATTAAAAAAAAATTTAATTAAAAAAATATTAAAAAAAAACAATAAAAGTACATACTCAAAATTGAGTATCATGTCCTAGTCAAACTGTTTACAGAGAAGTTCATAGGTACAAAACAATCTTGAATAGCAGTAGAAATAGCCTGTCTAGATATCAATCCCATGCTGTTTTATCATCTAAATAGTCTTTGATTTTATAGTAAGCTTTCTTGCACAATACTTGCTTAATTGCAACTTTAAATTTATTAAAAGGCAGGGATTGAATTGACTCCGGAATTTTATTAGAAATAATTATCGACATACCGATAAACGACTTGCTGCTCTTGGCCAACCTATACTTTGGGAAAGCTAATCTATTTCCATGCCTAGTTTTTACAGAATTATTATCGACATGATTATTATTAAGCGTTACAAACTTATCAATATTTTTGTAAGTATACAAAATATTTTCAAAAATGTATTGGGACGCGAAGGTTAAAATACCACTATCTTAAATATTTCTCTCAAAGAATCTCTATTTGCAAGTTGGTAAATTCCCCGAACAGCTCTTTTTTGCAGCGTAAAAATCGTATTAATGTCAGCAGCGTTTCCCCACAGTAGGATGCCGTAAGACATTAAGCTATGAAAGTAACTAAAATATACTATCCTAGCTGTCTGAACATTAGTCAAAGAGCGAATTTTCTTGACCGCGAACGCTGCAGAGCTAAGCCTACTCGCCAGTTGTGAGATGTGGGCTCCCCATTGTAACTTACAGTCTACAGTCAAACCAAGAAAAACAGTAGAATCTACAAAGTCTAGTTTTTTACCATTCATTTGCAAGTTAGAATTGACTTGTTTTACATTAGGTGCTGAAAATTTTATACACTTAGTTTTCTTATCATTAAAAGCTAAATTATTAACATTAAACCACTGTAAAACATTAGAGAGCGCATTGTTTACGTCGTCATAATTAGATTTTTGTCTATTAATCTTAAAAATTAATGATGTATCATCAGCAAACAACACTATATCGTGATTATTACCTACCATAAAGGGTAGATCATTTATATAAATTAAAAATAAAAATGGGCCTAAAATTGATCCTTGTGGAACCCCCATGCTCACAACTGTCCCAGACGACCTGATTCCGTTTACGTCAACCTTTTGAGTTCTAGCACTTAAATATGAAATTAAAAGTTTAAGATTGGTATCTTTGATTCCGTAATGGTTGAGTTTCCTTATAAGGGTATCGTGGTGAACGAAATCAAAAGCCTTAGATAAATCACAAAAAATACCTAGGGCGTCTTGTGACTTTTCCCATGCACTAACAATATTTATAAAAAGTTCAACACCTGCATCAGTAGTTGAACGACCCCTTGTGAAACCAAATTGTTTATTGTGAAGTAAGTTATTTTCAGTGAAATGTACTAAAAGTTGATTTAAAATAATCTTTTCGAAAACTTTACTACACGTAGGTAAAATTGATATTGGTCTAAAATTTGTGGGATCTGTAGTACTACCCGATTTAAATAAAGGAATGACTTTACTGTGCTTCATCATGTCTGGAAACTCACTACTAACAATACAATTGTTAAATATTTTTGCAAGATAAGGGGCTATTATATCTATAATCGAATTAACAATTTTAACTGATATGCCCCACAAATCAGTTGTACTTTTGATATCTAATGTCTTAAAAGTTTTGATAATGTCCCAAGTATCTATAGGTTGGAAACTAAAGCTTTTTCTGCACTCACTAACATTATTAATAAGTAACGACTCGGCCATCACGGGCGATGAATTTAATAACTTAGTGGTCGAAATAGGAATATCCGCAAAATACTTTTCAAACGCTGTAGCTACGTTTTCATCGGAACTAATGACGTTATTATCAATGACGAGTTTAATTTGTTTATCGCGATTTTTAGCTTTCCCAGTTTCGGTATTAATTATGTTCCAAGTCATTTTAGATTTGTTAGAACTATTTTTTATTTTGTTGCAAAGATACAAAGACTTGGCCGCCGCGCATACCTTTTTAAAAATTTTAGAGTAACTTCTTACGTACTGGTAAAAACTATCATTTTTATTATATAATTTTTCATCATAGAGATCATACAATTTTCTTCTACTGATGTGAATACCAGGGGTTGCCCAGTTACAGAACGATTTACATGGTTTCGAATTTATTTTTTTAGGAATAAATACTTTCTTTTGATTTTGATTTATGAAACTACACAAAGTATCATATTGTTGGTTAACATATTTATAATTTAAAATACTTGGCATATTATTCGAAATATTACATCTAAATGTCTCTAAACGTTTTTCATTGACGGGGACAACCATAAATTTTTGTTTAATCTCTATTTCCTTTTGGTAATACAAACTTGCACTTAGTACATACCTGTGAATGTTGATGTGGGCTCCACTTGCCCCCAGTACACTTCAGCCTGCCTCGGCCATCACCCACAGCTATGTTTGAAGCCGCTCCGGACACTATATCATGACTTTTCACATATGTATCATAGACTATGCCTATCTTGCTGGTGTCTGTAGGATGCCATTCAGCACAGCGGATTTCTTCTTCCGGTTTCTAGTGTTATAAAATTAAAGATATAAAACTTAAATAGTATGTAAAAGTGGACCAATTGTGCATATTCAATAAAATTATCTAATCATCTCAATTTTAATGTTTATTTGATTACAGTATGAAATGGGCAGAAATATATTTTACTAAAATATGGCTGATGAAATAATTAAAGGCATTTGAAGAAGTAATGGTAAAATAAACAAAATTATGAGTTAAAAAATGATTCCATATATACCTCTGGTGTAAAGGTTTTCATTAACTCCATATCTTCTGCTGTCCTATTTGGAATTGCATTTAAGTCATCCAAATTCTTTGGTATTACCTGAAGCAATTGAAAATTAGCAAATACAAATTTAATTAAGTAATGGTAGATTAAATTAATATAAAATAAACTTGATTATTATTTGCAACTTAGTCATCAGTCAATAATAAAAGTAATTAAAACAATCCAGTAAAAAAGTATTAGGTAAAGCAATGACAATGCATAGAAAAGTTTGTTTTCAGAAGTTTTAAACTTGAAAATACAAGTCAAAATAGCACTACACGAAAGAGAAAATACAAACCTCAACACTAGGAAGCTTGTAAATAGTAACACCCATTGTGCACTGATATGTGGCCGGATCATATGAGTTGTGAGTTGTCATCAAAGTTGCAGCATCATGCGGAGAGCAACGCAGGTGCCAGATCTCACCGATGTCATGTTTAAATACCTTAAAAAAGTAGATGTATTAAAATATATACTTAACAGCAAACTTTTAAAGACCTAATAAAGGTATTAAATATTTAAAAGTGTCAAACCTTGGTGTGCAAAGCCCCTGTATCTTCCTCAAGTTCAACTACATGAACTTGATTCGTTTGAGGTTTCAGGCTTTGGGTACCTATTAAAAACCTTATGGCATCCGTTTCACCATACTGTGGCGACAAGGCACGTGTCTGCAAATAACATGGTAAAATATTAGCAAGAAAAAGTTGAATACCCTACATACTTTAAAATTCACTGATTCCGTATAAGTGTGTCCGGTAAGTATGGCGTTTTAAATAAATTCATAAGTAACCTGATGTTCTAAGCCGTAAATAATGGAATTCCCCTCATCCATTCTGAGTTCTTGAATGTAAAATGAGTTGATAACATTAAAATAATGGAAAACTTATTCGAGTAGGTATTCGATTTAACAAAACAAATCAATCAATTCATTGAATGAAAGGGTTGCCAACTTAGATTATTTAAGAAATGAAGATTCTGTAACCAAAATAAATATAGTTTATTTTAAATAAAATCATCTAAATAAATTAAAAGAATCTTACTGCTAATTAACATTATAAATGCGAAATGTGTGTTTGCATGTGTGTTTGTTAATCTTACCCAAAATAAACTACTGACAGATTTTTGATGAAACTTGATAATATATAAACTACTTATGGCTTTATTTTGGGCGACTAGTTCACCTGCAATTTAATAAGTGGAAGTAAGTAGCTAGTAGCCTCACCTATCCACCATTTTCATTTGACTACACACCCTCCAAACACCCTGTCGTTTACAAATCAAAGATAAAAAAATGCCTTTAAGACGGCCATAACTGCATTAAGACCCGTTAAGTGGTTGCGGGAGAGTTAGCGGACAAACATACAATCAAATCAACCCTTTTCCTTCTATCAAGAAACTGAGAGATTTTCGTAACTACATATAAAACATGAACATCCTCAGCGACATCAGGGGGCCTACCGCGTAACTAGCGTCGATTTGAACTCGACGTCGACAACTGTTTTCATTGGCTAGAGACCCGCCATTGTTAACAATTTAGCCAATGAAAACAGTTGTCGACGTCGATTTCAAATAGACGCTAGTTACGCGGTAGGGGGGCAGGTCCTTCTTTGAACTCTTTAACCACCCTTCAGCCAATTAGCTTGTTAAAGACCTTGCTCTAAGATGAAACTTTAAGTTGTTCTAGTAGTTACATGATTATTTTCCTATTAATAGGTCACATTTATAAAACGTCACACGTCAATATTTCAAAGATGACAAGTGACGGGCAAGTCAATTTTATGTCGTGGTCCTTTAATCGAATACGTGAAAACGTTGGTAAGCGTGCAAATGCGTGGACCAAAAAAGATATCATTACTCACAAACGTTAGCACTGAAATCAATTTGTACGAACATACAGGGTCTGTCGTAATGAATGGATAACCCGTTACCTACAGTTGATCCGGATGTGAGGCTATAAGAAAATGGTGTCTTCTTGCCAGGGTTGTCAACCATAAGAAAATGGCGTAGACTTTTAAACTTTTTTATAAATTTCCCATTTTTTTTTATTTATTCCGCTGCCATTTCTTCAAATTTTGATATATTTGTCTATTTTTTTTTGTAGTATACTCCTGAAGACGTGTATTATGTAATTTTAATACAATTTTAGGTGTTATTCACATTGAACATTATCAAAATTCTCATTTCAAGAAAAACATTTCCAATGTTTTTTCTTTATGTCAACTTTTGATCATCTCCTGTGAAAAAAAAAGTATGACGTTATAGCTGCCCATGATCTCAATAAATTGTCTAGTATGTGTAGATTCTAAAAAGGTATAACGATGTGTACTTTACAAGCAACATTAAGTTACAGGAGCGAGAACACTAATCAAGGTCGGAATTTTTATTATTCAAGTTATGTTATAAATGGTTGTAAAACTTCGTCATAATGATTTTATTCTATCAAGATACTTTGCACAAACACTATCGGGCCACTAATAGGATATTCAGAAGAAACCCCGGTTGTTTTTGGGAAAAAAATAACATTACTCCACGATAATAATGTAATGAAAATGTACAAATGAAAATTGTTGTGCTCTAATAGTTACAGGCGGCAAACATGTTGCGACAAGTTTATTCGAAATTGAAACGGATTTTAAAAATCGAACAAAGTCCGCATTACAAAGAACAGTGGAAAAAAGTGGAAGGAAATTGTCCTTCCATAAATGCATTTTGCACATGAACACACGGTAATCAGGATGTCGCACATTTGGATATCTTTCTCGATAAACACTAGCTCTATTGGTGTTGCCATTGCATACACCGTTAATGTTCGCGTATTCGGCCGGCGTGTATTGTTGCGGCATGATACACAAACTATACAAAAACTTTTCCAAAACAACAAGTTCAATCGATAGCACAACACAATGTCCGTAAATGTGAGCAAAGTTATCGGTATAACCGATCAAGTCCAAATCACAAGGAAAATTAAAGTCCAATATTAGAAAGCAGTAACAAATTGACGAAAATAATGAGAACAAAAGCACATGCGATGGTTAAAAAAAATTACACTGATGTGATGAGTACCCCTTTCTTTGTAATGCGGTCTTTGTTCGATTTTTAAAATCCGTTTCAATTTCGAATAAACTTGTCGCAACATGTTTGTCGCATGTAACTATTAGAGCACAACAATTTTCATTTGTACATTTTCATGACATTATTGTCGTGGAGTAATGTTATTTTTTCCCCAAAAACAACCGGGTTTTCTTCTAAATATCCTATTAGTGGCCCGATAGTGTTTGTGCAAAGTATCTTGATAGAATAAAATCATTATGACGAAGTTTTACAACCATTTATAACATAACTTGAATAATAAAAATTCCGACCTTGATTAGTGTTCTCGCTCCTGTAACTTAATGTTGCTTGTAAAGTACACATCGTTATACCTTTTTAGAATCTACACATACTAGACAATTTATTGAGATCATGGGCAGCTATAACGTCATACTTTTTTTTTCACAGGAGATGATCAAAAGTTGACATAAAGAAAAAACATTGGAAATGTTTTTCTTGAAATGAGAATTTTGATAATGTTCAATGTGAATAACACCTAAAATTGTATTAAAATTACATAATACACGTCTTCAGGAGTATACTACAAAAAAAAATAGACAAATATATCAAAATTTGAAGAAATGGCAGCGGAATAAATAAAAAAAAATGGGAAATTTATAAAAAAGTTTAAAAGTCTACGCCATTTTCTTATGGTTGACAACCCTGGCAAGAAGACACCATTTTCTTATAGCCTCACATCCGGATCAACTGTAGGTAACGGGTTATCCATTCATTACGACAGACCCTGTATGCTTGAACGTTCTGTCAAAATGACAGGTGGTTTTATATGGGTCAGAATTATTGCATGTTGAGGTTTTCCCGATGAATCTGCTAAATATCTTTACATTAAACAATATAAGTTCAACAAAACTTGTCCGAAAGTTTAGATCTTACAAATTAAAGTATTCAGTTGTCAGTTTGACATTGCCTGACATGCATCTGACATTGCTGCACACAGAGCACTACCTATCATTTGTTTGCACTGTGAGCACAGAACGGTTACGTCACTAATGACGTCAGATTGCTCAGAGTATGCAAACGTTCGTATTAATGGACCGACCGTGTGCACGCAAATAGTGCAGAAAGCGCGCTGACAGCAATTTCGGACCAGTATATTATTATGGCGTTGACAAGAAGCAGGGTTACCATAATCACGGTGCTTGTTATCGTATTAAATGATTATTTAATTGCCAGGGCACGATCTTATTATAATAGGTGTATGTAAAGATAGTAAATAGTTATATGTCATTGGCACACGGATGAAAATTTGCAAAGATTTTTATTTTTGATCTACTACTTGCAGCGATTTTCTTTAGGTACTCATACAAATCTTGTTCATTGTATGAATAACACAAAAATAAATCACTGCGATCGACGGTGGTGAAGATTTTTAGTTTTTTTATAAGAATCAAGTAGCTGCTTCTAAGCTAAAAATATGAAACTAAAAAAACATAAACCTATCTTATCTAATACGTACCTATATGTGTTGCTTGTGTCCATCTTACCAATAGGTAAATGGCAGCATTTAGAACTGTAAAAGACATCATATTTATAAGCTAATGTAGGTTTCATTTAAACCATGGCCACCATGGGGATTTTATAGGTTAATATTTCTAAGTTCAGAATAGAAAACATTTACACATACAGGAATCATTTAAATAAAGCAAAAGGTAGCCTTTTTATAGGTACGGTTAAGGGCCGATTTTTCAATTGTCAGATAAATGCTATCCGACTGAAAAGAGGTCTATTTTAACCTTTCTGGACAAAACGCAAGGACCCTTAGGCTGTCTATTCTAACAAAAACACTTAACCATTATTAGTTTTGCAATACTTGGAAAAAGTTCAACCTTTAAACATACACATATTAGAGATTTGGCGTATTATATGTAAGTATAGAGTTGTAGGTACTCACGTTCATTATAAATACAAACTTCCTTCCTATACATCGGAACAAAACTGATAAGCGTGAGAACATCCTTGTTTCACTACTGACCAATGTTTTGAGTATGCCAGTATGACTCAGATTTGATAGTAGGTAATGTAATATGGTTAGATTACTGAAAAACATTAGGTATTTATATTGTGGAGCAAATTGATCGCTGGTTTTGAAGGGCTAAAATATATTTTTTCTTATAATCGTCAAGGTATCTAGAGGAGGATCTGTAGATCTAATCTGAAGACAATGGTGGTGGTTTTTTAGAAATTGAATATAGCCACCGCCATAACTTAGTAAAATGGCCTTCGTTGTATGAATATTATAACATATTCACGGAATTATCTAAGAAAACGATGTCGATTGCTGATTTCTTACGCAAAAGCCCTTTGCAGGGCAGGAGGCGTAACTTTTTTTTCGGACCTTTTGTCCTGATGTTGGACCTTTGACGCTCTTTACAGCGTAGGGCGCTCAGAAAAGGTGAATAAAACAACTTTTTAAAATTCCTTTTTTATTTTTCCAGATGAATCAATTTCCAGATACACTTAAACCAAATTTTTAAACAGAATTTTAATGTTTCCCATATTTTCATAATCCTGATAAAATATTGCCAGATTTTCATAATATTTTAAACCGAAGTTCTTTATAACTAATGACTACCAACAACTTTTTTATGCCTTAAGACAGTTCGAGCCGTTTAGGTATTCAGAGCCATTTAAAATAGGTACAAAGATTTAGTTTTTCTGAAAATCGTTTATTTGAATTTAAAAATCTGGATATTGTTTGTCTGGATATTAATTAAATTACACATGGATTACGGTTATCTGGATTTTGGGTATTAAGATTTCGTGTGTCTAAAACTCATTCGTATGGATTCTAAAATTTCGTACAAATGAATTAATGGGCATGGGAATTTTTTGTGGGTCGGCGTTGGCTCTTTCAGCATAAGTTTATACTTTAATTAATCTAATAGTTTTAGAAAATTTCTCGTATTTTTGTCCAGTTTCGGTTTTATTATATTTATATTGAAGTCACCTGCAATAACTGTTTTTTTGCCTTCTTTAGACAATTTTTCTAATATTTTAGTCAAGATATCTTCAAAAATCTTATAGTCGTAATCTAGTCTATATAAACAAATAACAACAAGTTTACAATATTTAATTTCTATGGCCGCTAACTCACAATTCATTTCAGAGCTTAATTTCGAGATATCGTATCTAATTTTAAAATCCAAGTCGTCCTTTATAAAAATGGCTGTGCCACCATGTTCAAAAATTTGTCTATTATAATAAGTAGCTAAAACATAACCGTCAAGTGAAATTGTATCTAATTTAAGTATGTCAACCCACATCTCTGATAAGCAAAGAATATCACAATTTGTATTTTCTAAAAGTAGTTTTCTGAAATAGCAGACTGTTTGTTTCCAACACTTTGAACATTAGCATGAACTATTTCTATCCGTTAAAAGTTCTCTGATTGAGATCTGCAGGGCTATTCTGTAAGTCAAAAATCGATGCTAACTAGTTGTTAAAATGCAACTAGCAGTTGTGTTTGACAAGTCACCGGTGAGCCAAAAAAATTGATATTCTGTATCTCAACTAGCATGAGTGATATCAAATGATACGAGTCCAATGAGTCTCATTTAAAAGTCATGAACTTATATTAAGTTGTATGAAATGACTTAACATTTAATTTTTCCACTTTATATTTTTGACTGAGCATGCGCTGTAAACAACTAGAAGTGTATTTTTTTAAAACAAATGTCTTAATAGCTTTCCAGCCACTCATGTATCTTCAATACCAATCTACTATTAATATTTTGCTAATGCTTTTATTATAATTTAATGTTTTTTCTAGAATAAAATAAAACACTCGTAAGAATTGATAGATATTTGTAGGTGCAATTGTTTCTAAAATTGATGGATTCTTGAAAATCCTTGTTAATGAAATTTGGAAAGTGCGCTGACTCGATTAACATCGAGAACAAAGTAGCTGTCTTTCTATTCATTGAATATATTATAAAAAAAATGAAAGACCAAAGGCCAGTTTCTTACAAAAATATCTTTAAAAGCTTGCCTTTGGTCTTTAGTGGTCACTAGGGCACTAAATTAAGTCCATATTTAAACTGCAAGATTTTATTAAGAGTGCAATAAATTTAAACTACTTTTAATTTTGTGGTTCGCAAATTATTAGTCGGAAATTCATAGAAATGAGTGTGGAATGTTAATAAGTTATAATCCATTTATTTTTTAATTATAAATGAAACAAATTGTAGTTGTATGTTTTTTTTATTAACTCTGGTGAAAAATCACAAAATGTTACTTATCAGTCATTTATCAGTATATAACCTAACAGGGTAGGTATTACACTTCTTTCACAATAAGTGATTATGCCAAATGCAGTTAAGCTGAAATTAGAATGTTGAATTTATTATAATGTACACAAAATGCATATTTTCAGAGGAAAAAGAACCCCTCATGCTTGATTTGTTATCTTCGGCCGATCACATCTATAACAGTTGATAAACCAACGACATCTTGCAATAATTAAGTTAAAGATATTAAGTTTAGGTTAAGGACAGGAGATTTACAAATCTGAAACAACACAAAACTTGTAGCTCACATATTTTGTGGAATAACCATTTTAAATCGCGTATGAATACATAATTTGTTTTCACTTCACATCTTCAATCACTCGCTTCCCAGTGGCGTAACTATACCATCTGGGGCCCGTGGCAAATTCTTATGATGGGGCCCAGATAGATTTGATAAGCTTTGAGCATTTTATCGTTCTCAATTACACGTTGTAGGTATATATCCCACTAAGGGCCATAGGCCTCCTCTCTAGGAAAAAGGAACGGTCTGTAGCCCCCACGCTAGCTTAGTGTATATTAGAGATTTCACATTCATCCATAGAATATAATATCTCAATGCTTTCATCATCTGTTCGCTAGCTTTTCGGTGAAGGAATATCGTGAGGAAATCTGCATACATTTACAATTAAATAAAAATTACAATACAATTTCTATACGATATTTATCAAGAATTTTTTTTTTCGAGCTTTCTGGTCATATAATTTTCAATAGACAGAATGGCCAAGTTACATAACCTGTCTTGTCTTATAGAGTTTTTTAAATAGGTTTTTATCAATTTTAATTTTGGACACATTTATTTATTTCAAAAATGTAATAGTATATTATGTGTGTAAAGTTGTCTATTATACACGAGACTGAGGGTTGCAGCCCGATCCGTAGGCGAGGGCGTAAATCAGCCGATTGTACAATGAACATGTTGCTCACGAGAACCATACGCATTTTTTCAACACACTTGCGAAGAAATTCAAATATATTTTGCATAAAAAGGTTTCCTGCACAGCAACAAATGCAATGTAAACTATATATAATGAATTCGGGAATTGTCGCTCAACTTTTTTTTTGCATGCGCCAACCAGAGTCTCATATTTATTACGGGTGTACAATTTATGGCAATGCTAATTGTAATCTCCTTAAAAAATTAGACACAATACAAAACAAATGTTTGCGCCTCTGCGGCAGTTTTATCAAAGACACGCCTATTTACACAATGGAAAGTGAAATGTGCATTCTACCTTTGTACCTAAGAAGAATTTTTCTTAGTGACAAATACTTCCTGAAACTTTCGTCCAGAGAAAATGATCATTTAACTAAACAATTAGATCTTTTGGAAAACAAATTAAAATCGGGTTCAAGTTATTGGCGCAAAAACCAAGTACCACTGCTTCTCGAAAGTTTCAGAAAGCTGTCAGATTTACCAGCTACAAAATATGAAGTTTTGCCACAATTTCAGCTCCCCTCCCAATGTAAAGCCATACCCTGGGATTTAATAATAAGGACAAACGTAAACACAGTTAATTGTCCTAAAACTCAAATGACAAAATATGACCTCAAATTACGAAGTGAAGAATTCATTAGACGTAGTTATCCAAATTACTCTCAAATCTTTACGGATGGGTCGAAAACAAATCATGGTTCTAGCTGTGCTTTCTTGGATGAGGAGCGGGTTTTGGTGCAAAATTCCATATCGAAAACTCACAAATTCCTATTATGGGCTTAGAACTGATAGCAATCAATGAAGCGGTCCACTACTTGGAGTCTAGTACCTACCATAAAATTGTTATTTTCCACCGACTCAAAAAGTAGTTTACAACATTTGATGGGATGTGTTAAGGGCAACAGTGTTGGCAGAAGGGAAGCTTACCTGGTTATTAAATGTATCTATAGAATGATACGTAACGGGGTTGAAGTTCGCTTACAATGGATCCCGTCCCATGTTGGAATCAGTGGGAATGAAAAAGCCGATTCACTTTCTTCTATTGCACTATGTAACGGCATCCCTCTTGATACATCTCCGCACTATTCTGATTATATACCACTTATCAAAAAAGATGTCTACAACAAACTAAAATCTTACTTTGACGAATGCTCGAAAACAAAGGGAATCTGGTACAGGACCATTGTGAGCGAACCCCCTCGCATTCCCTGGTTTTCCTCGCTCCGTTTTAACAGGAGAGAGTTAGTTTTGCTTTTTAGAAGCCGAACTTACCACATGCCATTAAACAAATTCAACTTTTTGATGAGAAAAAGAGACAATCCAAATTGTGAAAGGTGCGAAAGGGAAGAAGACCTCCTTCACTTAGTTCTCGATTGTAAAATAAACGCACAATTGCGAGAGGACTTATTTAAAGATACCGGTCTCTCTGCCGTGGATTTCTTCTTTCACTTCCATTACCTACATTCTAAGTTCTTGTGCTACCATTGACCATAGTGATCGATTACTAAGTTTTTTAATACAGTCACTAATAGTAAGATCAGAATATTATAAAACAAATAGCTCATAGTTTTTATTGTTCAATCGCAATTTTTCACTTTGTTAGTTTTAAGCCGGCTTTATCTTATAAGATGTATGGCTTGTAAAATAAACTAGAATAAAAAAAAAAAAAACCAGAGTCTCATAGTCTTTTTAAAAATATACTTTTTGAGATAAAATACAATAATTTCGTAACAAATTACTGTTTATTATCAATAATTTGATGATAATAAATGTTTTTTTTTCTAATTTGGACACATTTATTAATTCTAAATATATAAATGGATTTTCAGTG